>OX101722.1:12155659-13355659 GCA_944452665.1 Stenoptilia bipunctidactyla | reverse complement strand
TATGCAATAGCTTTACCGTGGCAGTCTCCGCGTGCCACAAGTCTTTTTTTTTTATTCTGTATACAAAGGAATCGACTAAGTTTAGAAGTAAATACTTGCAGGGGTTACAATTTATGAAATTTTGTTAACATGTAATGACCTTTCTCAAAGTACTAATACATGGTTGTCTCGAAGGAATCGCTAGTCAGCGATAAGACTGTCTATGTAGACATATTATTCTTATAAGCATTTATTTGTAACTTTTTATCGATATACGAAATGTAAAATAAATATAACTACGCCTATAATTGGTAACAGGTTCCCGTCAGGGTCCGACTGGCTTGCGACCACCCTTCATATAAAATCTGCCACCTAACAATACCGCTTCGGCGGTGATGTGTTCCGGCATTAATTTATGCAGAGTCAGTTCATTTCTAGGCCCGTATGCTTTCATCTTCGACCTCATCTTCACTTACCATGAGGTCAAACGTGGGCTGAGCCCGTTCTCAAGCGTCGAAGAGTCAGATGTCATTTATATGGAACCTAAAGTAAAGATATGTGAAACGTTATTTAAGTAAAACAAAACAGTGTTTTAAAATTAACCAAATGTTATTGATTTCTCATGCACATCATGAAAATTATCGACAAACCGATTAAGTAATGTCTAGTCTTGACATAATGGAACGACGAAAACTTCATTTTAGTTCTTTATAAAGATTTGTTACACTTTATATCGATTAAACTTAATTTTGTCTACAATTGACCTGTTGGAGTTTGAATTTGGCTGTATCTGGGATTGTATCCTTTTTAGTACTTATAAGCATTGGCAGGCAACACTTGACACATGTTAAGCAGAATCTTAAAAATGTATTTAGAATGTCATAACAAATAAATTGTTGTTATGAAATTACATCTCGGATAATGGTCAAACTGTTAAGATGTACTTTTTATAAATCTATTTTAAAACATGTTGGTGATAACTAAAAGGAAATATACAGATTATTGAAACAAAGTCTCCTGGTCTATTTCTTCGCCGCCCCCCACCGCCGAAGAGGTTATGGGCCCAGAGACCAGGAGTGAAGGAAAATAAAAGGATTGATTTATATGTATGTACCTATCATTTATTATAAGTGCCAGAGTTCATTATTTTTTAGATTATAGAAATGAGAGTGAAATAAGATAAAGATGATTAAAAGCCGATATAAATTTTTGCTGAAATAAAAAATATTTATAATTATTGACAATCCATCTAAATAAAAGATTGTCAAACAGAGAAAAATAATTTGAAGTTCATTATCCTTTTTGATTTATTTACAAATAAATAATGGAAAACATAAAGTTAAAAGACGCAAAAAACTATAAAAACTGGAAAAAACTAACCAACTTGTATCTGGAATCAAAAAAATTAATAAAAGGACAAAAAGAATACAATGAGGCAAAAGCAAAATTTATTATTTTAAATTCAATCGATGAAAAGTATATAAATCATGTGATAAACTGTACAACGAGTATCGAAATTTATGACAAACTAGATATCATATTTAATTGTGATAATAAAGAAGAAAATCATGAAAAAATTATTAAATTCTATAGCTACATTGCTAGCAGTGACATTTTAGAAGACATTAGCAATTTGCAAAATATGTTTATAGAAATAAACAATACCGAACCGAATAGCATCTCTGAAGAAATGCTAATAAATAAAGTAGTTAATATCTTACCAGAAAATTTAAATTACTTTAAGGCAATTTGGGAGATAACTCCAAAACATGAAAAAACAATTTATAATTTGATTAAAAAGGTGAAAAAATTGAAAGAAATGAAAATGGCAAATATACCTAGTAGCTCAAATGAAATAGATAATCAAGCTTTTAGGACAGATGAGAGGAAATGTTTCAACTGTGGTCAACCAGGTCATATAGCTAGATTATGTAGACAAGGCTGCGAGATCTGCAAGAAAAGCAATCATAACACAAAAAATTGTTTTCTAGAAAAGACATGCCGGAAATGCGATAAGAAGGGACACATAGAAAAATTCTGTAGAAATAACAACTTAAATAAAGGAAGAGAAGATTTGAAAATTAAAATAAAAGCAGTAATTGACTCAGGTGCATCTTCACATTTTTTCAACAATAAAAATATAATAAACATTTCAGAGAAAATAGCTGTACCAATCGCATGCGCTAATGCTAAAAACTTGATAGCAGAAGGAACGGGAAAAATTATCACGAACTTTGGACAATTAAAAAACGTACTGTATGTACCAGAAATATCAAAAAATTTGATATCAGTAAGCGCAATAACGGATAATGGAGGTAACGTGCTGTTCAGAGGAAACAAGGTATGTATAATTTTCAAAAACAAACCGATTCTAATTGGTTATAAAACGAATACGGGTTTATATGAAACTGAGTTCTTGGCCAATTATACTCACGAAGCGCTACTAACAGAAAGTGTCAACATCTGGCATCGGAGACTAGGTCACGTATCCGACGTGTCTCGCCTGGCTAAACTGGTAAATGGCATAGAAATTGGGGGGGGATATTCAGAAAATTTTTGCGAAATTTGTACTAAAGCTAAAATGACTAGGAAACCGTTTACAAATAAAAGAACGAAAGCTAAATTCCCTTTAGAAATAATTCATACCGACATTTGCGGTCCGATTGAAGTTCCCACTTGGGACAACAAAAAATATTTTATTACTTTTTTAGATGAATTTACGCATTTTTGTGTCGTGTACTTGATCGCCGTCAAAAGTGAGTGCCTTGAAAAAATTAAAGCATTTGTGTATTTAGCGGAAAATCATTTCAATACTAAAGTTAAGAAAATAAGATGTGATAATGGGGGGGAGTACTCGAGCAATAGCCTACATGCGTGGTGCCAAGCTAAAGGAATAGTACTGGATGCAACCATACCGTACACGCCTCAACTGAATGGAAGAGCTGAAAGACTGAACAGAACCCTGATGGAAAGGACAAGGGCACTAATGTTCGACGGGAAGGTTCCAAAATATTTGTGGGGTGAAGCACTATTAACAGCAAGTTTCCTAATCAACAGAAGTCCAACAGAAGGCAGAAACTTAACACCAGCGGAAATGTGGTTCAAAATAAAACCCAACCTATCAAACATCAGAAGATTTGGATCTACAGCATATTATAAAATAAATTTTGGCTTAAGAAAACTTGATGAAAGATGCGGCAAAGGAATACTTATCGGTTATGTTAGAAACGGTTACAAAATTTGGGTGGATGACAAGAAACAGATAATAAGAGCGAGGGATGTAAGAATAAACGAAGAAGAACAAGGAACATATTCAGAAGATGTAGATAATATGGTTAAAATAAAAGGACTCTGGCAATTGGTTGAAGATGAACAATCAGAAGAAGATGAAAGAAATAATAGAAACAATTTTGAAAATAATTTAAATTTTGATAAGGATATACAACAAGAAGAAAGTGAAGTATTTTTTGATAGTGAAGAAATTGAGGGAAGTCGAGTGGCAGAAAATGGAAGTAATAGTGAAGAAATTGATAGAAGTCGAGTGGTAGAAAATGGAAGTAGAAATGAAGAAATTGAGGAAAGTCGAGAGGTGGAAGATGAAAATGGTAATATAGAAAACGAGGAAAGTCGAGCGGTGGAAAATAATTTTAGAAGAGTTCAACCTGAAAGAGATAAAAGGTTACCAGAAAGGTATAAAGATTATGTTATGGATATTGATACGGAAGTTTCGATGTTAACATATGAGGAGGCAATAGAATCAAGAGAAAAAGATAAATGGAAGAAAGCAATAGAAGAAGAAATGAAATCGTTAGAAGAAAATAATACCTGGACCTTTGTGGATAAGAAAGAAGCAGAAGGAAGAAAATTAATAACGAGCAAATGGATCTTCACGGTCAAGTCAGATGGAAGATACAAAGCAAGACTAGTCGCAAGAGGTTTTCAACAGAAATATAAAATAGATTACGATGAAACATATAGTCCAGTAGTTAATACAAATTCCTTGAGAGTATTATTGTCAATAGTTGCAAATAAAAAATTAAAAATGAAACAATTTGATATTAAAACAGCATTTTTAAATGGAGATTTAAAGGAGTGTATTTATTGAAAGGTTCCAAAAGGTTACAGTAACAAAGAGGATAAAGTATGCAAACTAAATAAGAGTTTGTATGGGTTAAAACAAGCTCCTTTAATGTGGAACATTAAATTTACAGATTATTTAGTAAAAATGGGCTTTAAGCAATCAAAGTTAGATCAATGTATTTTTGTAATGGAAGGTGAAAGAAGGATATTTCTTGCGATTTTTGTAGATGATGGATTGGTAGCTGGCGAGAGAGAAGAAGACTTGGTGCATGTAGTGGAAACGTTAAGAAAAGGTTTTGAACTAAGAATCTGCGAAGAAGTATCGAACTATATTGGGTTGGATATAACACAAAAGAAGGAAGGAGTTAAAATTTGTCAGAAAAATTATATTGAAAAAATTTTGAAGAAATTTAACTTGAATGAAGCAAGAGAGTGCAAAACCCCAAACATTTTGATAGAACAACACCCAAAGATGAAAATAGATACAGAGACTCATGAACTCTATAGGGAAATGATAGGGTCTTTATTATATCTGGCAAATAAAACGAGGCCAGACATTAGTTTTCATGTAGGGTATTGCTCGCGTCAACAAAGTGCTCCAAATTTGAATGATTTAAATAATGTAAAAACGATTTTTAAATTTTTAAAAGGTTCGAAAAATAAAGGCATTTGCTTTGGTGAAGGTGATAAAGTGCTTCGAGGCTATTGCGACTCAGATTTCGCGGGGGATCCAGACACTAGGCGTAGCACGTCGGGGTACGTGATTTGGCTGAACGGTGGACCAGTGGCATGGAGCTCAAGAAAGCAGCCGATAGAAGCGCTATCAAGTACGGAAGCAGAATATATAGCCGCAGCAGAATGCTGCAAAGAACTTTTGTTTATCAGAGATTTCATATTTGAAATAACAAATGAAAAATTAGAAAAAGAAATGAAAGTGGACAACCAATCAGCTATTTGGCTTATGAAGAAAGGAATCATGAATAAAAGAAGTAAACACATAGATGTGAGATACTACTATCTAAAAGATCAAATTGATGCAAAAAAAATAGCAGTTAAATATTGTCCAACGGGTTCGCAGATAGCAGATATACTCACAAAGTGTTTGCCACCTGTAAAGTTTGAGAAGAAAACTCGTATCAGAGTGAGTGTTAGATATAAGTGCGGGCAAAAGTGAACTAAATGTTTTTTCGGTCAATATGTGGGGAATTAGTATGTAAGTTTTTATAGGGGTGTATAATATTTGCATAAGATATGTTATGTAAAGGCGTGATGTAAACTTAAGAAGTCCAATCAATTCATATTATCAATTTTAATAAAAAGTTAACGGGGTATGTACGTTGCGTATGTACAATGTTTAAGGGGGTGCATAATCTAATGTAATGATTCATTTAAGGGGGTGTGAAAATATTGTGGAAATAGTTAAACTTAAATTTAAGTAAATGAATCATTGGTTTTATTTTTAAACTAACAACAGCAACGTGTTGACATGAAACGAGAATAAGTTTGAATGTTTGATAAAATAACAAGGTTTACAAAATATTTTGGATTGGCATTAAGTTTTCTATCACACTTTTACGTTTATTATTGAATTTAGTTTATATTTTGTGATTTGTTTATATAGCAGATTTTTTTTTTTTTTGTCGAGATGAGTTAGTAGGTTAATTAATTTTGAATTTAATAGGTTAGTTGTTTTTGAATTCAACTGCGTGTTGAAAAAATGATAGAACTTGTAATTGGTAGGTCGAGTGGATGTTAAAGATAATTGAAGGTTTTGATATTTGAAGATAGAATTTGTAATTGGTGGGTCGAGTAGGTGTTAATGATAGTTGAAAGTTTTTTGATATTAAATGAAGTGAGTAGAGTAAGGATTAAAGATAAGATAGAGATATATTATAGTTGTTGTTTGAAAGATTTTTAATGTATGTTGGTATATTGTAAAACTACAGGGTGTTACATGTGTGCAAGTGTTGAGGGGGTGTGTTGGAGTTTGAATTTGGCTGTATCTGGGATTGTATCCTTTTTAGTACTTATAAGCATTGGCAGGCAACACTTGACACATGTTAAGCAGAATCTTAAAAATGTATTTAGAATGTCATAACAAATAAATTGTTGTTATGAAATTACATCTCGGATAGTGGTCAAACTGTTAAGATGTACTTTTTATAAATCTATTTTAAAACATGTTGGTGATAACTAAAAGGAAATATACAGATTATTGAAACAAAGTCTCCTGGTCTATTTCTTCGCCGCCCCCCACCGCCGAAGATGACCTACGTTATTGATTTATCACGGAACTACTGGTAATTGTATAAAAAAGTAATTCCAGCATTTATATCCTTCATAATTTTAAAGCTTTGCCTCTTATCTTATTTTATACTTAGTACCTACGTGATTAAAGAAACTGCACTGATCTTGCATTCTGCCATCAAGTGTATTCAAGTTGTCAAAAGGAAACAGTGTATAACTGAAATATAAAAATATAATACAAATATAACTTGTAGATTACTTTCACTTTTCATGTGTAAGTATGAGTATAAATAAATATGAGAAAACGGTCTGCAATAAAAATAAAGCATCATAAAGCTCTCTGGAAGTTTCATAGATGGCGCTGTATGTTTAATAAAGCGCGCATGTAACTTTATAAATGAGATACTGGGATAAACGTTGTACTAACTAGAACAGCATGTTTAATAAACTGGATTTATGTAGTAAGAAATTTTTTGATCCATCGTGTCCTTAAACGGGACCTGGATGGATGAGTATAATTAATTTGTGGAATGTCAATTCTATTATGAAAATTAAAGTAAATAGTAATCATTTCCAGATGGGCGGACATCCGTCCGAGTTTCATTCGATTATTTGTGACTGCAGCAAGATTCGAAGATTCCGTAATTGTATCTTGTCTATGTCATATATGTGTATCTAAGAGATTGCCTCCAGCTGCTGTTCAACCAGGTTTTGTCTTAGCTCGTAACACCGGCATTGATAGATATGGCTGCTAAATATAGATTAGTTTTCGAAATCACAGCAGCCAAAACGTGAATTATTATTTTACAGGGATAGCCCTGTATGCTTCTAAGGACGAATACGAAAAGAAACTTCTTAAATACGCTTCACATCACAACTATTTTTATACTACCTACCTATTTATTTATTTAACATCTGCTGCTAAACAAGCTGCTCACTGTAAATACTTTTTTGGAACAATTGCAATAGTCTTTTTAGGGTTACAATAGGGTATAACGATACCCTTTTACTTAGACCGATAGTTGAAAGGATACCGGTTTTAATAATGACAACATTACTAAAGCCGGTGTCTTTTTTGTTCGGCCCTCCAGGTACGTCGTCACCCTAAAAAACAAAACGCTAGGGGGCAGTCGGCCTCATTGCTGGCAACAATCTAGAAATAGAACTTACGTGTTGAGTCTTAAAGTAAGCGTGTATTATGTGTACATATAAGACTGGCATGTCTAATATATAAAAGTCTCGTGTCACAGTTTTCGTTGCCATACTCCTCCGAAACGGCTTGACCGATTTTGATGAATTTTTTTGTGCTTATCCGGTATCTATGAGAATCGGCCAACATCTATTTTTTTTATTTATATGGCAAAACAACGTTTGCCGGGTCAGCTAGTCTAATATATAAAATTCTCGTGTCACAGTTTTCGTTGCCATACTCCTCCGAAACGGCTTGACCGATTTTGATGAAATTTTTTGTGCTTATCCGGTATGTATGAGAATCGGCCAACATCTATTTTTTTTTTATTTTATATGGCAAAAAAACGTTTGCCGGGTCAGCTAGTATTCAATAAAATTACTTTAATTATTAAAATAATATTACCTTAGGAATATATTAATTTTATGATAAACAGATGTTTAGAGCCTACTTGTTACAATGTTGCTTGTATACAATGTTAATTTTAATTAGCGCATCACTTTTTGCAGGCAGCCTCTCCACATCAATTCCAACAATATTTGTTTTACAATTTTTATAAATTAATAATTTTAAAAGTTTAAGTTTTCCGGTACAAAAAATATTTATTGTCTCAAAACTGACTTTCTATTTTCACTGATGCCACGCACACTTCGTAACGCCGCGCCGCCACGTGCAACGGGGCGCGGGGTTGCGGGGTGACTTACAAAATACAGATTAATAAATAACAGAGGGAGCAAAAATTTGTTTGTTTTTCTTTTTTTGTGTTATTTATCAAGATTGGTAAAAAGTAGTAGAAAAAGATGTTGGGATTGATGTGGAGAGGGTGCGTGCAAGAGGTGATGCGCTGATTAAAATTAAACCTGTATGTTAGTAGATACAAACTAACTACAAATACGGTGATCTATGAAAACTCTACAATTCGTGAAAGAATGTCTAGTGGTCTAGATTTAAATATTGCTATAGAAGGACAATGACTTCTTACAGACGGCAAATTGTTCCACAGCTCACTACAGAGTGCACTGTTATAGCATACTAGCTGTAGTGCCCGGCTCCTCTCGGGTGCAGTTGGCTTTATGCTGTTGATGTCATTGAAGTTGAAGGTTTTTTGAATTTATATTTTTACTGAGTTCGATGGCAAAAATATTGATTACGTACTTTGCGCTCGTAGCTAGGTAGGTATCGTGATGTTTAATAGTCTATGGGCACGTTTAGGGACAGGCGGTTTTGTTAGAGTAAAGGTGGTGATGTGAGGAAAACGTGCAGTCTCTTGTGCATAAACGTGCCCATAGACTGGTGCAAACTAGATTAAAATCTGTTTAGTAGTTTCAAACATTATTCCGAACATACAGACAGATAGACGTTCTCTTTCATAAGGTGTAGATATAGAGAAGAATGCTTCAGACATTTCAGTGTAACCCGATTCAAATCTGACAAGCCAGTGACACAAAGAGTAACAATTATTCACGTCTTCATCTTCATATTAACCACGTTCATAAAATTCGTAGGAAGCACTTACTGAAATTCTTACGACACCTAAAACTTACACATTTAATGATTAGTTGAAAATCTAAATTTCCTTTCCAGACCTTTATGACTGGCTCTTTCAACACGGACCTGCAGTCACTAATAATAGATGTCGCTACTGATAACATGTTATTTTAATCTATTTTTAAAATATAGATGGCGCTGAATGTAAAATGCGGCGCTAATACCTCGAATATAACAGTAAAATCTTTGAACGTTTGTTAGAATGCATTAGATAATTTTAAAACAAATGAAAAAAGGCACGGGTAGGCATAAATATAAGCTAGGTATATGTCCCACGCCACGATTGGGGATTAAGAACCTAATTTTTTTACTAATTATTTTTTCATTCCTATTAAAATTTATAGTCGTTTAAACATTACACATTATGTACCTATTTCAATTATTTATTCTTTGTCAGTGACATTTTAACATGGTACATTTTTATTAAATATTGTTGTTATTTTCAAATTTACTCATCAGGTTTTTGCTTTGTTAATTTGATTCATATTAGTATATGTATTTTTTTTTTCAAAATCATAACTTTAGGCTTTATTGCCACATTGACACGCTTGCCAAGGCTTGGCAGGCATGTACAAGCTTCAAGCTTTGACAAACGCTTGGACGCTGCAATAAAAATGAGACATCATAAAGCTTTCTAAAAGGTTCATAGGTGGCGCTGTATGTACATTATATAACGCAAGTAACTTTATAAAGCTAGGAATAGGACTAGAATGTAAACGCAGAAAATTCAAAAAAATTCAAAAAGTTTTATTCATCTTAGGAATTTCACAAAACACTTGATGAAGTCAGTCATCACATACTTCGGCTTTAACTAGTTGTTGATAGTTATTAAATAAGATATAACAGTAGACCAAGAGACAAAAAAAGCCGGCGGAAAAAAATTCTTGGCACTCTTTTTCAGTCAGGTACAGTACAAATTGACCGTGACATGAAAAAAAAACAAACACAAGACAGCTAATTGTGAGAGCCAATGTCATGCCACAACCAAATTGCTTACATAGCAGATGCAATGAGCTTTGGATGCACAATACGAACATGACAAACTGGGACCAGAGTATTTGAACAAGAATGGAATAAAATAGTCATAGTATCATTAGCAATCAGAACAGGATGTATACAGGGTGACTGGCACATAGCCCGCCATAGGAGAACAGAGCTTGTAGAACATTTGTAAGTATTTAAAGCCTACTTTCTATGGGTTAAGTCTTATAGTTTTAGAGATGGGGATAATTTTGTAGGTACCTCTTTGAATATTTCCCAAAACTTTTCCTTTAGACTCATTTAACTTCTTATCGTATTTTTTTCATAAATATCTTTTGATTACTAACATATACGCGCCTGTGTTTAAGTTACATCGTATTTTACCAAAAATTAGAAAAAAGACATTGCCTTTGGAAAATCCCAAAAGAGAACAAAAAAATCTCGAAAATTAAAATTTTAACTCTTTTCAAATAAACTGCGGCGTTTTGTAAATTTATTGATTCATAACTTTTCCAAAAATACCAAATTCAAATCAAAAACATATTCCATTTTAATGCTAATCTCTAGTCTAGTCGCTTAAGTGAATAACCAGACTAAAGAAAAGGTACATTAATGTACAGGTTAAGAAATAGGCTGTTATGGTTGTCTTTTTTACGCCAAGGTACGCTATGCTTTTTTACTTTATACTACTCTTCTAGGATTACTAATTTTGGCATACTAGGACTCATGGTGTTGTTAAAAAAAAACAATGATTAGTCTTATTTGACCTCTAAACCGTGCTGATATGCTCTGTTTTCTCAGGCTTTAAATACTTGCAAATAATCCTATCTACACGCTCTGTAGCGGGTCATGTGCCAGTCACCCTGTATGATATCTTGTTATGTTGTGAATATTGTTTGTAGTTACTTACATACATACATAACTTCGCACCTATATCCCTTATCGGCAAAAGTACGCAGAACACCAGAGGCTATAAAAGCATCTGATGTTACATTTGAAAAATTCGGAGGTATTATTATGATGGAAAAAGACTATTGCAGTGACAGGGGGTCAGCCTACCGCCCGCAAAAACGCCAATAAAGCCTCCGTTCCTTAACTGACTTTTATAGTCTGCCCGGGAAGAGAAGCAGCTGGCACAGTCTATGTTTTTCTTTCGCTCCCAGTTCAGCATGGAAGATATCTTGTAATGTTATGAATATTGTTTGCAAGTTACTAACTTACACTTATTTCGTAATTTTTGTTTTCAAGGTTTTTTATATAGGAAGGTGAATGTTAATGTATGTTATGTAGATAGATAATATTTCCTTTCTTTCTTGGATGTTGCTTGCCTATTTCAAGACTATTGTCTCTAGCCGCAGACTCACCGAGATTATGGTCTTACTCTTGTCTTACTGTTAATCTCGGTATTGTTAACACTAGAAAATTGGAAGATTTTACAATTTGTTTACCTGAACAGTTTCTTAACATAAATACCTTCATGGAAAAATTTCAATGCTATTTTCGGTTAATAACTTATAAAAAAGAAAGACGAACAAGAAGTTTACGTGAATTTGTAAACTAAGTTTACGAATTCATAATAGGAACTTTATGTTTCGTACCTATTATGAATTCGCGTAAACTAAGTTATTGTTTATAAACCAGCGAAAAGTACATGCTAGGAATAATAGAAAGAAAGAAAGAAAGAAAAGAAATTTATTCGGTGCCAAATCATAAATAAACATACAAATAAAAAAACATACAATTGTAATATAACAAAGCACCGAAAAGGCATTTACTCAGCATAAGTCATGGAGTGCGGACACACCAAGACGCTGATCTTCCGTAAAAGCCTAACACAAGGAGAAGAAACTGCTGTGCATTACACATATCAACATATGTTACATTATGTTACATTAAAAAGATCTTATTTTAATAGGCTGTTATGACATAAATTCAATATAAACAAAGCTAACCTGGCTCAATATAAAATTTCACTCCTTTCAATATAATAATACAGAACAATTCGATTTGCATATAAACTTAATTTAACAATAAACATACACACTACACATATAAGATGAAATAATAGATATATATATATATATATATATATATATATATATATATATATATAGATAGATATATTTTGAGTTTTCGATTTCTGTAGGTTAATTAGATGTTTTTTTATAGTTTATTTTAAAAGTAACAGTACTTTGACAGTGTTTTAGAGGTGGTGGGATATTATTCCAACATTTAGAGGCTAAATATCTGAAACTGCCACGAAATGCTGCAGTGTGGTGTTTGGGGCACATAATGCGAAGAGGAATTCTGGCTTGACGATGTGAGAAAGCGAGCTTTTCAAACAAATAAGGAGGAGATCCAGTCTTAACAATCCCAAACAAAAGAGTGGCAAAATGAAATGCACGTCTAGACTTCATATTAATAAGATTTCCTTGGTTGAGAAATGGAGTCACATGAGCTTTGCGAGGTATAGGAAAACAAAAACGGGCACAGGCGTTTTGTACACGCTGTATTAGTTTCTTGGTGTAGCCAAAAATACACTCACCGATCACAGCATCTACGTAATTCAGTTTGGACAATATTAACGCTTCACAGACTTTCACCCTCACATCAACGCCAAGATAATCTCGAACTCGATATAATACTTTGAGCCTGTAGAAGCAGATTCTAACTACTTCTAGAACATGCTTGTGAAAGTTTAACCCACTGTCCATTAGGACACCCAGATTACGAGCCTCAGAAACTTGCTCAAGGCCTACATTACCAGTATTGATAATGGGCTGGAATGCTTTCATTTTACATACCTGTGTATCGGTACCAAGAATGAAAAGTTTTGACTTTGCAGGGTTCAGAACGAGGCAATTTTGACCAGCACAGTTGGCAATTCGTTCTAGGTCTTCATTTATTTGCTCGACCGCTGTTGGAGTTTCACTGGGTTCACAAGACAGGTAAAGCTGAAGATCATCCGCGTACATATGGAACTTGCAAAATCTCATAGAGTTTGTCAGATCAGCACTATACAGAATAAAAAGAAGCGGTCCTATAATCGAACCTTGTGGCACTCCCCGGTTTAACAAAGCTGGTGCAGAGACTGCACTTGTTCCAGATTCATTGAAGATTTCAACACGTTGCATTCGACAAGTGAGATAGCTGGAAAACCACTGTATCGTTTTTCTTATCGGTATACTTTTTTGAATATTTCCCAAAACTTTTCCTTTAGACTCATTTAACTTCTTATCGTATTTTTTTCATAAATATCTTTTGATTACTAACATATACGCGCCTGTGTTTAAGTTACATCGTATTTTACCGAAAATTAGAAAAAAGACATTGCCTTTGGAAAATCCCAAAAGAGAACAAAAAAATCTCGAAAATTAAAATTTTAACTCGTTTCAAATAAACTGGCGGCGTTTTGTAAATTTATTTTGCTTCTTTAAACTTCTTTGATTCATAACTTTTACAAAAATACCAAATTCAAATCAAAAACATATTATAACATTTTAATGCTAAAGTCTCTTAAGTGAATAACCAGACCAAAGAAAAGGTGCATTAATGTAAAGGTTAAGAAATATGCTGTTATGGTTGTCTTTTTTATACCAAGGTACGCTATGCTTTTTAATTTTTTACTTTATACTACTCTTCTAGGATTACTGATTTTGGCATACTAGGATGGTGTTGTTAAAAAAAAAACAATGATTAGTCTTATTTGACCTCTAAAGCGTGCTGACATGCTCTGCTTTCTCAGGCTTTAAATACTTGCAAATAATCCTATCTACACGCTCTGTACCTGTAGCGGGTCATGTGCCAGTCACCCTGAATAATATCTTGTAATGTTATGAATCTTGTTTGTAGTTACTTACATATATACATAACTGCGCACCTATATCCCTTATCGGCAAAAGTAGGCAGAACACCAGAGGCTATAAAAGCATCTGATGTTACATTTGACAAATTTAGAGGTATTATTATGATGGAAAAAGACTATTGCAGTGACAGGGGGTCAGCCTACCGCCCGCAAAAACGCCACTAAAACCTCCGTCCCTTAACTGACTTTTATAGTATGCTCGGGAAGAGAAGCAGCTGGCACACTCTATGTTTTTCTTTCGCTCCCAGTTCAGCATGGAAGATATCTTGTAATGTTATGAATATTGCTTACAAGTTACTTACACTAATTTCGGAATTTTTGTTTTCAAGGTTTTTTTATATAGGAAGGTGAATGTGTAGTAGTAAATTTTCAATGTAAGTTATGTAGATAGATCATATTTCCTTTCTTTCTTGGATGTTGCTTGCCTATTTCAAGATTATTGCCTCTAGCCGCAGATTCACCGAGGTATGGTCTTACTCTTGTCTTACTGTTAATCTCGGTATTGTTAACACTAGAAAATTGGAAGATTTTTACAATTTGTTAACCTGAACAGTTTCTTAACATAAATACCTTCATGGAAAAATTTCAATGCTATTTTCGGTTATTTACTTATAAAAAAGAAAGACGAACAAGAAGTTTACGTGAATTCGTAAAGTAAGTTTACGAATTCATAATAGGAACTTTATATTTCGTACCTATTATGAATTCGCGTAAACTAAGTTATTGTTTATAAACCAGCGAAAAGTACATGCTAGGAATAATAAAATAAAAAAACTATATATAATACTATATTTGAAGAATTTATTTACAAAATCTTATAAAATGTAGCTAGTTATCTAGAGTTAGCTTAATTATGCATACGGTAGAGGTTTATTTAAAAGAAATTTACATTACATCATAATATTTTTTATTATCTTACAACTTTCATGTATTATCTGATAGTTTGTCGTCCCAAAGTAGAGCCTCTTCAACTAAACTTTTATTTTCTATATGATACATGTACAATGATAATTCTTGTAAAAATCACTAAAGTTGTTTCTTTCTTCAATTTCAATTACATGACGATAACTATATTTTACAGATTAAGATACATGTCGAGACTTGAGAGATTTTATCTCCCAAATATAGTATAGTTATGAGTACTTGCGAGATTTGCATTCAGCTGACTTCATTCATGAATAATAGTTATATTTGTTACTATATTATACACAAAAGGATTTATCATGTAGTAGAATTTGGTGCAATTTCATTAATAATTTTTATAGCTATCTTTAAAATATGTAGGTATAACATTAGATTAAAAAAGGTATTTACATTCTTATGAGCTAATTGAAGGAAACGGACATTTAGGTATGGATTAAATTTCATTAAAAGAAATCAAAAATAAGTTTAAGTGAAGAATTGTGTCGAAAGCAATTTATGCCTTAATAAAATATCAGTAGGTAATACTTTACTTGAACTGTTGTCTTTTTATATCATAACATTGAGACTGTAATCACATGATGTTCAGTGAGCACTTCAGCAGGGCTAACATGCGAACATTTTATGTTTAAAGGATCATGACATTATATTGTCGACTTGCCTAACTTACTCTATAATTGATGTTAACGTGTCATGAATCGATAACATGAAACCTAGAATAATAATAAGGTAACTATGTAGGTAGGTACTATTTCGATAAAGTGAAATACTGTATACAACTAATAATCCGTTATTGATTTTTCACGCAAATAACACTAAATTGTCGACAAAGCGATAAAAAATGGCAAGTCTCGACATAATTTTACGACAAAATTATCGAAACGATGGTTAGCCATGACATACTCGAGAAGTTATTTTTGTACCAAACGATAATTATTTGCAAAACTACTTATAACCGGATAAGAAAGCGTATTTTCAACATTTATTACATTTATCTTTCTTTTTTTTTAATACGTGTCTTCTCAAACTACGTCAGTTTCTTCTAATCTTCTTGTTGATCCAGTAAGTGATTAAAGAAACTGCGCTGACCTCGCATCTTGCCATAAAGTTAAATCAATTGTAGGTAAGTTTTCACAAGGAAGCAGCGGATTTCTGAAACAAGAAACAAAGCAATTGAATTAAACGTAAACACATAGGTCATCATCATCATCATCATCACAACTCCGTGTAATGAGCCCACTGCAGGGCTATGAGTCTCTCCTCTGGGTGATGAGGAGGTATAGGCCATAATCCACCAAGCTGGCCCAGTGCTGGGTGGTGGATGCCAGAATTTTCAGGGCAACTCATTGGCTTCTGACAAACCCTAACGACTACTGTATACAGTACCCGGGACCGACTGCTTAACGTGCCCTCCGAAGCACGGAAGTCGTCGTGAGATATGAATGTTCGGCGGTCACCCATCCTGTTACCGACCGCGCCGAACGTTGCTTAACCTGTGATATCGTATGATACACACAGTAACCACGGCGCCACGACGACTTCTAAACACATAGGTACCTAACAAAAATATCTGTTTTGCCGCGCTTAGCCGGCAGACTAGGTGGGTTCGTAGGTTAAACCAAAAAAAAAAATAACTTCGGTTTAACAGTTATTTAATTACCTTCCGCGGCTAGGTTATAAGGTAACAATGTTAGTGGAGCACTGGCCTGTTGTTTGAAGTTGTGGTCCTCGTGCCGGTGTTCTGCTCCAGGCGCGTCCCTTTTTAATCAAATTCCAACAATGCAGGTTCTTCTCGGTAGTATTCTGCACGTAGGACTTTTAGGGTAGTAATTGTTCCTCACGTGCTTGTTAGGATTATATATATGCCGGATTATATATTCCGCTTTAGATTTTAGTCCTCTCCTTGAACTTTACAACTTAGTCCTCTCCTTGAACCCGGTAGACGGGAAAACTTCAAGATATATAAGTTGAGTTAAATTGTTTTTTTAAGCGCGTCCGCTCTCAGTTGAACACGAAACGAAATGGCCGAGGCTGAGGCGCCCGCAGGGAGGGAAAAGAACGAGTTGGTTCTCAGGCAGCGTTGCGTTCATTCACCATAGTGAATGTTATGTATTTTAAAGTTATTCAACAGGCAAAGAATTAAGCTATTAAGTATGCAGATTGCTCCAGTACCCCCCGACAAAGCGAAGGATTTGGCGTACTTGTATGCAAAATCCGACTAATACTACTATTTGGACCTACTATTGTTTCTCTCATACATCTTTCATACTTCACGCAACATTCATTCATAGCCATACTGTCATCATATCATATTAGGATGATTTGAGACCCTTTCAGACAGAGAACAATCCTTTTAGAACAAGATTGTGCTCAAACAGCAAGTCTTTATTTGGTAGATTTAAATAGTCATTTAACAAATCATTATTCTTTTAGGGAATAGTTATTGAAAAAGAACAATCCTTTTAGGTCAGATTGAGCTCAAACAGCAAGACTCTGTTTTAGTAGGTTTAAATGTGTAGGCATTTAAAAAAATTATTACTCTTTAAGAGAATAATATTTAATAGAGAACAATCCTTTTAGGTCAGATTGTGCTCGAACAGCAAGTCTTTAGTTTAGTAGATTTCAATGTTTAGTCCTTAAAAAAATGTATTCTATAGGGAACAATGATTTAATAGTTAATAAGATCAGATAGATAGCTAAGTCTTTACTTTAGGAGGTTTAAATTGAGTAGTTAATAAAATTCATTATTCTTTATAATTAGTGAGTTTGAAATCTTTGATGTGGTATGATCCTAGTGGTTTCCCAGACATGTCGGCTAGTTCATAAACAAGTGGAGATAGTTTTTTAATGATTTTACATTTAATAAATTTTGGTGCGAGTTTTTTGTTAAAATATTTGTCCTTATCGCTTTGGTAAAATGTTTTTCTCCAAATCACATCACCAATATTAAATTCTGCAGGTCTCCTACGTAGGTTATATTGTTGACAGTTTCTGCTGTGAGCGTGCAATAAGGAAGCTTGCACCTTATTGAAGATGCTAGATAGTACACCTATGTTATCAGCATAACAATCGCGCGGTTGAAAAACAGGATGGTCATCGCTTTCCTTGCCAAGGTAGTATGATCCACATGTTACTAACTCACGTCCATAGACTAAGAATGAAGGAGTGTAGCCAGTAACCTCATTCACCGAACTATTAATAGCAAATTGTATTTTGGGTACTAGTTGATCCCAGATACGCTGATCATTTGATATAAATGACGATATAGCAGTCATAATAGTTTTATTATATCTCTCAACTGTGTTCACATGCGGAGAGTATTTAGGGGTGAAGTGGAGTTTTGGAACCTTATATTTTTCAAACATTTGTTTTAACGTAGCACTAATGAACTGTTTTCCGTTATCGAGAATCACGGTAGAGGGAATCCCATGTATGAGGAATACATGTTCTTCTATAATTCTAGTGACTATTTCAGCTGTTGCACGCTTGATTGCAAACAGCAGACAATATTTACTGAAACAACATGTAACTACCAGGATGTAGGAATTCTTCTTTCTGGTAGTCGGTAGAGGTCCTACTAGATCGACGCTAATAGTTTCGAAGGGTCTAGAACATTGTTTCGGCCTACCCATTTCACCCAGCGGTGCATGGTTCTGGTGCTTGTGTGCAATGCATGTGTCACAAGACGTTACAAATTTTACGACGTCAGCATGCATTCCCGGCCAAAAGTATTTTAGGCTAAGGCGTTTGAAGGTTTTAAATATGCCTAGGTGACCGGCTGTTGCCTCCGAATGATTTTCAGTAATAATGTTGTGTCTTGACTCTACAGGAATCACTTCTTTCCACTCGAATTCTCTGTGTAGGACAGATTTAGTCTGCATAAAGCGAAATAAGCGATTGTCTCTAATAGCATAGTTAGGAAAAGACGTAGGCGAGTTCTGACAACCTTGATAGATATTCAGATACCATTGATCTGTAGTAGTTGGCATTATGAAGTTAGTAGAACTAGCAGGTGTGGTTGGTACGTTATTGATAGCTGATATCTGACAAGCCCGAGACAAAGCATCAGGTATGACATTATCAATACCACGGCGGTGTTTTATTTCAAAGTTAAACATAGAAAACCTAACGCCCCAACGAGCTAAACGACCAGTAGGGTTGTTTAAATTAAGAAACCACTTAAGAGCTGAATGGTCAGTATAGACTGTGAATTTTTTACCATTGTCCAAGTAGCATCTCCAGTGTTCTAGTGCTACTAACACTGCTAAAGCCTCTCGCTCAGTGATGCTGTAGTTCCTTTCTGGTCTTGTTAATGTACGACTAGTGTAGGCAATTGGATGCTCAATGCCATCTATGGTTTGGGTTAATAGACCTCCAACACCATAGTCGCTAGCGTCTGTGTGAACCTCGAATGGAAGATCAAAATTTGGGCAAGAAAGTATAGGAGCGGACACTAATAGCTCTTTTAGCTTGGTAAACGACTCGTCAGCTTCTGTAGTCCATACAAAGGGATTAGTTCTTTTGTTGGTAGACGTTAGTTTATTTAAAGGACCAGCTATTGTACTAAATTGTGGAACAAATTTACGATACCAAGAGGCTATACCTAGAAATCTTTTCACCTCTTTTTTATTTTTTGGTGTCGGGTAATTAACAATAGTGTTGATTTTTTCTGGGTCGACATGAAGGCCGCTAGAATCGACGATATATCCTAAGTATTTAAGTTCCCTACGGAAAAACACAGATTTTTCAAAATTTATAGATAAATTTGCCAAGGTTAGTTTTTTAAGTACTTTTAATAATAGAGAAATGTGGCTGTCAAAGTCAGAGCTAGCAATTACTATATCATCTATGAACACGAAGACAGAGTTCTCGAATTCAGGACCATAGAACAGCGTATCGACTAGTCTTTGTTGAGTAGCGGGTGAATTTGTTAATCCGAAAGGCATAGTAACAAATCTGAAGGTTCCCCGACGTGGAATATAGAAAGCAGTCTTATTTCTATCATTCTCAACTATAGGTATTTGCCAAAACGCTCTAGATAAATCTATACTACTTAGGTATTTGGCGTTTTTTAAGTTGTCTAAGATGTCGGCTATGTAGGGTAACTTATATGCGTCTTTCTTAGTAACTGAATTAAGCTTACGGCTATCTAGACAAAACCTTAGTTTACCGTCTTTTTTAGGTGTAAGTAAGACCGGTGAAGACCAAGGGCTTTCACATTCTTCAACCACTCCCAGTGCTAACATCTCATCTAATTGTTCCGATAGGATACGCTGTTTTTCAGGAGAAACACGATAGTAGCGTTGTCTAATGGGTGGTGAATCGCCAGTGTCGATTTGGTGACTAACTAACTGTGTTCTACCTAAACCACGTTTTTCAGTAGAAATGTCTTGAAACTGGGCAATAACGTTGTCGGCGACTGTACGTTGGGTCTCGGATAGTTCTTGATAAGATTGTAGAAATAGCGATGGTTCTTCCTTTATTGTCACTTCATTTAAATTAGTACAAGATTGAAGTGAAATAGAATTACAAAATTTAGGGAATAGTTTAAATTTTTTCCAAAAATCTATACCTAGTATTAAGTTTGTTTTTACAGAAGGTACCACATAAACCTTCAGTATGTGAAACTGATTTTCAAAGGAAATTGGTAGATAAATACAACCAGTAGCAGGCAGTCGCTCACCTCCAGCGGAAGTAAACGTTATAGAGGCGTTGGTGTGTAGCACCAAACCCAAGAAGCTAAGTTTTTCATGGCAATTGTTACCTAAGATGCTAACTGAAGAACCAGAGTCCAACAGACCAGTAAGTTTAGTACTACCTACTCCAATAGTTGCATATGGACGCATGTCATGATTAGATTTATTGTTATTTACTGTTGTAATGTAGTAACTAGTAAAGAAAATTTTTAGAGTTGTTAGCCAGTTTTTCCAGTCAATTTCATTAAAGTTTTTTGACTTTTTAGTACAAGGTAGGATAGCACTACCATTACAACAGGAAGAAATTAGTTTTTTGACTTATTATGAGGGTGGCATTTAGTGCAATTCGGATATTTAACATCTTTGTTACCGCATTTAAAACAAATTAGAAACCTTTCAACTTTGCACCGTCCTAAGGAATGTTCTGTAGTTCTACAGCGTGGACAGTAGATTTTCCTAGTGTGGGGTTCCGTATAGTTAATCGAAGCTACATTTACTTTGTTTTCCGAATATTTATTATGAGAATTATTGTCTTTATAGAAATTAGGTTTAGGATAATTATAATTAGATTTGTAGTTGCTATTATTATTTTTAAATTGATAATGAGTTTTAGCTTTGGAAGTGCTAGGTTCGTTAATTGATAAAAATGCCAGATCAGGGGCTAAAGTTTCAGATGAAATCCTAGGTGGTTCTTTAAATTGTGTAGTGAGTGATTGCATTCTTTCAAAGTTCCTACAGACTTGTTTAAGATTCGAAATGCTATCAATTGATGAGGAATTTGCAGCTAGTACACTTGCATAACAAGGTCTAATATTGTGCATTAGGATGTTTAGTTGTTCACTCTCAGGAACTTTGGTTTTGAGTCTTGAAAACAATTCAGTCATTTTAGAAAAATAAATTATAATATTCTCAGTTTCACCTTGTGTTCGGTTACGAATTTCCGCTAGGAGACGATAGTCGAAATCGAACTGGCTAAAATCCTCAATTAGTAAAGCTATTAATTCATCCCAAGTGCAAACAGTATCCCTAACGCTACGATACCAATGTAAGGCATCGCCAGTAAATATCTCAGTTGCATAAGATAACAATTTAGATGGATGGATATTTCTAGTGGTGCTATACTCGTTCACTCTCTGTCTAAAGGCGTGTACACAAGATTTACCGTCAAATTTAATTTTTTGAAGGTCATTAATGTGAGAACGATCACAGTTAACAGACATCACAGGTGTAGGGTTATCAGAAGTTGTTTGTTCGCTCTCTATTGCAGGATCACAGCTAGAACTTGCCAATTTATTTAAATTATTTAATTTGTTCCTAATCTTATTTAAGTTATTTGATAATAAATTTACTTTTTCTGTATGTTTAGGTTCAGAACAATCTATACGTTTTAAGCGATAATATAAATGATTGCACAATGCTGTAGTGCGGTTGAACAAACTCTGTTCAAATTTATCCTCAAGTAGTTTTAATTTGTTCACAAGTTCAGTAAAAGAAATGTTAGCGCCTGTAATATCTATCTCCGGTTCGATGCCTGACTCGACTATGTCAGATGTAGGTATTAATGGTGTTAATTTATTTATCTGCCTGCGTAGTTCAAGCACAGTATTTGCAGGTTCCTCGCCTCTAATAAGCACTTCGTAGGTTAATTCATTTTTGTTTAGCAAAAAAAATTTAATAGGGTGAGTTCCCATGTTCCAAGATGTTTATACTACTAAGTTAAACAATATTTATAGTTAAAAGGAATTAGATGGTGTTCTTTACAATTAATTCAAGCAAGAAACTACGCTTAGGTGATATTATTTGTAGAAAATTTAGTTAATTAGAGAGAAAAATTAAAGTTAGCAATTTGGGGACGTTAAATTAATGCAAAATTACAAGTAGTTTTAGTAGAAAATAAACAATATTAGTGTACAAACTGTTATGTATTACAAATGGTAATGATTTAGATGTACTGGTTAGAACAGTATAAAAGTTATTTATATATACTGGTTAAAACAGTATAACAGTTTTAAGTTTGTCTAAACCCGCGTTTGACGTTAATTTTACAAATTGATAGTTAGGAATTAATATACTGTAGGTTAAAAATTAGAGCAACAATTAGAATTAAACAAGAATTTAAATTAAAACACAAATTAGAGTTTCAACAAAAGCATACGGGTTTAGTAGAGGTGTTATGAAGATGGAGAGAAAACCTCTGTCCCTTAACTGACTTTTACAGTATGCCCGGGAAGAAAAGCAGCTGGCACACTCTACGTTTTTCTTTCACTCCCAGTCCAGCATGGAAGTAATTGTTAACAATTTTGCATTTGCACAAAAAAACTATATAAAAACGACGTTAAGCAATTATTTAGAATTTACAAAGAAAGAAGTTAATTAATTTAGACTAGTACGTAACAGTTTGCACACTCACCCACGCGTTCACACGTTTAGGTTATGTGAACCCGTAGAATTTAGGAAATGACGAGCTTTGGAAGGTAATTAAACCACGTTGTAGGCGCCACTGCCGCGCTTAGCCGGCAGACTAGGTGGGTTCGTAGGTTAAACCAAAAAAAAAAATAACTTCGGTTTAACAGTTATTTAATTACCTTCCGCGGCTAGGTTATAAGGTAACAATGTTAGTGGAGCACTGGCCTGTTGTTTGAAGTTGTGGTCCTCGTGCCGGTGTTCTGCTCCAGGCGCGTCCCTTTTTAATCAAATTCCAACAATGCAGGTTCTTCTCGGTAGTATTCTGCACGTAGGACTTTTAGGGTAGTAATTGTTCCTCACGTGCTTGTTAGGATTATATATATGCCGGATTATATATTCCGCTTTAGATTTTAGTCCTCTCCTTGAACTTTACAACTTAGTCCTCTCCTTGAACCCGGTAGACGGGAAAACTTCAAGATATATAAGTTGAGTTAAATTGTTTTTTTAAGCGCGTCCGCTCTCAGTTGAACACGAAACGAAATGGCCGAGGCTGAGGCGCCCGCAGGGAGGGAAAAGAACGAGTTGGTTCTCAGGCAGCGTTGCGTTCATTCACCATAGTGAATGTTATGTATTTTAAAGTTATTCAACAGGCAAAGAATTAAGCTATTAAGTATGCAGATTGCTCCAGTTTGTTCTGGACCGTATAACAATATACATTTTTGAACAGGTTAAATTAAACCAGTGTGTTAAAATAGACATATAGATTTTAAGTAAATCAGTCAGACTTTTAAGATAAAGAAAGAAAGAAAAGGTTTGTAAAACGTCAAAGTCTTTAGAGCAAAACAGCGCACGTCTTGTTTGATCGTTCAAGAAAATACTTCTTTCTTACATCTACAACCTTCTAGAGGAGTTATTTCATAGAAATATCATGTGCTATTTATTAGGTAGTTTTCACTATAAATAAATTAAAATTAAAAAATCGTTAAAAAAAAAACTTTTATTTAAATACGCTAAAAAGAAAATAATAAACTTTAACGCTCAAACTTTTACTGTTAATTTATAACGTCATTTACTATTTGACACAATTTACATACATACACAAGGTCACGCCTGTATTCCTTATGGGGTAGGCAGAACACCAGAGGTTACAAGACCATCTGATGTCACGTTTGACAAATTTGGAGGTATTATAAGCATGGAGAGTAGTGACAGAGTGACAGAGGGTCAGCCTATCGCCCACAAAAACGCCTTTAAAACCTCTGTCCCTTAACTGACTTTTACAGTATGCCCGGTAAGAGAAGCAGCTGGCACATTCTACGTTTTTCTTTCACAATTATAATAAGTTAAAGCTTGTCGCTCGATTTGCGTGCTCGTATTTACTGAGTTTCTTAAGGAATTTAAATATAATATACATCAGATTATTAAAACATGTTGATCTACAAAAACATTTTTTATTTATATGGCAAAACAACGTTTGCCGGGTCAGCTAGTTTCATATAAATTGTGTCAAATGTGAAATGACGTTATAAATTAACAGTAAAAGTTTTAGGGTTCAAGTTTATTATTTTTTTTAGCGTAAAAGCTTGTTAATAAAAAGGATTTTAACTTTTTATTTATTTTTTACTTCTTAGTAATCTTGACAAATTTCTCAGTCTGTTCATCTCATTCAATGCATAATTGTTGCAAGGTCGTTTGCCGATTAATTTTGAACAGTCTATCTCTTCAATAAGGAGACCATCTAGCCAATCTTCGTTTTGTTGTCTCATCAAAATAGTGAAATTTTGTGATTGAAGACAAATCTCGCACACCTTGTCACAAAATATATGTATGACTTAATGATAAGTTTTCTTGTCATTTCTACTTGCGGCTTTTCTTATTTTCGTACGTCAGACTAGTGCATTCGTGAATAGCCAAACGAACTTCTCGCTATTTAGAAGATTCGTCTACTCTTACTTGAGCGGCAGTCTGTCGTAAAGCGCTCAAACGATCGCTGTTCAAAAGATTCGTCTGCTCTACCTTGAGCGGCATTCTCTCGTAAAACGCTCAAACGAACTTCTCGCTGTTCAGAAGATTCCTCTGCTGTAACTTGAGAGGAATACTCTCGTAAAGCACCCAAACGAACTTCTCGTTTTTTTTTTTTTTTATAAATTATGGATGAGAGTTTGTCTTCCATGCCACCTGATGTTAAGTGAACATGAAGACTATGGCGGTACACATCCATCCACGAGAAACCTATTCACTCGACGCTTAAAAGTACTAGGACTATACTGGTCAGGGAAAATAGACGCAGGCAGTTCATTCCAAAGCTTGGCGACCCGTATCAGAAAGGAACTGTCAAAGCGCTTAGTTCGACTTTTTGGAATATCTACCACATACGGATGGAAGTTCTGTCTGCATCTAGTAGTCCGATGGTAAAAGGGTGAGGGTTCAATTTGTCCAAACAGAGCACTGGCGCACTCACCAAAATGTATCCTGTAGTACACGGTTAAACACGAAACCTTACGACGATGCTCTAAGGTCTGCAGTTTTTTGGTTGTAAGGTCGACGTCGTTAATTAGTTTACGGGCTCTTCGGTCAACGGAGTCCAGCGCTTCTAGTTGATATTTGGCAGAACCATCCCAAAGATGACTGCAGTACTCCATGCATGATCGTACTTGAGCTGTGTATAAGTTAAGAAGCTGTGCAGGGCCGAAGTACCGCCGTACCTTCGATATGATTCCCAACTTTTTCGAAGCTACTTGAGCCATGGACACAATTTGTTGACCGAAGTTTAAACTGGATGTTACAGTTACGCCTAAAAGCCCTAGATGGTCAGTGACGGGGACAGATACATTTTGGAAAGTGGGCGTAAATGTGAAGGTGCTCTTTTTGCGGAGAATAGACACGCCTGAGTTTTGGACGCGTTGAATTTGACCAAATTCGACTCAACCCAATCGGATACTTTCCGTAAGGTCAAATCAACGCGCTCAATCATTGACTTTCTTAAACTCTGGATGTCACGGGGGCTCGCCCGCGCATTGGATACGTATCTCTCTACGACAGTGCTGTCATCAGCATAACCAATAATGCCCGGTGTTAAAAGGTCATTAATGTGCAGCAAGAATAATGTTGCAGAGAGAACAGATCCCTGAGGTACCCTGGCATTAATTGCCATTTGGTCGGAGGAGTAGCCATCTAAGACGGCAAGCGATGAAGGTTTAAGTAGCATCATAGTTCTTTTAGATTTTTCACGGGCTTTTGACTGTTTGAACATCGACCTTTTATTGGCAAAACTATCATATTATGGTGCAATTAAACCTACAATAGAGTGGTTCAAATCCTTTTTAACAAACCGTAGGCAATATGTGGTCTTAGATGATGATAAAGGATATCAATTGGAGTCTGAAAAGAAACAAATGTCTAGAGGTACCCCTCAGGGTTCTATTTTAAGTCCTATACTATTTATATTATACACGGCTGATCTTCCAGCAAAATTAAAATACTGCAAAATTCATTTATATACAGATGATACTCAAATCTACTACTCTTTTAAACCATCAGAAACTAACGCTGCCATTGAAAAAATAAATCAAGACTTAGAAGTCATAAATGAATGGGCAACAAACAATAATTTAGTTCTTAATCTAATAAAATAAAAATTTTTGATTACTGGCACTAGGAATCAAATCAATACAGTAAAAAGTTACAGCCCTGTTATAAAAATTGCTGGTAAATTAGAAGAGCAAACAATCGCCACAAAGAACTTGGGGTTACTCATGGATGAGGAGTTACGATTTGAGATGCATATAAATGAAAAAACCAAACACTCTTTCTATAAACTCAAGACTCTGTACGGTATACGAGATTTCCTTTCAGAAAAAGTTAGGGTACTTTTGATAGATTCGTTAATTTTGTCAAACTTTAATTACTGTGATGCAGTGTATGGCCCACGTATCTATGAAAAAACAAGCAAAGTAATTCAGAGGGTTCAGAATGCATGCATGCGATTCTGTTTTAATATACCAAGAAGATCACATATTACTCCTTTTCTAAACAAATACAAAATATTAAATATGGAAAACCGCAGAAAATTACACCTAGCTACCTTAGTTTATAAAACAGTTCACACACACAGGCCTACTACTTATCTATTTGAAAAAAATTCCTGGGTACATGAGAGTCACGTTTTTAACACTAGAAGTAAGAATTTAAAAAAGAAGTGTATACCTAAACACCAGTGCCAAGGTTTTAGAGGAAGCTTCAAGTATTCGGCATCTAAAATCTGGAATAATCTACCCCCACCTCTTCATGAAAGTATGTCTTTGCAAACCTTTAAAATTAAATTAAAAGTAATTCTTTTGGAAAGACAACTTACCATATAGATTCCAGGTTATACAGAAATCAGAAGTTCTAGCAAACATAAGTATATCTATTAAAAGAAACAGTCCTAAATATAAAGTGTATTTTTTATATGTTGGTATGTATATATAATATTTAATATACCAAATTTGGAACTATGTATGTATGTAAGTAATATTATTTCTAGTTTTTAATGTACCTACCTTTTTAAGAATTCTATAATTAATTAGATAAGATAATCAAGTTTTTAGTAAGTAAGTAAGTTTTTATTTGTGTAAATTAGGTTAAGTATTTGTTTTGTTCTGGGACTGACTGAAAACCAGCGCTGGTTATTAAGCATGACTACATACTTATGCCAGCAACATGCTGAGTCTGTTCCTTTTTCCCCAATGTACATAATATTAAATATGTTTAAATGTAAAAATAGAAGTTATATGTCCGTGTTGTCTTTGTGGGAAATAAATGTATTCTTTCTTTCTTTCTTTCTTCTAAGACTACTCGAATTGACCGTTCCCTCAGAAAATCAGATATCCAGTCGCAGAGCCTAATCGGTATGCCGTATGCTGGAAGCTTACTTAAGAGACCATCATGCCAGACCCTGTCAAAGGCCTTGGAAATGTCTAAGGATACAGCTATTGTTTCACCATGACCCTCCAAGGCCTCACTCCATAAGTGAGTGGCATAAACGAGAAGATCGCCGGTCGAGCGTCCGTTGCGGAAACCATATTGGCTATCGCTTAGGAGCTCGTTGGTCTCGAGGTATGCCAGGAGTCGATTATTCAATACATGTTCGGATACATGGATCGGCACGGCTTCCCTTCTTCGGTATTGGCTGTACGTTAGCAAGCTTCCAGGACTTGGGGACCTTACCCGATTCCAATGAAAGTCGATAGAGGCGCGTCAAGACGGGAGACAACTCAGCTGCGCAGCGTTTTAGGACCACTGCAGGAATACCGTCTGGACCACTAGCTTTGTTCTCGTCTAGGTGCAGCAAGCATTTAAGAACCTCCTTTTGGCGAATGTGAACGGTACCCATTGTAGGTCCGAACTGAGGTAATTGGGGTGGGATTTTTCCTTGGCAATCTAGACGAGAATTTTCCGCGAAGATACTATCAAATAAATCTGCTTTCTCCTTAGCAGTGTGGGCCAGAGAACCATCGGGTTTCCTCAGTGGTGGCAGCGACGGGCGACAAAAGTTCGTTTCGACCGACTTGGCAAGGGACCAGAAAGCTTTACTTCCCGAAGGGTATGCTGCTATTCTGTCTGCGATACGGCCTATGTGGGCAAAACGAGCTCTTTTGATCACCTTTTTGCAGGACTTGGCGGCAGCATTGTATCTATTCTTAAGTTCATGCGAATCCAGGGCTTTGCTTCTGCGAACATTTGCCCAGGCTTTGTAAGCTTCCCGCTTTCGCTTTTCGGCGGCAAGGCAAGCACTATTAAACCATGGGCAAGCTTTGGTTTCAAGGGATAGATCAGCGTGGGGAATGTAGTACTCCATTGCTTGAACTATCACACTTGAGACAGCATCAGCGCAGCACGATGGATTGGATGATGTAAAACAAGTTTGCCGCTATGGATAAGATGCGAAGAAATGTCGCATTTCATCCCAATCTGCTGACTTGTAACGCCATACTCGCCTGGAGCCTTTTGGGCGGGTGTCAGGTGGCGAGTACAGCGATACAGATTTCACCATACAGTGATCGGATGTCCCTAAAGGAGCAGTGACGGACACCGAGTATCTGTCAGGATCGGTTGTCAGCAGAAGGTCCAAGCAATACGCAGTGTGGCCAGCAACGTCGGGGATGCGCGTAGGCTCGTTAACAAGCTGTGAGAGACCATAAGTCAGCGAAAACTTAAAGGCCTCTCTGCCAGCATGGTCAGTGTCCTGATACGGGTATAACCACTGCCCGTGGTGAGCATTAAAATCTACCAGAAACACCAACTGCGCCGTGGGAAAACGTTGCTGAATCTTATCTGCTGTATTGCCAAGGTATTCCATAAGCCTCGTTGTCTCCCGATCTCCGCTATGTGAACGAAAGATACAGGCGTAAACCACTTGGTCTAGGCCAGTATCTATGTGAACCCACATGACTGAAAGGTCCGGCACTTCCAAGTGACGGAGATGCTGATAACAGATCGCGTCACTGGCATACATGCACACCCCGGCGTGCGGGCGGAAAAGAGACTCCAGGATAAAGCCTGGGTAACCAAGGTATGCCGAGTCTGGTGGATCGCAGATCTGCGCCTCCGTTAGAAAGAGTAGGTGTGGTCTCTCCGTCTCAAGATGGTGGTGGACATCATTCAGATTGGAGTGCACTCCTCGGATGTTACAGAAGTGCACTTTGAGGGAGAGGAAGTGCAACCGCTGTTGAACCGTACTCTTTTTAGGACCATTCATTGTTGTGGTTATGGAGTTAATAGGGAGGAGAATAGAAGTTGAGTGAAGCGCTGCAAATAGAACCAAGCAACTCGTAGGGAACAACGCACCATTGGGGAACTCGCATGGAGACTGCGGGGACGCCCGAACCCCCCCGAGGTCGCCATCGGGTCCTCTCTAACCGGTCGCCAACCGGCACGATGGAGCCTCCCGGGATTTTTCGCGAGGTGGCGGGGCAGCCTTTCGCATGTGGCTGGCATGCTACTTGGGCCCCCATACTACCTTCGGTCGGCCAGCGGTGCACCGTGCTTCGGATCCCGCTACCCTCCAAAGTTACCCGGGTGTCACTATCCTACGAGTTGAAAACAGTTCTCCAATGCAGCACGATTACTCAGACCTACCCTCCTTAAAGCTTACCCTAAACATCATGCCGGAACGTGACTAAGTCACTTGGCGGCATGGTTTTGTCCAGTGGGTGGTGACAAGCCGCGGCCGAAGCCTACCACCAGATGATACCGCTCGTTTAGCGCCACCCAGGGACCACGTACAAGGCATCGAGGGCTAAGCCTTGCGCACGCAATTTTCAGTCCCCAAACAGTTTTCCACTGTTTTTAACGTTCCATTCGTTACCTAGCATTATTTCGTGTAAAGTGCCGTTGAGCGAACTAGTTTAATTGAGCGAAGATAGCTATTGTACTAATCACCTCTTTTGCTGAGTTACTTTGCGACACTGCTATCCGTATCCAGTTCCTCTTGCCGTTTTCATCTATTGTTCCCCAGCCTTCTCTACCTTTGTGTTGATATTTCTGTTTTTCCACAAGCACCGAAAAAATATTCATCCACCCTGCCAGAGCTTCTCTTAGAAAGGTGAGGGCCAATATACAACGGGGTACGCTCAGGTGCCCTGAGGTGGAGCGTTCGCGACATCATATTGGGTACACTCTGATGCACGGCCTCGCCTTGACTTGAGTGTTTGGAGGAATGAAACCAATTATTTCAGCTTGAAGCTTACTAGTGCCTGGTGAAACACAGTTTCGGGTTTGATTTTGGTGTTTTCCATCTCCTACACAGGTTGCATGCTATTGACGCCTATCTCATTACATCTCATATTACTCAAATCAAAGTTGACGAACAATTGACAACAGAGTAAATCAATTCCACATAAAATATATCCAATAACTCATTTCATTATATGCAAACAAAAATAAATAAATTATTACTGATTATTATTATTAGCTAGCTGTTTCGCACGGTTTTACCCGTGCCATTTCAAATCCCGCGGGAATATCGAGATAAAAAGTAGCCAATTCGCTATTTCAGACTATAAACTATCACTATGCCGAATTTCATCTAAATCCATTAAGCCGTTTTGCCGTGATAGAGTAACAAACATCCAGATATGCATACGTCCATCAATCCAAACTTTCACATTTATAATATACAAAATTTTATTTTGCTTTGATTCGATAGATGTCGCTGTGCGTCGATTAAATCGCGCAAGAAGAGTTATAAATAATAATTTAATAATAATATTTTTTTCAATTTCTCCAATTAAGTTTTGCGTAGAAAACAGTATTTACCTTATTACTAGTTACATCAAAATAAGTATTGTTTTTTAATCATTTGAGCACACCTAGCCCCTACACTAGGATTCCCTGTGTTGTAGGTGGCTAGTTTTTTTTTAAAGATTGCAGTACTAATCATGATTAAAATAATAACATTAAGTTGACACAAATCAAACAATTCAAAGAGATAATAAACATAGCACACATTAATAAAATTGTTAAGTCCTCTAAGTAGGCAACACAAAAAACAATGTACAATAAAGCCAATCCAAAATGACTAAATGACTTAGCTATATTACTTTGTAGACTACCATTATTCGTCCTCACTTTCACAATTATAATATTAGGAGGATTTATTATTATTCTTCCGTGCTGGACTGGGAGCAAAGGAAAAACATAGAATGTGCCAGCTGCTTCTCTTCCCGGGCATACTGTAAAAGTCAGTTAAGGGACAGAGGTTTGATTTGAGATTTTTTTGTAGGCGATAGGCTGACTCCCTGTCACTACAATCACTCTCTCCACCATAATGCCTCTAAATTTGTCAAACGTGATATCAGATGATAAATAAATTGGTCTCGGGTGGTCTTAGCTGCAAGCTATACCATAAGATGGAGCTACGTTAGCAATATAACGTAAAAACAAAAATGTGGTAAGTAATTTCGAGGCGTACCGCCAGGCCCCGGTAGCTCAGTGGAAGAGCACTCGTCCGGCAACTAGAGGTCCCAGGTTCGAATCCTGGTCGGGTAATTTTTATTTATCACATTTTTCATTTATTTGAGAATAATTGAGCATTTTAAATGCAAAAACTTAAAAACATTATTGTGACATCAGATGGTTTCAAAACCTCTGGTGTTCTGCCTACCCCATAAGGGATACAGGCGTGAAGTTATGTATGTATGTATGTAGGATTTATTACTTTGATTCTCCCAAACACAGAAGTCACTGCCCTACGAAGGCTTCAGATATTTCTCAAAGGAATTGAAATATTTCCTACGCACAACACGTAACTAAACATACAAAATCTACATACATATACACAGTGGTCAAGAATCACTACAACAATAAATCCCAGTCCACATAAAGTTTCACACTTCACTAAGTAATACTTTCGAGTGCTTACTTTTTATTTAAAGGAAAGCTTTCGGCTTACAACTTCGGAAACATCAGTAGAACTTGAACTGAATGTCCTGTGCAGTCCTATTGAATCTTTGATCAGTTGGGAAAGTAATAGAACGGAACGGAAAACTGTATATTATGCTCATAGTATGTTCTGGACTGCAGTTTCTAACAAACTTAGTGTTGAGCTTTACGAATAGTGCTACAAACTGTAAGAACGAGTAGGGATGTTTTGTTTGCGATGCAATTTACTGCGGTTCTATTGTCTTAAGTTTTCTCGTTTTCTTATGCTTCCATGCTGGACTGGGAGCGAAAGAACAACATAGAATGTACCAGCTGCTTCTCTTCCCGGACAAACTGTAAAAGTCAGTTAATGGACGGAGGTTTTATTGGCGTTTTTGCGGGCGACAGGCTGACCCCCTGTCACTGCTATAGTCTCTCTCCATCATAATAATACCTCCAAATTTGTCAAACGTGACATCAGATGGTTTTTATAGCCTCTGGTGTTCTGCCTACCCCATTAGGGATACAGGCGTGAAGTTATGTATGTATGTATGTATTATTACGTATATTTAATAGAAGATTTGGGTGTCCTTTTTGTCTTTGTTTTGCTGACTTTTTAATTATTTTGTATTCATACATTTTCGTCCGTGTGGAGTCGGCTTAGAATAGCCCTACCGCTTCTGTATAAGCGTGTCCTAAAAGGCAACTAATCCCAGTGACCCCGTTTGGTGGTAGGACCCCGTTAGGGTCCGACTGGCTACCGACCACCCTTCATATAAAATCTGCCGCCAAATATGACTGCTCTGGCGGTGATGTGTTCCGGCAATATTTTTTGACGACCGGCTGGTGTAGCGGTAACATACATTGCCTTCTATGCCAGAGGTCCTGGGTTCGAATCCCGGCGGCGGCGGATATTTGTGTGATGAACACAGATATTAGTCGTCAAGTCATGGATGTTTATATGTTTATTTAAGTTTATTCTAATAAAAAATATGTATTTATTCAATATGTATGTGTATATATTTCTTAAGTAGGTATATCAGTTTTCTAGTGTCCATAACACAAGTTCTTTAAGAAACTTAATTTGGGCTAGATAATGTTGTGTGAGTGTCAGAAATATTTATTATTATTATTTTAAGGAGAGCCAGTTCTTTCCTAGGCCCGTGCGCTTTCATCTTTAACCTCATCTTCATTTACCATCAAGTGAGATTGAGGTCAAACGCGGGCTTAGTAGGTATTTAATAAGTATTTTATTGTATTTCTATTTATTCAATCCAGATCAAACAAAAAATACTTGCGTACAATAGTGCAAATTATTGCATTAGAAATTACGCAAAAAATACAGGTAGGTATGCAGTCCATCTGTGCGCATAATTGAGTCATCATCATCACAACTCCGTGTAATGAGCCCACTACAGGGCTATGAGTCTCTCCTCTGGGTGACGAGGAGGTTTAGGCCGTAATCCACCAGCTGGCCCAGTGCTGGTTGGTGGATGTCAGATATTTCAGGGTGCCGAAATGACTTCTGACAAACCCTAACGACTACTGTATACAAGTATACAGCACCCGGGACCGACTGCTTAACGGGCCCTCCGAAGCACGTAAGTCGTCGTGAGAAATGAAAGGTCGGCGGTCACCCATCTTAATACCGGCCGTACCGAGCGCGCATAACCTGCGATATCGTTTGATATGCACAGTAACCACGGTGCCACGACGAATTAATTATATACATAATTATTAGCATAATTGAATGCACACGTGAAACTGTGTTCATGTTAAATGTGCTCTATTTCCTTCGTGTTAACCTACATTGTACAGTATAAAACCACAAACTTTGTAAAGCAAACGATATAAACAAAATATATTTACTGCTGTGAAATCTGTTGGAAACCCTTCGGCTGCATGCTTCTTATGCCATCAGCATTATCACATAGAATCCGAGACATAGAGGCTCCTTGACGAATGGACTGCAATTGACCTATAATCACAAAAGAAAACCGATTTAAAAAAAGTCCGTGTGGCAATGTGTAACCACTTTGTAAGAATGCTTTTTGGTTGTTATAAACATAACATTAATTTCATTTTTAATTTCACGAGTGCAGGGGAGGGAACAAGGGCAGCGCAATACGAACACTCGGGAGCGGCCGCAGACACGACCGTTCGGGAGCGAACGCAAACGGGAAGTGTGATCATAGATGAAAATAAGTACTAAAGTATAGATGGCCGTCTCGCCGATTTTGCACTAGGGCGCCAACTAGGCCCCGGGACCGGAACTAAAAAGCGGGGAAAGGGTGCGGGCGGGAGATGCTTCATCTAAAATATTGAAGAAAGTTTTAGAACTACTTGCAGAACTTCAGCCTAAATGGAAATAATCCTCGAACTTAAGAATAAATTTATCCTCGAACAACAAAAAGTCTAAATTGGTAAAATGTTGAAAACGCAAACGTATTTCACTGAAAACCAACGGATTCTCAGTGATACAACGTCTTTGAATCGCATAGTACCGTAGCATGGTACGTACAACAAAAATTTGTGTTGCCAGGATTTAAAAAAATATTCCTCCCAGCTATTGATACTCATTCAGTTTAGTAGTTTTTTTTTATTTGCTCACAAAAAGTTGTTACAGGAAACTTATGAAAAAACACCAAAGTTGATGAAAAAAATGAAAAAAAACACTAAGGGACAACTCAGACCATGTTGATCTGTAAAATTGTAAGCATAGATATGCTTATTCAAGATTTTAGTAAAACAAATATTACTTACTCAATAATTAGGTGAGTAATAATACGTGTTTTGCATTAGGCAAGCTACAATAGGTTTATTTGAATTAAAGTGAATAGCTTAATAGTGTGTTATTAAATCTACTATTAATTGTTACTTTTTTTGAGTGGCAGCTCTTTTATGAACGCTATTTGAACGCATTTTTTCTACTCGTAATAGTTCCGCGCCCAAGGGTATGGTGGCGTTAGTTTATATCAGAATTTCCCAATTGTATGGAAGACAAACTAGCATGAGTGTGATGCCAACCAATGAGGTTTCAATTCAATTTAAGTACTTACACATTATCTGTGGTGAGCGCGCTGCGCGCGCAACGCGCATGCGTGCTGGATCCGAGCCATAAACCAATAACAGGCGTTTTCCATTTTGACGCTATTTCGTACATACGAATTTCAGTAATATTTTTTTGAATAAAACTTTAGTAGCAAAGATGTCTAGCAATACCGATGATACTAAATAACCATACCATGAGATTAAATAAATCATTGTATGCAACTGCATATAATTAGGTATTAAAACACTCGTGTAATCTTATTTTGAAACTCGCCTGCGGCTCGTTTCAAAAAACTACACTCTTGTTTTAATACCCTCTATTACATGACAGTTGCATAAACTACTAAAAATGTCAAAGATAAAATATAAAACTACTACAGAGAATTCAAAATGTCAAAATATTTTACAAAATAGTATACATAATGTATAACATTTATTACAATACAAGCTAGAATACATCATCAATCTATAACATTCATACATTATAATTTCGAGTCCATAAAATATTCATTAATTGTATAAAATCCTTTTGTTTTAAGTAAATCAAGTATTTTCCGCTTGTATATAGTAGAAACTTTGATGTAAACAATAATTGTGTATCAGTATTCTTTATTCCGCGGTTGGGGTTTTTAGGACTAATTCCGCAGATTACCGTTTAATTAAAATACTGAAAATGAATATGAGCCGTACAGTTTTAAACATTTAATATTTTTATCAGTTTATATTTATTTGTTGCGGTTTTACTTATATACGTATCTAAGTAAGAACGTACCTTATTGCTACTTAACTCGGGGTTCGTCGCTACCGGGTAAAAAATACCACATAGGTAATAAAAATACTTATAATATTTTTTCTACGTAACCCAGCGGCTTACCGCTTTAGGTACCTTTCTACATAGCAACAAGAGACGCGCTCCCAGCGCGGCTGCCAGTTGGCGCCACGGGGTCTGTCGCTGCGGACGTGTGAAGTGAGTATGGGTGAAAAACACCCGGTAGCGACCATTGTTGTAACTTTTTTTGTTATTATATTTAAGTGTTTTTTTTTTTTGTTTTAGAACAATATAACCATGCATTTCTCACTAACTGATAATACCATAGAAGAAATTTTAGAAGAAGATAATAGTGATGAAGAAATTATATCAGAAACGGAGGATTATGAGGAAAACAGTAATCATAACAGTGATACTGAGCAAGAAGCGGATTTTGGTGATATACCTGACATTCCGTTGCAGTACGAAGAGGACGAAGAGCCAGTTTTACAAGTGCTATTGGGTGAAGACTATTTAGAAGATGTGCCACTGAAATATATCAAGCGTAGGAAATTCGTTGGTCGAAATGGATGTACTCAATGGCTTGTACAACAACCACCGCAAAATGTACGTACACGGTCGCATAATATTATTGTTCATTTGCCCGGACCAGTTAGAGCAGCGAAAGAATGTACTAACATTTTAGAAGCTTGGAATTTGATTTTCCCTGATGATTATCTTCAAAAAATTGTTAATTATACGAATATTTATATTGAAAGTTTGAGGTGCAATTATTCAAGAGATCGAGACTGCAAAGACACGGACATTGTTGAATTACGAGCTCTATTTGGATTATTGTACTATTGTGGTAAAATGCGAAACTCCCATCTCAACACTAAAGATATTTGGGCAACAGATGGCAGCGGCTGCGACTGGTCTATAGCATGTATGTCACGTCAAAGATTTCATTTTTTATTGAAATGTTTACGTTTTGATAACATGCATACACGTGTAGAGCGTCGAGCGGAGGATAAATTTACACCCCTTCGTGAGATTTTTGAAAACTTCAATGACAATATAAAAAAGCATTATTCATTTGGAGAAAATGTCACAATTGACGAAAAACTGGAAAATTTTCGTGGCCGTTGTCCATTTCGACAGTATATGCCAAGCAAGCCTGGCAAATATGGCATAAAAATCTTTGTTATGGCGGATGCACAAACTTTCTATACGGGAAATATGGAGATTTACGTTGGACAAAATGATGGACCTTTTCAAAAAAGTAATGCGGCCATCGATGTTGTGAAAAGGATGGTAGAACCTATAAAAAATAGTCACCGGAATGTCGTAATGGATAACTGGTTCACTAGCTTTCCACTTTTACAGGATTTACTGAAAGATTATGGCCTGACTGCTTTGGGAACTTTAAAAAAAAATAAACCTGAGATTCCTCCGGTGTTCATAGCCGCCCAACATAGAGATATTCCCAGCTCCATATTTGGTTTTCAAAAAAATTACACCTTGGTCTCGTATGTGTCAAAAAAAAATAAGGTCGTTCTTCTTGCGTCTACAATGCATCATGATGGTAAAAAAGATTCAGGGGAAGCAAAGAAACCTGAAATGATCCTCGATTACAACCGAAACAAATGCGGAGTCGATGTTGTAGATGAGTTGTGTGGGACCTACTCAGTGTCACGTATAACCAAACGATGGCCTTTGGTTATATTTTATGGGATTTTGAACGTCGGAGGTATCAATGCTTACGTAATTGTAAAAACTAATAAAGAATTTTCAGGAGCCAGGATTGGCCCAAGACGGGATGCGTTGAAAGAATTGGCCAAAGGTTTGGTGATGCCTCTTATACACCGCAGACAACATGTTACTAATTTGCCACAGGCCATCAAAATGAAAATTAAGTTCATTCTCGGTTTAGATGAACAAAACGAACACAATATACCAAGCTTCTCTAGGACTGGACCAAAACCATGTACATCGCGCTGTGAAGAATGTGACTGGAGAAAAGACCGGAAAACAAAGACGTCTTGCAAACTATGTTACAAAAGAATATGCAAAGAGCATACGACACCCATTTGTGGCAGTTGCTACCAAAGAGTTAAATAAATATACTTACTTAAATCATTAAGACTGAAAATTTCAGAGTTGTGATTTTTGCGTGATTTTTGAGGCTGATTTACAAAGAAAAATCTAGGATAAGGGTACAATTTATTTTTGTTAGCTGATAAGAGCATTATATCTACTTTAAACATCTGATCTCATTTTATATGATTCCAAAGAAAAAAATAAAAAAAAATGTTATGTTTCTATGATTACTAATGAATAAGTTAAAATTTTGTTTACTTTTAATGTATGTGCCTTAAATAGTAATAAACAAAGTTTTTTAAAATATATATATTTTTTTAATTTAATAACCATGTAAACTAACAAAATAAAATGATAACTCTCAAAATAAACAAACACTTAATGAAATAGGCATAAATTATTAATGTGGTAATTTTTACCCGGTAGCGACCAATTGCGTTCGTATTTGCTTAGCGACGAACCCCGGGTTAAATGAAGATTTTAGATTACTTTTTACTTCTCTTAAATAAATAATCTTAAATAATGTTCGAATTTTCATTTGCTCGTATGTGTAAAATATGAGAGGTGGGTCTGCAACAAAAACGATGCATCATAAAGCTTTCCGAAAGTTTTATAGATGGCGCTGTATGTTCAATAAAGCGCGCATGTAACTTTATAAATACCAACTATAAAGGGACCAAGTCAAAAATAAATATCACTGCTCACGGATTCACGTACCTAGGTACGTGAATCCGTGAGCAGTGATATTTATTTTTGGCACATCCATTGTTTCTACTATAGGACACTGGATGATGATTGAGAAATGAGAATATGAAAACTATGCAATGCATGTGGATGGATGGATGGACGTACGTGTATTTATTTGTTGAATGGGGCGCGTTAGTGATTAATGAATTAGCTGTTTAAAAAAAAATCGTTCATCAATTCTAATACAGGCATGTACTTACTTAACGTGAATTTTTGTCTTTTTAGTTTTTATAGGTTAGCGAAACATCGAGACTTAACATGGCGTTCTGTCAGCAGGGATAAATGCGCCCATATTATACAAGGTTCCGCTTGATTTCCCCTAGCTCTAGGGTATGTTAATGGCACCATGTAATAGAATCAAATAACATGTGAATAAATTTTCATTTTTTTATTTTTACTTTTCATACAAAATAATTCAATTAAGTCAAAACATCTTATGTAAAACACCTTTATGCGAAGTATGACAACCTGGCATTTTCTATCCCTTTTTTATCGCTATGCACAGGTACAGTTCGCAACGTTTTGCTTTGTACATTGTATGCAACAATTAAAATGATTTTGTTGTTTATTGTATGGCTTCAGTGACACGCGTCTATTGAATGAATGTTAAAGAGATTTTACAAGGGTGATAATTTATGAACTCATTATATTAAGATTTATGATATCTTGGAAAGTAATAAGTATGCAATTTTTAACCACATATTCTTTGGCAAAAAGTATTATTTTAAAACCTCAAGTTTATGGGATATCAAAAAGAACACCTTGTATATAAGATCAATAAGACTGGGTACATAATGTTTCCTTTATTTTACTTTGTGGTTTATTTTTTTAATGTATACTTTTTTGTGTTAAATAAGCCCGTGCTAATTCACTTTTTAGTATTATTTTTTCATTTTCGACTACCTAATAATTCAATATTCTCTAATACGCATACTTACGTTGAAGTATGAAACCTAAAATAAACTATTGTGACACATTAATAAATAAATTATAAATATTTCTGACATTCACACCACATTATCTAGCCCAAATTAAGTTTCTAAAAGAACTACTTTTGTTATGGATACTTAAGAAATATATAAACATACATATTATACAATATACAGGACGTCCCACGGCGATGGGACATCAAGGGAAAGTACCTTCAATATCGTGGATAGGGTGTTTTGCTGAAAGAAGACTTTTTATGATTTTTAAATTTTAGTAATTCTTCATTAAACGAGTTCAAGTTTTTTAAATTAATTTTTAAGGTACATTTAAGGTAGGTATACATACTTTCTCTTGTTGTCCCATAGACATATTTATTACTACTAAATAAACATATCAACATCAACACTGTTATGTTTATCACACAAATATCCACCGCCGCCACCGAGATTCGAACCCAGGACCTCGGGTATAGAAGGAAGTGTATGTTACCACTACACCAGCCGGTCTTCTGAATGCGATAAAATGAAATATTCTCTACAATCTCACGCATATAATACCTAACACTTATCGACAAACTGATAAAATAATGTCAAGTCAACATATTGACGCGATAAAAATTAGCGAAGCGACCATGTTAATTTTGTACTAAATGGTTATTATTTTTAAAACTACTTATAATTGAATAAGAAAGTGTACTTCCAAATTTTATAATATAAATACTTCGTTATACAAAACTTTTCTTCTAAATCTACGTAAATTTCTTTTTATCTTACTATTGTTCCAGTAAGTAATTTATTACCTATTAATTAAATTTTCACAAGGAATCAGATTTTTGAAACACATTAAATGCAATACAAAATCCGATGAACCTGTTCTAGTACATATACAAAAGACATCAGTTTTGCAACAACAAAACTAGTTGTGATGTTTTTTACATAGAAACTGTAGGTTTCTAATTATATGTACAATTCAATTCTTCAATTCAATTCTTAAAAAGCCTATCGTCAACGAGTGAGGAGAAAGTTTTAAACAAACTTAAAAACTTTAAAATAATTCTGATTAAAAAAAATAAGACATACCTACTACGTACGTAGGTAGGACATACTTTACTAAATCTAAGACTATAATATGTACGTCGCTACAAAGCTGAACTCATTCAGCTCCGAGCTGCAGTTACTCTCATCGATACTAGGTCTTTACTGAGGAGAAGTCAATCTTACTTTGCAAATAATTTTTGTATTTAACTAAATACTTAATTTTAATTAAATAAATTATGTATTTCTTGCCGAACAGTTAATGTTCGGTGTAACCGAACACCGCACCGCTTACCTACACCTAACGCAGCATTTAACTTTAATTGTAATTTTTATAATGTATTTTAGTAACAATAAATTACTCGTCAAGAACAGTCGTATTCTCCTTTTAACAATCAACCTAACTAACTACATAACTACAACTTAACTAAACTTTCAACTTTAACATTCAACATTGGTCGGTACTATCCGAACATTGGTCCTTCGAGCGTCTTTAGTGCTTTTGGTGAGTTTTGAGTGTGTTAGCAATCGGTTCGCTGGCCTTCCACAAGCGGACCTCCCCAGCGAATTGAGAAGGTGCTTATATCACACTTAAAGGCTTGCCTGGAGTGCTATCAGACAGACCAGCTACCTAACAACAAGAACAACATATTGAACACGAACAATGGATCATCTTTTGAATAAACAAGCAGAGCTTATTGCAGCTATCGAGAAACTTTTCAACAACTTCAAGAAAGAAAACACCGAACGTAGAAAAGCAACAGCAAACTCAAAACTAGTGGATCTCACGAACTTATTTAGGGACTTCAGTGCTAATCACCTAATTTTGGAGCAATACGAAGAACAAGATAACATTTACTTCAAAGAAAACCACTATTCGTCTACGAAGAAATTCTACCAAGAAGTTAAAATATACCTAAAACAATACATTTCATCTAACCCGGGTGGCTCTACGGGATCGCTAAACGAAGAATCCAAGAGCAGTTCTGTAGAAACAATTATGAAAACTCAAGCTATCAATGGAGCATTAGATGAAAAACTACGTCGACAGGCGGCGAACTTCAAGGCCTTTCAACGAACTGTAAACTATATCAACGTCGATAAAATAACAGAAAACTGGGAATACGAGGATACATGGTCACTTGAATCACGCTGGAAAACAATAGACTCCCTCCACTGGGAAATAGAGTGTGATTTAAGTGGCAAGGTCAACTTGGAGATGGATGAATTGTTCAGCAACTACGAACAACAATATCAATCACTGAAAAGGTCAATAAAGTCCAAAATGTGGTCACAAAAACACATAGAAAAAACTACTCCAACACTTGAAATACCTATTTCAACGGGAACTACAACACGTGGGTGTCATTCAAGGACTTATTTTCTGAAGCTATACACAACAATCCAACTTTATCTAACGCTCAGAAAATGCAGTTTTTGAAAAGTAAAACAAGAGGTGAAGCCGAACGCCTAATTCAACATTTATCAATTAGTTCAGACAACTACACAACATGCTGGGAAATACTTACGCATCGCTACAATAATAAAAAGCTAATTTTTTCATCTCATATAAACTTCCTTCTGGATCTTCCTACAATGAAACAACAGACAGCCAATCAAATAAAACACATGCATGATGTTACTCAAGAGTCTCTCAACGCAATAAAGAACTTAGGCGTTGATATAACAACCTGGGATCCTCTGATTGTTCATCTTTTAGATCAGAAATTGGATACCGAGACCCACACAGAATATATAGATTCTTTGAAAAACCGCCGAGAATTACCTATATTGAGTGAATTTTTAGAGTTTCTGGAAGGAAAATTCATAGCATTAGAATCAGCATGCCGAAAAGGTGACAATTCATATAAAAATCTTAATAAGCAACAATTGCCTTCAACATCAAATGGAAAATTTTCAAATCATCAAATAAATTCGTCATACAGTAATTGGAATAAAGGAAACAAAAACATGAAATCAACATATAACATACTTTCGTTCAAATGTCCACTCTGCAAAAACGAACACGGGCTGTATAATTGCAAGAACTTTATAGACCTACCTAATGAGCAAAAATTAAACCTAATTAAAGAACTTCGAGTTTGCAAAAATTGCTTATTTAGTCATAATGGGAATGAATGTAAATCGACGAAAACATGCCGTAAATGTATGAAGAAACATAACACCACGATACACGATGCTTTGTTTGAACAATATAATACGCCGTCGTCTAGCGCAACAATTAACAACATTTTAAACGATAATTTATCAGAACAAAATAAACAAAATGAAGTACTTTTATCGACCGCAGTTTTAAAGGTACAAGGCCAAGATGGTACTTACCACAACATGAGAGCTCTAGTCGACCAGGGATCTCAAGTCTCCTTAATTACGGAACGAGCGGCGCAACAACTAAAATTAAAAAGAAAAACATGCAAAGGAACAGTATTCGGCGTTGGGGTTAGAGAAAATAAAGGAAAAGGAATGTTACACATACAATGTTATTCTCTCCATAATGACTTCAATTTTCAAACGGAAGTTATTATCATGACCAACTTAATCAGCAACTTACCCAGCCAAACTTTTACCAAGCCAAACTGGTCGTTTATAGAAAACATCGCCTTAGCCGATCCCGAGTTCTACGTGAGCCGCCCCGTTGACATACTTCTAGGAGCTGAGATTTATTCACAAATCGTACAAGGCGGTATCATCAAACAAGAAAGTTTATCGCAGCCGATTGCTCAACAAACAAAAATTGGATGGTTACTTTGTGGAAACACTGTAACTTATCAATGCAACGTCATGCTACATAACTTGGATGAAATAAAACAATTTTGGGAAATTGAAGAAATTCACGAACAATCAAATTTATCCCTGGAAGATCAACACTGCATTAACTTTTACAACGAAACAACAAAGCGGAACGAAGACGGTCGCTACGAGGTCAGATTACCACTAAAAGAAAACATCGAGAATAACTTAGGATCTTCAAAACAAACCGCCCTGGCACAATTTAGAAGCTTGGAAAAGAGATTTAACAGAATACCTAAACTATCAAACGACTACAAATCATTTATGAAGGAATATGAAATATTGCAACATATGAAACCATTCACTTGTGATCAATCTCCAGAATACTTTCTTCCTCATCATGGTGTAGAGCGCGCCGACTCATTAACTACTCAATATCGTGTGGTATTTAACGCCTCCCATAAGACAAACAAGGGTTGCAGCTTAAATGACTACATGTACGCGGGTCCAAACTTACAAATAGACTTACAAACGTTACTGATCAGATGGAGGCAGTACCAATACGCTTTCACAGCTGATGTAGAAAAATTTTTCCGTATGATATTATTACAAAAAGAAGATCAGAGATATCAAAAAATATTTTGGAGAGAGGATTCAAACCAGCCTATAAAAATATATGATTTAACAACAGTTACCTATGGAACTCGTGCTGCACCATTCTTAGCTATGATGACGATGAGGAAGCTGGCATCTGATGAACATGCTAACTATCCTGACGCAGCAAAAGTCGTGGAGTCAGCCTATTATATGGATGATTTGGTCCACGGCGCTGATACTATAGAAGAAGGGAAGAACCTCATATCTGACCTTAACTTACTAATGAAGGCCGGCGGCTTCAACCTCAGAAAGTGGTCGTCGAACGAACAGCAGTTATTAGAACAAGTAAAGTCGGAGCGCAGTGCTAGTCAAGACAATATTTTTAACTTCAAAACTGAAAATAACTCAAAAACATTAGGTTTATGCTGGAACCCTACTGCAGATAACTTCACCTTCCAGTACAACATCCTTGAAAATAATTCAAAACTAACAAAACGAAGCCTACTCTCAGATATCTCAAAGCTATTCGATCCTTTGGGATGGCTCGCCCCGCTATCAACAAAACTAAAACTATTGTTTCAACGTCTGTGGAAAGAAGATATAACATGGGACCAGCAAGTTTCATCTGAAATAGAAAGAGAATGGTTAAAAATAAAATCAGAACTTCACGTCATCACAGAATATAAAATACCTAGATGGTTATTATGTCACAAGAATGACGTCATAGAACTGCATGGATTTTGTGACGCATCGATCTATGCATACGCATGTGTAGTATACGCCAGGATCAAGGACCAAACAACCTTGACTTTAGTGGCCGCAAAAACAAAACTCGTGCCCCATAAGAAGGCCATAACATTACCCAGATTAGAGTTAAGTGGCGCAAACTTACTATCAAAGCTTATCAATAAAATTAAGGAAGCCTTAACTCAACATCACTTAGAAGTCTATGGCTGGACGGACTCAATGGTTGTTCTTGGCTGGCTGCAAGGAGAACCTTCCCGGTGGAAGCCTTTTGTCGCTAACCGAGTAAATACTATATGCAATATAATACCTAAAGATCGATGGCGCTACGTAAAATCAAACGAAAACCCAGCTGACGCCGCGAGTCGCGGCTTGTATGCCTGTCAACTACAAAATAACATTTTATGGTGGCAGGGCCCCGCCTGGCTGTCTACATTTAACGAAGAACAAACTCATTCAAAAATAACATGTACCACGAACGAAGAAGTCAGATTAAAACAAACAAACGCTATATTACAGAAACAAGATGAAAATATAGTTTATCAATTATTGAATAAATTTAGTTCATTCAATAAAGTAACAAGAGTTATAGCTTGGTTATTAAGAACTTTTGTACCTACGCGTAAACAATTACCAAGCTATCTCACATTACAAGAAATATCAAACGCAAAGTCACTGATTATAAAACACGTGCAACATAATGAATTTAGAACGGAAATCATGCATTTACATAAACATAAAACGATTAACTCAAATAGCAAATTATTAAATTTGAATCCGTTCATTGACAATCTGGGAGTTTTACGTGTCGGGGGAAGATTGAGAAATACGTCATTAAATATGGAAATGAAGCATCCAAAAATAATACCTCGAGATAGCAGACTTGCCGACTTAATAATATATGAAGCTCACCTGCTTACCTTCCACGGAGGTCCACGTCTCACCACGGCGTGCCTTCGTCAACAATATTGGATTCCTGGGGGAAACAACGCAGTCAAAAAACGATTACGAAACTGTGTTACCTGCAGAAAAAACAATCCAGTCAAAGAACACCAAATCATGGGTGACCTACCTGCTGCTCGAGTGGAGTCTGCCCCGCCCTTCTTCCATACCGGCGTAGATTACACCGGATTCATCGAAATCAAGGCCAACAAAACAAGAAACGCAAGAACCATGAAAGGTTATGTAGCCTTATTTATTTGTATGATTACAAAGGCCATACATCTGGAGTTAGTAACAGATCTAACCAGCTCAGCTTTCCTGGCAGCCCTGCGAAGGATGACAGCCCGCCGCGGAGCTCCCCGTCACTTATACAGCGACTGCGGAACCAACTTTGTCGGCGCCAACCGAAGCCTACAAGAAGAACACGAAAAACTAAAACAAACCTTCAATAATCAATTTATGAATTCTCTAACATCAATGAACATAGAGTGGCACTTCAACGCCCCGTCATGGCCTAGTGCTGGAGGCTTATGGGAACGAGCAGTACGAAGTTTGAAATATCACCTGAAAAGAGTTATAGGACAACAGCGCTTTACGTTTGAAGAGTATTACACGATACTATCTCAACTGGAAGCTTACTTAAACAGCAGACCTTTATGTGCACTCACCGAAGATATTAACGACTTAGATTACTTAACTCCAGCACACTTCTTGTACGGTAGGGCCGACGTTACTATAATAGAAACCCCTGAAGATGCTAGGACCCGATGGCATTTAACAAATGAAACTTTTAAACAAACTTGGAAAAGGTGGAAGGCCGAGTACTTGACGCAACTTACCTCAAGAAGTAAATGGTGACAACCACAAAAAAGTATCGAAGTCGGTGATTTAGTAACCATTCAAGATGAGAACTTACCTCCTGGAAGGTGGCCCATGGCCCGTGTGGTCGAACTGCATCCTGGTCGTGACGGATACACGCGCGTCGTTACTCTGAAAACTGAAAATGGGTACCTGAAACGCCCTATAGTAAAACTCTCTGTGTTGCCGTTACGATCTCTAACACCTGAAAAGGAAACTGATAGCAAAAAAGAAAATACTCAAAACAAACGAAAAACTAAAAAACCTCACTCAACTTTGTTTAACGTAACAATGGCGTTGTTATTCTTTACAACGTTAATATCTAACTCTCAAGCGACTGAAAATATCACCAAACTGCATGAAAACCAAAGTCTATATCTCGACCCTTTGGCCAAAATGCAGCTCTTAAGAGACCAATGGACCTTAATTACTTACTACAACATGGACCCTTACACAAACGGAAACATAGCATTCGCAAAACTACTCAATTACTTAGAAAAAACATGCCTCAACTTAGGAGCGATTGATAAATGTAATTTGATAACGTCACAACTACGTCATGAGTATACAGAGTTACAGTACTATAATCAGCTGTTAATCACCCAGCATTTTAGCGGACTGCAACAAAGACAAAAGCGAGGGCTTATCAATGCTGTGGGCTCCTTAGCGAACAGTTTATTCGGATTATAGATCAACAGTTCGCAGAAAAGTACACACAAGACATAGAATTAATTAATCAAAATCAAGCTCATCTAAAAAATCTGTGGTTAAATCAAACATCTATCGTCGAATCTGAGTACAATATTATAAAAAGATCTGAAGAAATAATGGCAAAACATCATAAAGTTGTAAACAAACACCTTAACTCCTTGGACTCATCAGTAAATCAATTAGAAAACGCATACAATGACATGAACAAGAGACAAGATTTTACGATATCTGCAATCTCAGCAATCAGCATCCTTCAAAACTTAAAGAGTATTCAAGGCATGCTCTTAGACACAGTAACGGATATTTATCAAGGTCGTTATCTGCATTTATTAACGCCGAAACAACTTCAAGATCAGTTAAACGTCATTTCAGGATTATTATCTTCAGATATCATCTTACCGATTTAAAACAGTCAAGTTCAATCTATTTACAAACTATTAAAATTCAAGGCAAGAATTACTAAAACTATTTTATCTTTGAAGTGAAAATTCCCTTGATAAGTAGAGATACTTATGACTTATATCGTGTTATTGCGATACCTCAGATCCATGAAGGAAAAACGTATTCTGTTATACAAATCTCAGAATATATTGCAATTAACTTACGAAAAGATAATTACCTCTCTATGACGATGGAAGATCTACAAAAAGACTCTTCAATATACATGTGTAACCCTCAACATCCTATTTATAAATATAAATCAGACAAGGATCTCTGCGTCTTAGATGAAAATAATAACTGCAAAACAAGCATCGCCGCGTGCAAAAACAAGTGGAGCAGCTTAATGAAAACAAACACTTATTTTAATTACTGTTGCTCAGACTGTTACCTACGTACGATTTGCGGAGATCGAGTTACAGCGCACCAGCTGATCGCTGCGAACATTATTTCCTTAGAGGAGAATTGTATTATAAAAACAACAGATTGTACGATTTATGGACATAAAGGTCACTTGATTCGATTGGATCTTATGTTCGATATTCAAAGGGTGGATGCTGTATTCCGAAAATTGGTGTTCAGAGAAGATTGACGTCATCTCCGGGCATCTGGCAGCATCCGTTTCATCTCGTGCCGGTGGGGAATATGTTCGGTGTAACCGAACACCGCACCGCTTACCTACACCTAACGCAGCATTTAACTTTAATTGTAATTTTTATAATGTATTTTAGTAACAATAAATTACTCGTCAAGAACAGTCGTATTCTCCTTTTAACAATCAACCTAACTAACTACATAACTACAACTTAACTAAACTTTCAACTTTAACATTCAACATTGGTCGGTACTATCCGAACAGTTAAAATACCTATTTTGTCTTAATAGGTTCCTTCTTATCGGCTTATAAGTATTTTTTGCTTAATTTTTATACAACGTGTAACAAAATGGAGAGATAAAACTTTAGGGTTAGCTTCTATACCATACGTAGAATGTACAGTAAAAGAATTAGCATGATCAGTGCTGGTATAGACTTTCATACAATTTTTTAAAATTATTTTACAATAAAATGTTTTGACAACCCTAGTCAACCTAACAAGCTAAAAATAGACTTGCGCCGCAATCGGTGACCTTATGACCTTTCCCGCACCGGCTGAATAGCGAGCGATACGCCGCGCCGCCGCGGCCGCCCACTGCGAGTAGCGCGGATATCAGCGCAGCTGATTGTTACTTACCTATATCGTTTGGCACATTGAATGACACAATTTTTATCACACTACCTAGCTAATGAAAACAAAGAAAACAACATGTTTGTACAACTTTCAAGTTTCTATTTATTTATAATAAACGGGTTGCCCGGAAGAAATCGGGTTGCCTGAAAGAAATCGCTTAAAGCTTTTTAAATCGCTTAAATATTGTGTACATAATTATTTCTATGTTTAATGACAATAAAGAGTGTTTGTTATAATTATTACAACTTAAATTTGTAATATCTGAAAAACTCTTATGGCAAGTATCGCACTTATTTCAATCGACATTCAGTTCACTTTGCGTAAAAACACTCACAACTGTATCTAGGGTTTCTCTTACACTTGGCCAGAATTACAAAAACGGCTCACAATTTCTGCCTTCTTTTTCAATACACACACATCCACATGACGTTTGTGCCACCGACAAAAGCCTAACCGAGGAGGTCACAAATCCGCTGGTATCGGCTCTTGCGCCCATCGGGAATGATAAGGATGTTGGCCATCATCACTAAGCGTGCACCATATCACCATGTGATTGACATCCAAAAGAGCGCCGACTCGTCGAGTGCTGCTCCTCGCATCCTCCTCGAAATGATCCAAGACTAGCTCTTCTAAGTTCTCGGAACGCGAAGGAGGCCGCGCTGGGTTTCGCGTGAAAAGAACCGGCGGCGCGCTGAGCCGCAGACTCATGCTTCGAAACACGCCATAAAGCATTAACTTGAACTTGGTCCGGGCCGGACAGCGAACTTGGTCTGGCGTACCAAATCCGCTGGTCGCAACAGACGGCCGGATCTCGCACTAACCGCGTGGCTTGCACACAGTTCAGACGTCATGCCTCCGACGTTATCCAATATTACAAAATTAACTGTCATATTCTCTATTTTTTTTTTTACATAATTTGCAGTGATACTTTTATCAAATCTTGAATAATCTATGTAGATGTATGTCTGTGATTCTATACACCGCCGTTTCCAACCCGCCAAGGTCATGTAATTTGGTTGTCAACAGCCGTCTTCACTGTTGGAAACACGTTGTAAACTAGCAAGGTCACCTTGGTTTAATGTTTTGTTTCCAACAGTGTATTTCGGCTTTAACCGAACCAAACAGTTCTCTAGTACCTAATTTTTTTAGGGTTCTTCCATATAGCGATATGAAAAACAAAATCTTAGTACCCAATTTATTTCATAATACAGTGAAATGACTTCACTATATTATGTTTTTGTATTGTTAAGTTATGCTGTTACAAATAAATAGTTTTCGATCGTGAAATCACTTAAATAGTTTTTAAGTGGTTTGTTCAATATCAAAATATTAAAAACTGTTAAGTATTTGTTAATTATTTGTTGCTTCACACATTTTAAATAAAGAAATTAATCCACTTTGTTTCTCAAGAAAGAGAATAATGATAAAATATAAAGATTCCTCATAAAAAAATTAGAAAGTTTTAGGACCTACTTAGGATATTTTCCCTAAAGCGTTTGAAAATAATTTCAGCTGCCTGAAACAAACGCAACTAAAAACAATAATTAGTTAGTCATCAGTAATTTAAATTTTTTAAATAAAAAATTTAGTTGAGTTGAGAATTTTTTCATAATAAATATTGAACGGAACAACCTTTAGTTTGGCTTAGAAGCGGCGCGGCGCGGCGGCGGTAAATCTCAAAGGGTATAATTCCGAAAGGCGCAAGTTCGCGACGACACGCCGAAAGAAGTCCCGCGATTTGAGCGATAATACACCTTGTGTGTATGTTATAAGAGCTATGCACGGGTCTTTTCTTTTATCTTTTATGAAAACGACTTTACTTAGTTGCTAATTTTATTTTATTAATTTAAAGCTTTGTTGTCGTATGTATTGATAGTTATAAGTATGTGAGAATACAAGAAGTACAAGAAGCTACTTACATATTGTATCATAGTTTGAGGTTTACAAAATCATAGGTATTTACCGAATATGTTTCCTATTATAATTCTTAGAAAGTTTGAATGTAAGAGACAGAGGATATTTCTTGTTTTTTTATTAGAATTATGGGTAAGTTTGATTGTCTATTTGAGTCTCTCTTCATTAGGTATAAGTTGCGATTTGACGCCGTGCGAAAGAATTTCCACGTAATACCTACCGATAGATTTGTAATAATTTCATATTAGTTTCTTGCAATAGCGTATTTCTAAAGAAATGTGATAGTTTTTTGTATGACAAGTTTGATATCATAGTTTATTGAGAGTACCTAAATTAATGTTTTGTTTTACGTTTCTCTTAAATTGATGATTACTTATGCTTAATTTGATAACATTTTTGATTTTATTCGTAAATGTATTTCGATCATGTATGTTGTTAAGTATTAGAAATAAAAGGCTACCGAGCCTCAGCATCCGTTCATAACCACAAACAGAGCGACTAAGAATAAGCATTAAACATTTTTATATACGTAACACTTAACGTGAGAGCCCGGGAGTAGCGAGCGAGCGATCCGCGGCAGACAAAGGGCATCGAACTTGCTATTTCATAGACTATAAAAATTATGCAGAATGCTGGATTACTTAAAATTTATTTCTAGCTTTATTGTATGGGGTGATGATAGTTGTAAGTGTGTGAGAATAAACAAGAAGTTAAATATCCTTGTCAGTGATGCATCATAGTTTAAGGTTAAGAAAATATATTCTCACGGATAGTTAAAATTAACGTGTTGTCGGTTCGAACGTGCAAATCTATTATTTCAGTAGAATTTTAAATTGGTAAACCACGTGATAAACGCACATATTGGTGAAAAGGCAGTTTTAAAAATATTCTGCACTTAGATACTACCGAAAAAAACATTCCCGAGACGTTGTTGTCGTCTAATTTAGTAGGCACAAAATTACACTTTGTAGTATCTCTCTTGGTTACTTATCGCTTTATTTTAACGCCATCTGTTATCGAATAGATTCTATCAAAAGGTAACAGCTGTTTTTAGGGTTGACACTTAGATATTTTGATCTAAACTTTGAACTTGTTTTCCGAACCAACCGTAAGGATTACAAGTTTATGTTAGGTACTGTTACTTATAAACTACACCACCAAACATACAATCCCCTTAAGTATTATCTCTTCATTATGTTACACGTTGTATACCTAAATATAATTACTACTTAAAATACTAATAAATGACAAATTTCGAGGTATCATAATGGTGGAGGGAGACTATTGCATGGAAAATTGGGTCTCCAATAAAAACACTGTCCCTTAAATGACTTTTACATTATGCCCGGGAAGAGAAGCAGCTGGCACATTCTATGTTTTTCCTTTGCTTTCAGTCCAGCATGGAAGAACATTGTCAAACGATCTTCCATGCTGGACTGGAATTTATTATTAAAATTTATTATGTATGATACTGGCAATACGAAAAAACGGTCTGCAATAAAATTCAAGCACCCAAAAGCTTTCTGAAAGTTTCATAGATGGAGCGGTATGTTTATTAAATCGCGCAAGTTACTTTATAAATATGATAATGGGATCAGAATCAGAAGGTCTCAACAATTTAAGGCAGAATTAATTTTGCTATTAAATTAACTATTAGGTATTTTTGACCCATCGTTTCCGTAACAAGAAGCTCGATGGATATAAAATGTATGCATCAATGCAATTGATGCTCCATAAGCGTAATTTTTTATCGAAAAATAAATTGCCTATGAAACTAAGATAATTTTTACGAATAAAAAGCCTGAATTGTTATTCCTTGTTAGGTAGCCAACAAAACGTAAATGTTTTTAAGCACATCTGCCGTACGTCTGCTATTATAACTTTTTTAGATATTCTTAAAAAAGGGAATTGTAAAAAATATTTTTGATTATATGGCAAAAAAAAAGTCGATTATCTCGAAAACGGTTAGGTTTGGGGTAGGGTGTTTCATAGTGAAATCAGTTGGAAAATATGGGTATTACACGCCCTTAACGGATCTAGGTCGACTTAACCAGTGACCCTGTAGATATCTTATCCCGCGAAAAGTATGGTTATGAGTACATCGAGTTTTACAGTCAGCTCCATGTACGAACAAAAATCATGAACTGTGTTTTTAAGCTATTGCATAGCTTCTATCGCGGGCCTTGGGCGTGGGGACCGAATCCAGAAATTCCGTAACGAAAAAAACCTAACACCCCCCACTCCGACCGGCACAGCGGTGATACTTTGATTTCATAACTTTACATGCGGGCTTTAATAAACAATCAGCGCCATCTACTAGGAACTTGTAGAACTTCATATTACATCAAAAATTACTGCATGAATAAAATAAATAAATAATTATAATTGCATAAGTTGATAAAAAATGCTATGCAATAGCTTTACCGTGGCAGTCTCCGCGTGCCACAAGTCTTTTTTTTTTATTCTGTATACAAAGGAATCGACTAAGTTTAGAAGTAAATACTTGCAGGGGTTACAATTTATGAAATTTTGTTAACATGTAATGACCTTTCTCAAAGTACTAATACATGGTTGTCTCGAAGGAATCGCTAGTCAGCGATAAGACTGTCTATGTAGACATATTATTCTTATAAGCATTTATTTGTAACTTTTTATCGATATACGAAATGTAAAATAAATATAACTACGCCTATAATTGGTAACAGGTTCCCGTCAGGGTCCGACTGGCTTGCGACCACCCTTCATATAAAATCTGCCACCTAACAATACCGCTTCGGCGGTGATGTGTTCCGGCATTAATTTATGCAGAGTCAGTTCATTTCTAGGCCCGTATGCTTTCATCTTCGACCTCATCTTCACTTACCATGAGGTCAAACGTGGGCTGAGCCCGTTCTCAAGCGTCGAAGAGTCAGATGTCATTTATATGGAACCTAAAGTAAAGATATGTGAAACGTTATTTAAGTAAAACAAAACAGTGTTTTAAAATTAACCAAATGTTATTGATTTCTCATGCACATCATGAAAATTATCGACAAACCGATTAAGTAATGTCTAGTCTTGACATAATGGAACGACGAAAACTTCATTTTAGTTCTTTATAAAGATTTGTTACACTTTATATCGATTAAACTTAATTTTGTCTACAATTGACCTGTTGGAGTTTGAATTTGGCTGTATCTGGGATTGTATCCTTTTTAGTACTTATAAGCATTGGCAGGCAACACTTGACACATGTTAAGCAGAATCTTAAAAATGTATTTAGAATGTCATAACAAATAAATTGTTGTTATGAAATTACATCTCGGATAATGGTCAAACTGTTAAGATGTACTTTTTATAAATCTATTTTAAAACATGTTGGTGATAACTAAAAGGAAATATACAGATTATTGAAACAAAGTCTCCTGGTCTATTTCTTCGCCGCCCCCCACCGCCGAAGAGGTTATGGGCCCAGAGACCAGGAGTGAAGGAAAATAAAAGGATTGATTTATATGTATGTACCTATCATTTATTATAAGTGCCAGAGTTCATTATTTTTTAGATTATAGAAATGAGAGTGAAATAAGATAAAGATGATTAAAAGCCGATATAAATTTTTGCTGAAATAAAAAATATTTATAATTATTGACAATCCATCTAAATAAAAGATTGTCAAACAGAGAAAAATAATTTGAAGTTCATTATCCTTTTTGATTTATTTACAAATAAATAATGGAAAACATAAAGTTAAAAGACGCAAAAAACTATAAAAACTGGAAAAAACTAACCAACTTGTATCTGGAATCAAAAAAATTAATAAAAGGACAAAAAGAATACAATGAGGCAAAAGCAAAATTTATTATTTTAAATTCAATCGATGAAAAGTATATAAATCATGTGATAAACTGTACAACGAGTATCGAAATTTATGACAAACTAGATATCATATTTAATTGTGATAATAAAGAAGAAAATCATGAAAAAATTATTAAATTCTATAGCTACATTGCTAGCAGTGACATTTTAGAAGACATTAGCAATTTGCAAAATATGTTTATAGAAATAAACAATACCGAACCGAATAGCATCTCTGAAGAAATGCTAATAAATAAAGTAGTTAATATCTTACCAGAAAATTTAAATTACTTTAAGGCAATTTGGGAGATAACTCCAAAACATGAAAAAACAATTTATAATTTGATTAAAAAGGTGAAAAAATTGAAAGAAATGAAAATGGCAAATATACCTAGTAGCTCAAATGAAATAGATAATCAAGCTTTTAGGACAGATGAGAGGAAATGTTTCAACTGTGGTCAACCAGGTCATATAGCTAGATTATGTAGACAAGGCTGCGAGATCTGCAAGAAAAGCAATCATAACACAAAAAATTGTTTTCTAGAAAAGACATGCCGGAAATGCGATAAGAAGGGACACATAGAAAAATTCTGTAGAAATAACAACTTAAATAAAGGAAGAGAAGATTTGAAAATTAAAATAAAAGCAGTAATTGACTCAGGTGCATCTTCACATTTTTTCAACAATAAAAATATAATAAACATTTCAGAGAAAATAGCTGTACCAATCGCATGCGCTAATGCTAAAAACTTGATAGCAGAAGGAACGGGAAAAATTATCACGAACTTTGGACAATTAAAAAACGTACTGTATGTACCAGAAATATCAAAAAAATTGATATCAGTAAGCGCAATAACGGATAATGGAGGTAACGTGCTGTTCAGAGGAAACAAGGTATGTATAATTTTCAAAAACAAACCGATTCTAATTGGTTATAAAACGAATACGGGTTTATATGAAACTGAGTTCTTGGCCAATTATACTCACGAAGCGCTACTAACAGAAAGTGTCAACATCTGGCATCGGAGACTAGGTCACGTATCCGACGTGTCTCGCCTGGCTAAACTGGTAAATGGCATAGAAATTGGGGGGGGATATTCAGAAAATTTTTGCGAAATTTGTACTAAAGCTAAAATGACTAGGAAACCGTTTACAAATAAAAGAACGAAAGCTAAATTCCCTTTAGAAATAATTCATACCGACATTTGCGGTCCGATTGAAGTTCCCACTTGGGACAACAAAAAATATTTTATTACTTTTTTAGATGAATTTACGCATTTTTGTGTCGTGTACTTGATCGCCGTCAAAAGTGAGTGCCTTGAAAAAATTAAAGCATTTGTGTATTTAGCGGAAAATCATTTCAATACTAAAGTTAAGAAAATAAGATGTGATAATGGGGGGGAGTACTCGAGCAATAGCCTACATGCGTGGTGCCAAGCTAAAGGAATAGTACTGGATGCAACCATACCGTACACGCCTCAACTGAATGGAAGAGCTGAAAGACTGAACAGAACCCTGATGGAAAGGACAAGGGCACTAATGTTCGACGGGAAGGTTCCAAAATATTTGTGGGGTGAAGCACTATTAACAGCAAGTTTCCTAATCAACAGAAGTCCAACAGAAGGCAGAAACTTAACACCAGCGGAAATGTGGTTCAAAATAAAACCCAACCTATCAAACATCAGAAGATTTGGATCTACAGCATATTATAAAATAAATTTTGGCTTAAGAAAACTTGATGAAAGATGCGGCAAAGGAATACTTATCGGTTATGTTAGAAACGGTTACAAAATTTGGGTGGATGACAAGAAACAGATAATAAGAGCGAGGGATGTAAGAATAAACGAAGAAGAACAAGGAACATATTCAGAAGATGTAGATAATATGGTTAAAATAAAAGGACTCTGGCAATTGGTTGAAGATGAACAATCAGAAGAAGATGAAAGAAATAATAGAAACAATTTTGAAAATAATTTAAATTTTGATAAGGATATACAACAAGAAGAAAGTGAAGTATTTTTTGATAGTGAAGAAATTGAGGGAAGTCGAGTGGCAGAAAATGGAAGTAATAGTGAAGAAATTGATAGAAGTCGAGTGGTAGAAAATGGAAGTAGAAATGAAGAAATTGAGGAAAGTCGAGAGGTGGAAGATGAAAATGGTAATATAGAAAACGAGGAAAGTCGAGCGGTGGAAAATAATTTTAGAAGAGTTCAACCTGAAAGAGATAAAAGGTTACCAGAAAGGTATAAAGATTATGTTATGGATATTGATACGGAAGTTTCGATGTTAACATATGAGGAGGCAATAGAATCAAGAGAAAAAGATAAATGGAAGAAAGCAATAGAAGAAGAAATGAAATCGTTAGAAGAAAATAATACCTGGACCTTTGTGGATAAGAAAGAAGCAGAAGGAAGAAAATTAATAACGAGCAAATGGATCTTCACGGTCAAGTCAGATGGAAGATACAAAGCAAGACTAGTCGCAAGAGGTTTTCAACAGAAATATAAAATAGATTACGATGAAACATATAGTCCAGTAGTTAATACAAATTCCTTGAGAGTATTATTGTCAATAGTTGCAAATAAAAAATTAAAAATGAAACAATTTGATATTAAAACAGCATTTTTAAATGGAGATTTAAAGGAGTGTATTTATTTAAAGGTTCCAAAAGGTTACAGTAACAAAGAGGATAAAGTATGCAAACTAAATAAGAGTTTGTATGGGTTAAAACAAGCTCCTTTAATGTGGAACATTAAATTTACAGATTATTTAGTAAAAATGGGCTTTAAGCAATCAAAGTTAGATCAATGTATTTTTGTAATGGAAGGTGAAAGAAGGATATTTCTTGCGATTTTTGTAGATGATGGATTGGTAGCTGGCGAGAGAGAAGAAGACTTGGTGCATGTAGTGGAAACGTTAAGAAAAGGTTTTGAACTAAGAATCTGCGAAGAAGTATCGAACTATATTGGGTTGGATATAACACAAAAGAAGGAAGGAGTTAAAATTTGTCAGAAAAATTATATTGAAAAAATTTTGAAGAAATTTAACTTGAATGAAGCAAGAGAGTGCAAAACCCCAAACATTTTGATAGAACAACACCCAAAGATGAAAATAGATACAGAGACTCATGAACTCTATAGGGAAATGATAGGGTCTTTATTATATCTGGCAAATAAAACGAGGCCAGACATTAGTTTTCATGTAGGGTATTGCTCGCGTCAACAAAGTGCTCCAAATTTGAATGATTTAAATAATGTAAAAACGATTTTTAAATTTTTAAAAGGTTCGAAAAATAAAGGCATTTGCTTTGGTGAAGGTGATAAAGTGCTTCGAGGCTATTGCGACTCAGATTTCGCGGGGGATCCAGACACTAGGCGTAGCACGTCGGGGTACGTGATTTGGCTGAACGGTGGACCAGTGGCATGGAGCTCAAGAAAGCAGCCGATAGAAGCGCTATCAAGTACGGAAGCAGAATATATAGCCGCAGCAGAATGCTGCAAAGAACTTTTGTTTATCAGAGATTTCATATTTGAAATAACAAATGAAAAATTAGAAAAAGAAATGAAAGTGGACAACCAATCAGCTATTTGGCTTATGAAGAAAGGAATCATGAATAAAAGAAGTAAACACATAGATGTGAGATACTACTATCTAAAAGATCAAATTGATGCAAACAAAATAGCAGTTAAATATTGTCCAACGGGTTCGCAGATAGCAGATATACTCACAAAGTGTTTGCCACCTGTAAAGTTTGAGAAGTGTCAAAGAAAACTCGTATCAGAGTGAGTGTTAGATATAAGTGCGGGCAAAAGTGAACTAAATGTTTTTTCGGTCAATATGTGGGGAATTAGTATGTAAGTTTTTATAGGGGTGTATAATATTTGCATAAGATATGTTATGTAAAGGCGTGATGTAAACTTAAGAAGTCCAATCAATTCATATTATCAATTTTAATAAAAAGTTAACGGGGTATGTACGTTGCGTATGTACAATGTTTAAGGGGGTGCATAATCTAATGTAATGATTCATTTAAGGGGGTGTGAAAATATTGTGGAAATAGTTAAACTTAAATTTAAGTAAATGAATCATTGGTTTTATTTTTAAACTAACAACAGCAACGTGTTGACATGAAACGAGAATAAGTTTGAATGTTTGATAAAATAACAAGGTTTACAAAATATTTTGGATTGGCATTAAGTTTTCTATCACACTTTTACGTTTATTATTGAATTTAGTTTATATTTTGTGATTTGTTTATATAGCAGATTTTTTTTTTTTTGTCGAGATGAGTTAGTAGGTTAATTAATTTTGAATTTAATAGGTTAGTTGTTTTTGAATTCAACTGCGTGTTGAAAAAATGATAGAACTTGTAATTGGTAGGTCGAGTGGATGTTAAAGATAATTGAAGGTTTTGATATTTGAAGATAGAATTTGTAATTGGTGGGTCGAGTAGGTGTTAATGATAGTTGAAAGTTTTTTGATATTAAATGAAGTGAGTAGAGTAAGGATTAAAGATAAGATAGAGATATATTATAGTTGTTGTTTGAAAGATTTTTAATGTATGTTGGTATATTGTAAAACTACAGGGTGTTACATGTGTGCAAGTGTTGAGGGGGTGTGTTGGAGTTTGAATTTGGCTGTATCTGGGATTGTATCCTTTTTAGTACTTATAAGCATTGGCAGGCAACACTTGACACATGTTAAGCAGAATCTTAAAAATGTATTTAGAATGTCATAACAAATAAATTGTTGTTATGAAATTACATCTCGGATAGTGGTCAAACTGTTAAGATGTACTTTTTATAAATCTATTTTAAAACATGTTGGTGATAACTAAAAGGAAATATACAGATTATTGAAACAAAGTCTCCTGGTCTATTTCTTCGCCGCCCCCCACCGCCGAAGATGACCTACGTTATTGATTTATCACGGAACTACTGGTAATTGTATAAAAAAGTAATTCCAGCATTTATATCCTTCATAATTTTAAAGCTTTGCCTCTTATCTTATTTTATACTTAGTACCTACGTGATTAAAGAAACTGCACTGATCTTGCATTCTGCCATCAAGTGTATTCAAGTTGTCAAAAGGAAACAGTGTATTACTGAAATATAAAAATATAATACAAATATAACTTGTAGATTACTTTCACTTTTCATGTGTAAGTATGAGTACAAATAAATATGAGAAAACGGTCTGCAATAAAAATAAAGCATCATAAAGCTCTCTGGAAGTTTCATAGATGGCGCTGTATGTTTAATAAAGCGCGCATGTAACTTTATAAATGAGATACTGGGATAAACGTTGTACTAACTAGAACAGCATGTTTAATAAACTGGATTTATGTAGTAAGAAATTTTTTGATCCATCGTGTCCTTAAACGGGACCTGGATGGATGAGTATAATTAATTTGTGGAATGTCAATTCTATTATGAAAATTAAAGTAAATAGTAATCATTTCCAGATGGGCGGACATCCGTCCGAGTTTCATTCGATTATTTGTGACTGCAGCAAGATTCGAAGATTCCGTAATTGTATCTTGTCTATGTCATATATGTGTATCTAAGAGATTGCCTCCAGCTGCTGTTCAACCAGGTTTTGTCTTAGCTCGTAACACCGGCATTGATAGATATGGCTGCTAAATATAGATTAGTTTTCGAAATCACAGCAGCCAAAACGTGAATTATTATTTTACAGGGATAGCCCTGTATGCTTCTAAGGACGAATACGAAAAGAAACTTCTTAAATACGCTTCACATCACAACTATTTTTATACTACCTACCTATTTATTTATTTAACATCTGCTGCTAAACAAGCTGCTCACTGTAAATACTTTTTTGGAACAATTGCAATAGTCTTTTTAGGGTTACAATAGCGTATAACGATACCCTTTTACTTAGACCGATAGTTGAAAGGATACCGGTTTTAATAATGACAACATTACTAAAGCCGGTGTCTTTTTTGTTCGGCCCTCCAGGTACGTCGTCACCCTAAAAAACAAAACGCTAGGGGGCAGTCGGCCTCATTGCTGGCAACAATCTAGAAAAAGAACTTACGTGTTGAGTCTTAAAGTAAGCGTGTATTATGTGTACATATAAGACTGGCATGTCTAATATATAAAAGTCTCGTGTCACAGTTTTCGTTGCCATACTCCTCCGAAACGGCTTGACCGATTTTGATGAATTTTTTTGTGCTTATCCGGTATCTATGAGAATCGGCCAACATCTATTTTTTTTATTTATATGGCAAAACAACGTTTGCCGGGTCAGCTAGTCTAATATATAAAATTCTCGTGTCACAGTTTTCGTTGCCATACTCCTCCGAAACGGCTTGACCGATTTTGATGAAATTTTTTGTGCTTATCCGGTATGTATGAGAATCGGCCAACATCTATTTTTTTTTTATTTTATATGGCAAAAAAACGTTTGCCGGGTCAGCTAGTATTCAATAAAATTACTTTAATTATTAAAATAATATTACCTTAGGAATATATTAATTTTATGATAAACAGATGTTTAGAGCCTACTTACGTATACAATGTTAATTTTAATTAGCGCATCACTTTTTGCAGGCAGCCTCTCCACATCAATTCCAACAATATTTGTTTTACAATTTTTATAAATTAATAATTTTAAAAGTTTAAGTTTTCCGGTACAAAAAATATTTATTGTCTCAAAACTGACTTTCTATTTTCACTGATGCCACGCACACTTCGTAACGCCGCGCCGCCACGTGCAACGGGGCGCGGGGTTGCGGGGTGACTTACAAAATACAGATTAATAAATAACAGAGGGAGCAAAAATTTGTTTGTTTTTCTTTTTTTGTGTTATTTATCAAGATTGGTAAAAAGTAGTAGTACCGTGTAAATACAAAACACTGTAACTTCATATTCTTAAATTTGAGAAATTGATCAAACAAGTTTTTATTAGTTTTTTGCCGATTACTCTAAAATTTACTTAGGAAAGTATTTATTGCTTGGTATCAATTTCAAGGTAATTTAATATGTCATCTAGCCCGACATATTTTTCATAAAAATATAATAAATAAAGTGAAATATCTTCAAAAACTTGTATTGCTTCCATAATTGTGAACGGCGAATGACGACATTGTTACAGCAATACACTGTATCTTAGAGTTACCGTGTATTAGCTTGATAAAACATGGCTTTTATTTTATCTGATAGGAAATTATTTATTATATTACTAGCGCCCCGCGGTGTTACCCGCTGCATTCGTACCCGTGGGAATTTCGGGATTAATAAAATTAATATTATGTTATTCCAGACTATCTTTCTATCCCTATCTTTCCTTGAGCTTGATTTCCCTAAAATCAGTACCGTAGTTTTTGCGTAACAGACGTTACAAACACACACACACACTCTCATCCCTAACAAAATTTTGTATTCATAATATTAGTAGGATATATTAAAAATAAAAAAGTAAGTAAGCAATTACATATTTTAAAATATTTAAACATGGCAACTCTATCAGTCTTACAGTGTTATGCAGGAACTTAAAATATATTTATTTAAAACTTCTGAGTGAATAAAATAATTAAAATTATGAGTATCAATCAGTCCTGATGATATAACAGATAAAGTAAAAAAAAACCTTATGAACTATCATACCCACATCATACCGGTTGTCCCAGAAACGACATGATTCAGTGACACTGGAGGTAGATGGACCTAAGGTCTATCAGATAACATGTTTAGGTTTAGTAAAAGTTCTCTGATTTTCGAGATAGTACTACTTCTTTGATTTTTTAAGAAATTTCCACTTTTTGGTCCCTTTTTGCCTACAGCTGCAATAAATATTTGTTAACGCGCGTTTCATTTTTACTCAGTCCATCTTTATTAGTCAATTGAGAAAATCCAGTAATAATTTTGTAAGTTTCTAGGACCATAATATATGCTAAAAAAAGAGGTAAATTTATTATATTCCGAAAAACTCTACTAAAGTTTAACTGGATGCTGTGAATTAAAAAGGTACGGTATTAAAAGTGCACATAATCTTAAAAAAAATATGCTTAATTAATGCCCTTTTCGAAATAGTGTTATAGTAGCCCCTTTTCCAATCTATTTTTGTAATGCAAGGCCTTACTTACTTACTCACTTGGGATTACAACTGGTCCCCTTTTGGTTAAAATAAATGTTTCAGATGTCTTAAATAGCAAAATAACAAAAATATATATATATATCAGATCCAAATGATTATCTTTGACGACCATTTGGCGTTGGGGTAAACCTATCTGCCTCAGACGCCAGTGGTTGCGGGTTCGATCCCCGCACGGAACCAGAAAAAAAAAAATGTTCCGTGTCTGGGTGTTTATCTATTTATGTATTTATATTCTAGGTTCCCCCCTAGTTGGCTATATGGTATCCCATAACACAAGCTATGCTTACTTTGGGGCCATGTAGTTGTGGTGATTGTCTGGGGATTTTATTTTATTTATTTATTTTATTTTATTTATTTATCTACCTCTGTTTCTCTTTGTTGTTTTTTAATCTAGGCTATGTGTTATTTTAGAATCTTAGCTACTTCTGTGCAAAATTTCATTATGATCTGTTCGGCCAAAATTAAACTGCGCGAGTCTCTCAAATATTTAAATACATTGTAATACTCGCTGCCGGTCGAGTTGATTCGTTCTCGGACACTAACAACCAATCACGGTCGCAGACCGACGCCGGTTCTTGCTCCTGATTGGCGGGCCCGCAGCTCGTGAATTTTTGACCAAACATTGTATCTGTCTTCGCGCGAAGATTGTTTAGGCAGAACACGGTATCTCAAGTTGCAGTGTTTAGATAAAATAAAACTGTATTTAAAGTAAATCAAGTGTATTTCACATTGTCGTATTTCTGAATTTTTCATACAAACTATAAAATCTGTGAATGTCATATGGTAGAATAGACTAAACTAAAGCGAATGGGCGTTGTTAAATCAAAACACTGTATTTCAAGTTACAGTGTTTTGTATTTACACGGTACAGTAGAAAAAGATGTTGGGATTGATGTGGAGAGGGTGCGTGCAAGAGGTGATGCGCTGATTAAAATTAAACCTGTATGTTAGTAGATACAAACTAACTACAAATACGGTGATCTATGAAAACTCTACAATTCGTGAAAGAATGTCTAGTGGTCTAGATTTAAATATTGCTATAGAAGGACAATGACTTCTTACAGACGGCAAATTGTTCCACAGCTCACTACAGAGTGCACTGTTATAGCATACTAGCTGTAGTGCCCGGCTCCTCTCGGGTGCAGTTGGCTTTATGCTGTTGATGTCATTGAAGTTGAAGGTTTTTTGAATTTATATTTTTACTGAGTTCGATGGCAAAAATATTGATTACGTACTTTGCGCTCGTAGCTAGGTAGGTATCGTGATGTTTAATAGTCTATGGGCACGTTTAGGGACAGGCGGTTTTGTTAGAGTAAAGGTGGTGATGTGAGGAAAACGTGCAGTCTCTTGTGCATAAACGTGCCCATAGACTGGTGCAAACTAGATTAAAATCTGTTTAGTAGTTTCAAACATTATTCCGAACATACAGACAGATAGACGTTCTCTTTCATAAGGTGTAGATATAGAGAAGAATGCTTCAGACATTTCAGTGTAACCCGATTCAAATCTGACAAGCCAGTGACACAAAGAGTAACAATTATTCACGTCTTCATCTTCATATTAACCACGTTCATAAAATTCGTAGGAAGCACTTACTGAAATTCTTACGACACCTAAAACTTACACATTTAATGATTAGTTGAAAATCTAAATTTCCTTTCCAGACCTTTATGACTGGCTCTTTCAACACGGACCTGCAGTCACTAATAATAGATGTCGCTACTGATAACATGTTATTTTAATCTATTTTTAAAATATAGATGGCGCTGAATGTAAAATGCGGCGCTAATACCTCGAATATAACAGTAAAATCTTTGAACGTTTGTTAGAATGCATTAGATAATTTTAAAACAAATGAAAAAAGGCACGGGTAGGCATAAATATAAGCTAGGTATATGTCCCACGCCACGATTGGGGATTAAGAACCTAATTTTTTTACTAATTATTTTTTCATTCCTATTAAAATTTATAGTCGTTTAAACATTACACATTATGTACCTATTTCAATTATTTATTCTTTGTCAGTGACATTTTAACATGGTACATTTTTATTAAATATTGATGTTATTTTCAAATTTACTCATCAGGTTTTTGCTTTGTTAATTTGATTCATATTAGTATATGTATTTTTTTTTCAAAATCATAACTTTAGGCTTTATTGCCACATTGACACGCTTGCCAAGGCTTGGCAGGCATGTACAAGCTTCAAGCTTTGACAAACGCTTGGACGCTGCAATAAAAATGAGACATCATAAAGCTTTCTGAAAGGTTCATAGGTGGCGCTGTATGTACATTATATAACGCAAGTAACTTTATAAAGCTAGGAATAGGACTAGAATGTAAACGCAGAAAATTCAAAAAAATTCAAAAAGTTTTATTCATCTTAGGAATTTCACAAAACACTTGATGAAGTCAGTCATCACATACTTCGGCTTTAACAAGTTGTTGATAGTTATTAAATAAGATATAACAGTAGACCAAGAGACAAAAAAAGCCGGCGGAAAAAAATTCTTGGCACTCTTTTTCAGTCAGGTACAGTACAAATTGACCGTGACATGAAAAAAAAACAAACACAAGACAGCTAATTGTGAGAGCCAATGTCATGCCACAACCAAATTGCTTACATAGCAGATGCAATGAGCTTTGGATGCACAATACGAACATGACAAACTGGGACCAGAGTATTTGAACAAGAATGGAATAAAATAGTCATAGTATCATTAGCAATCAGAACAGGATGTATACAGGGTGACTGGCACATAGCCCGCCATAGGAGAACAGAGCTTGTAGAACATTTGTAAGTATTTAAAGCCTACTTTCTATGGGTTAAGTCTTATAGTTTTAGAGATGGGGATAATTTTGTAGGTACCTTTTTGAATATTTCCCAAAACTTTTCCTTTAGACTCATTTAACTTCTTATCGTATTTTTTTCATAAATATCTTTTGATTACTAACATATACGCGCCTGTGTTTAAGTTACATCGTATTTTACCGAAAATTAGAAAAAAGACATTGCCTTTGGAAAATCCCAAAAGAGAACAAAAAAATCTCGAAAATTAAAATTTTAACTCTTTTCAAATAAACTGCGGCGTTTTGTAAATTTATTGATTCATAACTTTTCCAAAAATACCAAATTCAAATCAAAAACATATTCCATTTTAATGCTAATCTCTAGTCTAGTCGCTTAAGTGAATAACCAGACTAAAGAAAAGGTACATTAATGTAAAGGTTAAGAAATAGGCTGTTATGGTTGTCTTTTTTACGCCAAGGTACGCTATGCTTTTTTACTTTATACTACTCTTCTAGGATTACTAATTTTGGCATACTAGGACTCATGGTGTTGTTAAAAAAAAACAATGATTAGTCTTATTTGACCTCTAAACCGTGCTGATATGCTCTGTTTTCTCAGGCTTTAAATACTTGCAAATAATCCTATCTACACGCTCTGTAGCGGGTCATGTGCCAGTCACCCTGTATGATATCTTGTTATGTTGTGAATATTGTTTGTAGTTACTTACATACATACATAACTTCGCACCTATATCCCTTATCGGCAAAAGTACGCAGAACACCAGAGGCTATAAAAGCATCTGATGTTACATTTGAAAAATTCGGAGGTATTATTATGATGGAAAAAGACTATTGCAGTGACAGGGGGTCAGCCTACCGCCCGCAAAAACGCCAATAAAGCCTCCGTTCCTTAACTGACTTTTATAGTCTGCCCGGGAAGAGAAGCAGCTGGCACAGTCTATGTTTTTCTTTCGCTCCCAGTTCAGCATGGAAGATATCTTGTAATGTTATGAATATTGTTTGCAAGTTACTAACTTACACTTATTTCGTAATTTTTGTTTTCAAGGTTTTTTATATAGGAAGGTGAATGTTAATGTATGTTATGTAGATAGATAATATTTCCTTTCTTTTTTGGATGTTGCTTGCCTATTTCAAGACTATTGTCTCTAGCCGCAGATTCACCGAGGTATGGTCTTACTCTTGTCTTACTGTTAATCTCGGTATTGTTAACACTAGAAAATTGGAAGATTTTACAATTTGTTTACCTGAACAGTTTCTTAACATAAATACCTTCATGGAAAAATTTCAATGCTATTTTCGGTTAATAACTTATAAAAAAGAAAGACGAACAAGAAGTTTACGTGAATTTGTAAACTAAGTTTACGAATTCATAATAGGAACTTTATGTTTCGTACCTATTATGAATTCGCGTAAACTAAGTTATTGTTTATAAACCAGCGAAAAGTACATGCTAGGAATAATAGAAAGAAAGAAAAGAAATTTATTCGGTGCCAAATCATAAATAAACATACAAATAAAAAAACATACAATTGTAATATAACAAAGCACCGAAAAGGCATTTACTCAGCATAAGTCATGGAGTGCGGACACACCAAGACGCTGATCTTCCGTAAAAGCCTAACACAAGGAGAAGAAACTGCTGTGCATTACACATATCAACATATGTTACATTATGTTACATTAAAAAGATCTTATTTTAATAGGCTGTTATGACATAAATTCAATATAAACAAAGCTAACCTGGCTCAATATAAAATTTCACTCCTTTCAATATAATAATACAGAACAATTCGATTTGCATATAAACTTAATTTAACAATAAACATACACACTACACATATAAGATGAAATAATAGATATATATATATATATATATATATATATATATATATATATATATATATATATATATATATAGATAGATAGATATATTTTGAGTTTTCGATTTCTGTAGGTTAATTAGATGTTTTTTTATAGTTTATTTTAAAAGTAACAGTACTTTGACAGTGTTTTAGAGGTGGTGGGATATTATTCCAACATTTAGAGGCTAAATATCTGAAACTGCCACGAAATGCTGCAGTGTGGTGTTTGGGGCACATAATGCGAAGAGGAATTCTGGCTTGACGATGTGAGAAAGCGAGCTTTTCAAACAAATAAGGAGGAGATCCAGTCTTAACAATCCCAAACAAAAGAGTGGCAAAATGAAATGCACGTCTAGACTTCATATTAATAAGATTTCCTTGGTTAAGAAATGGAGTCACATGAGCTCTGCGAGGTATAGGAAAACAAAAACGGGCACAGGCGTTTTGTACACGCTGTATTAGTTTCTTGGTGTAGCCAAAAATACACTCACCGATCACAGCATCTACGTAATTCAGTTTGGACAATATTAACGCTTCACAGACTTTCACCCTCACATCAACGCCAAGATAATCTCGAACTCGATATAATACTTTGAGCCTGTAGAAGCAGATTCTAACTACTTCTAGAACATGCTTGTGAAAGTTTAACCCACTGTCCATTAGGACACCCAGATCACGAGCCTCAGAAACTTGCTCAAGGCCTACATTACCAGTATTGATAATGGGCTGGAATGCTTTCATTTTACATACCTGTGTATCGGTACCAAGAATGAAAAGTTTTGACTTTGCAGGGTTCAGAACGAGGCAATTTTGACCAGCACAGTTGGCAATTCGTTCTAGGTCTTCATTTATTTGCTCGACCGCTGTTGGAGTTTCACTGGGTTCACAAGACAGGTAAAGCTGAAGATCATCCGCGTACATATGGAACTTGCAAAATCTCATAGAGTTTGTCAGATCAGCACTATACAGAATAAAAAGAAGCGGTCCTATAATCGAACCTTGTGGCACTCCCCGGTTTAACAAAGCTGGTGCAGAGACTGCACTTGTTCCAGATTCATTGAAGATTTCAACACGTTGCATTCGACAAGTGAGATAGCTGGAAAACCACTGTATCGTTTTTCGATCGAAACCATAAAATGCCAATTTTGATAACAGTAGGTCATGGTTTATAGTGTCGAATGCGCGGGAAAAATCCAAAAGACAAAGCATAGTTCCATTCCCTTTATCTTGTTCCGCCAGGACATTATCGAGAACATCGAGTACCTAAAGCTGTAGTAGTGCTGTGACCGTTCCGGAATCCTGATTGCCTCTCTGAGCTTTTCTTTGGTAAAGGTTTGAATAGAGCTTCCTTCCAAGCGTCTGGAAAAATCGCAGTCCGATAATAGCAGTTATTATTCCAAGTGTTCGTGGTAAAGTAAGCAACACCATGTCACGCGTAATACCATCTACGCCCTTTGCATTAGTCGAAATTTGCATTATAATTTTTAGGATAACAGATTCATCAACTGCATGTAGGGTATAATAATAATAAAGGGTGTAATAAAATAAAAAAAACTATATACAATACTATATACAATACTATATTTGAAGAATTTATTTACAAAATCTTATAAATGTAGCTAGTTATCTAGAGTTAGCTTAATTATGCATAAGGTAGAGGTTTATTTAAAAGAAATTTACATTACATCATAATATTTTTTATTATCTTACCACTTTCATGTATTGTCCGATAGTTTGTCGTCCCAAAGTAGAGAATCTTCAACTAAACTTTTATTTTCTATATGATACATAATTCCTGTGAAAATCACTAAAGCTGTTTCTTTCTTCAATTTCAATTACATAACGATAACTATATTTTACAGATTAAGGATACATGTCGAGACTTGAGAGATTTTATCTCCCAAATAAAGTATAGTCATGAGTACATGTATAGTTGCGAGTTTTACATTCAGCTGACTTAATTCATGAACAATAGTTATATTTGTTACTATATTATATACAAAAGGATTTATCATGTAGTAGAATTTGATGCAATTTCATTAATAAGTTTTATAGCTATCTTAAAAATATGTAGGTATAACATTAGATAAAAAAGGTATTTACATTCTTATGAGCTAATTGAAGGAAACAGACATTTAGGTATGGATTAAATTTCATTAAAAGAAATCAAAAATAAGTTTAAGTGAAGAATTGTATCGAAAGCAATTTATGCCTTAATAAAATATCAGTAATACTTTTTTTATATCATAACATTGAGACTGTAATCACATGATGTTCAGTGAGCATTTCAGCAGGGCCAACATGCGACCATTTTATGTTTGAAGGACATATTTACATTATTTTGTCGACTTGCCTAATTATAACTTACTCTATAATAGATGTTAACGTGTCATGAATCGATAACATGAAACCCAGAATAATAATTAGGTAACTATGTAGGTACTATTTCGATAAAGTGAAATATTGTATACAACTAGGTAATAATCCGTTATTGATTTTTCACGCAAATAACACTAAATTGTCGACAAAGCGATAAAAAATGGCAAGTCTCAACATAATTTTACGACAAAATTATCGAAACGATGGTTAGCCATGACATACTCGAGAAGTTATTTTTGTACCAAACGATAATTATTTGTAAAACTACTTATAACCGGATAAGAAAGCGTATTTCCAAAATTTATTACATTTATCTTTCTTTTTTAATACGTGTCTTCTCAAACTACGTCAGTTTCTTCTAATTTTCTTGTTGATCCAGAAAGTGATTAAAGAAACTGCGCTGACCTCGCATCTTGCCATAAAGTTAAATCAATTGTAGGTAAGTTTTCACAAGGAAGCAGCGGGTTTCTGAAACAAGAAACAAAGCAATTGAATTAAACGTAAACACATAGGTACCTAACAAAAATATCTGTTTGTTCTGGACCGTATAACAATATACATTTTTGAACAGGTTAAATTAAACCAGTGTGTTAAAATAGACATATACGTATTAAGTAAATCAGTCAGACTTTTAAGATAAAGAAAGAAAGAAAAGGTTTGTAAAACGTCAAAGTCTTTAGAGCAAAACAGCGCACGTCTTGTTTAATCGTTCAAGAAAATACTTCTTTCTTACATCTGCAACCTTCTAGAGGAGTTATTTCATAGGAATATCATGTGCTATTTATTAGGTAGTTTTCACTATATATAAATTAAAAGTAAAAAATCGTTAAAAAAAAAACTTTTATTTAACCCTTAAGTCCTACCCATCCTAGGAGAGACATTATTACTACCCAGGGGTCTCATAGACCCCAATATTTAAATTATTAATACAGAATAAATTATACGCAAGCTTAATATTTTTATTATTTATTTAGAAAGGCTGTTCAATACAGAATTAAAATACAACATTATTTTTTTTGGGTGGCACAATCCTCACATCTTGGCGCAGTATGTTCACCACAGAGCGGTTTACGGCATATGCCACAGGAAACTTTGGTTTTGCGGTCTTTCTCCCTTGGGCAGACAGCACATCTTCTTTTTGCCATGGGAGCAGGAGTTGCATCGACTAAAGGACGCTTTTTTTGTAATATTCCTGCTAGGAGGTCTTGGAGATTCGAGGGCAAAGAAGGCCATGTAAATCTTTCCTCCATTTGTGGGGTGATAAGGTCCAAGGCTAGTTTTTTTAAGAAGATACGTCTTTTTATTGCTTTTTTTTGTAGCCATTTTTAATAAAATATATGTCGCCGCGATGGCTTCGCCGAGCCTCATCGAAATGATTATCGTAAATTATTGAATCGTTTTGCTGTAAGCTCAAATTAAGAAATCTAAATTAATTGATTCTGAATATTTGTAATCCAATATTAGGTCTATCAATCGAACTATTGCTATCAATCAACATATTGAATCCTTTATTATCTGTGATGTTTGGATAGAAAAACAATCCAACGTTTATTATTGATTATTTTGGTTTCTCATGGTAATGTTTTGAGAATGCTTTAAAGTAAAATTATTAAATCTAATCATAAAAGATAAGTATTCAAATCAACAAATACCGTTTGTAATAAGTGTTTTGTTTTAATAAGTAATTGTGTTTACTAAAGATAAAGATTAGTACAGGTCAAGCACCATGTTAAAGTAAGTTCAATATTTGTTATTGTGACAATTACTTATGTGATTTGTTTTTAATTAAGCTTAAATAATTAAGATGTTTCCTATTGCTTTGTTAATAGAAGATGTTGATAAAAAGAATTATTCAGTATGGGTCATGACCACCGGCTTTCTGTTGGCTGGTCTCTGATTGGCTAGAATCCGGCCGATAGGAGACCAGACAGTAGAAAGTTTTGGCGGTACGAAAACCAAGATGGAGAAGGCGTCACTTTTGTGGCGGCCTTTGCCTTGCATTAGAGAGTTGGGGGGGATTTTGACTTTCCGGATAGGTTGGGTTAAAAATGGCGGAGTGGAGAACGAGCCGCTTTGTGATAAAGGTCAGTGTCGTTAAGATTGTGATATTTACTTATTTATTGTTCTCTGGCTGTAAACTGTTACTTTGTTTTTTACAAGATGATTGCTGTTGAGTTTCTTGCCACTTCTTCTCAACAGATCGACTTTCCGAAGTGGTGGTAGATTATAATAAATAGAAAACTTAAACTGATAAGTTGTTTGATTGAGTGACACCCTTCTGAGACGTTTTCTAACATAACTAGCTTTAATATGAGTCAATCGCCTAGCAGGACTGACAACCCTGATGGGGTTGCCGGTTCTGCCCATTTTAAAAACCCAAGCGATCTCCCATTTCCGATATCAGAAGTGGGATCGCCTGAGCGATCCGATACTGCCGGTCATGTTACTGTTTCAGATAATGAAAGGCCGAATATACTGCCTTCATCCGCCTCGCTGCTGCAATCACAATCAAGCCATGTTTCCGACGAGTTCTTCATGCAAATGATGAAGATGATGCAGAACATGAGTGATCGATTTCTGCAGCAGCCCAACCATAAAATTAAATTAGAACACAGGATGGGCGAGCGGATGCAACATACGGACTTTCTTAGCAACCTCCTTACTCGAAGTTAACAGTTCTTGAAAACGACCGCTACCTCGTGATAAAGGTCGTTGCCCATCACGGACGGTCGCGAAAGGTTGCTCACGACAACTTCGCCGAGCTCCTCGACCTGGCATGGACGCGCAGCTGGCCGTGTCGCCCCATGAAGAATCGCAGCCTGGGCCATCGGGCATTGTAGCCGTAGCTCAACTCCAGTTGGGTGATATTGCTGATCCAAATACGGTGAGCTCCTTTCATGCTATAACTCTTATTATTAATTTTATTTATTATAAAAAAAAGAGAAAACAAACAAAAAAAAACAAAAAAAAAATATGAAAAAAAAAGTATGAAAAAAAAATGAAAAAAAGAACAAAATAATAATAAAAAAAAATGCTGTATACGGGTGGAGACGTATAATGGCATATAACAAGAAGTCTTACAAAAAGACAAATCCCCTCCCAAAAAAAAATAAAAAATAAAAAATAAAAAAAAGAAAAGAAAAGAAAAAGAAAATGAATAACTAAAATCCGCTGTGTACCACGGCCAACAGGACAGCCCAGAGCACAGCATCGACCTCTCCCAATATTCCTTAGGACCCCTGTTTAATTACAGCATCGACCTTTTCTACGCCTATCCTTCCCTTGATAAAATATTACATCTAAACTGTTGTCACGTGGAGTGAGCACTTTCAGTATACAAAATATCAAAATATTTCTATAAACTGTTGTCACGTGGAGTGAGCAGTTTCACTATACAAAATATGAAAATATTTCTACAAACTGTTGTCATGTTAAATGAGCAGTGGAAATTATATTGAGTAAAAGAGTTTAAAAAAAAAAATATTCAAAATATTTCTGAGCTGTTGTCATGTGGAATGAACAGCAGCAATTGCATTCAATAACATTATGCATTAGCTTATCTTACTTTAGGGTTACTGTGGAAGTAGCACCTATTCTCCCATATGAATTTTTCTTACAGAACAACTCTGAAGAGATAAAGCGTGATGGAAGTTGCGCTGCAGAGCACGCAGCGTCCATCAGTATGGCCGTGTCGCCGCGATGGCTTCGCCGAGCCTCATCGAAATGATTATCGTAAATTATTGAATCGTTTTGCTGTAAGCTCAAATTAAGAAATCTAAATTAATTGATTCTGAATATTTGTAATCCAATATTAGGTCTATCAATCGAACTATTGCTATCAATCAACATATTGAATCCTTTATTATCTGTGATGTTTGGATAGAAAAACAATCCAACGTTTATTATTGATTATTTTGGTTTCTCATGGTAATGTTTTGAGAATGCTTTAAAGTAAAATTATTAAATCTAATCATAAAAGATAAGTATTCAAATCAACAAATACCGTTTGTAATAAGTGTTTTGTTTTAATAAGTAATTGTGTTTACTAAAGATAAAGATTAGTACAGGTCAAGCACCATGTTAAAGTAAGTTCAATATTTGTTATTGTGACAATTACTTATGTGATTTGTTTTTAATTAAGCTTAAATAATTAAGATGTTTCCTATTGCTTTGTTAATAGAAGATGTTGATAAAAAGAATTATTCAGTATGGGTCATGACCACCGGCTTTCTGTTGGCTGGTCTCTGATTGGCTAGAATCCGGCCGATAGGAGACCAGACAGTAGAAAGTTTTGGCGGTACGAAAACCAAGATGGAGAAGGCGTCACTTTTGTGGCGGCCTTTGCCTTGCATTAGAGAGTTGGGGGGGATTTTGACTTTCCGGATAGGTTGGGTTAAAAATGGCGGAGTGGAGAACGAGCCGCTTTGTGATAAAGGTCAGTGTCGTTAAGATTGTGATATTTACTTATTTATTGTTCTCTGGCTGTAAACTGTTACTTTGTTTTTTACAAGATGATTGCTGTTGAGTTTCTTGCCACTTCTTCTCAACAGATCGACTTTCCGAAGTGGTGGTAGATTATAATAAATAGAAAACTTAAACTGATAAGTTGTTTGATTGAGTGACACCCTTCTGAGACGTTTTCTAACATAACTAGCTTTAATATGAGTCAATCGCCTAGCAGGACTGACAACCCTGATGGGGTTGCCGGTTCTGCCCATTTTAAAAACCCAAGCGATCTCCCATTTCCGATATATATGTATTAACACCCACTATATTCAGAAGGCCATAAAAAACCGCCATTGGCCATCTCTTTGTCCTCCTTGACACACTGTATTTGTGACATAACTGGTCCATCAAATCGACACCAATTTTCGTCTTATTATAAAACTCCACCATCTCTGGAAGTCGATTTATTGCATCAGGATCTGCTGTTGGATGCATAGTTGACAACATGGGGACAATTTTTTTCTGTTTGGACTTTGGCGGACAATAAGATAAAAGAGTAAGTTCATCTGAATAGGCAAACTTTGCAGTGTTGCGATCGCGGTCTTTGATCTCAAGAAAAGAAGAAGGGATTTCTCTTTTATTTCTGCGGAGAGTACCTACAAGTGTAACTTGCTTTTGCAACAATTCTTTTGCAACTGGAACCGAGGTGAACCAGTTGTCACAAGTCAGGTTACGGTTTGTGCCATGAATTTTCTCAGTCAACTTCAAAGTAAAGAAATGAGCCGAAGGTACATTCGTAGGACATGAACCTTTGCCCAAATATACATAAGCATCTACCATATAGGCTGTTTTGGCATCACAGGTCATTAAAATTTTTATCCCGTACTTGTCGGGTTTGCTAGGTATGTACATTTTAAAAATACATCTACCCCTAAAACCCAATAACATTTCGTCTAACGTACAACAATGATCATCTGAAGGGCTGTAGGGCTGTATAATTCACTTGATACATTGACTACATGATCAAAAATATCTCTGATTGGTGCTAATCTATCATTTTGTCTTCGTTCTTCTCGAGAAGAGCGGTCATCAAAGCGTAAACAGTTTGTCAGAAATTCAAATCTAGCTTGACTCATGGTGGCACGGAAATAACCAACTCCTGAGTTTTTATCGAACAACTCCTTCGTAGTGACATGGTTCATGTTGAAAACCCCTGCTAAATAATAAAGACCAAATAAAGCCTTTAATTCCACCATATTTACATCCTTAGCAAAAGATGGACGTACTTTTATAGAACTCAGCGTGTCTGCGTTTTCATCTTCGGTATTTGGTACAGCTCTGTCACTCTTATATTTTGCTCGTTGCCTACTAATCTCAAAATTCGTGTTTTCGACAATTTCTTCAAGCTTTTCATCAGAGAAGAAAAGACTCCATGCTTCTAACTCTGTTATTATTTCTCGCGCTGCAGCTTTAGGCCCAGGAGGATGAAAAACTATGTTTCTCCGAGGAGTTCTAGATCTCGACGGTTTCTCGCCTGTCCATTTAAAACCATCTTTACCTTTCAGTTTTTTTTCGACTGGTAAAACACGAACAAAATTACCTGAAGCTAAATTAGATATGGGAACGTCATCATCCGATGAAGAATCATCTGACCTCTCAGTGACTTGTTCTGCTCGAAAGTCTTCAATGATTCCGTCTTCTTCTTCATCACTTGCGAGGTCAGGAGCCACAACACCTAACACCTCTTCCTCGTCAGAGTCTCCTTCGTGCAGCCAGTCAATAATCTGATCATCCATTCTTGTTTAGTTTTACTAAAACAATTACATAAAACACATCAAAAAAATAAAATAAAATCCAATATGTCGATTTGTCTCTGTAAAGTGAACTAATACTATTACTATATTATCAAGCATCAAGAAATCTATCTTACCTTTTTATTTTATCACCAGAACGAACAGCAAAACCCAATGTATAAAAGTGAGTACACCACAAAAAAAAATACTTTATTCCTACCCTGGGGTCTGATAAACCCCAAAACAGCAATTATATTTCGCAGCTTAATTCTTTGCGATTTATTAGGTTTACTTATTGTAGTATCGGTCCCATGTGTCAGCCTTGCACGGTTATTTTAGAGTCTTTTTTTTTTTTTTTTGTATTGGCAACACTGCTTCACCTCCGGCTCCTAATTAACCGGCCCTTTTGGAATCATTGTTCGTTCCCGTGCTCAAGCCTTCGCACGTGTTCCTGGCAACGCTCAAGACTTCATTGTAACGGTCATCTAGTGTTACACAAAGCTCTCAAGATGGGGAAGAAGCGCAAGAACGAAGATAAGAATGAAATAATACGAAGAAAAATAAGGAGACTCGAAAATAAGCTGAGGAAAAGAATTCGCGTTATTTCATCTGACGAAGAATCCATCGAATTTAAGTAAATTATGTAACAATGTCATTTAACATTGTTTAAAAACTTGTATTCTGCGCGTCTGTCTGCAGATATACTTACTTTATAACCCAATTTGTACTTATTTAAAGTACTCACTTGTCAAATGACACAAATTTGTACCACGCCTGAGGGTAGGTACTCACTAAAAAATATAATATAAAATAATGCTTTACTTAAGCACAACACACTTACTTTACAACCCAATTTGTACTTATTTAAAGTACTCACTTGTCAAATGACACAAATTTGTACCACGCCTGAGGGTAGGTACTCACTAAAAAATATAATATAAAATAATGCTTTACTTAAGCACAGCATACTTACTTTATAACCCAATTTATACTTATTTAAAGTACTCACTTGTCAAATGACACGAATTTGTACCACGCCTGAGGGTAGGTACTCACTAAAAAATATAATATAAAATAATGCTTTACTTAAGCACAACATACATTATTTGTGCCCGGTAGCATTTATGAAATAAAATGTATTCATGATAATATCAAAAATTATACTACAGAACTAAACCTATTTTAAAAATACCCACAAAAAAAAATACGAACATGGTGAAGTTCTAATCATAGCATAACCGTGAATCTATCGTGGAAGTAATTTCCGAAAGTTCACCACATCACGAAGAATCGCTTGAAGAGGAGGCATGTATGAACGAGGCTGTTCCTCATACGTCGTCGTCGGCACAGAATCCAGTACCTTCGACGTCGGATCTCACAAAGGAGGTACGAGGAGACAGTGGTATTGATGTCGAAATACTGTCATTATTAGGGGAAGTTCCCCAGTCGCAAGATATTTTGGGAGATGAAATTAATAAAAACATATCCGATAGATGGCAGCTCATACTTACCAAGGGTCTCATCAAAGAAACAAAACAGTCCTTGTTACAAGAATATCGGGTACCCAAAAACTGTGAAATGCTATTAACGCCTATCCTCAACCCTGAAGTTAAAGCGGGTATTTCAGAACTGACAAGCAAAAAAGATTTTTCCTTAATGCTTAGTCAAAAACAAATCAGCATTGCTTTGGCTGCATTAGCGCAAACGACAGAGAAAGTCATTACAAAGAAATATTCATCGCAGGATATTCTAAAACCCTTAAGTGATGCAAGCAAATTGTTGTGCGATTCCTTCTACTACCTAACGAAGGCCCGAAGAAATTTAGTTATTAATACTATCAATGCAGAACTAAAAGATACCCTTCGTCAGACCACCATAGATACATTTTTATTTAGGACCGATTTACCAGAAAAGTTAAGGTCCGCAAAAACTATACAAAAAACCGGAGAATCCCTTAAGCCTTCACAACCATTTATTTCAAACAGAAACAACCAAAATTATAGGATTACTTCTCAAAATTGTTTAAACTGGAAGCCCCCGCAACGGAAGCCTGCTGCGCGGCCCGAAGCGGGGAGACCTCGCCCGGTGCAGCGCTCGGGACCGCCGCCGCCGCCTCCGCCGCCGCCGCGACACACCCCGAACTACACACGCTCACGCTCGCCGCCCAAGAAATACAACAGGAGATATTAACATCTGAGGTCAGTTATTCTGGCCGTCTAAAGCTATTTTACAAAAATTGGTTAAAAATAACTAATGATCCTATAATTTTGTCCTGGATTAAGGGATATAAAATACCGTTTATTAAAAAGCCCTTCGGAAATAGTAATCCTGACTCAAGATATAAGCCAGATAAAAATTTTAACGATTTTAAAATTTGCATAGATTACTTGATTCGAATAAAAGCCATAACTAAGTGTACATACGATAGTGAACAGTTTGTATCCGATATATTTTAGTACCTAAACCAAACGGAGACAAAAGGTTCATATTGAATTTGAAAAAATTAAACAAGTTTGTTGAAACCGTCCATTTTAAAATGGAAGGCTATAAAACTGCATCTAAATTCGTTACCGAGCGATGTTTTGTGTCAACTATTGATTTAAAAGACTTATATTTTTTTCTACCAGTTCATAACTCGCACAAAAAGTACTTAAGATTCAAATTCAATAACAAACTATTATGAATTTAATTGTCTACCTTTACAAAACTTTTAAAACCTGTTATGGAATTTTTGCGATCACATCAAAGAAATATGATATCAGTTATTTATCTCGACGATATTTTTTGCGTTGGTGAAACAAAGGCAGATTGCTATAATAACGTACTTTTTACAAAGACACTTTTAGAAAGTTTAGGCTTCTAGATTAATTGTGATAAGAGTTCTTTACAACCCTCAAACACATTTAAATTTCTAGGCTTTGTATTTGATTCCCAAAACATGGTTTTAAAATTACCTCAAACAAAGAGGGTAAAAATAAAACAATCTCTTTTAAAAATCTTCGAAGCAAAAACAATTAAGTTACGTAATTATGCACAATTGATTGGACTTCTCATATCGGCTTGCCCTGCTATTCAATATTCGTGGCTTTATTCTAAACGTCTTGAAAGACTTAAGTATTGTTTATGTGAAAATTCATCATATGAACGACAGATTAGTTTATCATTAAATATCCGGGGAGATGTTTATTGGTGGCTAGACAAAATTGATAATGGTTATGCTAGCTTAAGATCTGATGATTATAAAATTGAAATTAATTCTGATGCTTCTCATTCAAGCTGGGGTGCCTCGAGTAATAACAAGGAATGTTTTGGTTATTGGAAGGAGTCTGAAATGACACTTCATATTAATTAATTTGAATTAAAAGCGGCATATTTAGGTTTAAAAACGTTTGCTAAAGAATTATCTGACTGTCAAATTTTGTTACGTAACGTAACCGCGATATCTTGCATTAATAGAATTGGCAGCATAAAGTACCCAAATTTAAATGATATGTCCAAAAAAAAAAAAAAAAAAATATGGCAGTGACTTCTTATATTAATACGAAGGACAATTTTTTACCCACGGCATTGTCTCGCAAAAAGTTTCTAGATACTGAATGGGAATTAAGTGAACATGCTTATTGTGGTATTAAACGAGTATTTGGTGAAATAGACCAGAAATAGATTTGTTTGCCAGTAGGTGTAATACAAATTGCCCATTGTACTTTACGTGGAAAAATGAACCCGAAGCATTTGCTGTTGATGCGTTCACCATCAGCTGGACTAACTATTATTTTTACGCATTTCCGCCATTTGCCCTCATTTTAAAGACACTTAGAGAAATAATAGATGATAAGGCCGAGGGTATATTCGTAGTACTAAATTGGCCCACACAGCCATGGTTCCCATTATTGAAAAAGATATCTATTTCTAAATCAATTTATTTTGAACCCAATATTAACCTTCTTCAATCTCCTATCAGATTGACACACAGCTTACACAAGATACTCGGTTTGATTGCCGTGAAGTTATCAGGCAAGTTTTATTAAATAAATCGTTATCTGTTGATTCTACAGAAATAATGTTATCTTCTTTATCTAGTAATACTTACAAGCAATATAACAGCTGTATCAAGTCTTGTTTAGTTATTGTTCCGAAATGCAGCACAATTACTTGACCTGTTCAGTTCATGTCGTAATTAATTTTTTAACCGATGTTTTTAACAAAGGTGCAAAATACGGAACTATTAAAACATATTCTGCAATACATATAAATATGATGTCATATGGGACACAAACATAGTCCTTGATTTTTTGGCTCAAAAAAAAAAAAAAAAGCAAACATTATCTTTAATGCACCTCGATAATATAAGTAAATATAGTGTTGAAATGTTTATTAAAATTCCAGACATAATTAAAACCTCCAAACTACATTCACCCCAACCATTATTAAGGCTCCCTTTTTATAATGAACGTCCAGAGATTTGTCCTGTCCGGTGTATAGAATCATATATTAACAAAACAAGAGAACTTCGTAAAAACTGTAAATATTTATTTATAAGTTATAAAAAGCCACATTCAAAACTATCTTCACAAAGATTAAGTAATTGGATAAAACAGACTCTGTATGAAAGTGGAATCGACACTTCGCTGTTCAGTGCTCACAGCACTCGGCATGCTGCAACATCTAAGGCCAACAAGCTTGGAGTTAATTTAGATACAATTAGAAAAGCCGCTGGCTGGAGTAACTCTTCCAAAGTATTCGCTAAATATAACAAAGAAATTATTGAAAATTCTAGCAATTTCGCAACAACTATTTTGAGTGATTTTATGCCTACATAATAATTAATGTAGGTACCTAATTATGATGTTATATTTTGTATGGAAATTGATTTAATTGCTATATTATAACTAAAAATTGATAATAATTGTTGATCATGTAAGCTATTTTACTTATTTTTCTCTCTGAACATCCTACAATAAGTAAACCTAATAAATCGCAAAGAATTAAGCTGCGAAATATAATTGAAGATCAAACGAACTTCTAAGTGAAGTTCGATCGAAATTATATGAGCAGCTTAATTCGAAGCGATTTGTAATCACCCTCCCAGTTTAAAACGAAACATATATATTACTTATTTATTTACTGAAAATAAATATCCCAACCCTTATATCTTAATATAAGTAAAATACTTACATGTGCTTATCGTTTTTTTACCTTACCATGCAATGGTTTATCCTATAAATAGAATAATCCATTACATTTTTATATAATTCGGCTTTAAACAAAATGATTCCAAAAGGGCCGGTTAATTAGGAGCCGGAGGTGAAGCAGTGTTGCCAATACAAAAAAAAAAAAAAAAGACTCTAAAATAACCGTGCAAGGCTGACACATGGGACCGATACTACAATAAGTAAACCTAATAAATCGCTTCGAATTAAGCTGCTCATATAATTTCGATCGAACTTCACTTAGAAGTTCGTTTGATCTTCAATAATTACGCCTACAATGCACTAGTGCGAACGCACTACTAATTATAAGATGGCCGCCGGTGTCGTTGAGGATTAGCTCGAGTCACGTGACCGTGCGTTTCGTTGTTGCAAAAAAAAATTAAAAACAATTAACACTGGGGTTTACTGGACCCCCGGGTAGGGTTTAAGGGTTAAATACGCTAAAAAGAAAATAATAAACTTTAACGCTCAAACTTTTACTGTTAATTTATAACGTCATTTACTATTTGACACAATTTACAGACATACATAACGTCACGCCTGTATTCCTTATGGGGTAGGCAAAACACCAGAGGTTACAAGACCATCTGATGTCACGTTTGACGAATTTGGAGGTATTATAAAGATGGAGAGAGACTATTGTAGTGACAGAGGGTCAGCCTATCGCCCACAAAAACGCCTTTAAAACCTCTGTCCCTTAACTGACTTTTACAGTATGCCCGGTAAGAGAAGCAGCTGGCACAATCTACGTTTTTCTTTCACAATTATAAGAAGTTAAAGCTTGTCGCTCGATTTCATCATCATCATCATCATCATCATCTCAGCCCGCGCTAGTCCACTGCTGGACGTAGGCCTCTCCCAACGATTTGCGTGCTCGTATTTACTGAGTTTCTTAAGGAATTTAAATATAAATACATCAGATTATTAAAACATGTTGATCTACAAAAACAAAGCTTGCGACAAGCTTTTATTTCATATAAATTGTGTCAAATGTGAAATGACGTTATAAATTAATAGTAAAAGTATTGAAGTTAAAGTTTATTTTTTTCTTTTTATTGTAAGCTTGTTTTTAAAAAGGTTTTTTTACTTTTAATTTATTTTTTACTTTCTTGTAATCTTGACAAGATTCTCAGTCTGTTCATCTCATAATGCATAATTGTTGCAAGGTCGTTTGCCGATAAATTTTGAACAGTCTATCTCTTAAATAAGGAGACCATCTAGCCAATCTTCGTTAAGTTGTCTCATCAAAATAATGAAATTTTCTGATTGAAGACAAATGTCGTACACCTTGTCACAAAATATATGTATGACTTAATGATAAGTTTCTACTTGCGGCTTTTCTTCTGTTCGTACGTCAGAGTTGTGCATTCGTGAATAGCCAAACGAACTTCTCGCTATTTAGAAGATTCGTCTACTCTTACTTGAGCGGCATTCTCTCGTAAAGCGCACAAACGATCGCTGTTCAAAAGATTCGTCTGCTCTGTATTGAGCGGCATTCTCTCGTAAAATGCTTAAACGAACTTCTCGCTGTTCATAAGATTCCTCTGCTCTAACTTGAGAAGAATACTCTCGTAAAGCACCCAAACAAACTGCTCATTTTCCACTGTTTTTAACAGTTCCATTCGTTACCTAGCTTATTACGTGTCAAGTGCCGTTGAGCGAACTGGTTTAATTGAGCGAAGATAGCTATTGTACTAATCACCTCTTTTGCTGAGTTATTTTGCGACACCGCTGTCGGTATCCAGTTTCTTCTCTACCTTTGTGTTGATATTTCTGTTCTTCCACAAGCACCGAAAAAATATTCATCCACCCTGTCAGAGCTTCTCTTAGAAAGGTTAGGGCCAATATACAACAGGGTTCGCTCAGGTGCCCTAAGGTGGAGCGTTCGCGACATCATATTAGGTATACTCTGATGCACGGCCTCACCTTGACTTGAGTGTTTGGAGGAATGCACCACTTATTTCAGCTTGAAGCTTACTAGTGCCTGGTGAAACACAGTTTCGGGTTTGAATTTGGTGTTTTCCATCTCCTACACAGGTTGCATGCTATTGACGCCTACCTCACTACATCTCATATTACTCAAATCAAAGTTGACGAACAATTGACAACAGAGTAAATCAATTCCACATTAAATATATCCAATAACTCAACTCATTATATGCAAACTGTTACTGCAATATTATTACTGATTATTATTATTAGCTAGCTGTATCGCGCAGTTTTACCCGCGACATTTCAAATCACGCGGGAATATCGGGATGAAATAGCCTATTCGTTATTCCAGACTGTAAACTATCACTATGACGAATTTCATCTAAATCCATTAAGCCGTTTTGCCGTGATAGGGCACAAACATCCAGACATATGCATTCGTCCATCCATCCAAACTTCCACATTTATAATATACAAAATTTTATTTTGCTTAGATTCGATAGATGTCGCTGTGCGACGATTAAATCGCGCAAGAAGAGATAAATGACTTAGCTATATTCCTTTGTAGACTACCATACCATTATTCGTCCTCACTTTCACAATTATAATATTAGTAGTAATATTAGTTATAGTTTATTATGATTCTTTTGTGCTGGACTGGGAGCAAAGGAAAAACATAGAATGTGCCAGCTGCTTCTCTTCCCGGGCATACTGTAAGTAAAAGCCAGTTAAGGGACAGAGGTTTGATTTTAGATTTTTTTGCACGCAATAGACTGACTCCCTGTCACTGCATATCTGCTTTGTGCTGCAATCACTCTCTTCACCATAATGCCTCCAAATTTGTCAAACGTGACATCAGATTGTTTCAAAACCTCTGGTTTTCTGCCCACCCCATAAGGGATACAGGCGTGAAGTTATGTATGTATGTATGTATGTAGGATTTATTACTTTGATTCTCCCAAACACAGAAGTCACTGCCCTACGAAGACTTCAGGTATTTCTCAAAGGAATTGAAATATTTCCTACGCACAACACGTGACTAAACATACAACATCTACATACACATACACGGTGGTCAAGAATCACTACAACAATAAATCCCAGTCCACATAAAGTTTACACTTCACTAAGTAATACTTTCGAGTGCTTACTTTTTATTTAAAGGAAAGCTTTCGGCTTACAACTTCGGAAAAATCACTAGAACTTGAACTGAATGTCCTGTGCAGTCCTATTGAATCTTTGATCAGTTGGGAAAGTAATAGAACGGAACGGAAAACTGTATATTATGCTCATAGTATGTTCTGGACTGCAGTTTCTAACAAACTTAGTGTTGAGCTTTACGAATAGTGCTACAAACTGTAAGAACGAGTAGGGATGTTTTGTTTGCGATGCAATTTACTGCGGTTCTATTGTCTTAAGTTTTCTCGTTTTATTATTACGTATATTGAATAGAAGATGGTGTCCTTTTTGTCTTTGTTTTGCTGACTTTTAAATTATTTTGTATTCATACATTTTCGTCCGTGTGGAGTCGGCTTAGAATAGCCCTACCGCTTCTGTATGAGCGTGTCCTAAAAGGAAACTAATCCCAGTGACCCCGTTTGGTGGTAGGATCCCGTCAGGGTCCGACTGGCTAGCGACCACCCTTCATATAAAATCTGCCGCCAAATATTACTGCTCCGGCGATGTGTTCCGGCAATATTTTTTGACGACCGGCTGGTGTAGCGGTATCATACATTGCCTTCTGAGCCAGAGGTCCTGGGTTCGAATCCCGGCGGCGGCGGATATTTGTGTGATGAACACAGATATTAGTCGTCAAGTCATGGATGTTTATATGTTTATTTAAGTGTATTCTAATAAAAAATATGTATTAATTCAATATGTATGTGTATATATTTCTTAAGTAGGTATATCAGTTTTCTAGTGTCCATAACACAAGTTCTTTAAGAAACTTAATTTGGGCTAGATAATGTTGTGTGAGTGTCAGAAATATTTATTATTATTATTTTAAGGAGAGCCAGTTCTTTCCTAGGCCCGTGCGCTTTCATCTTTAACCTCATCTTCATTTACCATCAAGTGAGATTGAGGTCAAACGCGGGCTTAGTAGGTATTTAATAAGTATTTTATTGTATTTCTATTTATTCAATCCAGATCAAACAAAAAATACTTGCGTACAATAGTGCAAATTATTGCATTAGAAATTACGCAAAAAATACAGGTAGGTATGCAGTCCATCTGTGCGCATAATTGAGTCATCATCATCACAACTCCGTGTAATGAGCCCACTACAGGGCTATGAGTCTCTCCTCTGGGTGACGAGGAGGTTTAGGCCGTAATCCACCAGCTGGCCCAGTGCTGGTTGGTGGATGTCAGATATTTCAGGGTGCCGAAATGACTTCTGACAAACCCTAACGACTACTGTATACAAGTATACAGCACCCGGGACCGACTGCTTAACGGGCCCTCCGAAGCACGTAAGTCGTCGTGAGAAATGAAAGGTCGGCGGTCACCCATCTTAATACCGGCCGTACCGAGCGCGCATAACCTGCGATATCGTTTGATATGCACAGTAACCACGGTGCCACGACGAATTAATTATATACATAATTATTAGCATAATTGAATGCACACGTGAAACTGTGTTCATGTTAAATGTGCTCTATTTCCTTCGTGTTAACCTACATTGTACAGTATAAAACCACAAACTTTGTAAAGCAAACGATATAAACAAAATATATTTACTGCTGTGAAATCTGTTGGAAACCCTTCGGCTGCATGCTTCTTATGCCATCAGCATTATCACATAGAATCCGAGACATAGAGGCTCCTTGACGAATGGACTGCAATTGACCTATAATCACAAAAGAAAACCGATTTAAAAAAAGTCCGTGTGGCAATGTGTAACCACTTTGTAAGAATGCTTTTTGGTTGTTATAAACATAACATTAATTTCATTTTTAATTTCACGAGTGCAGGGGAGGGAACAAGGGCAGCGCAATACGAACACTCGGGAGCGGCCGCAGACACGACCGTTCGGGAGCGAACGCAAACGGGAAGTGTGATCATAGATGAAAATAAGTACTAAAGTATAGATGGCCGTCTCGCCGATTTTGCACTAGGGCGCCAACTAGGCCCCGGGACCGGAACTAAAAAGCGGGGAAAGGGTGCGGGCGGGAGATGCTTCATCTAAAATATTGAAGAAAGTTTTAGAACTACTTGCAGAACTTCAGCCTAAATGGAAATAATCCTCGAACTTAAGAATAAATTTATCCTCGAACAACAAAAAGTCTAAATTGGTAAAATGTTGAAAACGCAAACGTATTTCACTGAAAACCAACGGATTCTCAGTGATACAACGTCTTTGAATCGCATAGTACCGTAGCATGGTACGTACAACACAAAATTTGTGTTGCCAGGATTTAAAAAAATATTCCTCCCAGCTATTGATACTCATTCAGTTTAGTAGTTTTTTTTTATTTGCTCACAAAAAGTTGTTACAGGAAACTTATGAAAAAACACCAAAGTTGATGAAAAAAATGAAAAAAAACACTAAGGGACAACTCAGACCATGTTGATCTGTAAAATTGTAAGCATAGATATGCTTATTCAAGATTTTAGTAAAACAAATATTACTTACTCAATAATTAGGTGAGTAATAATACGTGTTTTGCATTAGGCAAGCTACAATAGGTTTATTTGAATTAAAGTGAATAGCTTAATAGTGTGTTATTAAATCTACTATTAATTGTTACTTTTTTTGAGTGGCAGCTCTTTTATGAACGCTATTTGAACGCATTTTTTCTACTCGTAATAGTTCCGCGCCCAAGGGTATGGTGGCGTTAGTTTATATCAGAATTTCCCAATTGTATGGAAGACAAACTAGCATGAGTGTGATGCCAACCAATGAGGTTTCAATTCAATTTAAGTACTTACACATTATCTGTGGTGAGCGCGCTGCGCGCGCAACGCGCATGCGTGCTGGATCCGAGCCATAAACCAATAACAGGCATTTTCCATTTTGACGCTATTTCGTACATACGAATTTCAGTAATATTTTTTTGAATAAAACTTTAGTAGCAAAGATGTCTAGCAATACCGATGATACTAAATAACCATACCATGAGATTAAATAAATCATTGTATGCAACTGCATATAATTAGGTATTAAAACACTCGTGTAATCTTATTTTGAAACTCGCCTGCGGCTCGTTTCAAAAAACTACACTCTTGTTTTAATACCCTCTATTACATGACAGTTGCATAAACTACTAAAAATGTCAAAGATAAAATATAAAACTACTACAGAGAATTCAAAATGTCAAAATATTTTACAAAATAGTATACATAATGTATAACATTTATTACAATACAAGCTAGAATACATCATCAATCTATAACATTCATACATTATAATTTCGAGTCCATAAAATATTCATTAATTGTATAAAATCCTTTTGTTTTAAGTAAATCAAGTATTTTCCGCTTGTATATAGTAGAAACTTTGATGTAAACAATAATTGTGTATCAGTATTCTTTATTCCGCGGTTGGGGTTTTTAGGACTAATTCCGCAGATTACCGTTTAATTAAAATACTGAAAATGAATATGAGCCGTACAGTTTTAAACATTTAATATTTTTATCAGTTTATATTTATTTGTTGCGGTTTTACTTATATACGTATCTAAGTAAGAACGTACCTTATTGCTACTCAAATGAAGATTTTAGATTACTTTTTACTTCTCTTAAATAAATAATCTTAAATAATGTTCGAATTTTCATTTGCTCGTATGTGTAAAATATGAGAGGTGGGTCTGCAACAAAAACGATGCATCATAAAGCTTTCCGAAAGTTTTATAGATGGCGCTGTATGTTTAATAAAGCGCGCATGTAACTTTATAAATACCAACTATAAAGGGACCAAGTCAAAAATAAATATCATTGCTCAAGGATACACGTACCATGTAGGTACGTGAATCCTTGAGCAGTGATATTTAATTTTGGCACATCCATTGTTTCTACTATAGGAAACTGGATGATGATTGAGAAATGAGAATATGAAAACTATGCAATGCATGTGGATGGATGGATGGACGTACGTGTATTTATTTGTTGAATGGGGCGCGTTAGTGATTAATGAATTAGCTGTTTAAAAAAAAATCGTTCATCAATTCTAATACAGGCATGTACTTACTTAACGTGAATTTTTGTCTTTTTAGTTTTTATAGGTTAGCGAAACATCGAGACTTAACATGGCGTTCTGTCAGCAGGGATAAATGCGCCCATATTATACAAGGTTCCGCTTGATTTCCCCTAGCTCTAGGGTATGTTAATGGCACCATGTAATAGAATCAAATAACATGTGAATAAATTTTCATTTTTTTATTTTTACTTTTCATACAAAATAATTCAATTAAGTCAAAACATCTTATGTAAAACACCTTTATGCGAAGTATGACAACCTGGCATTTTCTATCCCTTTTTTATCGCTATGCACAGGTACAGTTCGCAACGTTTTGCGTTGTACATTGTATGCCACAATTAAAATGTTTTTGTTGTTTATTGTATGGCTTCAGTGACACGCGTCTATTGAATGAATGTTAAAGAGATTTTAAAAGGGTGATAATTTATGAACTCATTATATTAAGATTTATGATATCTTGGAAAGTAATAAGTAAGTATGCACTTTTGAACCACATATTCTTTGGCAAAAAGTATTATTTTTTAGTAAAGAAAAAAACCTCAAATTTATGGGATATCAAAAAGAACACCTTGTATATAAGATCAATAAGACTGGGTACATATGTTTTCTTTATTTTACTTTGTGGTTTATTTTTTTTCAACACACTTGCTCGTAAAGTGAGCGTTATTTTATTGAATTTAGAACTATAAACTGGGCTATAAGTCACGCGTGCATAATATATTATACCCTAGTGCATAATTTAATGAATCCTACAAAGTTGAATTGTACCTTTGTGCAAATTAACATGCGAGTAAACAGAGCATATTTTATTGGTCCGGGTTATACATTAAATATTTTCAGAAACAACAAAGAGGTTTTATACCACTTCAAATCCATATACATTTTTAAATGTTTGCGCCTTATATTAGTAAAACAAATTTGTATATCAAACAAATTATTCATAATTTACAATAATTTGTTATAAAATATTAAAATATTTGCATTTACCACTCCAAATTAAACATTTTCACTTAAAATAGGCTGTATATGCTATACAGACATTCACACATTTGGCGGAAAAAAAAACCTACGCGCATGCGCGAGGTTCGGCGCCATTTTTCAATCACAAATCACAGCTTTGTTATCAAGTGTGTTTGTTATTGTATGACCACGTATGTCTGTCTTTTACTCACAAGTGTGTTGAAAAACGTCGTATGTAACTCGTGAGCGTTGCTAATTACAGTCTCGGCTCATTATTAAGCCCTCACCTGCGGCTCGGGCTCAAATAACATCCTCGACTGTAATTAGCAACTTAGCTCACTTGTTACATAATATACTATTAATGTATACTTTTTTGTGTTAAATAAGCCCGTGCTAATTCACTTTTTAGTATTATTTTTTCATTTTCGACTACCTAATAATTCAATATTCTCTAATACGCATACTTACGTTGAAGTATGAAACCTAAAATAAACTATTGTGACACATTAATAAATAAATTATAAATATTTCTGACATTCACACCACATTATCTAGCCCAAATTAAGTTTCTAAAAGAACTTTTGTTATGGATACTTAAGAAATATATAAACATACATATTATACAATATACAGGACGTCCCACGGCGATGGGACATCAAGGGAAAGTACCTTCGATATCGTAGATAGGGTGTTTTGCTGAAAGAAGACTTTTTATGATTTTTAAATTTTAGTAATTCTTCATTAAACGAGTTCAAGTTTTTTAAATTATTTTTTAAGGTACATTTAAGGTAGGTATACATACTTTCTCTTGTTGTCCCATAGACATATTTATTACTACTAAATAAACTTAAATAAACATATAAACATCAACACTGTTAATATCTTTGTTAATCACACAAATATCCACCGCCGCCACCGAGATTCGAACCCAGGACCTCGGGTATAGAAGGAAGTGTATGTTACCACTACACCAGCCGGTCTTCTGAATGTGATAAAATGAAATATTCTCTAAAATCTCACGCATATAATACCTAACACTTATCGACAAACTGATAAAATAATGTCAAGTCAACATATTGACGCGATAAAAATTAGCGAAGCGACCATGTTAATTTTGTACTAAACGTTTATTATTTTTAAAACTACTTTTAATTGAATAAGAAAGTGTACTTCCAAATTTTATAATATAAATACTTCGTTATACAAAACTTTTCTTCTAAATCTACGTAAATATCTTTTTATCTTATTATTGATCCAGTAAGTAATTTATTACCTATTAATTAAGTTTTCACAAGGAATCAGATTTTTGAAACACATTAAATGCAATACAAAATCCGATGAACCTGTTCTAGTACATATACAAAAGACATCAGTTTTGCAACAACAAAACTAGTTGTGATGTTTTTTACATAGAAACTGTAGGTTTCTAATTATATGTACAATTCAATTCTTCAATTCAATTCTTAAAAAGCCTATCGTCAACGAGTGAAGAGAAAGTTTTAAACAAACTTGAAAACTTTAAAATAATTCTGATTAAAAAAAATAAGACATACCTACTACGTACGTAGGTAGGACATACTTTACTAAATCTAAGACTATAATATGTACGTCGCTACAAAGCTGAACTCATTCAGCTCCGAGCTGCAGTTACTCTCATCGATACTAGGTCTTTACTGAGGAGAAGTCAATCTTACTTTGCAAATAATTTTTGTATTTAACTAAATACTTAATTTTAATTAAATAAATTATGTATTTCTTGCCGAACAGTTAATGTTCGGTGTAACCGAACACCGCACCGCTTACCTACACCTAACGCAGCATTTAACTTTAATTGTAATTTTTATAATGTATTTTAGTAACAATAAATTACTCGTCAAGAACAGTCGTATTCTCCTTTTAACAATCAACCTAACTAACTACATAACTACAACTTAACTAAACTTTCAACTTTAACATTCAACATTGGTCGGTACTATCCGAACATTGGTCCTTCGAGCGTCTTTAGTGCTTTTGGTGAGTTTTGAGTGTGTTAGCAATCGGTTCGCTGGCCTTCCACAAGCGGACCTCCCCAGCGAATTGAGAAGGTGCTTATATCACACTTAAAGGCTTGCCTGGAGTGCTATCAGACAGACCAGCTACCTAACAACAAGAACAACATATTGAACACGAACAATGGATCATCTTTTGAATAAACAAGCAGAGCTTATTGCAGCTATCGAGAAACTTTTCAACAACTTCAAGAAAGAAAACACCGAACGTAGAAAAGCAACAGCAAACTCAAAACTAGTGGATCTCACGAACTTATTTAGGGACTTCAGTGCTAATCACCTAATTTTGGAGCAATACGAAGAACAAGATAACATTTACTTCAAAGAAAACCACTATTCGTCTACGAAGAAATTCTACCAAGAAGTTAAAATATACCTAAAACAATACATTTCATCTAACCCGGGTGGCTCTACGGGATCGCTAAACGAAGAATCCAAGAGCAGTTCTGTAGAAACAATTATGAAAACTCAAGCTATCAATGGAGCATTAGATGAAAAACTACGTCGACAGGCGGCGAACTTCAAGGCCTTTCAACGAACTGTAAACTATATCAACGTCGATAAAATAACAGAAAACTGGGAATACGAGGATACATGGTCACTTGAATCACGCTGGAAAACAATAGACTCCCTCCACTGGGAAATAGAGTGTGATTTAAGTGGCAAGGTCAACTTGGAGATGGATGAATTGTTCAGCAACTACGAACAACAATATCAATCACTGAAAAGGTCAATAAAGTCCAAAATGTGGTCACAAAAACACATAGAAAAAACTACTCCAACACTTGAAATACCTATTTCAACGGGAACTACAACACGTGGGTGTCATTCAAGGACTTATTTTCTGAAGCTATACACAACAATCCAACTTTATCTAACGCTCAGAAAATGCAGTTTTTGAAAAGTAAAACAAGAGGTGAAGCCGAACGCCTAATTCAACATTTATCAATTAGTTCAGACAACTACACAACATGCTGGGAAATACTTACGCATCGCTACAATAATAAAAAGCTAATTTTTTCATCTCATATAAACTTCCTTCTGGATCTTCCTACAATGAAACAACAGACAGCCAATCAAATAAAACACATGCATGATGTTACTCAAGAGTCTCTCAACGCAATAAAGAACTTAGGCGTTGATATAACAACCTGGGATCCTCTGATTGTTCATCTTTTAGATCAGAAATTGGATACCGAGACCCACACAGAATATATAGATTCTTTGAAAAACCGCCGAGAATTACCTATATTGAGTGAATTTTTAGAGTTTCTGGAAGGAAAATTCATAGCATTAGAATCAGCATGCCGAAAAGGTGACAATTCATATAAAAATCTTAATAAGCAACAATTGCCTTCAACATCAAATGGAAAATTTTCAAATCATCAAATAAATTCGTCATACAGTAATTGGAATAAAGGAAACAAAAACATGAAATCAACATATAACATACTTTCGTTCAAATGTCCACTCTGCAAAAACGAACACGGGCTGTATAATTGCAAGAACTTTATAGACCTACCTAATGAGCAAAAATTAAACCTAATTAAAGAACTTCGAGTTTGCAAAAATTGCTTATTTAGTCATAATGGGAATGAATGTAAATCGACGAAAACATGCCGTAAATGTATGAAGAAACATAACACCACGATACACGATGCTTTGTTTGAACAATATAATACGCCGTCGTCTAGCGCAACAATTAACAACATTTTAAACGATAATTTATCAGAACAAAATAAACAAAATGAAGTACTTTTATCGACCGCAGTTTTAAAGGTACAAGGCCAAGATGGTACTTACCACAACATGAGAGCTCTAGTCGACCAGGGATCTCAAGTCTCCTTAATTACGGAACGAGCGGCGCAACAACTAAAATTAAAAAGAAAAACATGCAAAGGAACAGTATTCGGCGTTGGGGTTAGAGAAAATAAAGGAAAAGGAATGTTACACATACAATGTTATTCTCTCCATAATGACTTCAATTTTCAAACGGAAGTTATTATCATGACCAACTTAATCAGCAACTTACCCAGCCAAACTTTTACCAAGCCAAACTGGTCGTTTATAGAAAACATCGCCTTAGCCGATCCCGAGTTCTACGTGAGCCGCCCCGTTGACATACTTCTAGGAGCTGAGATTTATTCACAAATCGTACAAGGCGGTATCATCAAACAAGAAAGTTTATCGCAGCCGATTGCTCAACAAACAAAAATTGGATGGTTACTTTGTGGAAACACTGTAACTTATCAATGCAACGTCATGCTACATAACTTGGATGAAATAAAACAATTTTGGGAAATTGAAGAAATTCACGAACAATCAAATTTATCCCTGGAAGATCAACACTGCATTAACTTTTACAACGAAACAACAAAGCGGAACGAAGACGGTCGCTACGAGGTCAGATTACCACTAAAAGAAAACATCGAGAATAACTTAGGATCTTCAAAACAAACCGCCCTGGCACAATTTAGAAGCTTGGAAAAGAGATTTAACAGAATACCTAAACTATCAAACGACTACAAATCATTTATGAAGGAATATGAAATATTGCAACATATGAAACCATTCACTTGTGATCAATCTCCAGAATACTTTCTTCCTCATCATGGTGTAGAGCGCGCCGACTCATTAACTACTCAATATCGTGTGGTATTTAACGCCTCCCATAAGACAAACAAGGGTTGCAGCTTAAATGACTACATGTACGCGGGTCCAAACTTACAAATAGACTTACAAACGTTACTGATCAGATGGAGGCAGTACCAATACGCTTTCACAGCTGATGTAGAAAAATTTTTCCGTATGATATTATTACAAAAAGAAGATCAGAGATATCAAAAAATATTTTGGAGAGAGGATTCAAACCAGCCTATAAAAATATATGATTTAACAACAGTTACCTATGGAACTCGTGCTGCACCATTCTTAGCTATGATGACGATGAGGAAGCTGGCATCTGATGAACATGCTAACTATCCTGACGCAGCAAAAGTCGTGGAGTCAGCCTATTATATGGATGATTTGGTCCACGGCGCTGATACTATAGAAGAAGGGAAGAACCTCATATCTGACCTTAACTTACTAATGAAGGCCGGCGGCTTCAACCTCAGAAAGTGGTCGTCGAACGAACAGCAGTTATTAGAACAAGTAAAGTCGGAGCGCAGTGCTAGTCAAGACAATATTTTTAACTTCAAAACTGAAAATAACTCAAAAACATTAGGTTTATGCTGGAACCCTACTGCAGATAACTTCACCTTCCAGTACAACATCCTTGAAAATAATTCAAAACTAACAAAACGAAGCCTACTCTCAGATATCTCAAAGCTATTCGATCCTTTGGGATGGCTCGCCCCGCTATCAACAAAACTAAAACTATTGTTTCAACGTCTGTGGAAAGAAGATATAACATGGGACCAGCAAGTTTCATCTGAAATAGAAAGAGAATGGTTAAAAATAAAATCAGAACTTCACGTCATCACAGAATATAAAATACCTAGATGGTTATTATGTCACAAGAATGACGTCATAGAACTGCATGGATTTTGTGACGCATCGATCTATGCATACGCATGTGTAGTATACGCCAGGATCAAGGACCAAACAACCTTGACTTTAGTGGCCGCAAAAACAAAACTCGTGCCCCATAAGAAGGCCATAACATTACCCAGATTAGAGTTAAGTGGCGCAAACTTACTATCAAAGCTTATCAATAAAATTAAGGAAGCCTTAACTCAACATCACTTAGAAGTCTATGGCTGGACGGACTCAATGGTTGTTCTTGGCTGGCTGCAAGGAGAACCTTCCCGGTGGAAGCCTTTTGTCGCTAACCGAGTAAATACTATATGCAATATAATTCCTAAAGATCGATGGCGCTACGTAAAATCAAACGAAAACCCAGCTGACGCCGCGAGTCGCGGCTTGTATGCCTGTCAACTACAAAATAACATTTTATGGTGGCAGGGCCCCGCCTGGCTGTCTACATTTAACGAAGAACAAACTCATTCAAAAATAACATGTACCACGAACGAAGAAGTCAGATTAAAACAAACAAACGCTATATTACAGAAACAAGATGAAAATATAGTTTATCAATTATTGAATAAATTTAGTTCATTCAATAAAGTAACAAGAGTTATAGCTTGGTTATTAAGAACTTTTGTACCTACGCGTAAACAATTACCAAGCTATCTCACATTACAAGAAATATCAAACGCAAAGTCACTGATTATAAAACACGTGCAACATAATGAATTTAGAACGGAAATCATGCATTTACATAAACATAAAACGATTAACTCAAATAGCAAATTATTAAATTTGAATCCGTTCATTGACAATCTGGGAGTTTTACGTGTCGGGGGAAGATTGAGAAATACGTCATTAAATATGGAAATGAAGCATCCAAAAATAATACCTCGAGATAGCAGACTTGCCGACTTAATAATATATGAAGCTCACCTGCTTACCTTCCACGGAGGTCCACGTCTCACCACGGCGTGCCTTCGTCAACAATATTGGATTCCTGGGGGAAACAACGCAGTCAAAAAACGATTACGAAACTGTGTTACCTGCAGAAAAAACAATCCAGTCAAAGAACACCAAATCATGGGTGACCTACCTGCTGCTCGAGTGGAGTCTGCCCCGCCCTTCTTCCATACCGGCGTAGATTACACCGGATTCATCGAAATCAAGGCCAACAAAACAAGAAACGCAAGAACCATGAAAGGTTATGTAGCCTTATTTATTTGTATGATTACAAAGGCCATACATCTGGAGTTAGTAACAGATCTAACCAGCTCAGCTTTCCTGGCAGCCCTGCGAAGGATGACAGCCCGCCGCGGAGCTCCCCGTCACTTATACAGCGACTGCGGAACCAACTTTGTCGGCGCCAACCGAAGCCTACAAGAAGAACACGAAAAACTAAAACAAACCTTCAATAATCAATTTATGAATTCTCTAACATCAATGAACATAGAGTGGCACTTCAACGCCCCGTCATGGCCTAGTGCTGGAGGCTTATGGGAACGAGCAGTACGAAGTTTGAAATATCACCTGAAAAGAGTTATAGGACAACAGCGCTTTACGTTTGAAGAGTATTACACGATACTATCTCAACTGGAAGCTTACTTAAACAGCAGACCTTTATGTGCACTCACCGAAGATATTAACGACTTAGATTACTTAACTCCAGCACACTTCTTGTACGGTAGGGCCGACGTTACTATAATAGAAACCCCTGAAGATGCTAGGACCCGATGGCATTTAACAAATGAAACTTTTAAACAAACTTGGAAAAGGTGGAAGGCCGAGTACTTGACGCAACTTACCTCAAGAAGTAAATGGTGACAACCACAAAAAAGTATCGAAGTCGGTGATTTAGTAACCATTCAAGATGAGAACTTACCTCCTGGAAGGTGGCCCATGGCCCGTGTGGTCGAACTGCATCCTGGTCGTGACGGATACACGCGCGTCGTTACTCTGAAAACTGAAAATGGGTACCTGAAACGCCCTATAGTAAAACTCTCTGTGTTGCCGTTACGATCTCTAACACCTGAAAAGGAAACTGATAGCAAAAAAGAAAATACTCAAAACAAACGAAAAACTAAAAAACCTCACTCAACTTTGTTTAACGTAACAATGGCGTTGTTATTCTTTACAACGTTAATATCTAACTCTCAAGCGACTGAAAATATCACCAAACTGCATGAAAACCAAAGTCTATATCTCGACCCTTTGGCCAAAATGCAGCTCTTAAGAGACCAATGGACCTTAATTACTTACTACAACATGGACCCTTACACAAACGGAAACATAGCATTCGCAAAACTACTCAATTACTTAGAAAAAACATGCCTCAACTTAGGAGCGATTGATAAATGTAATTTGATAACGTCACAACTACGTCATGAGTATACAGAGTTACAGTACTATAATCAGCTGTTAATCACCCAGCATTTTAGCGGACTGCAACAAAGACAAAAGCGAGGGCTTATCAATGCTGTGGGCTCCTTAGCGAACAGTTTATTCGGATTATAGATCAACAGTTCGCAGAAAAGTACACACAAGACATAGAATTAATTAATCAAAATCAAGCTCATCTAAAAAATCTGTGGTTAAATCAAACATCTATCGTCGAATCTGAGTACAATATTATAAAAAGATCTGAAGAAATAATGGCAAAACATCATAAAGTTGTAAACAAACACCTTAACTCCTTGGACTCATCAGTAAATCAATTAGAAAACGCATACAATGACATGAACAAGAGACAAGATTTTACGATATCTGCAATCTCAGCAATCAGCATCCTTCAAAACTTAAAGAGTATTCAAGGCATGCTCTTAGACACAGTAACGGATATTTATCAAGGTCGTTATCTGCATTTATTAACGCCGAAACAACTTCAAGATCAGTTAAACGTCATTTCAGGATTATTATCTTCAGATATCATCTTACCGATTTAAAACAGTCAAGTTCAATCTATTTACAAACTATTAAAATTCAAGGCAAGAATTACTAAAACTATTTTATCTTTGAAGTGAAAATTCCCTTGATAAGTAGAGATACTTATGACTTATATCGTGTTATTGCGATACCTCAGATCCATGAAGGAAAAACGTATTCTGTTATACAAATCTCAGAATATATTGCAATTAACTTACGAAAAGATAATTACCTCTCTATGACGATGGAAGATCTACAAAAAGACTCTTCAATATACATGTGTAACCCTCAACATCCTATTTATAAATATAAATCAGACAAGGATCTCTGCGTCTTAGATGAAAATAATAACTGCAAAACAAGCATCGCCGCGTGCAAAAACAAGTGGAGCAGCTTAATGAAAACAAACACTTATTTTAATTACTGTTGCTCAGACTGTTACCTACGTACGATTTGCGGAGATCGAGTTACAGCGCACCAGCTGATCGCTGCGAACATTATTTCCTTAGAGGAGAATTGTATTATAAAAACAACAGATTGTACGATTTATGGACATAAAGGTCACTTGATTCGATTGGATCTTATGTTCGATATTCAAAGGGTGGATGCTGTATTCCGAAAATTGGTGTTCAGAGAAGATTGACGTCATCTCCGGGCATCTGGCAGCATCCGTTTCATCTCGTGCCGGTGGGGAATATGTTCGGTGTAACCGAACACCGCACCGCTTACCTACACCTAACGCAGCATTTAACTTTAATTGTAATTTTTATAATGTATTTTAGTAACAATAAATTACTCGTCAAGAACAGTCGTATTCTCCTTTTAACAATCAACCTAACTAACTACATAACTACAACTTAACTAAACTTTCAACTTTAACATTCAACATTGGTCGGTACTATCCGAACAGTTAAAATACCTATTTTGTCTTAATAGGTTCCTTCTTATCGGCTTATAAGTATTTTTTGCTTAATTTTTATACAACGTGTAACAAAATGGAGAGATAAAACTTTAGGGTTAGCTTCTATACCATACGTAGAATGTACAGTAAAAGAATTAGCATGATCAGTGCTGGTATAGACTTTCATACAATTTTTTAAAATTATTTTACAATAAAATGTTTTGACAACCCTAGTCAACCTAACAAGCTAAAAATAGACTTGCGCCGCAATCGGTGACCTTATGACCTTTCCCGCACCGGCTGAATAGCGAGCGATACGCCGCGCCGCCGCGGCCGCCCACTGCGAGTAGCGCGGATATCAGCGCAGCTGATTGTTACTTACCTATATCGTTTGGCACATTGAATGACACAATTTTTATCACACTACCTAGCTAATGAAAACAAAGAAAACAACATGTTTGTACAACTTTCAAGTTTCTATTTATTTATAATAAACGGGTTGCCCGGAAGAAATCGGGTTGCCTGAAAGAAATCGCTTAAAGCTTTTTAAATCGCTTAAATATTGTGTACATAATTATTTCTATGTTTAATGACAATAAAGAGTGTTTGTTATAATTATTACAACTTAAATTTGTAATATCTGAAAAACTCTTATGGCAAGTATCGCACTTATTTCAATCGACATTCAGTTCACTTTGCGTAAAAACACTCACAACTGTATCTAGGGTTTCTCTTACACTTGGCCAGAATTACAAAAACGGCTCACAATTTCTGCCTTCTTTTTCAATACACACACATCCACATGACGTTTGTGCCACCGACAAAAGCCTAACCGAGGAGGTCACAAATCCGCTGGTATCGGCTCTTGCGCCCATCGGGAATGATAAGGATGTTGGCCATCATCACTAAGCGTGCACCATATCACCATGTGATTGACATCCAAAAGAGCGCCGACTCGTCGAGTGCTGCTCCTCGCATCCTCCTCGAAATGATCCAAGACTAGCTCTTCTAAGTTCTCGGAACGCGAAGGAGGCCGCGCTGGGTTTCGCGTGAAAAGAACCGGCGGCGCGCTGAGCCGCAGACTCATGCTTCGAAACACGCCATAAAGCATTAACTTGAACTTGGTCCGGGCCGGACAGCGAACTTGGTCTGGCGTACCAAATCCGCTGGTCGCAACAGACGGCCGGATCTCGCACTAACCGCGTGGCTTGCACACAGTTCAGACGTCATGCCTCCGACGTTATCCAATATTACAAAATTAACTGTCATATTCTCTATTTTTTTTTTTACATAATTTGCAGTGATACTTTTATCAAATCTTGAATAATCTATGTAGATGTATGTCTGTGATTCTATACACCGCCGTTTCCAACCCGCCAAGGTCATGTAATTTGGTTGTCAACAGCCGTCTTCACTGTTGGAAACACGTTGTAAACTAGCAAGGTCACCTTGGTTTGATGTTTTGTTTCCAACAGTGTATTTCGGCTTTAACCGAACCAAACAGTTCTCTAGTACCTAATTTTTTTAGGGTTCTTCCGTATAGCGATATGAAAAACAAAATCTTAGTACCCAATTTATTTCATAATACAGTGAAATGACTTCACTATATTATGTTTTTGTATTGTTAAGTTATGCTGTTACAAATAAATAGTTTTCGATCGTGAAATCACTTAAATAGTTTTTAAGTGGTTTGTTCAATATCAAAATATTAAAAACTGTTAAGTATTTGTTAATTATTTGTTGCTTCACACATTTTAAATAAAGAAATTAATCCACTTTGTTTCTCAAGAAAGAGAATAATGATAAAATATAAAGATTCCTCATAAAAAAATTAGAAAGTTTTAGGACCTACTTAGGATATTTTCCCTAAAGCGTTTGAAAATAATTTCAGCTGCCTGAAACAAACGCAACTAAAAACAATAATTAGTTAGTCATCAGTAATTTAAATTTTTTAAATAAAAAATTTAGTTGAGTTGAGAATTTGTTCATAATAAATATTGAACGGAACAACCTTTAGTTTGGCTTAGAAGCGGCGCGGCGCGGCGGCGGTAAATCTCAAAGGGTATAATTCCGAAAGGCGCAAGTTCGCGACGACACGCCGAAAGAAGTCCCGCGATTTGAGCGATAATACACCTTGTGTGTATGTTATAAGAGCTATGCACGGGTCTTTTCTTTTATCTTTTATGAAAACGACTTTACTTAGTTGCTAATTTTATTTTATTAATTTAAAGCTTTGTTGTCGTATGTATTGATAGTTATAAGTATGTGAGAATACAAGAAGTACAAGAAGCTACTTACATATTGTATCATAGTTTGAGGTTTACAAAATCATAGGTATTTACCGAATATGTTTCCTATTATAATTCTTAGAAAGTTTGAATGTAAGAGACAGAGGATATTTCTTGTTTTTTTATTAGAATTATGGGTAAGTTTGATTGTCTATTTGAGTCTCTCTTCATTAGGTATAAGTTGCGATTTGACGCCGTGCGAAAGAATTTCCACGTAATACCTACCGATAGATTTGTAATAATTTCATATTAGTTTCTTGCAATAGCGTATTTCTAAAGAAATGTGATAGTTTTTTGTATGACAAGTTTGATATCATAGTTTATTGAGAGTACCTAAATTAATGTTTTGTTTTACGTTTCTCTTAAATTGATGATTACTTATGCTTAATTTGATAACATTTTTGATTTTATTCGTAAATGTATTTCGATCATGTATGTTGTTAAGTATTAGAAATAAAAGGCTACCGAGCCTCAGCATCCGTTCATAACCACAAACAGAGCGACTAAGAATAAGCATTAAACATTTTTATATACGTAACACTTAACGTGAGAGCCCGGGAGTAGCGAGCGAGCGATCCGCGGCAGACAAAGGGCATCGAACTTGCTATTTCATAGACTATAAAAATTATGCAGAATGCTGGATTACTTAAAATTTATTTCTAGCTTTATTGTATGGGGTGATGATAGTTGTAAGTGTGTGAGAATAAACAAGAAGTTAAATATCCTTGTCAGTGATGCATCATAGTTTAAGGTTAAGAAAATATATTCTCACGGATAGTTAAAATTAACGTGTTGTCGGTTCGAACGTGCAAATCTATTATTTCAGTAGAATTTTAAATTGGTAAACCACGTGATAAACGCACATATTGGTGAAAAGGCAGTTTTAAAAATATTCTGCACTTAGATACTACCGAAAAAAACATTCCCGAGACGTTGTTGTCGTCTAATTTAGTAGGCACAAAATTACACTTTGTAGTATCTCTCTTGGTTACTTATCGCTTTATTTTAACGCCATCTGTTATCGAATAGATTCTATCAAAAGGTAACAGCTGTTTTTAGGGTTGACACTTAGATATTTTGATCTAAACTTTGAACTTGTTTTCCGAACCAACCGTAAGGATTACAAGTTTATGTTAGGTACTGTTACTTATAAACTACACCACCAAACATACAATCCCCTTAAGTATTATCTCTTCATTATGTTACACGTTGTATACCTAAATATAATTACTACTTAAAATACTAATAAATGACAAATTTCGAGGTATCATAATGGTGGAGGGAGACTATTGCATGGAAAATTGGGTCTCCAATAAAAACACTGTCCCTTAAATGACTTTTACATTATGCCCGGGAAGAGAAGCAGCTGGCACATTCTATGTTTTTCCTTTGCTTTCAGTCCAGCATGGAAGAACATTGTCAAACGATCTTCCATGCTGGACTGGAATTTATTATTAAAATTTATTATGTATGATACTGGCAATACGAAAAAACGGTCTGCAATAAAATTCAAGCATCCAAAAGCTTTCTGAAAGTTTCATAGATGGAGCGGTATGTTTATTAAATCGCGCAAGTTACTTTATAAATATGATAATGGGATCAGAATCAGAAGGTCTCAACAATTTAAGGCAGAATTAATTTTGCTATTAAATTAACTATTAGGTATTTTTGACCCATCGTTTCCGTAACAAGAAGCTCGATGGATATAAAATGTATGCATCAATGCAATTGATGCTCCATAAGCGTAATTTTTTATCGAAAAATAAATTGCCTATGAAACTAAGATAATTTTTACGAATAAAAAGCCTGAATTGTTATTCCTTGTTAGGTAGCCAACAAAACGTAAATGTTTTTAAGCACATCTGCCGTACGTCTGCTATTATAACTTTTTTAGATATTCTTAAAAAAGGGAATTGTAAAAAATATTTTTGATTATATGGCAAAAAAAAAGTCGATTATCTCGAAAACGGTTAGGTTTGGGGTAGGGTGTTTCATAGTGAAATCAGTTGGAAAATATGGGTATTACACGCCCTTAACGGATCTAGGTCGACTTAACCAGTGACCCTGTAGATATCTTATCCCGCGAAAAGTATGGTTATGAGTACATCGAGTTTTACAGTCAGCTCCATGTACGAACAAAAATCATGAACTGTGTTTTTAAGCTATTGCATAGCTTCTATCGCGGGCCTTGGGCGTGGGGACCGAATCCAGAAATTCCGTAACGAAAAAAACCTAACACCCCCCACTCCGACCGGCACAGCGGTGATACTTTGATTTCATAACTTTACATGCGGGCTTTAATAAACAATCAGCGCCATCTACTAGGAACTTGTAGAACTTCATATTACATCAAAAATTACTGCATGAATAAAATAAATAAATAATTATAATTGCATAAGTTGATAAAAAATGCTATGCAATAGCTTTACCGTGGCAGTCTCCGCGTGCCACAAGTCTTTTTTTTTTATTCTGTATACAAAGGAATCGACTAAGTTTAGAAGTAAATACTTGCAGGGGTTACAATTTATGAAATTTTGTTAACATGTAATGACCTTTCTCAAAGTACTAATACATGGTTGTCTCGAAGGAATCGCTAGTCAGCGATAAGACTGTCTATGTAGACATATTATTCTTATAAGCATTTATTTGTAACTTTTTATCGATATACGAAATGTAAAATAAATATAACTACGCCTATAATTGGTAACAGGTTCCCGTCAGGGTCCGACTGGCTTGCGACCACCCTTCATATAAAATCTGCCACCTAACAATACCGCTTCGGCGGTGATGTGTTCCGGCATTAATTTATGCAGAGTCAGTTCATTTCTAGGCCCGTATGCTTTCATCTTCGACCTCATCTTCACTTACCATGAGGTCAAACGTGGGCTGAGCCCGTTCTCAAGCGTCGAAGAGTCAGATGTCATTTATATGGAACCTAAAGTAAAGATATGTGAAACGTTATTTAAGTAAAACAAAACAGTGTTTTAAAATTAACCAAATGTTATTGATTTCTCATGCACATCATGAAAATTATCGACAAACCGATTAAGTAATGTCTAGTCTTGACATAATGGAACGACGAAAACTTCATTTTAGTTCTTTATAAAGATTTGTTACACTTTATATCGATTAAACTTAATTTTGTCTACAATTGACCTGTTGGAGTTTGAATTTGGCTGTATCTGGGATTGTATCCTTTTTAGTACTTATAAGCATTGGCAGGCAACACTTGACACATGTTAAGCAGAATCTTAAAAATGTATTTAGAATGTCATAACAAATAAATTGTTGTTATGAAATTACATCTCGGATAATGGTCAAACTGTTAAGATGTACTTTTTATAAATCTATTTTAAAACATGTTGGTGATAACTAAAAGGAAATATACAGATTATTGAAACAAAGTCTCCTGGTCTATTTCTTCGCCGCCCCCCACCGCCGAAGAGGTTATGGGCCCAGAGACCAGGAGTGAAGGAAAATAAAAGGATTGATTTATATGTATGTACCTATCATTTATTATAAGTGCCAGAGTTCATTATTTTTTAGATTATAGAAATGAGAGTGAAATAAGATAAAGATGATTAAAAGCCGATATAAATTTTTGCTGAAATAAAAAATATTTATAATTATTGACAATCCATCTAAATAAAAGATTGTCAAACAGAGAAAAATAATTTGAAGTTCATTATCCTTTTTGATTTATTTACAAATAAATAATGGAAAACATAAAGTTAAAAGACGCAAAAAACTATAAAAACTGGAAAAAACTAACCAACTTGTATCTGGAATCAAAAAATTTAATAAAAGGACAAAAAGAATACAATGAGGCAAAAGCAAAATTTATTATTTTAAATTCAATCGATGAAAAGTATATAAATCATGTGATAAACTGTACAACGAGTATCGAAATTTATGACAAACTAGATATCATATTTAATTGTGATAATAAAGAAGAAAATCATGAAAAAATTATTAAATTCTATAGCTACATTGCTAGCAGTGACATTTTAGAAGACATTAGCAATTTGCAAAATATGTTTATAGAAATAAACAATACCGAACCGAATAGCATCTCTGAAGAAATGCTAATAAATAAAGTAGTTAATATCTTACCAGAAAATTTAAATTACTTTAAGGCAATTTGGGAGATAACTCCAAAACATGAAAAAACAATTTATAATTTGATTAAAAAGGTGAAAAAATTGAAAGAAATGAAAATGGCAAATATACCTAGTAGCTCAAATGAAATAGATAATCAAGCTTTTAGGACAGATGAGAGGAAATGTTTCAACTGTGGTCAACCAGGTCATATAGCTAGATTATGTAGACAAGGCTGCGAGATCTGCAAGAAAAGCAATCATAACACAAAAAATTGTTTTCTAGAAAAGACATGCCGGAAATGCGATAAGAAGGGACACATAGAAAAATTCTGTAGAAATAACAACTTAAATAAAGGAAGAGAAGATTTGAAAATTAAAATAAAAGCAGTAATTGACTCAGGTGCATCTTCACATTTTTTCAACAATAAAAATATAATAAACATTTCAGAGAAAATAGCTGTACCAATCGCATGCGCTAATGCTAAAAACTTGATAGCAGAAGAAACGGGAAAAATTATCACGAACTTTGGACAATTAAAAAACGTACTGTATGTACCAGAAATATCAAAAAAATTGATATCAGTAAGCGCAATAACGGATAATGGAGGTAACGTGCTGTTCAGAGGAAACAAGGTATGTATAATTTTCAAAAACAAACCGATTCTAATTGGTTATAAAACGAATACGGGTTTATATGAAACTGAGTTCTTGGCCAATTATACTCACGAAGCGCTACTAACAGAAAGTGTCAACATCTGGCATCGGAGACTAGGTCACGTATCCGACGTGTCTCGCCTGGCTAAACTGGTAAATGGCATAGAAATTGGGGGGGGATATTCAGAAAATTTTTGCGAAATTTGTACTAAAGCTAAAATGACTAGGAAACCGTTTACAAATAAAAGAACGAAAGCTAAATTCCCTTTAGAAATAATTCATACCGACATTTGCGGTCCGATTGAAGTTCCCACTTGGGACAACAAAAAATATTTTATTACTTTTTTAGATGAATTTACGCATTTTTGTGTCGTGTACTTGATCGCCGTCAAAAGTGAGTGCCTTGAAAAAATTAAAGCATTTGTGTATTTAGCGGAAAATCATTTTAATACTAAAGTTAAGAAAATAAGATGTGATAATGGGGGGGAGTACTCGAGCAATAGCCTACATGCGTGGTGCCAAGCTAAAGGAATAGTACTGGATGCAACCATACCGTACACGCCTCAACTGAATGGAAGAGCTGAAAGACTGAACAGAACCCTGATGGAAAGGACAAGGGCACTAATGTTCGACGGGAAGGTTCCAAAATATTTGTGGGGTGAAGCACTATTAACAGCAAGTTTCCTAATCAACAGAAGTCCAACAGAAGGCAGAAACTTAACACCAGCGGAAATGTGGTTCAAAATAAAACCCAACCTATCAAACATCAGAAGATTTGGATCTACAGCATATTATAAAATAAATTTTGGCTTAAGAAAACTTGATGAAAGATGCGGCAAAGGAATACTTATCGGTTATGTTAGAAACGGTTACAAAATTTGGGTGGATGACAAGAAACAGATAATAAGAGCGAGGGATGTAAGAATAAACGAAGAAGAACAAGGAACATATTCAGAAGATGTAGATAATATGGTTAAAATAAAAGGACTCTGGCAATTGGTTGAAGATGAACAATCAGAAGAAGATGAAAGAAATAATAGAAACAATTTTGAAAATAATTTAAATTTTGATAAGGATATACAACAAGAAGAAAGTGAAGTATTTTTTGATAGTGAAGAAATTGAGGGAAGTCGAGTGGCAGAAAATGGAAGTAATAGTGAAGAAATTGATAGAAGTCGAGTGGTAGAAAATGGAAGTAGAAATGAAGAAATTGAGGAAAGTCGAGAGGTGGAAGATGAAAATGGTAATATAGAAAACGAGGAAAGTCGAGCGGTGGAAAATAATTTTAGAAGAGTTCAACCTGAAAGAGATAAAAGGTTACCAGAAAGGTATAAAGATTATGTTATGGATATTGATACGGAAGTTTCGATGTTAACATATGAGGAGGCAATAGAATCAAGAGAAAAAGATAAATGGAAGAAAGCAATAGAAGAAGAAATGAAATCGTTAGAAGAAAATAATACCTGGACCTTTGTGGATAAGAAAGAAGCAGAAGGAAGAAAATTAATAACGAGCAAATGGATCTTCACGGTCAAGTCAGATGGAAGATACAAAGCAAGACTAGTCGCAAGAGGTTTTCAACAGAAATATAAAATAGATTACGATGAAACATATAGTCCAGTAGTTAATACAAATTCCTTGAGAGTATTATTGTCAATAGTTGCGCTTCATTCATCGTCGTGCGCTCTCTCACGTTACACGCTTGAAAGAAATTATCTACCGTTAATTCTGCATTATGTCAAGTAAATGTGATATTTGTTGTAAAAATTTAACAAAAGCTCGACCTGGGCTAGAGTGTCATCGATGTGAAAAAATTGTGCATCTAAATAGCCAGTGCTCGGGACTTACTAACAAGCAACTCTCAGCCCTACGGGCTACGGATAATCTGGAATGGACATGTTCGGATTGTCAAAGAGACTCACCTAGACGTCGTTCTATTGTGATCTCAAATGAAGACGACGGAGACGACGATTACGATGTGCCCAGTGATAAACAGATCAACGTTAAGAAGTTACTTAGTGATATATCGAAGGAAATAGAAAAATCTATCAAAAAAGAGATGAAAGAAATAACCCAATCAATGCAATTCCATTCTGATAAAATGGATGAATTGCTAAAAAACACCGAGGTTATGCAGGAACAAATAAATAATCTGCAAAAGAAAAACACGGAGTTAACGAACCGTAACAACCATCTAGAAACGAGGGTAGGTGCAGCGGAACAAAGAATCCAAGACATGGAACAAAGGCAACTTCTTAAATTTGTTGAAATACATAATATTCCATGCAATGAAAATGAAAATATTCTCGAAATCGCGGGAAGCGTAGCAAAATCACTTAAGCAAAATATTAGTGATATCAAGCAAGCAATGTGACTACCCGGTAAGCATGATAAACCAGGACCGGTTCAAATAAAACTAAAAACGGAACTTAACCAAACGTCATGGTTGACTGCAACAAAAACAAAAAAATCTAGAATAACGGTCTCTGAGATCCTCCCTAATACACATCAAACAAATACAAACGAAGCCATATTTATATGTGAAGCACTCACACCATATAATAAGCAACTGCTCTGGTATACAAAACAGGAACTTAAAGATACATTTAAATACATATGGATTAAAAAAGGCATTCTTCGCGTACGGAAAGAAGGAGAAACGCAAAAATCAATCATAATCCGCTCCATGGAAGACGTCAAAAGAATTAAACTTGACTCTTTTTCAAATCGTTTAACTCGCCAGTAAGTGCTAGCTCTAATATTACGTACCTTAAACTCTTGCTTTTGTATTAAAAACAAAAAATGGATCCATCGTTAGACGATATCATAGAATTAAATGACTGTAGTGACCTAAAATCTTTTCTAGAGAATGTACCTAAACATTTAAAATTATTATGTATACATATGAATATAAGATCAATTATAAAAAACTTTGCTACACTTGAACAATGTATTCACTCATCTTCTCGTGCTGTTGATGCTATAATATTAACTGAAGTCAATATAACGGAGTCACTTATTACATTATATCAGCTAGAGGGATATTATATGTATACTCAACTAAGAAAAAGTCAAAAGGGCGGAGGTATAGTTATCTACATTCGCAAAAAGCATAAATTTGATTTAAAACACTATAAACTACAACACTGCGAAACTTTAGTAGGCCTAATTACTACACCTTGTAACTATTCAGCGACACTGTGTGCCATATATCGCCCACCTAAATGTAGTCAACACCTATTCATTAAAGAACTCGACTTGCTATTATTAAAAATAGGCCTACAAAACGATTTATATGTTTTAGGAGATATGAACATTAACATACGATTAAACTTTCCTGTAAAGCATCAGTACAACACCACTATGTACAAACACGGTTTAGCTTGTGGGATCACGGCATATACGCGTATAGAATTAATAAATAATAGACTTAGTAAATCCTGTATCGATCACATTTACGCACGATCCCGCTCACTAAATCTGTACACGGCGGCGCTCGGCACTACACTGGCTGACCATCGTACCACTGCTCTCGCAATTGCAAGTCATCATGCGCACGATACACGGGTGGGTTTTAGATACATATCTAAATTCGACTACAAAATACTAACGGAAAACCTTACACAAATAGATTGGAAACCAATTAAACAAATAGTATGCCCGTATAAAATATACGAAATAATTTTAAATAATATACATACGTGTTACAATAAAGCCACTGTTAGAATAAAAACATCAAATTGTAAAAAAACTTCTAGGAAAGATTGGATGAATAATAAAATAATAAAAGCTTGTCATCATAGAGACAAACTATTTGTGGAATGGACATTAGATTCAACAAATATGATACTAAAACAAAAATACAACTCATCTAGAAACTATGCAAATAAATTAATTAATAAAAGTAAAAATGAAAAATTACGACAAGATATATTAAATCATAAAAACGATCCAAGAATACTTTGGAAAATACTAAACCAAATTACTGGCAGGGCTAAAATCTTAGCTGATACGGTCATTACAAAGGCACTAGTAAACAATAGCTGCACCACGGAGGATGTAGCTAACAAATTTGCGGATACTTTCTCAAACAGAACAGATAATTTAACACCCTATTGCGACAAAAAACTTCTTGATAAAAATAGCTACGCTTCATGCATCAATGTTTCTTGCAGATTTAAACCTACAACAACAAAATCCGTTCTTAAAGAAATAAGGTCGCTGAATGATCATAAAGCACCAGGCATAGATAAAATAAGAGCAAGTGATTTAAAAATTATTGACACAGACATTGCGGAAGTGTTAGCGCATTTTATTAATTCAACAATCAAACAGGGAAAATATCCTCCACAACTTAAGACAGGAATAGTTAAGCCTATCCACAAAAAAGGTAGTGAAACTATATACGAAAACTTTCGCCCAATCACAATACTTTCCTCAATCGATAAATTGGTAGAAAAAACGTTATCGAAACAATTGTATTATTTTTATAAAAATAATAATGTAATTACCGATAAACAATTTGGTTTTCAACCTGGCAAAAGTGCTACACAATTACTCTCTAAATTTACCGACACCATTTATAATCATCTTAATGAAAAAAAACACGTACTAATAGTATTCATCGATTATAGTAAGGCATTCGATACGTTAAAACATGATAGTTTAAAGGAAAAGCTCAATGATTGCGGTGTTCGAGGGCCACTTAGTACATGGTGCGAGGACTATCTTGAAAATAGATCATACGTTGTTAAAATAAATGACACGGTTAGCAAACAAGTTATGGTTACTGAAGGCACGGCGCAAGGATCAGTACTGGGACCTCTCCATTACATTACTTATGTCAATGATGCAGTTAAAGTTATAAAAAACTGTGAAATATATCAGTTTGCAGACGATACATGTCTCATAGCTGCGAACAATGATATTAACTTAGCCTTAAAAGCACTGCAAACTGATTTCACAATGTTATCAAAGTGGTCTCATGACCAAGGACTTGCTCTAAACGCCGATAAGACGAAGCTTATGTATGTGAGTACTAGCCAAAATAGGTCAACTCAACAGCTTAATCTAATTGCGCACAACCATGCATGTCTACACGCAAACCCTATAACCTGTTCCTGTGCGTCAGTAGAACAAGTCAAAAAACATAAATATTTAGGCTTAATAATAGATGATAGGTTAAAATGGAGTGAACACATTAACTATGTATGTGACAAACTACGGGCAATACTAGCCAAACTCACTCTCGTAAAAAATAAAATTCCATATTTTATACTTCGAAACTTGTACAAAGCACTTGGTGAATCAATTATCTATTATGGCCTCGGCAGTTACGGTCGAACATTTAGATCTCATCTCGATCCAATCTATGCATTGCAATTAAGAATCCTCAAAACTATAGTTCCTCATAATTTGAAAATTAAATATATAAATGATTACCACCAACTATTTCACCTTAATAATATAATACCTATACACGACCAGGTCAAACTGGTGTTGCTAACGGAACACTTTTTTAACAAAGACCTTCAAAACGTCATCGTCCGTACCAAGCAAACACGAAGTGCATCAAAAGTAATATTAGAAGTACCACGTTATAATAACCTATTTGGGAAACGACTACTGCACTATCAAGTACCTAATATAATTAATAACCTACCGGAAACCCTTAAAAATCAACTTAGTTCCAAAAATATAAAATTCAAATTAAGACAGTACTTTTTAAACTTACCTTTAAAACCAAATGATAAATAATTATACAAATTATTCTTAGCACAAACACTCCTTAAAACATTAAAAAAAGACCTACGTTAACGTACTACAATAATTAATAATAAAAAACAACAAACTAACCCCGTGTGTCAACGCAATGATTTGCATAAAGGGTTATGGAATCCTTCCGAGAAGCGCATAGGTACTAGCCGCGATAGTCGAATAAGTGATTCTAGTCCTAAATGTTATAACGTTTAGATATGTATTTGCTTCCATTTGTAATTTATTTTGTATTGATATTAGATGATTAAACGAACTTCTAAGTGAAGTTCTATCGCTATTATATGAGTCGCTTCATTCGAAGATATTATATAACAGGTAGTCCTTTTTAGGTACTAGGTAACTTCGCACAATTTAAAGTATCATAAAAAAAACACTGTGGTGGGGCGCCGCGTGGCATGATCCACCCGGTTCGCGCCAAGCCCTCATTCTTTAGAGACCCTAAACGAAACTTTTAAATGGGTTCTGGGGTGGGTGGGTACGTCATATCTTCGAATGAAGCGACTCATATAATAGCGATAGAACTTCACTTAGAAGTTCGTTTAATCATCTATTATATTTCGTCGCTTCATTCTTCAGATATTATATAACAGGTAGATTTTCAGAGATAGAAAGTTTTGTTTAGGTATATACTTGGAATTGAAATAAGTAAAGATATAAATATGTAATTACATATTTTATTATTATAGTACTTAATAATTAGTATTATTGCATAATGAGCTTCAAATAATCTTACTTTATTTGAGTTGCTAGAAATTATAATCAGCTTAAATTAATGAAACTTAGTGATAGTCTATTTATAGACACATAATTTTTAATGTAGTAATTTACTTAATATCAAAATACGTAATATTCAATAACTATTTTTAATATTAGGTTAAGTATTGTTCATGTCTCGATTAAGTATCGACAAAGCAAAGTTATTTTGTTGATCATCTAAAGGCCGATGGTAAAACTTTGCGAACACCTGTGAGTTTTGTGTCCACCCGGCCGTTTTTCGAATGACATCGACACTGATACCGGCCGCGCGCGCGGCTGAGGTTGACGCGTGTCGTGTGCTGTGCGCACTAAAACGCTCATGTCAATGCCACTCGTGGCGAGCGTTTGCTTAATCCATCGACTTAGCGTCTGACTTGATGCAGTTCTGTGGGGAGCTTTGAATGTTACGAAGAGATTCCCGGAGTTTGAACCTCAGATATTTTTTGTAATAAAAATATATTCTTGTAAAGTTGGTACTGGGCATATGTTGATATTGCTTTGAAAGTTTGGGAGAGATAATAAGGGCTGTTCACGATTTGGAGCGGAAGTCTTGATTATATCTGTTATAATAATATTTACTTTATAAGATTGAAAAACAATATTTTCTAATTTAATTAAAGACAATGTCTGTACTCTTTGACCGGTACATAAAGCTAATAATGTAACGAGTTTTTTTTTTTTTTTTGTAATATTTTCTAATGATAAATTAATATTTGGATACCAAGAAGACAGTTGATTTAGTACTAAATTTGGATCCCAAGTAAATGAATATTTAGGCTTAATAGGTTTAGTTTTATAGGCTCATTTTAAGAGGCGTTTAACACAACTATTATCACTTATCTCTTCTCCTAATAAAAGAGATAATGCAGATCGATGTGTATTTAATGAACCGTAAGAACATCCCGTATTAAATTGCTCGTTTAAGAATCAAAGAACTAATGGAATGGATTTTTCGAAACTATTAATTCATAACCACACTTCTTGAAACCATAACTTCAATGAGACGTTGTACTGGCGAAAAGTAGCGAGCGAGGCGAGCATCAACATGAGAGCCTCTGGTGGGCAGCCGCGCCGGCTGAACGACGCCCGGAGAGCCTCGCGGCACCCAGGGTAAGGCTGGAGTGCAGTGGGTGCTGACTCCATGGCTGAGAAGGCTAGAAGGGGAATACAAGTACCCCTTCGGCTTTATCATCAATTATTTTTCGTATACATTTTAATACAAGAGAAAAGGGAGGAAATGCATAAAAATCCAAGTCAGCCCAGCTTATTGTAAATGCATCAACTGTGACTGCATCAGGTTCAGGCTTCCAGGTGACAAATAATTAACATTTGGCATTGGCTCGACTTGAGAACAAGTCGATCTTAATGGGCCCGAAACTATTTACAATAAGTTGGAATGCGCTATCCGAGAGGGCTCATTTCTGGACTCGAAATCTGCTCGATTTTCTTTGGTGTTAACATAAGAAGCAAATATCCATAAATTGCGTTTTTCACACCATTGCCAAATTTCTCTACTTAAAATATTCAAATGTGAGAACTGAATACCTCCCATCCTATTAATGTAGCTAATGGCGGTAGTATTGTCAATACGTAATAATATTGCACAATCTTTTCCTTCACTAGCTATACTTTTGAGACCTAACATAACCGCGAGTAATTCTAAAAGTTCATGTGATTTTCTTTTTCACTGTTCGTCCATGAACCACTATATTTATTATTTTTGCATACTGCTCCCCAGCCTGTCCTAGATGCGTTGGTGTAAATTTCTGACTTATAATTTTGAGTAATGATTGGACAAGAAATAATATTAATATTATTTTTCCACTACCATAAATCTTTTAGTAATATCTTATTAAGATTCATTTTCGCCTCATAGTTTCCTCCGAACTTATTTAAGGCTAAAAACTTTTGTCTTTCCAACATTTTTGTATATAAGAATCTATATTTTGTGGCTGGACAGGCTGCGATCAATACACCTATAAGTTTAGCGAAATTTCGTAATGAACAAGTTTTAAGATTAATGTACCTATTTATTAACTGTGCAATGTTATGCCGCTTATCGCCAGGTAATAGACATCTGTTCTGTGTTGAACATAAAACCTAAGAATTTGATTGACTTTTTTGGTACAATGTGACTTTTATCGAAATTTACAATAAAACCTAGACAATGTAATAACTTCAAAGTTTCTCTTACATTAATCATGTATTCTTCATATGTATCTCCTAAATAGGTAGTAGACTTAAAAACCTTGTTTTCTCAAATGACTCATTACTTCACGCATAATTTTTGTAAATACCCACGGAGCTACCGATAATCCATACGGCATTGCTGTGAACTCGTAAGTGATCGGCTCAGACGAATCATTTTCTTGGAATTCGAATCGTAGGTACTTTCTGTCACTAACAAAAAACGGTATAAGTAGATATGATTCTTTCATATCTATGTTGGCTAAGTATCCATTACGAGGAATTAATTTCGAGGCTGTTTTATAAGATTCCATTTTTAAAATGTACTTTTCTTACGAACTTGTTTAAAGATTTTAAATTTAGTATAAACCTTTTTTCTCCGTTAGGTTTCGGAGCTAAAAATATATTTGAAATAAATTGATCATTTGAAGGAGAACAAGGTTTTATAGCCCCTAAGTCTAATAATTTATTTATAGCTATTTTCATGTCTCTTTTTTCATATGATGACAAATTATTTTTAGGAATAGAATACTGACAAATTTGAGTATAAATGGTATTCTAAATCCATAATTTATCCACTTCAGTATAACTTCGTTTTTAGTTACTTTTGTCCAACAATCATAAAATAAATTAATTCGACCTGCATGTACCTTGATTAATGTTGGGTCGGAGCACGCGTCCTGGACGAAGTCTGCGGCTGGAACTTGGCGTTGAACGCAGAGTTCGATTGAGGGCGCCGCTGTGTTTGAGCTGCTATCGGTTTCTTCTGACCTCCCCGCCCCCCCCTGAACGACGGGTAACGAGGAGGTCCTGTCCAGTTTCCCTGCTGAGACGATCGGTTGACCGTTGATATTTGAGAGGAGACTGTTTTGGCTGGGCCTTTTTTAATTAGGGCTCCCTACTTTTCAATGGCTTTACTTGCCTTTATTTTTTCCGGCAACGAACTTCCGAATAAAGTTTCGTCTCTTTCGGAGTCTTGTATAACATGTTTAAAGTTTGTATCCAAATTAGGTAAAATCAGTTTTACCCTATCTTTGGTGAACATAAAGTGGAGGTCTGATAATAGGCAGCATCCATCACTTACGTGACGGAGGGCCTTCATTTTGTTTTCTTCCTTCTCAAGGAGGACGTCCATCCCTCGATTTATGGCGGTAATACCGTACCCCAGCTGTTGCTGAAAGTTTTGGTTTTTTTTTTTTTTTTTTGTCACGTGCTCTTGCTATGTCAATTATGGCTGCTGAGATTTCAGCATTTAATTTTGGGGCTTGCAAGTTTTTGCAGTGTTCGGGTACCGTATTTTCTATGGTTAATTTATCTTTGTCTTCTTTGGACAGTCCTTTTCTTAGTAAAGGTGTCCATAAAATTGAGAGCGCATCGTGTATTTTAGCGCCAAATTCGGGTGTATCGGAATTTGCAGCTCCAAGTGCAGTAAGCAGCTCTGGATACAGATCGGGATTAGGTTCTCCCGATATGCCTGGTGCGTCTTGTGATATTGACGGCTCCGGATTAGGGAGCGTCTCTGCAGATAGCTCTTGATCCACAGTGAATGACGCGGCAGTCTTCTGGTTATCCAGGTTTACATCATCCAGTGGTAGCGGTAACTCATACCTTGGAGACGACATGTTTATGTTTTAACAAACACATAATTCATATTAATATAACGCCCATAACGTATTACAGACAACGAGATAAATCTCCTTGAGATTACCCGCATTTTCTGTAATCGTATTGAAGACAAAAGGTGATCGATAAGATCAGATAAAATTTATTAAAGTTTACATCATTACGATATTGAGCAGTTAACGTGATATATCTATTATAGATTACACGCATTTTCTGCTCTGATTTTTTAAATAACATTTTTAAACCGAATAAGTAGGTCTTGCCTTGTAAGATTTCTTCTTCATCGGTAGAAATAATTCACTGTTTCCGTTTTTTATTTATTTTTTGTTCCAACTTTTTTATCTTTATATTATAATGTTGAAGCTGTTCTTCTGCTGTACGTTTAACATTTTATAAAAACTTAAGTAAATGATTAAAGTAAATGACGTATGCTTGTTACCACGCACGAAAAAAGAATGAGGGCTTGGCGCGAACCGGGTGGATCATGCCACGCGGCGCCCCACCACAGTGTTTTTTTTATGATACTTTAAATTGTGCGAAGTTACCTAGTACCTAAAAAGGACTACCTGTTATATAATATCTGAAGAATGAAGCGACGAAATATAATTACTTGTATCTTGTTAAATTAAGTTTTTTATTGTAAATTTGCACACGATGATGAATGCAAGTGTACGTACAAACCTAAGTTGGTTTTTGTTACACTTGTTTTGTAAAAAAATTACTGTATCTTTTATTAATAAATAAATAAATAAATAAAAAAAAAAAAATTAAAAATTAAAAATGAAACAATTTGATATTAAAACAGCATTTTTAAATGGAGATTTAAAGGAGTGTATTTATTTAAAGGTTCCAAAAGGTTACAGTAACAAAGAGGATAAAGTATGCAAACTAAATAAGAGTTTGTATGGGTTAAAACAAGCTCCTTTAATGTGGAACATTAAATTTACAGATTATTTAGTAAAAATGGGCTTTAAGCAATCAAAGTTAGATCAATGTATTTTTGTAATGGAAGGTGAAAGAAGGATATTTCTTGCGATTTTTGTAGATGATGGATTGGTAGCTGGCGAGAGAGAAGAAGACTTGGTGCATGTAGTGGAAACGTTAAGAAAAGGTTTTGAACTAAGAATCTGCGAAGAAGTATCGAACTATATTGGGTTGGATATAACACAAAAGAAGGAAGGAGTTAAAATTTGTCAGAAAAATTATATTGAAAAAATTTTGAAGAAATTTAACTTGAATGAAGCAAGAGAGTGCAAAACCCCAAACATTTTGATAGAACAACACCCAAAGATGAAAATAGATACAGAGACTCATGAACTCTATAGGGAAATGATAGGGTCTTTATTATATCTGGCAAATAAAACGAGGCCAGACATTAGTTTTCATGTAGGGTATTGCTCGCGTCAACAAAGTGCTCCAAATTTGAATGATTTAAATAATGTAAAAACGATTTTTAAATTTTTAAAAGGTTCGAAAAATAAAGGCATTTGCTTTGGTGAAGGTGATAAAGTGCTTCGAGGCTATTGCGACTCAGATTTCGCGGGGGATCCAGACACTAGGCGTAGCACGTCGGGGTACGTGATTTGGCTGAACGGTGGACCAGTGGCATGGAGCTCAAGAAAGCAGCCGATAGAAGCGCTATCAAGTACGGAAGCAGAATATATAGCCGCAGCAGAATGCTGCAAAGAACTTTTGTTTATCAGAGATTTCATATTTGAAATAACAAATGAAAAATTAGAAAAAGAAATGAAAGTGGACAACCAATCAGCTATTTGGCTTATGAAGAAAGGAATCATGAATAAAAGAAGTAAACACATAGATGTGAGATACTACTATCTAAAAGATCAAATTGATGCAAACAAAATAGCAGTTAAATATTGTCCAACGGGTTCGCAGATAGCAGATATACTCACAAAGTGTTTGCCACCTGTAAAGTTTGAGAAGTGTCAAAGAAAACTCGTATCAGAGTGAGTGTTAGATATAAGTGCGGGCAAAAGTGAACTAAATGTTTTTTCGGTCAATATGTGGGGAATTAGTATGTAAGTTTTTATAGGGGTGTATAATATTTGCATAAGATATGTTATGTAAAGGCGTGATGTAAACTTAAGAAGTCCAATCAATTCATATTATCAATTTTAATAAAAAGTTAACGGGGTATGTACGTTGCGTATGTACAATGTTTAAGGGGGTGCATAATCTAATGTAATGATTCATTTAAGGGGGTGTGAAAATATTGTGGAAATAGTTAAACTTAAATTTAAGTAAATGAATCATTGGTTTTATTTTTAAACTAACAACAGCAACGTGTTGACATGAAACGAGAATAAGTTTGAATGTTTGATAAAATAACAAGGTTTACAAAATATTTTGGATTGGCATTAAGTTTTCTATCACACTTTTACGTTTATTATTGAATTTAGTTTATATTTTGTGATTTGTTTATATAGCAGATTTTTTTTTTTTTTGTCGAGATGAGTTAGTAGGTTAATTAATTTTGAATTTAATAGGTTAGTTGTTTTTGAATTCAACTGCGTGTTGAAAAAATGATAGAACTTGTAATTGGTAGGTCGAGTGGATGTTAAAGATAATTGAAGGTTTTGATATTTGAAGATAGAATTTGTAATTGGTGGGTCGAGTAGGTGTTAATGATAGTTGAAAGTTTTTTGATATTAAATGAAGTGAGTAGAGTAAGGATTAAAGATAAGATAGAGATATATTATAGTTGTTGTTTGAAAGATTTTTAATGTATGTTGGTATATTGTAAAACTACAGGGTGTTACATGTGTGCAAGTGTTGAGGGGGTGTGTTGGAGTTTGAATTTGGCTGTATCTGGGATTGTATCCTTTTTAGTACTTATAAGCATTGGCAGGCAACACTTGACACATGTTAAGCAGAATCTTAAAAATGTATTTAGAATGTCATAACAAATAAATTGTTGTTATGAAATTACATCTCGGATAGTGGTCAAACTGTTAAGATGTACTTTTTATAAATCTATTTTAAAACATGTTGGTGATAACTAAAAGGAAATATACAGATTATTGAAACAAAGTCTCCTGGTCTATTTCTTCGCCGCCCCCCACCGCCGAAGATGACCTACGTTATTGATTTATCACGGAACTACTGGTAATTGTATAAAAAAGTAATTCCAGCATTTATATCCTTCATAATTTTAAAGCTTTGCCTCTTATCTTATTTTATACTTAGTACCTACGTGATTAAAGAAACTGCACTGATCTTGCATTCTGCCATCAAGTGTATTCAAGTTGTCAAAAGGAAACAGTGTATAACTGAAATATAAAAATATAATACAAATATAACTTGTAGATTACTTTCACTTTTCATGTGTAAGTATGAGTATAAATAAATATGAGAAAACGGTCTGCAATAAAAATAAAGCATCATAAAGCTCTCTGGAAGTTTCATAGATGGCGCTGTATGTTTAATAAAGCGCGCATGTAACTTTATAAATGAGATACTGGGATAAACGTTGTACTAACTAGAACAGCATGTTTAATAAACTGGATTTATGTAGTAAGAAATTTTTTGATCCATCGTGTCCTTAAACGGGACCTGGATGGATGAGTATAATTAATTTGTGGAATGTCAATTCTATTATGAAAATTAAAGTAAATAGTAATCATTTCCAGATGGGCGGACATCCGTCCGAGTTTCATTCGATTATTTGTGACTGCAGCAAGATTCGAAGATTCCGTAATTGTATCTTGTCTATGTCATATATGTGTATCTAAGAGATTGCCTCCAGCTGCTGTTCAACCAGGTTTTGTCTTAGCTCGTAACACCGGCATTGATAGATATGGCTGCTAAATATAGATTAGTTTTCGAAATCACAGCAGCCAAAACGTGAATTATTATTTTACAGGGATAGCCCTGTATGCTTCTAAGGACGAATACGAAAAGAAACTTCTTAAATACGCTTCACATCACAACTATTTTTATACTACCTACCTTTTTATTTATTTAACATCTGCTGCTAAACAAGCTGCTCACTGTAAATACTTTTTTGGAACAATTGCAATAGTCTTTTTAGGGTTACAATAGGGTATAACGATACCCTTTTACTTAGACCGATAGTTGAAAGGATACCGGTTTTAATAATGACAACATTACTAAAGCCGGTGTCTTTTTTGTTCGGCCCTCCAGGTACGTCGTCACCCTAAAAAACAAAACGCTAGGGGGCAGTCGGCCTCATTGCTGGCAACAATCTAGAAATAGAACTTACGTGTTGAGTCTTAAAGTAAGCGTGTATTATGTGTACATATAAGACTGGCATGTCTAATATATAAAAGTCTCGTGTCACAGTTTTCGTTGCCATACTCCTCCGAAACGGCTTGACCGATTTTGATGAATTTTTTTGTGCTTATCCGGTATCTATGAGAATCGGCCAACATCTATTTTTTTTATTTATATGGCAAAACAACGTTTGCCGGGTCAGCTAGTCTAATATATAAAATTCTCGTGTCACAGTTTTCGTTGCCATACTCCTCCGAAACGGCTTGACCGATTTTGATGAAATTTTTTGTGCTTATCCGGTATGTATGAGAATCGGCCAACATCTATTTTTTTTTTATTTTATATGGCAAAAAAACGTTTGCCGGGTCAGCTAGTATTCAATAAAATTACTTTAATTATTAAAATAATATTACCTTAGGAATATATTAATTTTATGATAAACAGATGTTTAGAGCCTACTTGTTACAATGTTGCTTGTATACAATGTTAATTTTAATTAGCGCATCACTTTTTGCAGGCAGCCTCTCCACATCAATTCCAACAATATTTGTTTTACAATTTTTATAAATTAATAATTTTAAAAGTTTAAGTTTTCCGGTACAAAAAATATTTATTGTCTCAAAACTGACTTTCTATTTTCACTGATGCCACGCACACTTCGTAACGCCGCGCCGCCACGTGCAACGGGGCGCGGGGTTGCGGGGTGACTTACAAAATACAGATTAATAAATAACAGAGGGAGCAAAAATTTGTTTGTTTTTCTTTTTTTGTGTTATTTATCAAGATTGGTAAAAAGTAGTAGAAAAACATGTTGGGATTGATGTGGAGAGGGTGCGTGCAAGAGGTGATGCGCTGATTAAAATTAAACCTGTATGTTAGTAGATACAAACTAACTACAAATACGGTGATCTATGAAAACTCTACAATTCGTGAAAGAATGTCTAGTGGTCTAGATTTAAATATTGCTATAGAAGGACAATGACTTCTTACAGACGGCAAATTGTTCCACAGCTCACTACAGAGTGCACTGTTATAGCATACTAGCTGTAGTGCCCGGCTCCTCTCGGGTGCAGTTGGCTTTATGCTGTTGATGTCATTGAAGTTGAAGGTTTTTTGAATTTATATTTTTACTGAGTTCGATGGCAAAAATATTGATTACGTACTTTGCGCTCGTAGCTAGGTAGGTATCGTGATGTTTAATAGTCTATGGGCACGTTTAGGGACAGGCGGTTTTGTTAGAGTAAAGGTGGTGATGTGAGGAAAACGTGCAGTCTCTTGTGCATAAACGTGCCCATAGACTGGTGCAAACTAGATTAAAATCTGTTTAGTAGTTTCAAACATTATTCCGAACATACAGACAGATAGACGTTCTCTTTCATAAGGTGTAGATATAGAGAAGAATGCTTCAGACATTTCAGTGTAACCCGATTCAAATCTGACAAGCCAGTGACACAAAGAGTAACAATTATTCACGTCTTCATCTTCATATTAACCACGTTCATAAAATTCGTAGGAAGCACTTACTGAAATTCTTACGACACCTAAAACTTACACATTTAATGATTAGTTGAAAATCTAAATTTCCTTTCCAGACCTTTATGACTGGCTCTTTCAACACGGACCTGCAGTCACTAATAATAGATGTCGCTACTGATAACATGTTATTTTAATCTATTTTTAAAATATAGATGGCGCTGAATGTAAAATGCGGCGCTAATACCTCGAATATAACAGTAAAATCTTTGAACGTTTGTTAGAATGCATTAGATAATTTTAAAACAAATGAAAAAAGGCACGGGTAGGCATAAATATAAGCTAGGTATATGTCCCACGCCACGATTGGGGATTAAGAACCTAATTTTTTTACTAATTATTTTTTCATTCCTATTAAAATTTATAGTCGTTTAAACATTACACATTATGTACCTATTTCAATTATTTATTCTTTGTCAGTGACATTTTAACATGGTACATTTTTATTAAATATTGTTGTTATTTTCAAATTTACTCATCAGGTTTTTGCTTTGTTAATTTGATTCATATTAGTATATGTATTTTTTTTTTCAAAATCATAACTTTAGGCTTTATTGCCACATTGACACGCTTGCCAAGGCTTGGCAGGCATGTACAAGCTTCAAGCTTTGACAAACGCTTGGACGCTGCAATAAAAATGAGACATCATAAAGCTTTCTAAAAGGTTCATAGGTGGCGCTGTATGTACATTATATAACGCAAGTAACTTTATAAAGCTAGGAATAGGACTAGAATGTAAACGCAGAAAATTCAAAAAAATTCAAAAAGTTTTATTCATCTTAGGAATTTCACAAAACACTTGATGAAGTCAGTCATCACATACTTCGGCTTTAACTAGTTGTTGATAGTTATTAAATAAGATATAACAGTAGACCAAGAGACAAAAAAAGCCGGCGGAAAAAAATTCTTGGCACTCTTTTTCAGTCAGGTACAGTACAAATTGACCGTGACATGAAAAAAAAACAAACACAAGACAGCTAATTGTGAGAGCCAATGTCATGCCACAACCAAATTGCTTACATAGCAGATGCAATGAGCTTTGGATGCACAATACGAACATGACAAACTGGGACCAGAGTATTTGAACAAGAATGGAATAAAATAGTCATAGTATCATTAGCAATCAGAACAGGATGTATACAGGGTGACTGGCACATAGCCCGCCATAGGAGAACAGAGCTTGTAGAACATTTGTAAGTATTTAAAGCCTACTTTCTATGGGTTAAGTCTTATAGTTTTAGAGATGGGGATAATTTTGTAGGTACTTTTTTGAATATTTCCCAAAACTTTTCCTTTAGACTCATTTAACTTCTTATCGTATTTTTTTCATAAATATCTTTTGATTACTAACATATACGCGCCTGTGTTTAAGTTACATCGTATTTTACCAAAAATTAGAAAAAAGACATTGCCTTTGGAAAATCCCAAAAGAGAACAAAAAAATCTCGAAAATTAAAATTTTAACTCTTTTCAAATAAACTGCGGCGTTTTGTAAATTTATTGATTCATAACTTTTCCAAAAATACCAAATTCAAATCAAAAACATATTCCATTTTAATGCTAATCTCTAGTCTAGTCGCTTAAGTGAATAACCAGACTAAAGAAAAGGTACATTAATGTACAGGTTAAGAAATAGGCTGTTATGGTTGTCTTTTTTACGCCAAGGTACGCTATGCTTTTTTACTTTATACTACTCTTCTAGGATTACTAATTTTGGCATACTAGGACTCATGGTGTTGTTAAAAAAAAACAATGATTAGTCTTATTTGACCTCTAAACCGTGCTGATATGCTCTGTTTTCTCAGGCTTTAAATACTTGCAAATAATCCTATCTACACGCTCTGTAGCGGGTCATGTGCCAGTCACCCTGTATGATATCTTGTTATGTTGTGAATATTGTTTGTAGTTACTTACATACATACATAACTTCGCACCTATATCCCTTATCGGCAAAAGTACGCAGAACACCAGAGGCTATAAAAGCATCTGATGTTACATTTGAAAAATTCGGAGGTATTATTATGATGGAAAAAGACTATTGCAGTGACAGGGGGTCAGCCTACCGCCCGCAAAAACGCCAATAAAGCCTCCGTTCCTTAACTGACTTTTATAGTCTGCCCGGGAAGAGAAGCAGCTGGCACAGTCTATGTTTTTCTTTCGCTCCCAGTTCAGCATGGAAGATATCTTGTAATGTTATGAATATTGTTTGCAAGTTACTAACTTACACTTATTTCGTAATTTTTGTTTTCAAGGTTTTTTATATAGGAAGGTGAATGTTAATGTATGTTATGTAGATAGATAATATTTCCTTTCTTTCTTGGATGTTGCTTGCCTATTTCAAGACTATTGTCTCTAGCCGCAGACTCACCGAGATTATGGTCTTACTCTTGTCTTACTGTTAATCTCGGTATTGTTAACACTAGAAAATTGGAAGATTTTACAATTTGTTTACCTGAACAGTTTCTTAACATAAATACCTTCATGGAAAAATTTCAATGCTATTTTCGGTTAATAACTTATAAAAAAGAAAGACGAACAAGAAGTTTACGTGAATTTGTAAACTAAGTTTACGAATTCATAATAGGAACTTTATGTTTCGTACCTATTATGAATTCGCGTAAACTAAGTTATTGTTTATAAACCAGCGAAAAGTACATGCTAGGAATAATAGAAAGAAAGAAAGAAAGAAAAGAAATTTATTCGGTGCCAAATCATAAATAAACATACAAATAAAAAAACATACAATTGTAATATAACAAAGCACCGAAAAGGCATTTACTCAGCATAAGTCATGGAGTGCGGACACACCAAGACGCTGATCTTCCGTAAAAGCCTAACACAAGGAGAAGAAACTGCTGTGCATTACACATATCAACATATGTTACATTATGTTACATTAAAAAGATCTTATTTTAATAGGCTGTTATGACATAAATTCAATATAAACAAAGCTAACCTGGCTCAATATAAAATTTCACTCCTTTCAATATAATAATACAGAACAATTCGATTTGCATATAAACTTAATTTAACAATAAACATACACACTACACATATAAGATGAAATAATAGATATATATATATATATATAGATAGATATATTTTGAGTTTTCGATTTCTGTAGGTTAATTAGATGTTTTTTTATAGTTTATTTTAAAAGTAACAGTACTTTGACAGTGTTTTAGAGGTGGTGGGATATTATTCCAACATTTAGAGGCTAAATATCTGAAACTGCCACGAAATGCTGCAGTGTGGTGTTTGGGGCACATAATGCGAAGAGGAATTCTGGCTTGACGATGTGAGAAAGCGAGCTTTTCAAACAAATAAGGAGGAGATCCAGTCTTAACAATCCCAAACAAAAGAGTGGCAAAATGAAATGCACGTCTAGACTTCATATTAATAAGATTTCCTTGGTTGAGAAATGGAGTCACATGAGCTCTGCGAGGTATAGGAAAACAAAAACGGGCACAGGCGTTTTGTACACGCTGTATTAGTTTCTTGGTGTAGCCAAAAATACACTCACCGATCACAGCATCTACGTAATTCAGTTTGGACAATATTAACGCTTCACAGACTTTCACCCTCACATCAACGCCAAGATAATCTCGAACTCGATATAATACTTTGAGCCTGTAGAAGCAGATTCTAACTACTTCTAGAACATGCTTGTGAAAGTTTAACCCACTGTCCATTAGGACACCCAGATTACGAGCCTCAGAAACTTGCTCAAGGCCTACATTACCAGTATTGATAATGGGCTGGAATGCTTTCATTTTACATACCTGTGTATCGGTACCAAGAATGAAAAGTTTTGACTTTGCAGGGTTCAGAACGAGGCAATTTTGACCAGCACAGTTGGCAATTCGTTCTAGGTCTTCATTTATTTGCTCGACCGCTGTTGGAGTTTCACTGGGTTCACAAGACAGGTAAAGCTGAAGATCATCCGCGTACATATGGAACTTGCAAAATCTCATAGAGTTTGTCAGATCAGCACTATACAGAATAAAAAGAAGCGGTCCTATAATCGAACCTTGTGGCACTCCCCGGTTTAACAAAGCTGGTGCAGAGACTGCACTTGTTCCAGATTCATTGAAGATTTCAACACGTTGCATTCGACAAGTGAGATAGCTGGAAAACCACTGTATCGTTTTTCTTATCGGTATACTTTTTTGAATATTTCCCAAAACTTTTCCTTTAGACTCATTTAACTTCTTATCGTATTTTTTTCATAAATATCTTTTGATTACTAACATATACGCGCCTGTGTTTAAGTTACATCGTATTTTACCGAAAATTAGAAAAAAGACATTGCCTTTGGAAAATCCCAAAAGAGAACAAAAAAATCTCGAAAATTAAAATTTTAACTCGTTTCAAATAAACTGGCGGCGTTTTGTAAATTTATTTTGCTTCTTTAAACTTCTTTGATTCATAACTTTTACAAAAATACCAAATTCAAATCAAAAACATATTATAACATTTTAATGCTAAAGTCTCTTAAGTGAATAACCAGACCAAAGAAAAGGTGCATTAATGTAAAGGTTAAGAAATATGCTGTTATGGTTGTCTTTTTTATACCAAGGTACGCTATGCTTTTTAATTTTTTACTTTATACTACTCTTCTAGGATTACTGATTTTGGCATACTAGGATGGTGTTGTTAAAAAAAAAACAATGATTAGTCTTATTTGACCTCTAAAGCGTGCTGACATGCTCTGCTTTCTCAGGCTTTAAATACTTGCAAATAATCCTATCTACACGCTCTGTACCTGTAGCGGGTCATGTGCCAGTCACCCTGAATAATATCTTGTAATGTTATGAATCTTGTTTGTAGTTACTTACATATATACATAACTGCGCACCTATATCCCTTATCGGCAAAAGTAGGCAGAACACCAGAGGCTATAAAAGCATCTGATGTTACATTTGACAAATTTAGAGGTATTATTATGATGGAAAAAGACTATTGCAGTGACAGGGGGTCAGCCTACCGCCCGCAAAAACGCCACTAAAACCTCCGTCCCTTAACTGACTTTTATAGTATGCTCGGGAAGAGAAGCAGCTGGCACACTCTATGTTTTTCTTTCGCTCCCAGTTCAGCATGGAAGATATCTTGTAATGTTATGAATATTGCTTACAAGTTACTTACACTAATTTCGGAATTTTTGTTTTCAAGGTTTTTTTATATAGGAAGGTGAATGTGTAGTAGTAAATTTTCAATGTAAGTTATGTAGATAGATCATATTTCCTTTCTTTCTTGGATGTTGCTTGCCTATTTCAAGATTATTGCCTCTAGCCGCAGATTCACCGAGGTATGGTCTTACTCTTGTCTTACTGTTAATCTCGGTATTGTTAACACTAGAAAATTGGAAGATTTTTACAATTTGTTAACCTGAACAGTTTCTTAACATAAATACCTTCATGGAAAAATTTCAATGCTATTTTCGGTTATTTACTTATAAAAAGAAAGACGAACAAGAAGTTTACGTGAATTCGTAAAGTAAGTTTACGAATTCATAATAGGAACTTTATGTTTCGTACCTATTATGAATTCGCGTAAACTAAGTTATTGTTTATAAACCAGCGAAAAGTACATGCTAGGAATAATAAAATAAAAAAAACTATATATAATACTATATTTGAAGAATTTATTTACAAAATCTTATAAAATGTAGCTAGTTATCTAGAGTTAGCTTAATTATGCATACGGTAGAGGTTTATTTAAAAGAAATTTACATTACATCATAATATTTTTTATTATCTTACAACTTTCATGTATTATCTGATAGTTTGTCGTCCCAAAGTAGAGCCTCTTCAACTAAACTTTTATTTTCTATATGATACATGTACAATGATAATTCTTGTAAAAATCACTAAAGTTGTTTCTTTCTTCAATTTCAATTACATGACGATAACTATATTTTACAGATTAAGATACATGTCGAGACTTGAGAGATTTTATCTCCCAAATATAGTATAGTTATGAGTACTTGCGAGATTTGCATTCAGCTGACTTCATTCATGAATAATAGTTATATTTGTTACTATATTATATACAAAAGGATTTATCATGTAGTAGAATTTGATGCAATTTCATTAATAATTTTTATAGCTATCTTTAAAATATGTAGGTATAACATTAGATTAAAAAAGGTATTTACATTCTTATGAGCTAATTGAAGGAAACGGACATTTAGGTATGGATTAAATTTCATTAAAAGAAATCAAAAATAAGTTTAAGTGAAGAATTGTGTCGAAAGCAATTTATGCCTTAATAAAATATCAGTAGGTAATACTTTACTTGAACTGTTGTCTTTTTATATCATAACATTGAGACTGTAATCACATGATGTTCAGTGAGCACTTCAGCAGGGCTAACATGCGAACATTTTATGTTTAAAGGATCATGACATTATATTGTCGACTTGCCTAACTTACTCTATAATTGATGTTAACGTGTCATGAATCGATAACATGAAACCTAGAATAATAATAAGGTAACTATGTAGGTAGGTACTATTTCGATAAAGTGAAATACTGTATACAACTAATAATCCGTTATTGATTTTTCACGCAAATAACACTAAATTGTCGACAAAGCGATAAAAAATGGCAAGTCTCGACATAATTTTACGACAAAATTATCGAAACGATGGTTAGCCATGACATACTCGAGAAGTTATTTTTGTACCAAACGATAATTATTTGCAAAACTACTTATAACCGGATAAGAAAGCGTATTTTCAACATTTATTACATTTATCTTTCTTTTTTTTTAATACGTGTCTTCTCAAACTACGTCAGTTTCTTCTAATCTTCTTGTTGATCCAGTAAGTGATTAAAGAAACTGCGCTGACCTCGCATCTTGCCATAAAGTTAAATCAATTGTAGGTAAGTTTTCACAAGGAAGCAGCGGATTTCTGAAACAAGAAACAAAGCAATTGAATTAAACGTAAACACATAGGTCATCATCATCATCATCATCACAACTCCGTGTAATGAGCCCACTGCAGGGCTATGAGTCTCTCCTCTGGGTGATGAGGAGGTATAGGCCATAATCCACCAAGCTGGCCCAGTGCTGGGTGGTGGATGCCAGAATTTTCAGGGCAACTCATTGGCTTCTGACAAACCCTAACGACTACTGTATACAGTACCCGGGACCGACTGCTTAACGTGCCCTCCGAAGCACGGAAGTCGTCGTGAGATATGAATGTTCGGCGGTCACCCATCCTGTTACCGACCGCGCCGAACGTTGCTTAACCTGTGATATCGTATGATACACACAGTAACCACGGCGCCACGACGACTTCTAAACACATAGGTACCTAACAAAAATATCTGTTTGTTCTGGACCGTATAACAATATACATTTTTGAACAGGTTAAATTAAACCAGTGTGTTAAAATAGACATATAGATTTTAAGTAAATCAGTCAGACTTTTAAGATAAAGAAAGAAAGAAAAGGTTTGTAAAACGTCAAAGTCTTTAGAGCAAAACAGCGCACGTCTTGTTTGATCGTTCAAGAAAATACTTCTTTCTTACATCTACAACCTTCTAGAGGAGTTATTTCATAGAAATATCATGTGCTATTTATTAGGTAGTTTTCACTATAAATAAATTAAAATTAAAAAATCGTTAAAAAAAAAACTTTTATTTAAATACGCTAAAAAGAAAATAATAAACTTTAACGCTCAAACTTTTACTGTTAATTTATAACGTCATTTACTATTTGACACAATTTACATACATACACAAGGTCACGCCTGTATTCCTTATGGGGTAGGCAGAACACCAGAGGTTACAAGACCATCTGATGTCACGTTTGACAAATTTGGAGGTATTATAAGCATGGAGAGTAGTGACAGAGTGACAGAGGGTCAGCCTATCGCCCACAAAAACGCCTTTAAAACCTCTGTCCCTTAACTGACTTTTACAGTATGCCCGGTAAGAGAAGCAGCTGGCACATTCTACGTTTTTCTTTCACAATTATAATAAGTTAAAGCTTGTCGCTCGATTTGCGTGCTCGTATTTACTGAGTTTCTTAAGGAATTTAAATATAATATACATCAGATTATTAAAACATGTTGATCTACAAAAACATTTTTTATTTATATGGCAAAACAACGTTTGCCGGGTCAGCTAGTTTCATATAAATTGTGTCAAATGTGAAATGACGTTATAAATTAACAGTAAAAGTTTTAGGGTTCAAGTTTATTATTTTTTTTAGCGTAAAAGCTTGTTAATAAAAAGGATTTTAACTTTTTATTTATTTTTTACTTCTTAGTAATCTTGACAAATTTCTCAGTCTGTTCATCTCATTCAATGCATAATTGTTGCAAGGTCGTTTGCCGATTAATTTTGAACAGTCTATCTCTTCAATAAGGAGACCATCTAGCCAATCTTCGTTTTGTTGTCTCATCAAAATAGTGAAATTTTGTGATTGAAGACAAATCTCGCACACCTTGTCACAAAATATATGTATGACTTAATGATAAGTTTTCTTGTCATTTCTACTTGCGGCTTTTCTTATTTTCGTACGTCAGACTAGTGCATTCGTGAATAGCCAAACGAACTTCTCGCTATTTAGAAGATTCGTCTACTCTTACTTGAGCGGCAGTCTGTCGTAAAGCGCTCAAACGATCGCTGTTCAAAAGATTCGTCTGCTCTACCTTGAGCGGCATTCTCTCGTAAAACGCTCAAACGAACTTCTCGCTGTTCAGAAGATTCCTCTGCTGTAACTTGAGAGGAATACTCTCGTAAAGCACCCAAACGAACTTCTCGTTTTTTTTTTTTTTTTATAAATTATGGATGAGAGTTTGTCTTCCATGCCACCTGATGTTAAGTGAACATGAAGACTATGGCGGTACACATCCATCCACGAGAAACCTATTCACTCGACGCTTAAAAGTACTAGGACTATACTGGTCAGGGAAAATAGACGCAGGCAGTTCATTCCAAAGCTTGGCGACCCGTATCAGAAAGGAACTGTCAAAGCGCTTAGTTCGACTTTTTGGAATATCTACCACATACGGATGGAAGTTCTGTCTGCATCTAGTAGTCCGATGGTAAAAGGGTGAGGGTTCAATTTGTCCAAACAGAGCACTGGCGCACTCACCAAAATGTATCCTGTAGTACACGGTTAAACACGAAACCTTACGACGATGCTCTAAGGTCTGCAGTTTTTTGGTTGTAAGGTCGACGTCGTTAATTAGTTTACGGGCTCTTCGGTCAACGGAGTCCAGCGCTTCTAGTTGATATTTGGCAGAACCATCCCAAAGATGACTGCAGTACTCCATGCATGATCGTACTTGAGCTGTGTATAAGTTAAGAAGCTGTGCAGGGCCGAAGTACCGCCGTACCTTCGATATGATTCCCAACTTTTTCGAAGCTACTTGAGCCATGGACACAATTTGTTGACCGAAGTTTAAACTGGATGTTACAGTTACGCCTAAAAGCCCTAGATGGTCAGTGACGGGGACAGATACATTTTGGAAAGTGGGCGTAAATGTGAAGGTGCTCTTTTTGCGGAGAATAGACACGCCTGAGTTTTGGACGCGTTGAATTTGACCAAATTCGACTCAACCCAATCGGATACTTTCCGTAAGGTCAAATCAACGCGCTCAATCATTGACTTTCTTAAACTCTGGATGTCACGGGGGCTCGCCCGCGCATTGGATACGTATCTCTCTACGACAGTGCTGTCATCAGCATAACCAATAATGCCCGGTGTTAAAAGGTCATTAATGTGCAGCAAGAATAATGTTGCAGAGAGAACAGATCCCTGAGGTACCCTGGCATTAATTGCCATTTGGTCGGAGGAGTAGCCATCTAAGACGGCAAGCGATGAAGGTTTAAGTAGCATCATAGTTCTTTTAGATTTTTCACGGGCTTTTGACTGTTTGAACATCGACCTTTTATTGGCAAAACTATCATATTATGGTGCAATTAAACCTACAATAGAGTGGTTCAAATCCTTTTTAACAAACCGTAGGCAATATGTGGTCTTAGATGATGATAAAGGATATCAATTGGAGTCTGAAAAGAAACAAATGTCTAGAGGTACCCCTCAGGGTTCTATTTTAAGTCCTATACTATTTATATTATACACGGCTGATCTTCCAGCAAAATTAAAATACTGCAAAATTCATTTATATACAGATGATACTCAAATCTACTACTCTTTTAAACCATCAGAAACTAACGCTGCCATTGAAAAAATAAATCAAGACTTAGAAGTCATAAATGAATGGGCAACAAACAATAATTTAGTTCTTAATCTAATAAAATAAAAATTTTTGATTACTGGCACTAGGAATCAAATCAATACAGTAAAAAGTTACAGCCCTGTTATAAAAATTGCTGGTAAATTAGAAGAGCAAACAATCGCCACAAAGAACTTGGGGTTACTCATGGATGAGGAGTTACGATTTGAGATGCATATAAATGAAAAAACCAAACACTCTTTCTATAAACTCAAGACTCTGTACGGTATACGAGATTTCCTTTCAGAAAAAGTTAGGGTACTTTTGATAGATTCGTTAATTTTGTCAAACTTTAATTACTGTGATGCAGTGTATGGCCCACGTATCTATGAAAAAACAAGCAAAGTAATTCAGAGGGTTCAGAATGCATGCATGCGATTCTGTTTTAATATACCAAGAAGATCACATATTACTCCTTTTCTAAACAAATACAAAATATTAAATATGGAAAACCGCAGAAAATTACACCTAGCTACCTTAGTTTATAAAACAGTTCACACACACAGGCCTACTACTTATCTATTTGAAAAAAATTCCTGGGTACATGAGAGTCACGTTTTTAACACTAGAAGTAAGAATTTAAAAAAGAAGTGTATACCTAAACACCAGTGCCAAGGTTTTAGAGGAAGCTTCAAGTATTCGGCATCTAAAATCTGGAATAATCTACCCCCACCTCTTCATGAAAGTATGTCTTTGCAAACCTTTAAAATTAAATTAAAAGTAATTCTTTTGGAAAGACAACTTACCATATAGATTCCAGGTTATACAGAAATCAGAAGTTCTAGCAAACATAAGTATATCTATTAAAAGAAACAGTCCTAAATATAAAGTGTATTTTTTATATGTTGGTATGTATATATAATATTTAATATACCAAATTTGGAACTATGTATGTATGTAAGTAATATTATTTCTAGTTTTTAATGTACCTACCTTTTTAAGAATTCTATAATTAATTAGATAAGATAATCAAGTTTTTAGTAAGTAAGTAAGTTTTTATTTGTGTAAATTAGGTTAAGTATTTGTTTTGTTCTGGGACTGACTGAAAACCAGCGCTGGTTATTAAGCATGACTACATACTTATGCCAGCAACATGCTGAGTCTGTTCCTTTATTTATTTATTTATTTATTTATTTAATTTTAAGGAAAACTTACAGCTAGGAGATTTTATACAATAAATGTTTAGAAACAGAAGGCCAGATAAAGTTTCCACATATAGACATTTTAAAGATTAAAAAGAAAGAAACACACACATATATGCAAAAAAAAAAAACAATACACAGAAATAGACGAAACGGAGATAAATTAACAAATACAATAACAAAACAGAAAACCTAATGAGAACAAATTAAAAAAAAAACAATTTAAGTTAAAATATAAAGAGGAGGTTAACAAAAACTTATTAATCGTCGACAAAAGCTAATTAAAATCTTAATTTCACAAATTATTAAAGAACTGTTTTGTCAGAGCCGCTCTGACACTCGGGACACCGGTACAGAAGACGTCGAGGTTGTCTAGCTCGCGAATTGCCTGGTTCACCAGCTTGCATGATCTAGTCATGAAAGAATTCTGTCTGTAGTTGGTACTGGCAGAAGGGACGTAGAGTAAGGATGGGTTTCTGTATGATTTTTTGTGTGCACAGATACCAACTAGAGACAGAAGTTCAGGTACGTCAATTTTATTATTTAAAATTTTTATAATATTACATATATCTGCAATCTGTCTACGGACGCTCAATGGCAATATATGATGGCGCTTACAGCGCGCTATATAGTTTTCATCAACAGCTTTACATTTGTACTGTAAAAATTTTAAAAATTTACGTTGAATTGATTCTAGCCTCGCTATATAAATATCATACAAAGGGTTCCAAACAGAAGACGCGTATTCGAGGTGACTTCGTACATAAGCACAGTAAAGTATTTTTATGGTTTTGATATTGTTAAACTCAGAAGATAATCTCAATACAAAGCCTAAAGCTCTAGTAGCTTTTTTTATAACGTTATCGATGTGCTTATCAAAGATAAGTTTTGAGTCAAAGGTGACTCCCAGATCCTTCATCGAGTCTACCCTTACTATGGACATATTATTAATTTTATAGTCATACATAATTGTAGATTTTTTTCTTGTAAAAGAACAAACAAAACACTTAGAAACATTTAAATCCAATTTATTTTCAAGACAGTAGTTATAAAAATTGTTTAAGTCAAATTGTAGATTATATGAGTCATTTACACTATTGATTGTACAAAATATTTTCATATCGTCGGCGTATAATAAGATATTGGAGTAAATAAAAACTTTATGAATGTCGTTAATGAAAATAGAGAATAGCAACGGTCCTAACAAGGACCCCTGCGGCACCCCCGAAGGGACAGTTTTTGATTTAGAATTATAGCCATTTAATGCTACTATTTGGCTACGATTGTTTACATAAGAGGCAAACCAACGATATAAGTTACCTCTGATACCTATTTGTAGAAGCTTGCGAAGAAGGATGACACTGTCTATACGATCAAAACATTTAGAATAATCTGTGTAAACAATGTCAACCTGTGATGGCTTAGACATTTGTTCAGTCAGGTATTCAGTACATACTAAGAGGTTAGATTCGGTTGATTTGCCCCTCATAAAACCGTGTTGCTGCTGCATAAATGAGCTTTTTAATGACGAATACACCTGCACATGTATGATTCTTTCAAAAACTTTTGAGAAAATACAGAGTTTGGATATAGGGCGGTAATTTGTAATGTCATTTTTAGGACCCTTTTTATGTACAGGTGTAATAAATGCAGATTTCCATAGTATAGGCATATAGCCCTCGTCTATGGAACGCCTATATATCAAACATAAGGGCACTGAGAGGCTTTTTGCACATTGAACTATAAAAGTTGGGGGTATGTGGTCAGGTCCAGCACTTTTATTAATGTCTACAGTACATAATAATTTATAAACATGGTCAGTTGTTATTTCTATGTCACATAAGTCAGAAACCGTAGCAGGGTGTACACAAGTGTGTAGGTCACTAGGTGGCGAGGTAGACGGCAGAAAAGTGGAGTGAAAAAAATCAGCAAACATGTTACAAATGTCATCGCCTGAAGTAGAGGACTTGTCAGCGTACTTCATCACCGATGGGACTGAGTTTGATTTTTTCTTTTGTTTTACGTAACCCCAAAACTCACGCGGATTAGTACTAATTTTATTTTCGATAGATTGTATGTAATCCCTGTACATATCTTTTTCTATAGTTTTAGCACGAGTACGTAAAACGGTGAAACTATTGTAGTCTGCTAGGTTGTTGTATTTTTTATATTTCTTATGATACTTGTTTTTTTCTTTTAAGATTTTAATGAGAGAGGTTTTGTACCAGGGAGGATATTTAGTACTTGAATTAGTCTTTTTAGAGGGTATATAAGTGTCACGAAGTTTATATAAGCAGTCATAAAAATATGTAATAGATTGTTCAATGGTTAGTAATTTAAAAGTCTGAGCCCAGTCAACTTCATCCAGCTTCTTATTAATAATACTGTAATCTGCACTATTGTACAGATAAATAGTACGGGGCTTTGGGTGAAGCGCGGATAGCTCAGCTAGCTGAGTGCCTACAACAATCGCTTTATGATGAGGGTCAAGCGGTACAAGGGGACAGTCACATTCGGTAATAGATACGTCGTCGTTCGATAATATAAGGTCTAAGATGCGGTCATTAGTGTTAAATAAATAATTATATTGGTTTACGTTACATAGATTCAAATTGTCAATAAAAGTAGTTTGGAAATCTCCTATGATATTGGTTGGCGTAAGATACTCTAAATCGTCAGAGGATATCCAACTTATATTAGGCATGTTAAAGTCACCAAGGACTATGTATTGGTCATCGGGAGATTTAGTAACTACTTCTAACAGTGATTCTGAGAAATTTAATAACTGTTCATTTTGTGAATGTCCTAACTGTTGATCGCATATGTAAACGGTAGCAATGTGTATGTTGTATAGTCGAGAGTGTTTACGCAACTTGACCGTGATCCACAAGTCCTCCGCAGAGGAGCACCAGTCGAAGCGCGGGGCCGCGGCGAGCTCGCGCCGCGCCGCAATCAGCACTCCGCCTCCCAGCTTCTGGCCGGTACCGACGTAGTCCCTATCGCGCCTCCAAACAAGGTAGCGGTCGTCAAATAATTCACTATCCATGATGCTATCCACCAACCATGTTTCCGTAAGGCAAATTATATCATAGTTGTTTAACAATATCGCCCTCAAAAATACTGATGTCTTAGTACGAAGTCCCCTAACGTTTTGATAGTATATAGTTATCATTTTTGGTTATTAAGTAATATTTTAACAGTATAGGTACCTGTATGACAAAATAATACTAAAGTAAAAGGAACCCTTCGCAACAAGCATATAACATAACATAACCAATAGTATATAATAGACTGTAAGAATAACTCAGAAATAAATTTACTTAAAATATTAATTAATATAATAAATATGTAATGTGTATGACCTTTAATAATATTATTAGAATAACATAGGATATTCTCTTTTACTAGAATGTATATATTAAATAACATAATAACTAAATAATAATAAATTTTAATCTGTAATACATAATACATTAAATATACGTCTCGATTAAATATAGCAACTATCGAATAAATAAATATCGTACATAAAGAACGGCTGAAATATAATGAGGTTATAAAGAAAGTAATCGTGAGTGAGCGCAAATAATAGTAAACGTTTAAAATATCAATATCATAATTTTGTCTAAAAGTGTGCAAATCAGCTGAGGCAAAGCGTAGCTGTGTAGTACGTTGACCCCATGAGCGAGCAGGCAATGCGCACGAGACGTCACAAGCATGCAGGAGCGAGCGAGATGGCAGAATGTACAGTAAATTTAAAGAACAAAGCGGACAAGTGACGTAAATGAACTTACCAGGGGTCCTCAAACTGTCAGAGCGGCAATGAATATTTTTATGTTTCGAATTGATAAATTGAGATTTGAAAGATATTATTACATGGAAAAGATTTTGCGAGTATCTGCTTCCGATTTTATTAAGTGAACGGGTGATGTAGGATTTTTCCGCACAAAAATCTTGCAGTTCTTCACCCAAACGTAGAGAAAACCCTTTTCGCTCGCTAGAGCCTTGGTTTTATTTAGCAGAATCTTATTTTGAATCGTAAGGTGGTCGTTAACGTATATTCGAGAATCACTGTTTAATCCGATGTCTCTCGTTTTCAGATTCTTTTTAATACGAGCGGCCGCAACAAATTCGTCCCTTACGTATCTGTTATTAAAGGAAACAATAATATTTTTTGCTTCTTTATCATTTCGCGTTGGCACTCTAGCTATATAATTAATCTGTTCCTTAACTGTTTTGCAGCCTAGAGCATTTCCTATATCAACAGCTATTTTAAATAGATTTTCGTTGCTTGAGTTAGGGATACCTTTAATTTCTATATTATTTAATCTTGACCTTTGCTCATTTTCATTCATCAAAATTTCCATTTTGCTCATTCTTTCCTCGAGTTTACGAACCTCAGATCTGGTTTCCTCAAATGATTGTATCGTATTTTCAATTATGGTTATTTTGTCACTCAAGGCTTTCACGGACTCATGCGAAAACTCGATCGATGTTTTGACTTCAGCTATTTCCTCTTTGATAATTTTGATGTCATCTCGCAGGGATGGTAATACCGATATTTGAAGGGAGAGTCGTTTCAGCTCTTCTACGATGCTGTCCATGTCCGCGGGCTTTGGGCTGCAGGCAGGGCTTGGAGTTTTATTCGTTTTGCACGATCCACATTTCCATGTCGCTTTCCTGTCACCCAACTTCCGATAGCCAGCTTCCGTGATACCAGCACATGGGAAGTCGAAAAAGAGTTTACATATGCTGCAGTGAACTCCGTCACTGACCACATTGTCGCAGCGCGAGCACGATTTCATATTGATTGAAATTATAAATATTTTAACGATAAGGTTGAGAACCACTGGTAACGAGAGCGAGCGTAGTATAGGCGTGCGTGCGTAATGAAGTCTTACGACTAACTGGTCTTACGACTTTTTCCCCAATGTACATAATATTAAATATGTTTAAATGTAAAAATAGAAGTTATATGTCCGTGTTGTCTTTGTGGGAAATAAATGTATTCTTTCTTTCTTTCTTTCTTCTAAGACTACTCGAATTGACCGTTCCCTCAGAAAATCAGATATCCAGTCGCAGAGCCTAATCGGTATGCCGTATGCTGGAAGCTTACTTAAGAGACCATCATGCCAGACCCTGTCAAAGGCCTTGGAAATGTCTAAGGATACAGCTATTGTTTCACCATGACCCTCCAAGGCCTCACTCCATAAGTGAGTGGCATAAACGAGAAGATCGCCGGTCGAGCGTCCGTTGCGGAAACCATATTGGCTATCGCTTAGGAGCTCGTTGGTCTCGAGGTATGCCAGGAGTCGATTATTCAATACATGTTCGGATACATGGATCGGCACGGCTTCCCTTCTTCGGTATTGGCTGTACGTTAGCAAGCTTCCAGGACTTGGGGACCTTACCCGATTCCAATGAAAGTCGATAGAGGCGCGTCAAGACGGGAGACAACTCAGCTGCGCAGCGTTTTAGGACCACTGCAGGAATACCGTCTGGACCACTAGCTTTGTTCTCGTCTAGGTGCAGCAAGCATTTAAGAACCTCCTTTTGGCGAATGTGAACGGTACCCATTGTAGGTCCGAACTGAGGTAATTGGGGTGGGATTTTTCCTTGGCAATCTAGACGAGAATTTTCCGCGAAGATACTATCAAATAAATCTGCTTTCTCCTTAGCAGTGTGGGCCAGAGAACCATCGGGTTTCCTCAGTGGTGGCAGCGACGGGCGACAAAAGTTCGTTTCGACCGACTTGGCAAGGGACCAGAAAGCTTTACTTCCCGAAGGGTATGCTGCTATTCTGTCTGCGATACGGCCTATGTGGGCAAAACGAGCTCTTTTGATCACCTTTTTACAGGACTTGGCGGCAGCATTGTATCTATTCTTAAGTTCATGCGAATCCAGGGCTTTGCTTCTGCGAACATTTGCCCAGGCTTTGTAAGCTTCCCGCTTTCGCTTTTCGGCGGCAAGGCAAGCACTATTAAACCATGGGCAAGCTTTGGTTTCAAGGGATAGATCAGCGTGGGGAATGTAGTACTCCATTGCTTGAACTATCACACTTGAGACAGCATCAGCGCAGCACGATGGATTGGATGATGTAAAACAAGTTTGCCGCTATGGATAAGATGCGAAGAAATGTCGCATTTCATCCCAATCTGCTGACTTGTAACGCCATACTCGCCTGGAGCCTTTTGGGTGGGTGTCAGGTGGCGAGTACAGCGATACAGATTTCACCATACAGTGATCGGATGTCCCTAAAGGAGCAGTGACGGACACCGAGTATCTGTCAGGATCGGTTGTCAGCAGAAGGTCCAAGCAATACGCAGTGTGGCCAGCAACGTCGGGGATGCGCGTAGGCTCGTTAACAAGCTGTGAGAGACCATAAGTCAGCGAAAACTTAAAGGCCTCTCTGCCAGCATGGTCAGTGTCCTGATACGGGTATAACCACTGCCCGTGGTGAGCATTAAAATCTACCAGAAACACCAACTGCGCCGTGGGAAAACGTTGCTGAATCTTATCTGCTGTATTGCCAAGGTATTCCATAAGCCTCGTTGTCTCCCGATCTCCGCTATGTGAACGAAAGATACAGGCGTAAACCACTTGGTCTAGGCCAGTATCTATGTGAACCCACATGACTGAAAGGTCCGGCACTTCCAAGTGACGGAGATGCTGATAACAGATCGCGTCACTGGCATACATGCACACCCCGGCGTGCGGGCGGAAAAGAGACTCCAGGATAAAGCCTGGGTAACCAAGGTATGCCGAGTCTGGTGGATCGCAGATCTGCGCCTCCGTTAGAAAGAGTAGGTGTGGTCTCTCCGTCTCAAGATGGTGGTGGACATCATTCAGATTGGAGTGCACTCCTCGGATGTTACAGAAGTGCACTTTGAGGGAGAGGAAGTGCAACCGCTGTTGAACCGTACTCTTTTTAGGACCTTTCATTGTTGTGGTTATGGAGTTAATAGGGAGGAGAATAGAAGTTGAGTGAAGCGCTGCAAATAGAACCAAGCAACTCGTAGGGAACAACGCACCATTGGGGAACTCGCATGGAGACTGCGGGGACGCCCGAACCCCCCCGAGGTCGCCATCGGGTCCTCTCTAACCGGTCGCCAACCGGCACGATGGAGCCTCCCGGGATTTTTCGCGAGGTGGCGGGGCAGCCTTTCGCATGTGGCTGGCATGCTACTTGGGCCCCCATACTACCTTCGGTCGGCCAGCGGTGCACCGTGCTTCGGATCCCGCTACCCTCCAAAGTTACCCGGGTGTCACTATCCTACGAGTTGAAAACAGTTCTCCAATGCAGCACGATTACTCAGACCTACCCTCCTTAAAGCTTACCCTAAACATCATGCCGGAACGTGACTAAGTCACTTGGCGGCATGGTTTTGTCCAGTGGGTGGTGACAAGCCGCGGCCGAAGCCTACCACCAGATGATACCGCTCGTTTAGCGCCACCCAGGGACCACGTACAAGGCATCGAGGGCTAAGCCTTGCGGACGCAATTTTCAGTCCCCAAACAGTTTTCCACTGTTTTTAACGTTCCATTCGTTACCTAGCATTATTTCGTGTAAAGTGCCGTTGAGCGAACTAGTTTAATTGAGCGAAGATAGCTATTGTACTAATCACCTCTTTTGCTGAGTTACTTTGCGACACTGCTATCCGTATCCAGTTCCTCTTGCCGTTTTCATCTATTGTTCCCCAGCCTTCTCTACCTTTGTGTTGATATTTCTGTTTTTCCACAAGCACCGAAAAAATATTCATCCACCCTGCCAGAGCTTCTCTTAGAAAGGTGAGGGCCAATATACAACGGGGTACGCTCAGGTGCCCTGAGGTGGAGCGTTCGCGACATCATATTGGGTACACTCTGATGCACGGCCTCGCCTTGACTTGAGTGTTTGGAGGAATGAAACCAATTATTTCAGCTTGAAGCTTACTAGTGCCTGGTGAAACACAGTTTCGGGTTTGATTTTGGTGTTTTCCATCTCCTACACAGGTTGCATGCTATTGACGCCTATCTCATTACATCTCATATTACTCAAATCAAAGTTGACGAACAATTGACAACAGAGTAAATCAATTCCACATAAAATATATCCAATAACTCATTTCATTATATGCAAACAAAAATAAATAAATTATTACTGATTATTATTATTAGCTAGCTGTTTCGCACGGTTTTACCCGTGCCATTTCAAATCCCGCGGGAATATCGAGATAAAAAGTAGCCAATTCGCTATTTCAGACTATAAACTATCACTATGCCGAATTTCATCTAAATCCATTAAGCCGTTTTGCCGTGATAGAGTAACAAACATCCAGATATGCATACGTCCATCAATCCAAACTTTCACATTTATAATATACAAAATTTTATTTTGCTTTGATTCGATAGATGTCGCTGTGCGTCGATTAAATCGCGCAAGAAGAGTTATAAATAATAATTTAATAATAATATTTTTTTCAATTTCTCCAATTAAGTTTTGCGTAGAAAACAGTATTTACCTTATTACTAGTTACATCAAAATAAGTATTGTTTTTTAATCATTTGAGCACACCTAGCCCCTACACTAGGATTCCCTGTGTTGTAGGTGGCTAGTTTTTTTTTAAAGATTGCAGTACTAATCATGATTAAAATAATAACATTAAGTTGACACAAATCAAACAATTCAAAGAGATAATAAACATAGCACACATTAATAAAATTGTTAAGTCCTCTAAGTAGGCAACACAAAAAACAATGTACAGTAAAGCCAATCCAAAATGACTAAATGACTTAGCTATATTACTTTGTAGACTACCATTATTCGTCCTCACTTTCACAATTATAATATTAGGAGGATTTATTATTATTCTTCCGTGCTGGACTGGGAGCAAAGGAAAAACATAGAATGTGCCAGCTGCTTCTCTTCCCGGGCATACTGTAAAAGTCAGTTAAGGGACAGAGGTTTGATTTGAGATTTTTTTGTAGGCGATAGGCTGACTCCCTGTCACTACAATCACTCTCTCCACCATAATGCCTCTAAATTTGTCAAACGTGATTTCAGATGATAAATAAATTGGTCTCGGGTGGTCTTAGCTGCAAGCTATACCATAAGATGGAGCTACGTTAGCAATATAACGTAAAAACAAAAATGTGGTAAGTAATTTCGAGGCGTACCGCCAGGCCCCGGTAGCTCAGTGGAAGAGCACTCGTCCGGCAACTAGAGGTCCCAGGTTCGAATCCTGGTCGGGTAATTTTTATTTATCACATTTTTCATTTATTTGAGAATAATTGAGCATTTTAAATGCAAAAACTTAAAAACATTATTGTGACATCAGATGGTTTCAAAACCTCTGGTGTTCTGCCTACCCCATAAGGGATACAGGCGTGAAGTTATGTATGTATGTATGTAGGATTTATTACTTTGATTCTCCCAAACACAGAAGTCACTGCCCTACGAAGGCTTCAGATATTTCTCAAAGGAATTGAAATATTTCCTACGCACAACACGTAACTAAACATACAAAATCTACATACATATACACAGTGGTCAAGAATCACTACAACAATAAATCCCAGTCCACATAAAGTTTCACACTTCACTAAGTAATACTTTCGAGTGCTTACTTTTTATTTAAAGGAAAGCTTTCGGCTTACAACTTCGGAAACATCAGTAGAACTTGAACTGAATGTCCTGTGCAGTCCTATTGAATCTTTGATCAGTTGGGAAAGTAATAGAACGGAACGGAAAACTGTATATTATGCTCATAGTATGTTCTGGACTGCAGTTTCTAACAAACTTAGTGTTGAGCTTTACGAATAGTGCTACAAACTGTAAGAACGAGTAGGAATGTTTTGTTTGCGATGCAATTTACTGCGGTTCTATTGTTTTAAGTTTTCTCGTTTTATTATTACGTATATTGAATAGAAGATTTGGGGCGGCTTGCGTAACATTTGGTCTAAACAGAATTTAGTTAAATGAGTTTATCTTGCTAAATATGTTTAGCCTAAATACAATTAAAAAGGTCTTGCTCACGTCCGTTTGGATGGTAATTTAACTAATCGTAGTTAGGGAGTCGGTAAAGCAGTTTCTTGCGTCCTTTGTACGTTTTCGTGCGTTGTACACTTGACTTAGAGCAAAATGGTTGAATTTCTTAAAAAAAAAAATGCGTGAAATGGACCGACGAGGTTTCAAATGTCACATCAAGTCACACAAATTGTGTTGTTGTGATTTGTGAAGTGTTCTCGTGCTATTTCTCGTGGTAATTTTTATTGATAATAATAATTGTTAATAATTGATAAAAGTTGGTTCACAGGAGTGACTGATTTGATCCTGCAAAACAAACAAAAATAACGAATTAACTACCTTTGTATTTATTGAATATTCATTAATAATGAGTATAATTTGTATAACCTCAAAATGATGACGCTCGATTGCTACTAAACGTATTTAGCGACGCTAAATCGCCATCTTTGGGTATTTAACTTTGACAGTTCGTTAAACGTGATTAGTGCCTAAAGTTTTGTTGTACAAGACGCTAATTATAATTAGCAGACTAAATGCGTTTACGTCGCTCTTAAACTGTATTTAACGACGATGCGCAAGCCGCCCTTGGTGTCCTTTTTGTCTTTGTTTTGCTGACTTTTTAATTATTTTGTATTCATACATGTTCGTCCGGGTGGAGTCGGTTTAGAATCGCCCTACCGCTTCTGTATAAGCGTGTCCTAAAAGGCAACTAATCCCAGTGACCCCGCTTGGTGGTAGGACCCCGTTAGGGTCCGACAGGCTACCGACCACCCTTCATAAAAATCTGCCGCCAAATATGAATGCTCAAGTCATGGATGTTTATATGTTTATTTAAGTTTATTCTTATGAAAAATATGTATTTATTCAATATGTATGTGTATATATTTCTTAAGTATATCAGTTATCTAGTATCCATAACACAAGTTCTTTAAGAAACTTAATTTGGGCTAGATAATGTTGTGTGAGTGTCAGAAATATTTATTATTATTATTTTAAGGAGAGCCAGTTCTTTCCTAGGCCCGTGCGCTTTCATCTTTAACCTCATCTTCATTTACCATCAGGTGAGATTGAGGTCAAACGCGGGCTTAGCATTTAATAAATATTTTATTGTATTTCTATTTATTCAGTCCAGATCAAACAAAAAATACTTGCTTAAAATAGTGCAAAATATTGCATTAGAAATTACGCAAAAAATACAGGTACGTATGCAGTCCATCTGTGCGCATAATTGAGTCATCATCATCACAACTCCGTGTAATGAGCCCACTGCAGGGCTATGAGTCGCTCCTCTGGGTGATGAGGATGTTTAGGCCGTAATCCACCAAGCTGGTTGGTGGATGTCAGATATTTCAGGGTGCCGAAATGGCTTCTGATAAACCCTAACGACTACTGTATACAAGTATACAGCACCCGGGACCGACTGGTTAACGAGTCCTCCGAAGCACGGATGTCGTCTTGAAAAATTAATGGTCGGCGGTCACCCATCCTTCAGCCATGCATCAGCGCGCTTAACCTGCGATATCGTTTGATATGTACAGTAACCACGGCTCCACGACGAATTGATTATTCACATAATTATTAGCATAATTGAGTGCACACGTGAAACTGTGTTCATGTTAAATGTGCTCTATTTCCTTCGTGTTAACCTATATTGTACAGTATAAAACCACAAACTTTTTAAAGGAAACGGTATAAACAAAATATATTTACTGCTGTGAAATCTGTTGGAAACCCTTCGGCTGCATGCTTCTTATGCCATCAGCATTATCACATAGAATCCGAGACATAGAGGCTCCTTGACGAATGGACTGCAATTGACCTATAATCACAAAAGAAAACCGATTAAAAAAAGTCCGTGTGGCAATGCGTAACCGCTTTGTACGAATGCCTGTCGTCGTAGGTATCACCTCCGCTAAAAAGCTTTTTGGATTAAGGGGCAGGACAGACAGTGAAATTATTGAAACTAGGAATCTTTATTATTCTTATGAAGAGACAGTTCACTTGCTCACGTACCCAGGTGAGATTGAGATGAAATGCAGCTTTAGCCAGCGATAAAGGGGCTCGGATAGTGATGAAAGGACTCGAGGTTTTTAAACCTTTTCAATCGAAACTCGCCTCAATTTTTAGGACTCGACTCAAAAATACGACTTGAGGCTTTTTACTAATGTAGGATAGTAGTGGTTGATATATCATATAGCATTATTTTATAGCATGCTTTTTACTTATATCACGACTAGCATGTTATATCATTCTCACTTCAATGCTATTACATAGCAACTAGCAAGTGATAAATATACCAACATGCTAAAATGAACTGATCACAGTGCGATGCGACTCGAGTCTCGACGCACCGTCATGCTTGATAGTTGCTATATACTCACTCACTCACTTAACTCAAGCATGTTGCTATTTGCTATTTTGCTATTTTCTCAGTCACGTTCCAATCGCTAGCGAATGACGTGTTCTCTCTCTGTGTTGATTGCTCGTTGACGCGGCTTGCTCACGCAATTTTCGTCTTTATTTTTTTTGTTTCGTTTAGTTTTTGTCTAAAATAGTTGTTTAATTTAGTATTATAGGACATTCATAGTGTATTATAAAGTGTTTAGTTAGTGAATAAGTGTAAATATACCCTAAATTAACGAAGAAAAGTGTGTAAATAGTTTTATAATTAAAAAAAGTTTTATAATTTTTACCATACCTACTAAAAGTTGCTTGTATAGCGTAAACTTGCGTATCGCACGGGCCTGCTATAATGATGCACGGAGACAATCTGCTGTATTTCATTGAGCAGCTACGAGTATATTATAGCATAAAAAATAGCATGCTATAAAAATATAGCAATTAGTCTGTAGCATGCGTTTGGAACATAGCAGATTTGAACACCGCTGAGTAGGAGACTTCATTCAATTTAAACGACTCGAGTCTTTTAATAACAGTTATAACGACTTAGTCGCGAACCTTTTAGTAAAGGACTCGAGTCGTTTAACATAAGATGAGCTGTTTAACGTGGGATTATAAAATAATAAACTTCAGGGCTTGATCATTGTATTTTAATTAAGTTTTCTAATTTTGCATCACTATATATTTTTCCTATTACTATTCAAAGATAATTATCGTAATTCTAAAATTCTATTAAAAAAAATTGAAAAATTAACACCCAGACCAGTTTTTTTTCATTTCTATAAATATATAACATAGTATAATTGCAATGAATCAATAAATAACTAAAAATGACAAAAATAGCTTTAATTTTTTTTTGTTTTATTATTTTTAATTGATTATTAATTGAATCAAACTTGTATGCCAACTATACACGTAAAAAGAACCCTGGCGGCCATAGTAAATGTATGGAAGCCAGCGATCTTTTTACGTGACAAAAGACGTATTAAAGTTTTACGTAACTAGGTACTTATTTCAAATCTAAAAATAAAAAAAAAACTAAATCTGCGTATATTACTTATACACCTCTTTTATCCGTAATAATTAGCGTAGGAATACGATATTCCATATCCACATTTATTCTAGTAATAAGATGTATGAGCGCGCCTCACGACTTAAGACTCCCGCGAACCGAGTCGTTTCAAAAAGGTTCGAACCTTTTCGTTAAGACTCGAGTCGTTTAAAATTTGGAGTCATTTCAAAATGACTCAAGTCATAAAGTAGACTTAGAGGCCCCAGTCTTGGACTCAAATAAGGGTTAAGGTTCAGGGTTTAAAGACTCATTGAGTTGTTAACCGTATGAATTGAGTCGAGTTCCTGTTAAAGAGCTTAAAAACCTCAAGTCCTTTCATCTGTAGGCTCGGATGTTATTTTTCAAAAGTGGCGGGAACCTTTATTTTTTTTGTCACCTTTATATTGTATCAAGACCAGCCAGTTATTAACATTACAACCAAAAAGTCTTGTAGAAAGTTTTTGCTATAAAATACGAAAAGTCTTTTCCCTCGATACTTACTTAAAGTGAAAGCAATATCAGGATCAGCTCCATTTTCGTAGAAGAATCTGTCTCCAACTCTGGTTCTGTAGAACTGTTCTGTCAGGATACAGAGGAAGGTCGGCCCGGCTTGTGCACCCGGGACCAAGCGCTCCAGGGATCCAGCCACCACCACCTCCACGTCTTGAGGAGTTTGGTATAGGGATTGTAGGATTTTAATGTTCTGTGAAAGATAAAAGCTGTTTTGTTAATTGTACCAAATAATACCTACGGTCGTATGGTGATGAAAATCGCAGTTTTATGACCATGTGTAGTTGATAGAACTCGATTCATAGCAATTCATACAAGGTAAATTCAATTAAGTATCTTTTAGCTGCGTAGAATAATAATAATAAATAAATCCCCAGACAATCACACCAACTGCATGGCCCCAAAGTAAGCATAGCTTGTGTTATGGGATACCATGTAGCGAACTAGGGGGGAACCTAGAATATAAATACATAAATAGATAAATAGATAAACACCCAGACACGGAACATTTTACTACATTTTACATTTTACTTAAACTAGCCTTACTCAGATAAGCGTGTCGTAAATGGTGACCAATTTGAAAGAACCTTGCAGTAGGAAACCTTCAGGGATTGGCTGACTAGCTACCATACTTGGTCGCCAAATCTTACCGCTCCGGCGGTGATGTATACCAGTATCGTTTAATGAAAAGACATTACCTTCAAAAACCTGTGTTTTGTCATCTGAGATGTCATCTTCATTTATCATCGCGTGAGATGAAGGCTTTTAGTCACTGTTAATAAAAATATACCTATACAGGGTGTCCCAAGGCTATGGGACATCCGGATATAGTACCTACTTTAAATATCGTAGAAAGGGTATTTTTGTGAAAAAAGACTTGATATGAATTTTAAATATTAGTAATTCTGCCTTTAAAGACTTCACGTCCACTTTGTTGACTTCTGCGATTTTATGTATGTTTTTATTTTAATAAAATGATAAATTTCATGTCTTCCATGCTGGTTTGGGAGCGAAAGAAAAACGTAGAATGTACCAACTGCTTCTTTTTCCGGGCATACTGTGAAAGACAGTTGAGGGACAGAGGTTTTATTGACGTTTTTGTGGGCGATAGGCTGACCCCCGGTTACTGCAATAGCCTCTTTCCATGATTATAATACCTCCTTTGTCAAACGTGAAACCAGATGGTCTTAAAACCTCTGGTGTTCTTCCCACCCCATAAGGGAAACAGGCGTGAAGTTGTGTATGTATGTATGATAAATTTCACGTTGTTACTTCTTTTTAAAATACTATGTTGCTTAAGAAGAATAATTTTATTTTGTTCATTATTTTGATTGGCATCATAAAAATGGGGGTGTTTTTTTTTAATATTTAAGTCGGTTCGATTCTTAGACGAAGTAAGTAATTCTTAGAAAATCATTAAATGCAGAATTACTTATATTTAAAAATCATACAAAATATTCTGTCAGAAAAATATTCTATCTACGATATTTAAGGTACTTTCCCTTGATGTCCTAAAGCCCTGGAACGCCCTTTAGACATTTTCATTCTGTTTTATTTTGCTGATACACAAAAAGTTTCAATGACACACAAAACATTTTTGTACTTCGTATCCCGCGGCATTAATAGCTTTTGACTACGTATCTTTCTTTCCATCGTAATTCAAACGAATATCTCCTAAAGTTTTAAAAGATAGTTAGTTTTCTAACTCGGCTTAGTTAGATTCAAAATTGTTTAGACAATTTCAAAAAGGTAAATATTTCACTGACTGAAACGTAGGTACTCTTTGCTTTCTAAGAAATGCGAAGCGTTTGAAACTTTGTATATATTTCCAACAACAACAGTGAGATTTATTTAACAATGGAAAAATAATGAAACTTAGTTAATAAATCAAACTGGTCTTTCCTTTGATTTATTTACTTTATAAACCCTTAGAGACAGTTTAATGTTCGACAATAAATCCTATTTTCGTCTGCTGGCTAATTCCTTGAATTAAAGCCATTAAAGACGTGTTTTTATTTCGAAAAAAAAATAAGAAAGTCATTTTTTGTTATTTTTATTCCTTTTTTTAGCTGATGTACTGAAAAAAATAGTAACATTTTAAGACTTTTTAAAACATGTCTCAATGCTTAATGGAAAATGTTGACTAAAAATATCATCTTTATATTTTCTCCTAAAAAACTGTACCTGAAAACATGTGTTAGGTTACAAAACCCGTATTTTTTATGTTATATAGCACTTGGAATTGGATTCTTAACGGCTATTTTAGTAAAGGGAAAGGATACTTAAAGTAATGGATTAACATCATTACAAAAACAGTTTTGGACAAACGTTGTGCTTTAAATATTTCGTGTAAAAACTTTTTTTCGTATCAAAAGTCCGCGAAAAAGGAACTCTTTTTTTCTCTTTGCACGAATAACTGTTTCTTTTGACATTGTTATTTGATTTATCTAAGTACCGTCCTGTGTTGGGTCGGATTATTGATAGAAATATTACTGCCATTTCGAGGCAAGCGTGTTTACTGGTTCAAGCTCCCCAAGTAGTCTTTCAAAATACAACACTTACAAAAGTTTATTTAGCTTTGCCGTAAGTACGCAAAAAACTTGAAACAAAATATTTTTAATTACCGAATGAATATGATATACATTTTTGATTTTTAGTCACCGGCCAAATATTTTTTACCCAATAAGTATTATTTATAGAAACGATTTCTGCAAAAAAATGGTGTGTATTTTTTTACAAAGAAATTAATATATTTGCAAACATGTTCAGCAAAGCATGGTCATTCTAAATTATGAATCCATTACCATTAAAATAAAGACGACTACGCGCTACTACAAAACATCTTGTAGTAGGTACTGCGTCATAGTATTAACAATGAAATGCGGCGTCTAAGTAACTTTGTTTATCAACAGCGACTATTTGTAAAAGAGTTTGTGATGGCATATCTTTATTTTTTCTACTAACTATAACTAAAATAAATATTCAGGTAAGTTTATATCGTATCAAAGAAAATGTCATTTAAAGACTGGTGACTAAAAAAACAACCCTGTGTACTTATTGAACATCAAAATTAAAATTTTACTGCAGTTTAAAAATATTCATTAAAGTTAGAAACTAAGGGCGGCTTGCGTAACATTTGGTCTAAACAGAATTTAGTTAAATGAGTTTATCTTGCTAAATATGTTTAGCCTAAATACAATAAAAAAGGTTTGACAGTTCGTTAAACGTGATTAGTGCCTAAATTTTTGTTGTGCAAGACGCTAATTATAGTTAGCAGACTAAATGCGTTTACGTCGCTCTTAAACTGTATTTAACGACGATGCGCAAGCCGCCCTAAATTAGAACAAGATGGCGGACAAAAAATCTCGGCACTCTTTGCTTGCTCATTATACAGGGTTGATTTTTCATCACCAGCCAAATTTAAATGTTAGTTTTATGATACGATATACGATATACCTGCATATTTATTTTAGCGTCACTCAGTACAAAAAAGTAGAAATATGGAACCACAAACTTATAAAAAAATAGTCGCTGTTGATGAACATAGCTACTACGACGCGGCATTTCCGTGATAATACTACGACGTAGTACTACAAAATGTGTGTAGTAGCGCGTAGTGATCTTTATTTTAATAGGAATTTAGAGTGACCATGCCTTGGTTAAAGTGATAGCGGATAAATTAATTTCCTTGTAAAAAAATACTTTTTTTTTGCAAAAATCGTTTCTATAAATGATACATATTGATTGAGAAAAAAATTTGGTCGGTGACTACTAATCACCCTGTATAGGTACATACATACAACTTGGCAGAAATAATACTTGAAAGGACATAAAAGAACAAACCGAAAATGATCTCATAGTAAGAAATATCATATTTTAGTATGTACGCTTATTAATAAATCAGTGTAAATACAACACTGGCATAACACTGTCAGAAGCCATTGCGGCGCCCTGATAATTCTAGACATCCACCAACCAGCACTCGGTCAGCTTGGCGGTTCAGTTCTTGTATTGAGAATATATCAAATGGAAACTTCTTGCTTGAAATCATACCAGTAGTTCATGCTAGATTTTATTGAGCCACACCCTAAAGCAAATTAATGACACTAACCTGTTGATGTCTATTACGCACGCTGACAGTTTCACGTAACCAATAATTATTTAAAACTAAGTACCTATTGAATTTACACGTTGCATGGTAGCTATTACCTAAATAAGAGAGCAGTTGGAAAGATTACTTCAATATTCACTGTCATATTTTAAACATTTTCTTCTTAGGTTGGATGGTTTTAACTATAAACTTTTCATAAATATTTCGTGATTTATAAATCACTATCATAGCAGCTCTTTGTAATAAGCCCACTGCAGGACTATGAGTCACTGCCCTGGTGGACGAGTAGATTTAGGCCATAATCCACCACGCTGGCCCAGTGTTGATTGTTGGATGTCAGAATTTTCAGGGTGCCGAAATGGCCTCTAACAAACCCTAACGACTACTGTATACAAGTATCCAGCACGCGAGACCGACAGGTTAACGTGCCCTCCAAAGCGCGGGAGTCGCCGCCTTGAGAAATGAATGGCCGGCGGTCACCCATCTTAGTACCGACCACGCCGAGCGTTGCTGCGATATCGATTGATGTTACAGGAGCGTCTGCACCACGATGACTTCCTATTTTAATATAAATTATAAAAATTAATAAATTAAACTATATTGTTTGACCATTCAAGCACTGTTTTAAGTTGAAAATTATATAAACACAAGTTAATACGCCATAATTCCCAAAGGGGTTCATCGTAAAACACGAAGCTCAAGCGATCTACATAATTGTCATAACAGATTCAAGCAACGTATAAGGAAAAACGACTTGCTCCAAGTGAAGGTGTTGTAATAAAAACTTTACGACGTTCCAGAACATACCATATCTATGGTGTTAGCATAATAGCGTTATTGGTACAGTTGTAAATGCAATTTATAGCACAAGCTTGTAACAAACTTGACTTAACAACATAACTTGGATATGTGACTTGGAATCCCTTCATAACGGATACAATGTTAAGCTTGTACCACACTCTCGCGAGATTCTCGCGAGAACGCGAGAAACGAGAATGTGGAGCCGATTCTCGTACTCTTCTCGCGTGTTTCTACACGTTTTGGCGTTTTTTTGCGCGAGACAAAGGAGCGCGAGAACTTGTATCGACTCCGCCCACACCCGTACGTTTCTCAGTAGTGATTGAGCCGCCGATTTGAGCGGTTGGATCACAGAGTATATCTCAGCGATGCGCGACTGCAAATGATCATGTCAGTCGAATAAACTACTAATAACTTGTGGCGTGCGGCGTCGCCTTAAGAATAGCGCTACCCCATCTCTTCCCGTGGGTGTCGTAAGAGTCGACCCGCCTGCCAAGCGTGGCGATTACGGCATTTCCAAATTTCCAATTATGAATCACAAACAAAGGCCCCGGCCCCTAGTCCCCGGCAGTCCCGCTAGTCTCGATCAACGTAGCGGTCGACGAAACGGCGTGACAAGTGCTAAGCTACCAACGACGACCCTTGGCCCTGGCGACATACAATGTTAGGACTCTGCGGACAGACGAAAAGATTGTTGAGCTGGAGGAAGTATTGAGTGGATTGCATTGGGATATCCTGGGGTTATCTGAAGTCCGTAGACAGGGAGAGGAATCGATAATCCTGAAATCCGGCAATTTTCTCTACGTCCGGGAGGACGACCAACTGTCCCAAGGTGGTGTCGGGTTTCTCGTCCACAAAACCCTCGTGACCAATGTTACAAAAATCGAGATAGTGTAGATAGGGTAGCGTACCTGATACTCAGAATTACCAAACGGTATTCTTTGAATGTCATACAGGTCTATGCTCCGACCTCGACACACTCCGATGATGAGGTGGAGGCTATGTATCTCCAAAGCCATACACAGCTCCAAAACTCATTTCAACGTGGTCATGGGGGATTTTAACGCAAAATTAGGCAAACAAAGCAGCGATGAGCAGAAAGTGGGGCAATTTGGAGTTGGAGTCCGGAACGTCCGAGGCCAGATGCTGGCCGACTTCTTGGAGAAGGAGGGCCTCTTTATGATGAACTCATTCTTCAAGAAACTGGAACACCGCAAATGTACTTGGATACGCCCCGATGGTCACACCAAAAACGAGATAGACTTTATCATGTCAACGAGAAAACAGATTTTCAATGATGTCTCTGTAATCAATGCCGTGAAAATCGGTAGAGATCACCGCATAGTAAGAGGCACGTTGAGTCTGAATCCAAAACTGGAGCGATCTCGACTGATAAAGTCTATACTTCGTCCTACACCCATCCAGATCCAAAACCTCGAAAGCTTTCAGCTCAAATTGCAGAACCGCTTTGAATGCCTCGACGAGTGCGTCGATGTAGACGACTTCAATAACAAGAAAAATCTCAGACTCTACCCTCAAACTCATGGAAGAAAGACGCACAATGATCCTGCAGTCCCCGGAAGATGCTTCTCAGTATAGGCGGCATAATAGACAAATCTCCAAGTCCCTAAAACGCGACCTACGCAGTTTTAATACAGACCGTATTGAAACGGCTATCGAGCAAAACAAGGGCTCTAAGGTCTTCGCGAGAGATTTGTCTATAGGCCAGAACCAACTGACGAAGTTGAAAACGGACGACGGCAGGGTTGTTTCGTCTAAATCCAAACTTCTGAGGAAAGTTGAGAAGTTCTACGGGCAGTTATACACGACAACACGGGCACCTGTTCAAGACGTGGCAAAAGACCCACGAGCCAAATTAACCCGACACTATACCGAACTATATCGTCAGCCTGTACGAGATTAGTATGGCCCTTAAACAGCTTAAGAACAACAAGGCACCAGGTTATGATGGAATTACAGCCGAGCTTCCGAAACCTGTTCAATTCCATCATCCTCGAGGGCAAAACGCCCAAAGCGTGGCTCCAAGGCATAGTGGTCTTGTTCAGCAAAAAAGGTGATAAAACCCTTTTGAAGAACTTCAGACCCATTTTTTTGTTGAGCCATGTATACAAGCTGTTTTCAAGAGTCATTACGAACCATCTCGCACGCAGGTTTGACGACTTCCAGCCTCCCGAACAAGCCGGTTTCCGAAAAGGCTTTAGCACCATAGACCACATCCATATGCTGCGGCAGGTTATAGAAAAGACGGGGGAGTATAACCAGACACTATGAGCTGGTTATACTTGTGGACTATGAGAAAGTCTTCGATTCGATCGAGACCTGGGCTGTACTGCAGTCTTTGCAGCGGTGCCAAATCGACTATCGATACATCGAAGCGTTGAAGTTTTTGTAGAAAAAACGCCACTATGTCAGTGATCCGTCTTCAGTATCAGAATTCGAACCCTATCCAACTGCAGCGGGGCGTCAGGCAAGGCGACGTTATATCGCCTAAGCTGTTCACCGCAGCGTTGGAAAATGTCTTCAAGCTTCTGAACTGGGATGGGCTCGGCATCAACACCAACGGCGAGTACATCACTCAATCGTAGTGGCAATGGGCAGGGCCCATAGCTCGCAGAACAGATGGCCGGTGGGGCAGAAAAGTTCTCGAGTGGCGGCCACGTAATGGGAGACGCAGCGTAGGCAGGCCCCCCGCACGATGGACCGACGACCAGGTCAAAGTCGCCGGTAAACGCTGGAGGGACCGAGCGACGTGAAAGACCTTGGGGGAGGCCTATGTCCAGCAGTGGACGTCTACAGGCTGTGGATGATGATGATGATGAGTAACTTGAATATTCGACTTGAGCATTAGTTTTATACTAACGTCCTGAATCGAATGATACTACTACTAATATTAGTAATTACTAAAGATGGTTGACTTCAATATGGCCGACTGACTTTGAAAGAAAGTATTCGAATGGATTAGTTGAATGACTGAATTTCACTCGCGTAACTTCCTTAGAGAGATTTTGAAGTAACTCGTAATATATTTTAATTCGATTAAAAAAACTTTTTGTTTATTTTTTCATTTTGAAAATGGTCAAGGAGGATAAAAGTTAATTTCTTATATGTTTGATTTAAATATTTATTCATCAACAGTTAAAGATAAATTGTGATAAAAACAATTTGATCTCATTACTTTATATTCTATGTAGGTAGGTATGCAGATAATTAATAATTTTAACCGAACTTTTTTGTCAAAACTCTAATTTAGTAAGATATAGGCACCAAAAGTTGACACGGCACCAATGCTTGACACAATTTATTAGAAGTATGAAAAGAAAGTATACCTTCATAATATGAAGTACTAATATGACATTTTATAACACTAAGTAGGTATCACCTACAATTTGAATTCTTGCCATCCACGACCTTCTTTTTCGCCACTTATTATTAATAACTTTTTTCTCTTTAATATACGTATAATTATAATATGCAAATGCACATACAATAAAATTGCCGCAGCGGTCACTTCAGCGTCCATCGTCATCGAGCGAGAGAACTGTAGTGAGAACTTGAGAGTGTGGATCCAAAGAAGTTCTCGCTACAGTTTTCGCGAGTGTGGAACAGATGTTACAGCTGTTTTGATTGATTGTCATTTGTCTCAATAATATGTTACATATTCTACATAGAGGTGTTTTCTGACTGGTTTTTTGGTAAAACATATCATGTAATGTTTTGTGTTTTTGATACTAACAGCGGTAGATACAATAACCAACTGACTAGGTATAAGCAAAGCGGTTTTAATGTTAAATGTGCTGTTATAATTGCTTTTTTAATAATATGTTAAGTCAAGTAAGTATTATACATTCAGTTATAACTTTTTGGAAAACATGGTGACAAGTAGATAGGTAAATGACTGATAATCGAGATATAATCTATTCAAAAACGTCTGCCTCCGACGCTAGCGCAAAAATATCTGACCTTTAAAACTTATTCATTTTATTATCATTTCGTTCATATAAAAAAGAACTTAATGTCTGTTATCTGAAAGCCTAATCCAATGAGATTATTACGATTACGAAGCTCTAATACGGTTCGCCGCCCTCGCAGATTGATTGGGGATTGTGGAAAGTGTAAACGCTCCGATCAACGCCTCTGGGTATTTTACGGAGCTGTAAGGTTTTAAGGTTTTACAAATAAATAATAGTTTTTTTTAAATATTTTAAGATACAGTGATCCTTTGTTTTGATAGTCTCGACTTACGTTCCATGATTTGACTATGAGATATTGAATTAAAGGTGTTATTAACCGTCAACCGTTCCAAAAAAAGGAATAGGTTCTCAATTCGTCTGTATGTTTTTTTTTTGTGTCTTTGTTACACGAAATTACGGACAATTATGAATTGATTTTGAAAATTATTATTTCATATGATAGAGGATAGTTGGTCCCATTATCATCATCATAGGTTCATCGAAATCGGTTGAATATTTCAAACTTTTGAAAAAATATGTATGATTTCGGAGAATGTTTACGTTGATGACATTCTCCAAAGTTTCAGCCAAAGTTTTGACGTGAAGTCGGTTTTTTTAATGCTTTGCATTCGTTAATTATTTGAAACTCGGTTGAAAAATAAGCATGAATAGTGGCAAAGAATTACAAAGTGGGCGAAAGGCAATTCATATTTCTGACTGATATTCTGTTGTGTTATTATTTTGTACTTTTAATGGAACAAACTGAAATAGATTTTCTATTTATATCTAACAATACATGCTAACATACTTTTATTTTTCCAAATCAAAACTTTTAGAAGACATAAAAGTCTCTTTAACTGTTCGTAAATAAATTCTTACAGTTCCATTGTTTTCCACGCAGAGAAATTCGCCTGAAAGTGATTAGGTATGCTTAATCCCAGGAGAAAATTACATTTTGTGTCTGCTTGAAATATTTTTAAACATCGCATTTTCGCCAGACACGAACTCAATATTTTGTCCGGGAACAAAGAATTCCCAGATTTAATGAAAAGTTCGGATTACAATGAATTTCACATTTTGATCACGTTACTTTAGATTGCTTGGTTACTGTTGAACGATAAATCACACGAGTATTAGTCATAATTTGCAGATTTTTTATGTATTTTATTGTCGAAGAAACAGAAAGTTAAATCCTTTTTATTTATTTATGTTGAAAGTATGCCATCATAAATGTTTAATCGGTTTAATCAAAAGAATAATAGCGTATATTTTTTCAAGTTTCTTTTGTTAAATGTGGTAAATTTTGAAGAAATTTTATCCGTTGCAAATTCAGATTTACATCCCGTCATCATAAGGATATATCATATAAAATTCATTCAAATTGGTCTGATCGAGTGTCTGTTATTTCAAATTAATAGCTTTTACTCAATGCAATTGAATGTAAGTTTACTTTCTGTGACATATCACTTGGAAAAACTGGTAAAAAATAGTCAGTTATAATTGAAAATTAACATAGATAAATGTTTTTGAGTTTCCTCATGTTATTTACACTTGTGGAGGGTTCAGGTAATGTGTTTACTTAATTCACACCCTAATATTTGCTCGGCTCACTTTCCTTGTACAGTCAGCTACCACAGACAAAAAAGAGAAGTATTATAATGGGAATCTCTAACAATATGTAGATTTTTAGGGTAATTGCAATGATAAAAAAAAAAAATAATAACATTCGAATTTAAAACGGGTTTTATTAAACGTTACCTCACTTAAACTAAAGGCCTATCACGTTATTTTTTTAGTTATAAAACAATAAATAGTATACTAATATAAAAAGCTAAATTTTATACGGGCCAATCCTTGCAACGAACAGTTTTATTATATTTTTCTTCCAACTATGCTTTAATTTCATCACAATCACAATAAAAACTCAGTACAAAGCGAGTCTTTAATGCTCTAGAGCAATAAAAATGTATGAAATTTCATTATTGCACAGTTTTTTTTAATCGCACCAAAAGGTGCTAATCTCAATGGATTAGCTCTATTCAGCCAGCCATATCGGCAATACTTTTTTTTACGTACGTAATATTCGTTTCTATCCTACTTGTTCCAAATTTGAAAAATGATTGCTGCTAACTCTGATATAAAAATGAAAGAAATTTAAAAAAGTGATTTGGCGGGAATTTTGTTAATTTAACTTCTATTTTAACTGTTTGATATGAGTTTCTTTTATCTACTATTCCTATAGGTTCCTATAGTTAAAAGAAAAGCAGATTATTCACCTCGCCTTAAGTAATTTATATTGCCCTCGTGCCTGTTAGATTAGAGCCCTCGCTAACGTTCGGGCTCTAAATCAGGGACTCATTGCAATAATATATTACTTTGTGCTCGATGCAATAAGCTACTATTTATTCCCAGTTTATAGCACACATTACAAAAGGAGAAAAAAATACAATGTTTATCATTGCACAAACTTAAGAATGAAACAATGGGTCGCTCCAGAGCGATCTCTTTCAGACAACCCTAAGATGTATAGAAAAAAAACTGTACACACAAAACATAAGATTTATTATCGTCGATGTTATTATATTATTTTGCATTTGAATTCAACTCTTGAGAAACGTTTTATGAATATTTTATAAAAAAAAAAAAGATATTTTATTTTACAAGATCTTACTATATCAAAAGTTATTAGGGTAACACCGGCTACTTGTGTTTTATGGTAAAGATATCACTTATCTATGATTAAACCCCACATTCGCCTGTGCCGCCTATCCAAAAGCCGATATTAGCTTAAAAAAATATTTTACCCAATATTTTAGAGTACTTATACCTACTAGATACGCAGTTATTTACTATAGGCCTTCAAAGAAAATAAGTGATCAAGTTGTACGTGGAATGTGTGTGTACTAACGTTAATTATAGCAACGTAACAAAATTGCGTACTTTGATCACTGAAGAAGTACATGTGAAGAGAGAAAGGTTAGAAGTTAAGGAGTTTAGGGGTAAGGAAGTATAATCCTGCAGTTAATTGGTAATTAAGTGTGTGGTTAATATGCAATGAAATATTATCATATTCAATAAATGAGTAGACTTGCTTTCGCATTTTTTTTTGATAAAGAAAATATAGGAGTAGGTAGTGTTTTTTTTGTTTTATTTTCAATGTACTATCTCGGAAACTATGAAATTATACAATTGAAAAACCTTTATGTATTTGATGGCTCACAACTGCTAGGGAATATGATGGCAGCAGCGGCGTATGCTTTATCAAGAATATTTTACGGGATCAAAGCTATGGGGTTGAAACTGAACAAGTAGACTTAAATATAATAAATAATAATAATAAAATCCCCAGACAATCACAACAACTACATGGCCCCAAAGTGAGCATAGTGTTATAGGATACTATGTAGCGAACTAAGGGGGAATCTGGAATATAAATACATAAATAGATAAACACCCAGACACGGAACATTTTTGTTTTCTTGTTCCGTGCGGGAATCGAACCAGCAACCACTGGCGTCTGAGGCAGACAGGTGATAGTGATTATTAAAAATATCGAATGAAAATATGCTGACCGGTGTTTAATATAGCTAGCGATTCAATAAAGCTAACTGGTTGTACATAAATTTAAATAAGGTAAACATCCCATTTTAACTAGGGTAGGTAAGCGTAGAGTTGGTTAGAATAGCCCAAACAAACACCGAATCGTTTTTTTTATATTATAAGGATAGAACTTTTGTCTTCCATGCCACCTGATGGAAAGAGCGCATGAAGACTATAGTGCTACACGTCCATCCACGAGAAACTTATTCACTCGACACTTAAAAGTTCCAAGACTGTAGTGGTCAGGAAAAACAGACGCAGGCAGATTGTTCCACACCTTGGCAATCCGAACCAAAAAGGAACTATCGAACCGTTTTGTTCGACTTCTTGGTAAATCCATTATACAGGGATGGTAGTTCTGTGTATGTCTGGTAGTCCGGTGGTCAAAAAGAGTGAGTTCAATTTGGCCAAAAAGAGCACTCGCACACTCACCTCTTGATTAACATGTCCTATAAGGCTGTTAATCCGAGCCCGGGAATAGAACCCCTTTAGCGTTTGCTTATTTAGCAACCTTCATTAATGTAAGTAAAGTGTTCTGCAAATATCACCGCTACGGTAGTCATGTCACTGTTATGTGTTCCTGCAATGCTTAATGAACAGCCAGTTTCATCAAACATTAAACTTTCAAATTCATCTAAACTCATCAAGAAAGAATGAGGCCAACCGCACCTTTCAAAGACAAAAACCATAAAGGGTATGTTTACGAAGGTACTTGTTTACTACAAACTAATCCTCTTAGCAGTACCCTTGTTATGTAGTACTTAAGATGTTTTCTTCAATGAAACTTGAAGCCTAAGAGGCTTGGAGATGTTAACTGATATCTACTTAAGTGAAGTGGTTTACAATAGCAACATATTTCGACAAAAAAGTGTACCGACCTTTTTTCAATACAATTATGTCTATGGTTTAGTATTGAAAATTTGAAACTTACTTAGATCAAAGACTTCTTAGGGATATAAAAGAAACTGGTAAAGCGCGCCTTTATTTCATACACCAAGGGTTCCATTACTATGAAAAAAGTGTTTTTTTAATATATAATTTATCTATAGGCTTGGCGAGTACACAATTAATTAATTAAGAAGTAAAAAGAATACACAATATAACTGAAAAACTAATGAAAGTACAGAGGTACATCTTATTTCTAAGAGAAATATCTAACAGGAAGCCTGTAGCTCGAAAGAAATAAAAAGATATAGAGCAAAATTAATGCAGTATAAACTTTATTAAAATGTGAAATTTATTTAATGTAGCATTGGTAAAAATCTGAATTGCTTTGGAAGATCATCTAAACGTGAGATTTTTTCTTCATTATTAACCCTTCAGGCCCCAAGCGGTAGCTGGTTAGCGCTCTGCATTTGATTCGTTTACAGAATGATATACATAATAATATTCTGCATACAATTCTGTTTATCATTCTGTAAACGAATCAAACGGGGCCTGAGGGGTTAACATTTACATCTACTTCTTATGCTAAAATATATGAAACTTGCAATCGATTTCTTAAAATAAACTCAACATTGTTTCGTTTAGAGAACTTTTTTATCATTCATAAAAGTCATAATTCATATAATTTATTTTGAAAACTAAATATCTTTATCTTCTCAGAATCTTTTGCAGCTAGTTTAATGTATAAAGAAGGAAACGATATAACTTACTCTACAAAACGACTATTTAATAGACCGACCCATTAGAAACAGCCCTAGTATTTAGTAAGTTTGACTGACTGTAAGGAAAGCTTAAAAAGGTTGAGCTCTCTAACTGGGACTCGAAGTATTTAATTGAACATGGAACCCTTTAGTAATAAAAGGTACCCTTAATAAATTATCTAATAAGGTTAAGGTAATATATTTATAGACTCATCTTGGCGTAGTGGTCCTACATATACAAGGTGTTCGCTTGATTTCCCCTAACTCTAGGGTATTAATGGGACCATGTAATAGAATAAAAAAATATGTGAATAATTTTTTTTTTGTTTTTATTTTTTTATACAAAATAATTCAATTTAGTCAAAACATCTTACGTAAAACACCTTTATGCGAAGTAAGACAACATGGCATTTTCTATCTCTTTTTTATCGCCATGCACAGGTGCAGTACGCAACATTTTGCGTTGTACATTATATGCAACATTCCTTAAAGTTTAAAATGTTTTTGTTGTTTATTGTATGGCTTAAGTGACACGCGTCTATTGAATTAATGTTAAAGAGATTTTACAAGGGTGATAATTTATGAACTCACTGTATTAAGATTGATGATAATATCTTTGAAAGTATGCACTTTTCAACCACATATTCTTTGGCAAAAAGTAAACAAAACCTCAAAGTTATGGGATATCAAAATGAACACCTTGTTTTAAAAAAAATGTTTTTGTATTAGTTCAAACCGTTTTGATTGTAAATAATTAAAACGGTTCATAATTAAACATTTTTTATTCATCGCGAATAATAAATATTTAACATTTCCGACTTTTCGGTGTCTTTGCAGACCCCGAGTCACGAGCTACCACGTTATACGCGATATAAAAGTGTCTTATTTATGTCTTCAAGGTCTACAAGAGGCCATTTCGGCTACCTGAAAATTCCAACATCCAGCAAACAGCACACGGCCTGTTTGATGGCCTATGGTTCCTAACATCTTAGACACCCGGTGGAGATATTTATTGTCTTTAGTGGGCACATTAAAATGGTTGTGTTTCATAATGTATGTTAGACTATAAGGTATTTATTCTATGGGCCTCTGTTTCCAATTGATAACATCTCATTGTAAATATTGCCTGAAATAAACGAATATATTATTATATTATACAACGTGTAACATAATGAAGAGATAATACTTAAGGGAATTGTATGTTTGGTGATGTATTTATAAGTAACAGTAACATAATATTGTTATCCTTTCGATTCGGCCGAAAAACAAGTTCAAAGTTTAGATCAAAATATCTAAGTGTCAACCCTAAAAACAGCTGTTAGCTTTTGATGAAATCTATTCGATAACAGATGGCGTAAAAATAAAGTAATGGGTAACTAAGACAGATACTACAAAGTACAGCCGGTCCGGGAAAGGTCATAAGGTCACTGACTGCGGCACAAGTCTTGTTTTAGCTGATTAGGTTGACTAGGGTTGTCAAAATATTTTGTTGTACAATAATTAAATAAATCTGTATGAAAGTCTATACCAGCACTGATCATGCTAATGATTTTACTGTATATTCTACGTATGCTTACCCTTAAGTTTTATCTATCCATTTTGTTGCACGTTGTATAAAGGTTTTGTATAAATTTGTTGAAATATGATGATGATTTTTAAAGATGTCGAAACAATCTTGTATTCTGGCTACGCGGCAAAGCCAGAGCGGTTCGTTAGTAGATTCATAAAAACATCGTATAGGTAAGTAAAATAAACTATTATTGTTGTTACCACGTCCACAGTTTATTGTTGTCACCACGTCCACAGTTTTGCTTTGAACACGAGTTCATATGAAGGTAGGTTTGACACACGTGCATCGGCATTCAATTCATAAATTGACATAGAAAAGGGTCGCATGTATCGAATAACTCTATGAGTAACGTTATCTTACAAGTGAAGTCACGAATACAAGAAAATAAAGTTATTTAAACAGTGTTTTTACTGAAATTCGTTTTTCCGTGTTTAGAAATAAACGGATAAGCCATACGTTTTTTTTTAATAAAATCAGTACTTATTCAGTTTTTTCCTAACTCCCTTATGTGTGTGTGGCGTTCTTAGGTGGCGTTCAACAAACTTAGATTGTTATTACTTAAATTCTAATTAAATTTCAAATGTGAAAAGTGAGGATCGATTGCTTCAGAAGATTTTTTTTGCGTAGATATATTAATTTTAGATACGTATATAACATCACGCCTGTATCCCTTATGGGGAAGGCAGAACGCCACAGCTTAAAAACCATCTGATATTTGACAAATTTGGAGGATATATTATTAGTATGTAACTTTTATGGATGCAATAAAGAATATTGATGATGGAGAGACACCACTGCAGGGAGAGGGGTCAGCCTATTGACTACAAAGAAACCTCCAATAAAACCTCTGTCCCTTAACTGACTTTCACAGTATGTACGGGCAGAGAAGCAGCTGGCACATTCAATGTTTTTTCTTCGCTCCCAGTCCAGCGTGGAAGTATCTATTTTAGTTTAGAATGATGCCAAAATACTTTTTCTAAATACCTATTCAGAATACTTAGTGTATATCGGCATCGGAATTTATCTGTAATTTGCTTTACGAAACTTGCATTATTATTATATTTTTAGTACAATGTACTCAGTTTAGTTTGTGCCAAAATTTTGTCCGTGTAGGGTCAATGTATTGTAAAATATTTCCGTCACACATAAAGAAACGCGTAAGGTTTATGTGTGTAAACTTATTTGAGCAATCAAATTCATTTTCATTGTATAGCGCTCTTCAATTTAACTTTTTTTTATAAGTGTTCTTTGACAAGCGCTAAGGGGTGTTGGTGTAAGTATAGATTCAGATACGGTACTTATGCGGGGTGAAACACACGGGGTCAACGGATCCTATAACCTTACAAGAGTTTACTCACGTACTTCAGTAAAAACCTTTAAATCTCAATTAGGTAAGTGCTAAATATAAAAGTTAATACTTGTTTTTAGATGTTAATTTATTGTACAAGAAAATGAACTTTAGAGTTCTTAGGAAAACTTAAATTTATTTAAAATGTTGCCCTCAAAAAAGGTAACGGAGATTAACCTTTTTAGTCTCGAGGTGGCCACAAACTGCTTCCTACATAGTAACCTTTACAACAGGCAATTGATAATCGTGTTTTTTCCCTAAAAATCTGTTTCAATCTTTATTTTTTGTCTCATTTTCAAAAATATAAATCATTAGAGAGTTTTTTACTATTATGTAGTAGAAAACTTGTTATGCAACCGACGATTCTCTTCTGATTTCACCCGAATTTCAGTAATTTCGAATAGGTAAACCTTCTCGATAAACGAGCTCACCCTCACAGGTGTGGTAGGTGAAATAAGCGCGTTCAACTATTAAAAGAAAGTTACTCTTCGCTTTTAGAACATTAGTTGCACAGGCAAAATGCAAAGCAGAAACATCATACAAAATATTAAATTAAGTTAATTCATCGAATTGATCAAATGTTCTTAAGTTACTGGGCTTCATAACATAAAATCTTATTTTTATTTGAAGGGATCTTATTAACGTTGCGCGTAAAACGTTAAACGAAGATTGTAATATGAAAGCTAACGTAGGCTGAAACTCTACATCAAATTTTTTCTATTTATTGTTTTACGTAAGACCTTATATTATAAATAATAAAGAAAAGCCTACAAGTAGATATTAATGATTGACCTTCTGTCACTTTTCACTATTTTCTGATCCATAAATAGCTCTAAGTTTTCTTTAAATGGTTGTCTAATAGAAATCGCGATAAGACCGCCAAGTTTTTATGTTTAATGTAAGTGTTCTTTTTTCTTTTACTGTACCTGTAAAAACTGAAGTGTAAATAAATAAATAAAAAAAAAATCTTGAGCATCGTGAGATGTCACCGCGGAAGGACCTTGAATTTAGATTTTTCGCCAATGTTCTTTTTTTTTTGAATATATTTAAGTTTTATAAAACACAGGAAACTTTTAACTTTATTATGAAAATCTTTTTTCACGTTCTCGAAAGAATTGCGACTTTGCGATAGAACGTGACGAAAATACAATGCAAATGATGGAATTGTTAGTACTCCAAAAGAAATATAACAATTGGTCCTACAGGCGCAAATTAAAAACTCTTGAACTCGGAAATTGTTTTTTAAAAAGGGCATTTTTTTTAATTTTTTTTTTCATTTTATTTAAGTATTGCCTTTTTTTTTACTTTTTCTATTTACCTTTTAATCTTGTTGTATGGCCTCCATAACGTAAGGTATAATTCACTAAACTCTGTTTCTTTGTTATGAGCTCACTGCAAGGCTATGAATTCCTCCATAGTGACGAACAATAAAGTAGGTAACGAAGAATTTTATTCATCTTAGAGCAAAGTTTCTACTGATTCATCTATTTATTCACGTCGCAAATGAAAGTATCTATTCCTTTAAAACAACTTTGCTTTTAATGAGTTTTGTTTAGCACTACAATAAATCACGCGAGCACCAACTACACCAATAAATAAAAAATAATTAGTCTGAGGATCGTCGTCTGCATGAGGGTTGCATGAAGAGAGTATGATCTGCCTCCACCAGTTTTTCTCCGGCGCGTCCCTTGCCGTCGTCAAACGCGGCTTTAGTCACCATTTAAAAGAAGTCTAGAAGATAGCGTTGTTGAATAGAAGAGTAGAAAACTAACTCTCACTCTTTTATGTTTATCGTATAAGGCGACTAAAGAGCCCATCTATAAGCCGCAAAACTTCAGAAAATGGGCAGCAGCATTTTCAGATGAATGCAAATACAAGAGATAATGGCAAATCCCCTCAAGAATTCCATCAGCATTTATGGGCTGGTTCAGTACAGTAGGTACAGTTAAAATAAGTGTTTACCTCAGAGCTGATGAAATCTTGCATGTCGCTGAAGGTTCGTGGAACAGAGAGTCCACAGGCGGCTCGTGTGGCCACGTAGCTGCCGAGCCCGTGGTCGCGGCCTCGCTGGATGTCTGTAGCGCGGAGATCACCGCCCACAGTGTTGTTGCGTCTGTGATTATATTACATATTGATATAGAATGCTTAATTGTCATTAAAAAAAAAACAGAATAAATTAATGTGTAGGTAGATAAAAAAATACCTTATCAAAAAAAACTTTACCAGGAAACCAATATATAAAAATTATATCATGATCAGAAAGTTAGGTACATAATTACTGGTTCTTAATTATATCATGAGAAGTTTAATTTAAGATAAATTACTGTAATTATCTATACATATTTGCATACATACGGCTATTTTTTAGTATCCTGTACCTGCATGTTTATTTTAGTATCGCTCAGTAGATAAAATGTCAAGGTATGGGCAGCACAAACTGTTTTACAAATAGTCGCTGTTGATGAACATCCTTCGCACGGTACGATACTATGATGCGGCATTTCATTAAGTTTGATAATACTACCACGTAGTACTACAAGATTTAAATAAAACTACTTTTTAACCGGATTAATCGCGTATAATTTATATTTTACATTTTAACTCGACGGTTCGGTGTCTTTGCATACCCCGTGGTCTCGGGGTCTGCAAAGACACCGAAACGTCGCTCGTGACCACGGGGTCTGCAAATACACCGACACGTCGAGTTAAAATGTAAAATATAAATTATACGCGATTAATCCGGTTAAAAAGTAGTTTTATTTAAATTATGAATCGTGAAAACTTAAGACACTATTAGTACTACAAGATGTTATGTAGTAGCGCGTAGTCGTCTTTATTTTTAATGGTATTCATGCATAGTTTTGAGTGACTATACTTTGCTTAATATGTGAGCGAATATATAAATTACCTTAAAAAAAATACTTAAAAAAAAACGCGTTTAAACGATAAAAAAGCCCTGTATATAGGAGCGGTGTCTTTAGCAGCCTAGACGGCCATATTGCAGATTTAAGATGAGATTTCTAAGAAACAATGAACCAGTTGGGCAAACATTACTGCTTTGTAGCATTCCAATTCTAATTCAACAGATTTACTGTTTAATTTTGGAAGGTTACAGATTCCTATTTCGATATTGTTTAGAAATTAAGGACAAACTTTCAAGTACATACGACGGAATAGATTCACAACCATGGTTGAAAAACCAATTTCCTAAGTCAAGGCTTTGGGCCCTTAGGCCACGATTCTACGAAGAAATAGGGTCTTTGTTCTGGCGGGGCATCCTCGTGCTGAGTTAAGCCCTATAGATTGAAAAGGGCTGAATGCGGTAAGTACAGGGCCGTATAAAAAAAAGAGAATACCAGCTGCTTCTTTCTCACAAGGACGTTTCTGTTTTTTTATTTAAAAAGGAAGCAGTTAAACACTGCCTCTATACCTACATCACCTCATTGAAATATGCATAAAAATATTGAATTATGTTATCTTATCTAATAGATAATTAAAATCCTGATTTTTTATATAAGCTGCGAATGGAAACGCAAGACTCAATCAGCTTCTGTTTTAATAAAATCTCAACCTTTTTTTTAAAGATCTGAACTTGACAGAGATTTTTTTCCGAGGTAATTCAGTAAAAGTTAGTAATGTATATTATTTAGTCTGCTGTAAATTCAATTCAGCGTCTTTATAGAAATCAAGCTCCAGCGTATCGTGTACGAAGACAAATGCTTCACTTAAATGGATAATATAAATAGAATCCCTTAATGGAATCGACAGCAGTTCGTTGGCTCATCTCAATGAGCCAACGTATATACGAGTATGAAATTTCCATAGTGCGAAAATAAGAAAAATTTGAAAGGCGAATAAAAATATATAAAATCAACAAAGATGTTATGTTTTTTCTAAAATCTAGTATATTCTCAATTAGGTACATCAAAGTACTATTGTGTGTTCACAGTTTACCTCCAGCTGTTAGGTTGGCTGCCTTGAGTCTTGGGTTGTCGTATTAAACTTCTATTGCAAAATACCAAAGTTTGTATTAATGTATGTACCTATAGTTTTGAACGTCTAGTATACAATATTATCTTAACATATAAAACTGTTTCGTTACTGATAGAAATTTGGAACATACCTTCTTTAAGGGGTAGAAGGGAGCACTGAGGAAGTAATTCCCGAAATTCCCACAGGAACGGAAAAATTAAACTTTTTAGTTTGTATGAAAAATTTTATTCCTTGAGTGCACGGATGTGATATTTATGGTCTGTTTCACAATGTACGGATAAGTTCTACATAAGTTCCAAATAAGCTATTTATTACTTATGGGTAGGATAAACACTATTGTTGCGTTTCACGACTGTCAGATAGCGCTATTTGTCACCATTTGAATAAGAAACGCGACATTTCTTATTCGGAACTTTTATCTTCCAAATAATTTATGTGCTACATAGCTATTTGGTACTTTATCCATAAATTGTGAAACAGACCCTTAGTATAAAGGTTTTTCAATGAGTGTCTAGCTGTATTACAGAAGGAATTCCCGAAATTCCTACGGGAACAGGAAATATAAGGCTTTTTAGTGTATATGCAAAATCTTATTCATTGAGTACACGCTTTCTTAACTGAAAGTTTTTGCAGAAATGCTTAAACAAGAAATAAAGCCAAATATTTATGACTCATACTTTAGCGATGTGGAATTTGCCTAAATCCGGTAAACTGTTATACGTGGGTAGCCCTAATTTTCTCTTTGACGAACATTTTAAATAGAACTATAGGCCTATTGTCGTCTTTTTCTTTTTCACACAAGGTTGGCAATAATAGCGGCTAATAACATCGCGCTATTATGTTTCTTTCACTACTTTGAATCCTTTTCGGCACGTTACAAATTAAATTTAACCCAAAAATACTAGAAAAACGCAGGCAATTCACACAAACTGTTATGAAAACTTTTAGGGAAACTGGACAGAAGGGCCAACTTAGAGAAAACATGCGTCAGAGGTAAACCAACTGTGAACGGTCTGTACAATTATTGATAGTACCAACTGTCAATCCATACTTGCAGAAAGTTTTTTTTTTTGTACTGAATAATTAGTTATTGGTAGTCGTATTTACATTTTGTATGTTGAACTCAAAGTTAAATGCCATCTTTAAATATTTTAAGATCTATTGTTAGTCTGCAAAAACCTTGTGAAACGACACACACATTGGAAAACACACATTATGCCATCGCAGATTCTTTCTTTCATACAGACGTAGTTTGTATGTTATGTAAATTTGTGTAATTTAATCATGTAATTTTAAGTAAAATATTTGAAAGGAGAAAAGATCCTTTTATCGTTTTAGTAAGAGATTGTCAAAATAAAATTCTCCTTTTACTTGTTGAACTTTTATACTTCAACTTTTAACTTACTTGAATAGATACTGCGTCATTTCGCTGTCCCAAAACTGGTCACTGAAATCTTCCTGTTGAGTTGTGAGCCCTCTAGTCAAATCATCAAAGGCGTTTCGGAGTTCAACTAAAAGTGGTCGATTGAGCCAGTCACTAATGCGGACGGCTCCAACTGTTTGTCGGCGTTCAGACATCAACCTTTGAAAAGAAACACTTTATTCAATAACTGCGAACCAGACTAGATCAAAGTACATCTTATTGACAGATTTTGAGGCAGATGTTCAAAGAATTTATTCATTTTTCAAATATTTCAGATGTGAATAGTGAAGAATATTGAAATAGTACTGCGTCTCGCTTTACATTTAATGGAAAGTTTCATGCTATTCAATAAATGTTGAAGACAATCCTCGTCCTGCAGGTATATATGTTTTTTTACAAAGTCCAGTCGTGGATTCAAATTCTGGAAGGAGCAGAGATTGGAGAGATGAACATACCTGTTTGTCGTCAAGACATGGGTGTATCTTTATTTGTACTTAAATTATTTATCTAAGGTGCAGCGGGGTAATTTCGACTGCGGCAAATTTAAACCTAGTTTTTTATATCACTCCTGTTTTTTACGTAATTAATTGAAGTTAGATCTATGTTCAGAACACGAAAAAAATGTAATATAATTAATACCATAGGTGGCGTCGATTATCCTCATACTTTTCGATTGACACAGGCATTTTCGACAAAATTCGGAGTGTTAACGTGTGAATTAGCTGCTTAAACTTTTGGCCAAAAAATTTGCCAGTTTTTAAAAGGTCAGTCATATATTTATATTCCATTTCATGGTATAAGCTTAAACATTTTGCCGTAGCTTATTGTTTAATAATATTTTGACAATAGTTTAAATTACCCCTCCAAAGTTGTCATGTCTGCTAATTTTAACTATTTTTCAGTTGAAATTGCCCCTCTAGATTTTGTATGTAAAAGTGGAAAGGCTAGTGATGTACAAGTTTCGATATTTAATTTAACTAACCCACCCTTATTAAATTTCTTATACTGTACAGGGTGACTGGTGACAAATTTTAGATACTGAAGGAGCGCACTTTGTACTCGATTTTGGTCATAATTATGTTATAAAAGTAGGTACTTAATTATTCACTAGAATTCCTCATACAAAATTAAGTTTTGTTACTATGTACTTTACTTACGTCTGAGTCAATCGCGGCACGTGACCTGGCAAGCGAATCGCTGCCAACGCTAGTGTAACATTGCGTTGTGTAATTAATTCTTTAACTGTCGGTTAAGTTTACTCAGTAAATAATTAATATTTATTTTTTATTATATTTTTCTCTTCATGTATGATTTTTAACTATCACATCCTCGAATTTCAAAAGTGACCCACCAATCACCCTGTATATGTTGAACCTTGTACATGGAGAGAAAACGCAGCTAACTGGGTTTCTATAACCTGCTCCCGAAGAATAAACATTCATTTCTGCCCTATTTCGTTCGTCCAAAGGAAATAAAACATTTAAATATGTTTGCATGATAAAAAACGTGACCCAAGGACAAACTGTTGTGTAAGGATTTAAATCTGTAAATAAAAATAAAAAAAGTTTCGTATTATTGAAAATGATCACTCAATCGTTGAGGAAGACTAAATAATAATAATATCTTCCCAATCCCGAAGTTTGAATCCCAAGGCGATGAATATTTTCAAACGATATTAATGTTCTAGAATTTCTTTAAAATGATCGTAAAATAACAATTAATTTGAATAAAATTAAAATTTATTTTGATCTCAAGTAGCTAAGTCTGAGAAGTAAGACAGAAGACAAGAAGTTGATTACTGTTTTTTTTTGTTTGAATAATAACAGAGACTTACTTGCATGTAGATCTACTACTTCGTCTAAATCGAACGATTTCTTATAATTGTAAAATAAAAGTTCGTACATTTCATATTATTGCATTGCTGTTTTATTTCTAATATATAGGACTACATTATTTTACATACGTACTACGCGTTTTTTTTACGCATCAAAATTTTAGTAATGTAATTAAACTAGTGATTAGAAATATTTGTTAATAAATTCATCGACTCATGTTCTGATCAAGATCACATCACTATTTACTATGGTGAGCAACTGAAATCTACAAATATTAACCTTGTTACTAAAATAAAAAAGTTGAAATAGGATTGCCAACCCTGTGACTCAACTAAGGAGTTTAACTCTAAAAATATCAGTACACTATAATGGCGCCTGTGTTCAATAGACGAATTGAAGTTACTTTATTGTGTATTTTTTATATTCAAAACTGTTCTTCGTAAGTTACTAGTCGAAATTGCCCCGCTGCACCCTAGGTGTATGCTGCTGCCGGATAGATACTATGAATGTCACATTCATTATGTGAGATTTTCGAGCGGTTTTCGAACATGCTGTCTATGGAGTTCTTGTTTTACAGGGCTAACATAAGGTTTTCGATTATCATTAGTTTTTTTTTACTAAGCTTTGATGGGATACTTCCATTTATAAAGGAATTTCAAATAAGTTATACAAAGTTCACGGACGCCATGTAGTAATATTATGTGCCTACTTACTTTAAGCGTTTGCACACACAATTTTCTCGACACTCCATGTAGGTTCAAATCTCCGTCTTAACATAGATGGAGCTATTTCAATATTTGCATGCCCTATTTGGGACTTTACTTAAACAAACATTTTAGATTCTAAGTTTTGAAGAACGTAAATATTTACTTCAAAGGATATGAAAATAGCCCACATTTTGGATGGCAATTAATTATTACATTTATAGTTAAATGAATTCTCTTGTGAATCAGTTTTTTTGTTTGTAAAGGAAAAAAAAACATTCAAATGATATTCCAATAAACGTAGTTGTTTCGCAAGCTACTTCGAATAATTTTGTTTTATATGCGTAAAAGCTTTTTTCATAATTTACCAACCAACTCTTTAAACAAAAAGTAAATAACAATATAATTTTATACTTCAATAAAAAAAGTTTTTCCTGTGAATAAATTTAATTATAAATTATGTCCGGAATTCTTTGTATTTTTAAGTAAAGTGATGAAATTTTATATTGCAACGTTGAGTGGGTAGTACTAAAGTAAATTATGTAAGATACCTCAAAAAGTCCTTAATTCTATTAAATGTCAGCGACGACGTAATAAAACGTAGATTTATCCCAGAAATACCCACTCAACTCTGTAGAGATAAAAATATTATTGAAATTAAGTTTTCCCTAGTAGATACTACTGAGTCTTTTTAAAGCGACAAAAGAGCGTGTGGGTTGCTTATACGCTTAGGTAACGTTATCATAATCTTGGTAACGCGTGTTGACGTGGGATATAGGTAATAACTCAATACTTATTCTCCCACATTTTCTTTCAGCTAGTAGAATAAGGCTTTGAAATTTAATATTAGAAGATTATATAGACTTTTTCAACAATTATTATCAAGTACCTACACAACTTAGGAGAGCCAATTCCTATAAGCTAATCTGGTCGGTGAATCAATTTAACTGATAAAGAAACTTTGGTTATTGGCTTATAACTTTGATTTTTTCTAATCATTAATATTAATTATTTAAGTAGTAAGTTTGGGTTGGAATTTGGATTATTGAAGGATCATAATCCCATGACGTATATCATGCTTAATTTCTTGTAAGTAATTGATAACTAATTATGAAATTATCGGGCTCGGAAGTTTGTATAAAAGAGTAAGGCTACCTTAATTCTCATACATACATATATAACTTCACGCCTGTATCCCTTATGGGGTAGGCAGAACATCAGAGGTTATAAAACCATCTGACAAATTTGGAGGCATGGCAATGATCTTGAAACGCTGATCTTAGCTTAAGCGACGATAAGGTGATGTCCTTCTTAAGTTCTGATAATGTAGGTCTTGGTAACTTACTGGAGGTATCCTCTGATGAGGGAGTGGAAGTGTCTGAAGGCAGCGGTCGCATGCTCGTCCAGCACCGTCGGGTTCACGTCGGGGTTGTAGTCGTTGACGTAGTCGTGGACTCCGGGATATATCAGCTTGTTCTTGATCATGTTGTCTCCACCTAATTTATACAAAATAAATAAACTTCAGTTGAAGTTAATTTAATTTAATTAACTGGATTTAATCGTGTGTAGTTAATTATGTTTCACATTTTAGGACGTTTCAATCTTTATACAAAGGAATAAAACAAAGACTTCAAAAGGATTATAAAAGTGCGAAAATATCTCCTTTTAATATCCTGTTAAAACAGTTATACTTCCGCAAGATAAATAATTGTTTAAAAAAACTTTGAGTAGCAAGAAATTTTCTTCAAAATACAGAACTGAGTCAACAAAATTTTTAACCACAGACATCTACATCCACAAATATTAGCTCTCAGTACTTACAGTTTCAAGACGTCTCGATACTTTATTTTAAGAGGACGCTACGATATTTTTAATTAATGGTAAAAAAGATTTTATTTTGCAGCTTCTCGCTTACACTGAATTAAAGGTCAGCCAGCAACCAAGAATCGAGTCGACCTTATAGTACCTAAGTACCTATCTACGAATATACAGGGTGACTGGTGACAAATTTTAGATACTAAAGGAGAGCACTCTGTACTCGCGTCTGATCATAATTATGTAATAAAAGTAGGTACTTAATTTTTCACTAGAATTCCCTATAAATAAATACTACCATGTTACTATTTACTTTACATACAACTGAGTAAATCGCGGATCATGGGTCTTGCAACAGTGCCGGAATATCGAGAACTTAAAATAAAAAAACAAACATGGTAAATATCCCGTTTATACAGTAAATTTAAAAGTATCTAACTTTTTGCATAACCAAAACAAAATATTTCGAGTAAGAAAGACAATGACTTTACTATAAGGACTATTTTTTCTGGAATCCCGTCAGGGTCCACACCTGTCTATACTCTGGCAAATAATTCAATTCAGTAAACTGACAGTTCGTAATGTCAAATACAAAAGTAATGATACTAGTCAAAAACTTCGTAGTGTAGTACTGAATGAGAATTATTGAAAACGAACGAGTTTTTGTCATTCGTTTTGCATAAAATAAAGAAATTTATAAATGATTGATTTGCGGTGTGTACTTTATCTTTAAAGTTACTTTGATGAAAATAATTAATTACCAAACTTACATAGTGCTTTAAAACGGTTAAAGTAGAAGTAAAATCAACTTGATAACTTCCTTATTTTTAAACTCGTTTTGTCATAAAAAATGAAACTTAAAGAATAGTTTCCCTTTGTTAACAGCCTTTGCTTTTGCTAACCATCAGGTTGAGGTTAAACGTGGCCTTAGTTTCTTATAAATATACAAACAGTGGAGGTACCTCTCCATCCTATGGTAATTTGTAAATACCGGATTATATGCAACATAAACAGCTTGTTATATGCATGCAAATATGCATGAAAAATGCTTGAAATATGCACGAAAATTGGCAGAATATGCAAAATTAAATGATAATGTTTTTTATTTCAAAATCAGCATACAATTAGTAAATTATTGTTTTGATAGGCAATAATAGGTACAGTAACATTATATGACATTAAAATTATTCAAAATTTTTGTAAACGTAAACAATCAAAAATTTTTCTAAATTTTCAGTGGTAAGATTGTATTTACGATTATTTAGAATATTTTTGTAAGTGGAAAAGGTTCGCTCCACATCCACTGAGGTAACTGTACAGGATTTGAACTTGGGTGCTATGTTAGCACTTATAGTTTCTGGCAATAGTACTGCCGTCGCATTAATGAAACTATCAATTTGACACAAACTTTGGAAACCTGGGTTATTGTTCAAAATGTTTTCAAACTTTTCTTTAAGTTTATGCGGCAATGCCATGGGCAACGCGCAGTTCATTTGGCGTATTTTATTCATTTTTTGGATAGATTCAGTCAATGCCAAACAGCCAGTTTCAAGCTTTTTAATACTTTCAGGTATGTAGGAAAAATTAGTGCAAATCAGTGCTAAGTTTATTTTTAGTTTAGGATCATTAAATGCTTATGTTTTGTGAATGTTATTAAATTTTGTCGCATTTCGAAACGCAGAGTGAGTGAAAAATATTGTAATATGCATCATAACTTGATCTTAGGTAAAATATGCTGTTACCGCTGAGAATGGCTAAAATATGCAAATGCATATGCGAATATGCAAATGCATATAATCCGGTCTCTAGTAATTAGGATTTTTTTAAATAGTTTTGAATTTATTGATTTTAAACAGACCATGTTGGTCTGGGAGCAAAAGAAATACATAGAATGTGCCAGCTGCTTCTCTTCCCGGGCATACTGTAAAAGTCAGTTAAGGGACGGAGCTTTTATTGGCATTTTTGCGAGCGATAGGCTGACCCCCCTGTCACTACAATAGTCTCTCTCCATCATAATTATTACCTCCAAATTTGTCGAACGAGACATCAGATGGTATTATAGCCTCTTTGCTTACCCCATTAGGGATACAGGCGTGAAGTTGTGTATGTATGTGTGTATGTAAACAGAAAAACGCATCAGTCAACTGAATTATTGACCTACCTTATGCGTGTAGTTCTACAAAAGGATCGGTTACATAATTTCCTCAAGTACTCACAAATTGTTTTTACATTAAGTCTGTTTTGATGTCACATTGAAAAAAAAATTTCTTCACTACACATAGAAAAAAATAACAACTGAATAATAACCGTTATATCTGTAACTTTAGGGTTAAACGAGTTCACTGGTGGTGTAATGTTGCTCAGACATATGCGATATATGGAAATTACTGTCCTTCAGGGGTTGGAGATATAATTTAAATTAAACGGTCTAGAAACGTACCAATTATAAGAATAAAACCCTCACTTTTATTTTTGTTATATCGATGCCGTTATTATGGGTATAATCTCTGCCGTGTATTGGGAATCCGCAAAGTATATTTTGATGTAGGTTTAATGTATTTGAAGATAAAATATGGCCTCTAAGTTCATATTATAGCGTATGAGACTTTAAGGACCTAACACTAATAATGTTTTTTCCTTAAAATTTCACAGATTAACAGCAGTGATTTTAATACAATTTTCTTCACCAACTGCACAACAAGTACAAGTCGAGTCAAATGCAACTGAATGAAGTCATGCTTAAGCGCGTAGATCTCACTGCATTTCTTGGAATTTGAACTTGCAATGGGAGCTCATATCTCACAACTAGCGAGTTGACTTATTTCTGTAGGGTTTTCAGTAAAGAGGATTTGCTCACTGACTGATATTCAGACAGGTTGGTGAATGTTAGTAGTTTTCAAAGTTTAATGTCTTACGGCATCGTCTTGTGGGGAATGAAGTTGATATTCAGACGATATTCCCTTTCCGGAAAAAGACTTTTCGTGGAATTTATAAAATAGGAAATATAGATATTTAAATATGAAATTAATTTAATTTTTTTTAAAGAATATTACTATTTTGTTAAGAAGGTCCCTGAGCTAGCGTTTCTAAAGTTTGATCTGAGTAAATAAAGCATTGGAATTATCAAATCATTCATCGATATGTCGAAAATTTCATCCCTGTCTTTAAAAAAAATTGTTCAGGAAATATTATACATAAATTTTATCTGTGGCCTCTGAAGTAATACCACCAGCCTGTGAGGTTTAGAAAAAACATTTCATGCAATTCTCGTTTCATCTCATCCTGGATGATTCTGATCATTTATATCAATTCCAACGTACAACACAGTAAAACTTTTTGGAAAAACATAAAATCAAAAATACTGCCTGATTTTAATAAAATTGAATGTCTTCCTGACTGCTTTAATGATGCTAACGCGATTAACGATAGTTTTTTAACATTGCGTGATGCAGAAAAGATAAATATTTCTCAACTTACTTATATTGAGTACCATAATAAATTAATCCCTTCAAATCGTCTTTTTTCATTGAAGCCGGTGACTGAGAATGAAGTCGCTTAATATATCCTAGCGATAACATCAAATGCAGTTGGGAGTGACGGCATTAGTCGTGATATGGTGCTACTTACACGGCCTCAAAGTTTGTCTGCCATCACTAGGATGATCAATGTATCAATAATAACCGGTGTGGTTCCGATCCAGTGGAAGACTGATTTGGTCACCCCTTTGCCTAAGATCGATAACCCGATTGACTTCACAGATATTAGACCAATTAGCATTCTATGCTTCTTATCTAAAATATAAGAGAAGGCGGTATATTCACAGGTAGTTCAATACGTAGAATCCAATGGCTTGCTCCCAGCATTTCAGTCAGGTTTTCGAAAGGGCCAAGGTACGGTCACTGCTTTGCTGGATGTGACTGACAACATCCTCGCTGATCAGGATGAAGGGCGTGGTACTTTAATGGTACTCCTTGATTTCTCCCGAGCCTTTGACAGTTTGTGCGTTCCGTTGCTCCTATCTAAATTATCTTTCTATGGTTTCGATACACATTCGATTATGTGGTTTCATAGTTTCTTAAGTGAACGGTTCCAAGCAGTTAAGTTGCGTCAACCAGATGGAACATACTTAACATCAGATCCTAAGCCAGTGTTGCGAGGAGTTCCTCAGGGATCAATATTGGGCCCACTCCTTTTTATAATTTACAGTGCCGATCTGCCCGACGTGGTACAGCATTGCAGATACCACTGTTACGCAGATGACATCCAACTATATATATCTGTTGAGCCTTCTGATGTAACCAGGGCCACGGAATTGTTGAATGAGGATTTAAAAAGTATTGCATTGTGGTCAAATAATAATTCCCTCACTCTTAATCCATCAAAATCTAAGTTAATGGTTCTGGGAACCCAAAGGCAAACTGAACGGATCCTTAGCAGCAAGCCAACGGTTATGATTGAGGGGGTTGTACTAGAATGTGTTAGTGAGGCTAAAAATCTCGGTATCACGTTCGACAGACACTTACGATTTGAGAGCCATGTATCGAGTCTAGTGCGAAGCTGTTTTTATCGATTAAAAGTATTATACAAAATTCGCAACTTTTTAACCGAAAAAACTCGTATTATACTCTGCGAATCATTGGTACTGTCTCGGCTTAATTACGGTGATTTAGTTTACGGACCTAGGCTATACCATAGAACAATAGTATATTATGTAATTAGCAACGCTCACGAGTCACATACGACGTTTTTCAACACACTTGTGAGTAAAAGACAGACATACGTGATCATAAAATAACAAACACACTTGATAACAAAGCTGTGAATTGTGATTGAAAAATGGCGCCGAACCTCGCGCATGCACGTAGGTTTTTTTTTCCGTCAAATGTGTCAATGTCTGTATAGCATATACAGCCTATTTTAAGTGAAAATGTTTAATTTGGAGTGGTAAATGCAAATATTTTAATATTTTATGACAAATGATTGTAAATTGTGAATAATTTGTTTAATATACAAATTTATTTTACTAATATAAGGCGCAAACATTTAAAAATGTATATGGATTTGAAGTGGTATAAAACCTCTTTGTTGTTTCTGAAAATATTTAGTGTATAACCCGGACCAATAAAATATGCTCTGTTTTCTCGCATGTTATTTGCACAAAGGTACAATTCAACTTTGTAGGATTCATTATATTATGCACTAGGGTATAATATATTATGCACGCGTGACTTATAGTATAGCCCAGTTTATAGTTCTAAACTCAATAGAATAACGCTCACTTTACGAGCAAGTGTGTTGAAAAAACATTTATACAACGAGTACAAAATGCTTGTTGCCGTTTCTGCTTTGATGTTCCACCAAGAAGTCATGTCACGCCTTTCATCAATAATGCCTCAATGCTGAAAATGGAATCTCGGCGACAATTGCATCTGGCAAGTCTTATGTTCGATCTGATAAAATATAAACATCCCGAATATCTGTATAAAAAAATTGAAATATCCCAGCTCTCATAATAGGTACGGGCCAGGTATCCCTAGGTCATTAAGAGCGCCGTTGGCTGTGCATGTACACAAAACGGTGGCTTTCACCGGTAGCTTTAGGTACCAAGCGACCAAGTGTTGGAATAATTTACCACCCCCCCCGATAAGAAATGTTTCATCAAAAAATACTTTTAAAAATAAACTTAAAGATTTATTGATATGTACACAAAAAATAATGAGCTAAAACTTGGTTGCTTGGGTCCCATAGTTGGTAGGGATATACACGTGTTTTTGATTTTATTGTTTATGTATATGTATATTTATATAGATTCATAAAGTTACGATATATTATTATTAATTACCATTATTAATATCCTCAGTACGTTATCAATAGGCAGACAAGTCCTGAAAGTGCCGAATTTTTATTTATTTTTTATGTGTATTATGGCCTCGATATTCTTTATTTCAAATTAATTCAACTCACTTAACTATATTAAGCTATTGTTGATAATTATTTCATTCTATATTTATTATAATTTCCTACATAAAATGTATCTGTATTGTAAAAGCGTCGGTATTGTTACACGTGCCTCTGCGCAGACTTCACTGGCGGCACCTGAAAATCGGTGGTTTGCTTTAACGCAAACGCAAACGCTTCACTGAGGTGTCGCCATTTTGCATCGGCATACACTCTACTAATTAATTTTATTTTGTGTTGTTTATTTTATTGTTTAACTTAGGATTTGTATTGTTAATTTATTTTTTTCGTGTGTCTAATTTTAATTTTTCTTTGGTGTCTTATGGTGTTTATAATGTTGTTGTACTTTGTGCTTGATGTGAATAAATAATTATCTATCTATCTATCTATATATGATGATAAAAAACATGAGTAAAAGTATACAAATTATTAAAGTAAACACGAGTTTTAGTACCAAAGTTTATAGGCGTAAAATTAGAGACTGCAAAGTTGAATTCGATTCAGTGAATGTATGTGTTTTGCGCAATTTCGCTCGCTTTCTTTTGATCCCGACGGATTTTTTAATGACATACCCACTTTTCTTGAAACCCGGAAATATTAAGTTCAAACATACACACAGTTCATACATAACATTTTTAAACAAAAATATGTTAAAAAATATTTAATTTATATTAGTCTTTAAAAAAATATATTGGTAAAAGAACAATTTTTTGAACTGTTTTTATCGCTTTTCATAGATATTAAACTATATCTTGACCAGTTGACCAGTATCCATCTGATCCAGTATTATATTGGATCCAGTATCCAGTATATTGGATCCAGTATCCATCTGATGGTTTGCTCAAAGTCTTAAATTTGACGATATGTGAATACCTCTAGGAAGAAGCTCAGTCAAATATATATTTTTAGATATTTGGTCAGATTGTTCACAAGTGATGATACTTTGAATCGATAAACGTAATTTTTTTTCGAAAGTAAAGTTTTTTAAGATAAGACAGTGGTCCTACAGTCAGTCTTAGTCTATTTTGTTTTTCATGTATTTCTTAGTGAAACTTAAGAATTTGATTTCATTTGATTTACAGAGTATACAAATATCAGTTGGTTTTTAAAGCTTTTCAGTGTCCATTTGACGATAATCAAATGATTTAATATTGTATAAAGAAAATAATACTCAAAAATAAACCTTTTCCGAAGCTCAAATTAAAATTCAAAGTCATGCTCTCTCTGAATATTCAAATTAGTTGTCGACGCTGTAACAAACAGAAATTGTTCTTTTATCACGCGTCAATTTTAAGCATAATAGCAACAATTAAAGCTTTTCTAGCTGTTTATATTATAATAATAGTAATAATAATATACCGACCGACTGGTCTTATTGTCGGGTCTTTTCCGCCGAAAGGCGAGTTGCTTTTGATATGCCGAATAATAATAATAATAATAAAATCTTTATTTGCATGGAAATTGGTACATTAGAGGTCTTATTGTATAGATTAGAGTTTCACAATATCCTACCGACAAGTGTCAGTGTGCAAAATATTAAATTTAAGATATGTCGAAATACATGTTTAAGTTAATTGTTATATTCAGTATATTTTTTTTTATATAAAGTTATAATTTTTAATCAATATATTTGTCATTTAGAAATTCATTTTATTATTCATTTATTATTTCTTATTAAAAATTTTCTTACACTTATTAAATGTTGCACAAATTGACATACTTGGGTGTAAGCTACACTGAAACAGCGGTGATTTGGCGGCAGATTTCGGAAGAGTAAAAGTGGAAATTGCAATCGGATGAGCTACTTCTTACAACATGTTTAATCACTAGGAGGCTATTTTTGGTCGACATGTTTTTATACATGGTAATTTAGCTTCAATTAGCATTGAAAAGAAGACTACAAAGAAGAATTTGAAAAACTTGTTTCGTCGCGAATTACCTATGGTTTTCTTAAACAATAAACGTTAAGTAGGTCGAATTCGAATTTCTTTAGTTATTTGTGGGTCACATTTGTGATACCTACGAACAATGACTGTCATAATTGTAGTTACAATATTAACTTTAACACATCTTCAATATGGACATTAAGTATCACAAAATAATCTTAAAGGAAGTTGTTAAGCTAAACACAATAATGTGCAATGCTTATTTTTTTTTTAAAGCGTACTGAAAAGAGGAGCCTACGTTTTTTGCAGACAATACTACACTGTATACGTCAGAATAAATAACTTGATTACTTCAATCCGCAATAGGCCTAAGGTCCATCTACTACCAGTGTCACGGAAACGTGTCGTTGCACATACCCTTCACGTATAAATTCCGCAAAGTTACGCATGAATTACTCAATTACATAATATATAGATACCTTTTACCACTTACCTAACAGAATGGGCAGATACTCGTAGTAATTAATATGCTGTATTTGGGCGATGTGGATCCTCCTAGCTTCTTGGAAAATAATTTCATCATCCCAATGTGGGTTCAGACGAGCCAGCGCGTCGGCGATGCGATTGTGTTCACGGAGGAGAATAATTTGGAGGATCGTCAGTTGGGGGTTTTGGTTAGCTCGAATGTCTCCTGTGGAGGTGTAATAATATATTATGATCTAATCTAAAAAACGTGGAAATAAACGTACCTTTACGACCAAACAAAATCTGAAATAATCGCTAAACTTTGTATGTCGACACCTGATAAGAACTGTGTCCAAAACTGTTTGAAGAGTATAACGCAGTTTCTTTAGTTAATCGCTCAAAATATTGTTCCGAATATATTGTAGATCTTTACAGTAATTGCATATGATATAACCGACCAATATAGTTCAATCAATACCGTCCATCTTGATAGGTTTATCCATGGAATCAGAATACACAGTTATTTGCCTTAAGCTGTTAGTATTTACAGGCAATGATACTAATTATTCATACTTTATTGTTAAAAAAATAGGTAACTACGTAGAAATTCTATGTAATTAGCCTACTGCTTTAGCTATAAAATATTTAACCAAATATGTAACCATACTTTTGCAATAAATTAAATTAAACACTACACGATATGGCAAATATTTATCTTTGAAAGACGTGTATTATCATGGTAATAGTTGAAACTTTCAATAAAATTTCACACTTACCCAATAAATAACAAGGTTCATCCGGCGACTTCGCTGATTCACAAGTAAGAGTGATGTTTGGATCTTGAGGAGGCCATTCTCGTCCTCCTCTCAGCAGAGTGATGAGTCTCCCTCCCTGTCGCGCCCTCAGAGGCTGAGCTTGTCCATCTCCACTGCCGTATACCAGGGATAGGTCCATGTATGCTGTCACGACGGAAATCTGAGAACAATTTCCGACAAATCTCTTAGTTTAAAAAAAAAAAATTTTTTGGTCAACATGAGGTTGAAGTATTTTTGGAATGTATTACCGTCGGAACTTCGAAATTTATTGGACTTAATAATGTGGCTGGTAGCCAGGCGAACTCTGAAGGAGTTTTTCCAATTTCTTTCCTGTATATTTTATGGATTCATATATTTTATTGGATGTATGTATTTAGAATGTAATATATCTTTATTTGTTTTTAAGTAGCAGGTACGCGCTTAACTCGTTCTTTCTATTCTCATTCTCCAGCCTCAGCTTTCCTGGTAGAAATGTCTTATAGATACAAGCTTTGCCTTTGTACATTTTTTTTAAATTTATCTGTTTGTTTTTTAACAAGGTTTCCATTTGTGTACAGAAGGCAGCACATCAAGCGTTATAAATCTATCAAAAATTTTTACCTGAATCTGAACTCTATGCTCTTAACGTGGAGGTTAAGTTAAAATGGGTTGGGGAAATTTGACGGGTAATGTAACTCTTGATCTGCTGGCTACTGTACATAAATTATTAAATAAATAAATAATGGGTTACTCGCGAATTAGCCACCTTATACCGTATTTGATGAGCTCCAGATAAAACTTATTTTAAATGTGACTTGTGACTTAACTGGTTGTACTCAACCAATGTGTTTACTGCAAATACACTAGTCATAAGTTCAATAATTAGCTGAAAAATTTTGAATCCAAAATTGAGTTTACTGAACAACTTTTTATTCGTATTAGAACTGTAAGTTCATGCACTAGATTTATGCTATGGATATGACGTCTCGTTGCTTTAGCGCAACGGTATTAAAGTTTGTAAAGGCACACCAATACCTTACTCCAAAAACTGATTGTAAAAAGAACGAAAGAAAATTAAAAATATACATCCATAATTTAAACGGATTGATGGAGAATTGATCAAATATAAATTCAATGTGTGATTTTACTAAATATATTCACATTTTATTTTAAAACATTGGCATAACAAGGTTGCACATTTGCCCCTTTAATCAATCGAAACAAAACGATTTTGTGGAGATTGTAAGCAAACTTACAACAAGGTAATAATACTAATAAGGCAATTGAAATAACAATTAGCCCCTTACCAGGATCTAAATGGAAGCCGCAAGTGCTGAGTTTAGCGCTGCCCGTTAGCTTTAATTTTTATTTAATCTTTTATGTTATAATAGTCGCTTGAAATAATTATATTTTTGAGTAAGTACTCAAATTGCCTAAAATTTTCTGTACAAGTTTAAAAATCGCCCTTTTTTTTCTTTTCAGGCAATAAATTAAACTGTTAATTAGATTAATTTTTCAGAAAGGATTAGTCTTATGAAGAGCCAGTTTGCTTCATCATTGACCTCATCATCTTCGCTTTCCACCAGCTGAGATTGAGGTCAAACGCGGATTTAGTCAACGATAAAAACCATCCTACCTAGTTCTTAACACTTATTAAGCCTTACCACAGATCGAATTACATGGGTCTTGTTTAAAATTATTCGCTGCGATACGCGTGCGAGTGAGTGTGTATATTATTTAAGGATCTTTAGAGACTATTACCTAAGCTAAAATATAACATGGCATAAAAATATTGCAATCGATTCTGTTACCGATTCTGAACAAACTGTTTTCAGGTTTCGTATAAATAAAAATAAAAATAGCTTAGTAAAAATAAATATTCGCCCCTTCGAATATTTATTTTTACTAAGTCGACGACCACTTTGGCGAAGGGGTAAACCTATTTGCCTCAGACGCCAGTGGTTGCGGGTTCGATTCCCGCCCGGAACAAGAAAAAAAAAATTCCGTGTCTGGGTGTTTATCTATATATGTATTTATATTCTAGGTTCCCCCCTAGTTCGCTACATGGTATCTCATAACACAAGCTTCGCTTACTTTGCCATGTAGTTGGTGTGATTGTCTGGGGATTTTTTTTATTTATTTTTAAATATAATGATTTCGTAACGTGAAAAAGAAAAACAAATATTATGAATTTAAAAGACGCTATAATTGAGTACTCAAATAAAAACATACCAGTTAATTACGCATTTACGGATCCTACGAATTTATTTACCAAAAACATCTAAAATTATTTCAGAAAATTAATGTTAGCTGATTTCAACGTCTCCGTAACATATTTCTTCGATTTGTTCCACGTGTACGACGACAATAATAAAGCAAATGAATAATGAAATTCGTCGGTGGTATTTATAATAAATATTGAACCATTTGTCATAAAATCCTGCCAACAACAGGATAATTCTTTTATTTATGAATCTTGTGGTGAATATTATAGGTGTCTTTTTGTTTTATTTCATCAATTCTTAGAAAGAATGTTCTATATGGTGGTTTTTCATATTCATTGAACCATATTTTTGGTTAAAGCGTTTTTTTGGAAGAGATGCGGTACTGCACGATGGTTTTGTGCTTTGCTGTGTTCCATGAGACCTTTAACATTTCCTTATATGTATATTTAAGAAAAATCTAATAACTTAATTGTAAATGCTTGTAGTATTAATGATTTTGCCTGTAGGCAGTAATTCGGATAATGCAAGCAGATGTTTAAAATTTTCTAAAATGATTTTGTCCACCTAGGTAAATTAGCTCAGATGGCTCAAGTTTATGAAATTATTAATGTTCAAATAATAGCTGATTGCAATAAAAATAACAGCTCAGTACTATGTATTTATCGATAAGTGAAAGAGACACTAGATAAGTACAAGTAACTCAACTGCAATCTTTAAATTGCGAGCTCTATCTTAAAAATTTAGATGATTTGCATTTGTATAAATATTTTTTTTCTCTTTACATGCATTTTTTAAACTAAACATTAATACAAGCACAATTTTAACTGAATAAAAAATAAAATCTTTGTGTGATAGTCTATATAGGGTCTTTTTTATGAAGATGAAAATATTTTAGGAGAAGGTTAAGAATGATGTGTGGATTCAATTTATGAAAAAAAAATTTTTGTTTGTTAGGTAAATTGATATTTATATATCTCATAGGTTAACAACATTTTACTTTAATCAATTATTTACGAGTAAAAAGCAACAAATAAAACTATTTTCCCAACTGTTTCTATTAAAAAATTCGTTAAGCCCCGATTTTTCAATATTCAGAAAAATTAGGTCACTGAAAAGAATTGTAAAATTTCAATTAAAAAAAAATATGTATAATTTTTTTTTGTCAAAAATTGAATCCACATATTATTCTTAACTTTCTCTTAAATGTTTTCATCTTTATATTAAGCTCTCCAGTTCTTAATCTAATATATAAAATTCTCGTGTCACAGTTTTCGTTGCCAGACTCCTCCGAAACGGTTTGATCGATTTTGATGAATTTTTTTGTGCTTATCCGGTATCTATGAGAATTGGCCAACATCTATTTTTTTATTTATTTATATAATAATAATAATAAATAATTCTGACAATCACACATCATTATCTAGCCCAAATTAAGTTTCTTAAAGAACTTGTGTTATGGATACTAGATAATTGATATACTTAAGAAATATATAAACATACGTATTGAATAAATACATATTTTTTATTGGAATAAACTTAAATAAACATATAAACATCCATGACTTGACGGCTAATATCTGTGTTCATCACACCGATATCCGCCGCCGCCTAGATTCGAACCCAGGACCTCTGGTATAGAAAGCAATGTATGTTACCACTACACCAGCCGGTCGTCAATATGGCAAAACAACGTTTGCCGGGTCAGCTATTTATCTATAAAATGTAAATCCCTCATTAGACGTAAGGTTCTTATTAATTATGTGAAATATTCAATTGTATGTAAGGACTGTGGATTTTGTTTTTGATAATAAGTAAATAAAATATTACATATGTAAGTAAATGTAATTGATGTCAGTAATTTCATTCGTCCTTCACTGTATCATTAAAGAAATCGCTAAAATAAATATAAAACATCATTATAGGCCAATGTTAATACCGCCATTATAAATAATATTACAAAATCATAATATGAAATAATCGAAAACAAAGTAATTTAGTCTTAAGTATAATTGAGGAAGAAAGGTAACGTAATGTGCTCGGTTATACAATTATTGTACGAAATTACTTATTCTGTGAAGTTATGTTATTTATAAAGTAGGTACGTCAGTAAAGTTATGAAAGTACGAACTAGCAGGGTTGTCGATTGTGTTTGTAAATTGATATAATTTTAGGTAAAACCTTGTATCATGAATGTAGTTTACAAAGAGTAATGTATTTATTAGCTTATTCCAGAGACTGAAGGAAACGCGTTGTTATAGAGTTTGCATAAACTAGTAATGGAACTGTCGTGTCCTATACGAATAGTTTGTTTTCTAAAGCGACTCTGCTGAATGTCCAATGTACGAAACATTTTAACCTTTTAAACCTGTTAACTAGACAGATATACGTATCCTTTTTTTTTTACTTGAGGAAAACGTGCTATCACGTCCCCGACCGTCCAAGGGGGAGCGACGGGGTATGTGGGGATGATCCGGCAGAAGGCCAGACCTACCCACTAAAAACCTCAAGGTGTACCTCATCTGCCATAGATGGAGCTCACGGTACCGCCATTGGCATTACCCGCGAGCCCAGATATACGTATCCTAATTTAACCAGATCAATGTGTTTTTTGTAAAAGATGGTTTACATAATAGCATAAATGACCCTCAAGAAAACATTCTCATAATGCTGCTGTTTTTTATGGTATCTCAATAAAACATTTTAGTCGGTGATATTAAGTTACGTACTAGAGACACATGAGTAGATAAATGTCTACTCATGTGCTAGAGAATAAAATACACTATTACATGCGACGCGAACGTCAAAAAACAATGTGACAGGAATGTAAAATGTCATTTCACGCTCAACTAGTTTTGTATTTGAAGCATGTTATGAAGGGTATTTCACCCGTATTTTCCTTTGTTTTTATTCACTTAAAGCGGTTCCTTTGTTGTTTTATGGCGTTAAAGAAGAGCTATTGTTATCACGTGAAAATGAAGCCGAAGATGACAGCACATGGATTTACGAAGGACTAGCTTGGCGAACCCTGATGGAGTCTTTGTACCAAGTAAGATCCAAGTTCGCCATTTACTAAAAGCTTACCATAGGTGGTAGAGCTATTCCTATCTCAACTCACGCAGCCAAAATCGCAGACAAACTCTGAACCAAGCGGAAATGAAAGTAATCATTTGGTGGCCATTTACTCTTTTTCAATAAAGACTTTCAAATTTCATGTAAATGTTTCTAGATCACAAAAAACGTAACGTAAATATCTAAAATGATCTGTGCAGCCCATATATTTAAATACCGATAAATACTTAAAATAAGCTTTTGTGTATGACATTTTTCATTTGCGTGAATAATGGGTTCGATTGTGAGGCAAAAGAGCAAACCGCAATATAAATTTGAATAATCAGAAGTTTGGAATGTTCGACTTCCCGTTTGCGTTCGCTCCCGAACGGTCCTGTCTGCGGCCGCTCCCGAGTGTTCGTATTGCGCTGCCCTTGTTCCCTCCCCCGCACTCGTGCGGGTCAGGTGCCAAGTTAAGCTCTTTCGGAAAGTTTTCTCTTGTGGAGGCTGTGTGGTGTCGGGGCTAATTCATCTGCCCTTTTCAGGGCGGACCCGACTGCTGCCGGCCGAAGCATCGCTGGTCAGGTGGATACGTAACCGTGCCAACGAAGCCTGATCGTCCGCCGTTCACCGGCAATAGGTCCGTACTAGGTCGTTTCTTTTCAGCGCAGTTTGTCTTCGAGAGACTTCTTCTTTCAGCCCTAGCATTATGCCTCGTCACACTGAGTGTACCGCGCATCAATGCGAAATCAATCGCCGTCGTATTCTTGAGCTCCAAAAGGAAAAGGAAAACCTTAACAAAGAATCTCATTTCTATTATCGTGATAACATGAAAAACATGAAAGATTATCAGGCCCAGATCGACTCCCTGAATGTGAAATTATCCCGCTGTCCCTCGTCCTCTGAATTCAGTCAGTTGTCTTCAGATTTCAGCCAGTTGTCCAGCGATAAACAAGCACTGGAAGCTCAATATGCAGCCGAGAAGGAAGCCCTTCTCGCTCAGATCGAGTCCTTGCGAGAGCAATTGTCCGCTCGTCCTCAGGTCGCCTCTTTCTCACAGGGGTTCCAAACTGATTCTCCGGCGTCTCCAGATCCCTCTGAGTACGTCGATCCTCTTTCAGATTTTATGTCGGTAGACTCCACCGCATGCAAACGGAAAACTACCCCGCCGGGTAGTGATTCCGACTCCGCTCCTCTAGTTCCAGAATCTCCTGCTCCGTTCACCGAGGTTCGCAAAAAGTCCAAGTCTAAGAAGAAGAAGCAAGATGCTTCTTCGACTTTATCTCCATCCGTTTCAGCTGCTCCAGCCGCTGTTCCTGCTCCGCAAAATGTCGCACCGGCGTCTGCTCCTGCGCCTTTTGTTTCAGCGATCCCGGCGTCACAGCCTGCGTCGCAATCAGATTCGGCTCCGCCGAAAGTCAAGTCTCCGCCCCCCGTCTTTCTACGGGACAAGAGCCGCTGGACCGAGGTCTCAGCTCTCTGCGGTAGACACAATCCCAAGATCCAGTATAGTAAGGCATCCAACGTGGGTGACTCTATTAAGGTCGTTGTCAATTCCATTCCCGATTTCAGGAATCTCACTCGGCTTCTTGCTGATCAAAAGCTCGAGTACCACACTTACGCCCTCCCTGAGGAGCGTAAGATTCGTGCCGTCCTCAGGAACGTGCCGTTCGAGCTCTCGAACGAGCAAATCCAAGAGGACTTGTCTTCTCAAGGCTTCTAATCTGTGCACAAAATGCACAGCCGCCGAGGCAAGCAGTTCCCACTAGCGCTAGTAATCCTAGCGAGGAGCCCGCAAGGGCAGTCCATTTTCAGAGGCAAGCTCACCGTGTGCGGTCTCTCCAACATCCGCGTCGAGGTACCACACAAGCGTGGTTTTCCAGGTCAGTGCCACCGCTGCCAATTGTATGGTCATGCGGCGGCAAATTGTCATGCTTCCCCTAGGTGCGTCAAGTGCCTAGAACCGCATGGGACTAAGGAGTGCTCTCGCACTCCCGAATCGCCCACCGCTCCGTCCTGCGTCTTGTGCGGCCAGTCAGGCCACACAGCAAACTTTCGCGGCTGCCCCAAGGCACCGCGTGCTGCCAGGGCTACCGTGAAGCCCATCGAGAACTGGAGAGAGCGACCGCAGCCTAGCTCGGATGCCCCTCCAGTCAGTTCAAAGGCCCCTAAGGCCTTTACTTCTATCGTTCCAGGTCAGCGCAGCCGGGTCGCGACTCAATCGCAACCGGCCGCCAAATCGGCTTCCCAGTGCCAGAATGCAAATGGTTCTCAAGACCGCATGGCGTTCTGGATCCAGCTCGCTCCCATCGACGAGATCCTGGCTTTCGGCGTCGCTCTCGACGCCAGCCCAGAGGGTTTCAACGGTGCTCTTCCGGTCCTAACCAAGTTCGCTCCCCTTATCAGGAAACTCCAGCAAGCTCAACGTTTCTAAACGTAGTCCTTCTTTCCAGCATTCCTATCTCAGAGTGAGTCTGATCACTCTAGATAATATCTTAGTTTCAGCTTTGTCATTTCTGCTAATCTTAGCTTTGTTTTTTCTCACTTTCAGTTCCTTTTGGTGGCAGCCGTCTGGATGCCGCTCACTGCGCAGCCTCTCTCTCCAATTGGCTGTCGCTCCGATGAAGACTAATGGCCTCAATCAAGGTGAGTCAGTAAAGGGGGATGTTTAGTGGGTATGCTCGGCTTCACTGAGTGAGTCTCCACACTGTCTGGGCATTCTATTTGCCGTTAGCCACTGGGGTTAACAGCTTATAGAATGCCCATTCGTCCGTAATAGGATTCATCCTCCTCCCGCTAAAGCTTGCTTTACTGGCTAAAGCTTGTTTTAGGGGGTGCCCAAAATTTTCTGTGGCGGAAAAACAAAAAAAAAAAAAAAAAAGTTTGGAATGTTTTAATTGTCCTAAATAGCAATAAATTATAAAGTAATATTGCAACTGGAAGCATTTTCAAATTAAATATCCTTCGAGGTATAATGATAATAATAAATTACCCAAACTGACACCAACTATACAATAGCCCTAAAGTAAGTTTTAATGAGCTTGTGTTATAACCACATTGGTGAGTTGCGATGTGATGCGTCGCGTCGTCGCAGTGACGATTTTGCGTACAGAACATTTATTCAGAACAACATTTATGTTATCACTAATTTGAAGAGGAAAATTTTCCTTACCATCTCTGTGTCGCCCTTTGAAACTAGAGAGTAAAATTTGGAGCGGGAATTTCAAATTACATTTGAAAGATAGGTACTTTGCATAGCGTTTAATGCACAAGTACGTACAGTGTATTGCTCGATAGTTTCCCGCAAGACGGTCAGTTAATTCTGAGCATCAATTAACATCCAAACATAACAACTGCCGAGAAACAGTGTACATACTTGCGCATAAAATGCTATAATTGACTTATTAACTTTAAGTAATGAAAATAAAACACACATTAATATATTTTTTTTTATTTAGACTGATATTACATCACCCTTAACACAATCAATTTAACACGCAATTTAACACAAAATCAAACTAAGAGTCACTATCTCAACACCGAGTCAATATCTCACAAATACATACTTATTCACCAAAACACGGGCACGGAAGAACAAGCTTGATCCAATGTTTACGATGTATGTTAAATTAAATAAAAGTAGATTATTTACTGCAAGTAAACAAATACAAGATAAAATGGTGTTCAAGCGGCGGCGGCAGACACTTTCCTTGTGGCGTCAAATGAGTTTCAGTCAGTCAAACACTCAAGCACTGGGCCAGCTCGGTGGATTATGGCCTAAACCTCCTCGTCACCCAGAGGAGAGACTCATGCCCTGCAGTGGGCCCACTACACGGAGTTGTGATGATGATGATGATGTTGAAACACTCAATATGGCGTTTGCCGTTCAGAAGTTAGTTCTGCCGCAAATTATCAATCAAATCATTTTTTGATTTGTATAATTTATTAGAATTTGTATTATTTTGTAAATAAAACATATTCGTTTAGCTACAAAGAATTAGCAAAAGTTATTTAAAACAGTAATTGACTTCGTGATAAATAAATAAGCTAAGTAAGCAACATTACATGTTTGTCTCTTTTATTCTACTGGTGGTCTCTTTTTTGCAATCCTGCCTACATAATGTAGAACAAACTCTACAGACTCTGATTTTTCGTCATTTTCATAGCCTTCTATTGTCGCGAAAGATAGATAGATAGTCAGAACGTATTCTCGTCATTCTCTTGCGCTGCTATGCGCAGCGTACAATGGTAAGTCGAAACTTTCTTCGCCGGATGCTCGTTTCGCCGAAAATAATAATTTACACCATACCTGCTTCGCAGCAGGTGTGGTGTAAAATTATATGTTAGTTAGGTATGTTTAGGATATATTAATTATTTTTACGAAAAAATCTAACTGGCTTTGTCCATATCAGAAATGTGAAAACAAACAAAATTTAAGTTTCTGGGGAAACGACTACGTTGTTCCGCTCCTGCGACGACGCAACGCAACACATTATTGGGGCCTCACTGAGTGCGGAATCGGAACTCTATCCGTAATGGAGTATCCTAGTAAACCCCACAGGTATTATATATTTAATTTTCTAAACCCCACATTTATCTGCATATCCTTTTTCTCCCGACTTCTTTAAATTAGTATTACTACATATCAACGGCGTTTGTGCTAAATTATTGCCTTTCTCTTTGGCATCAATCATGTCACCCCTATTTGATTATTCGAGCAATCGTGCCGTGCAGAAGCAGATATGATCCGATGTAATGATATGCAGGGATATCTGCTGCCTATTCGATACATTTCTTTTAAGTTCATATATTAAAGATAATTTACTGAAAGTACAACTTTTTTTTACAACAACATACTAATGAACTCGAGTAAATCGTATTGGTAGACTGATAAACCTCTTTTTCTTGCTGCTGAAGATAACGATGGAAGATATAATATTAAAACACAACCAAATATATCCTTCAATTTATAAAATTCTTTGTGTACTAAAAATTCCTTGAAGGTCTCAAGATCTGATCATTTCGCCGGCAAGGCGTCGAGACTTGTAACCCTGTGAATTTTATCGTCACGGCCATATGAAGGACCAGTTAATATGACTTCTATAAAAAAGTACATGAAAGAATCTTAAGAAATGTATTTTTCCTAGTTTTAAATACTTTTTAACAGTTTACTTTGTATTATACGAAACAATATTTTATCTACAAAAGTATCAGATAAAGTATTTTATACACCACCTTTGTTTAAAATTCGCATTATGTATGAGATAAACTCCACCTAAAGCAAGATATTAATCCCTTAAGATTAAAAAGGTATCTTACAGGGAATAAAAAATACTTTAATCCTAAGGGTTATAATGTCATTTGATTTTGGAATGTCAATTGAAACGAAATTTAATAATACCTACATGGACATGGCTGTATGACTAGTTTCTTTGCCTAATTAAAAAATATATGGACTTTAAATTTGGCTGTATAAGTTTGTGTACCTTTGCATTTGGCTACCAAGAAAAATTAAAAATGCTCGTAAAAAACCTGTATGCGACGGTTTCTTTTGCCTTTTGAAAAAGACAAATAAGAAGTAAAATTGCGCGGTTTTTGAAAAGAAAATTTTTTCAGAGTTTTTATTTCAATAGTTTTCAAATAAATAAAATATGTCGAGCTCGAGTGACGATTTAACACTAGAAGATATTAGAAATGAAGCAAATAGTATCGTCGATAATATTTCGCCGTGTAAATCAAAGCATTTGTACATGAAATTTTACGAAGATTTCTTTGCTTGGAAAACTAAAAAAGCCGTGAAAATTATTTCGGACTTATTGCTTTTAGTATATTTTCAACAGTTGTCTGCTACAAAGAAACCTAGCAGCCTATGGACTGTTTATTCAATGTTGAAGACAACAGTAAACAATGAATATACCAAATAGAAATATCACTTTATCTTTACATAACTGGTCAATTGTTTCTAATATTATCTTTAATTTCTAAATTATTAAATACCTAAGTACTTGATTTAATTCCTGCGTTTCATTACCTAATTATCTTACAAGGTGGTGTATAAAGTAGAGTATGCTCCTCGGGGATAACAGTGTCTTAGTCTTGGGCAGTCTTGAATCCCTCGCTTCATTCAGGATTCTTACCATAATTCCCTCACTTCGTTCGGGAATTAACATCTTAATTCCCTCACTGCGTTCGGGAATTATCTACAGAATCCTTCATTTCGCTCAGGATTCAATATGATGCCCGTGACATAATACACTGCTTTATCCCCTTGATGCATAATCTACTATTTTGGCGTAGTTGGTACATTGTTGGTACACTGCGTGACTTGTTATTTTTGAAAGTTTTTATGTCTTTGTTTGGATGTTATTCAATATTGCAACTAATGTAAAATACAGGTAGTTTTAATATTGAATTACTGACTCTGTTAGTTTATCCATGTAACAATCTATTTCGAATATAAATAGAAATGCAAATCAAAACTTGTCAATATTCTAGAAAGTTTACGTAAAATCAACGTAGATTGAGTAAGTAATTGCGCACCGGTCCGCTAAAAGTATGCGCTAAACAACTTTTATGCTCTCTGTAGCACAACCAGATTGATTAATTTAGTTTAATTGATTGTTGTAGTAAGATATGAGAAATATAAATGAAATAAAAGTATTGTTAAATTTCATCAATATAAATACTCATGTTTGGTTATAGTTATGCGAATAAAACCGCAAGATCCTTCTAATAAGTTATAAAAAAAAATATTCTTTGCGTCTCAGTTTTACGTATCAGTTGATAATAAATATATTTAGATACGTACCGGCTCAGCAGGTGCATTGGGTGCTGTGCAGCCCCTGTCCCTAGTCGTAGTGGTCCTCACGAAGTTCATACACTGGGTGCCCAGAGGTTCATGCACTGGGTCATGTGGAGGGATCAAGATGGGGGCACATTGAGGATTGCTGAATGCCTCAGGTTCCAACTGACCATTGTCACTGCAGCAGTTTGTGAGGTCTTTGTCTGAAAAGTTGAGTGGCGTCGGATTAATATCTATTATTAATTTAATATAGCTGAAGAGTTTGTTCGGTTTCAAACTATTTTTGCAGTTGATAGCTCAATCATGAAGGAAAGGATCAAATTTCACGTGTATTGTACCACGCAACTCTCCTAGTAATTATTTAGTGCCACTCCCTGTTGTGTGGAAATTTTCGAAAAGATACTTTAATTTTTCGTTTCAAGCTTTCCTTGCCCAATACTATACTTAACTTTTAAGCAAAATTTAAACTGAATTCATCTACTTATTCTTTTCAGTTTTAACGTGTAACAAACATTCTTTCACACAATCGTCTGTTTCTAATTTTCTCTTAATTATTATTAGCTTCCTTTGAAATAAATCGCGAAGTGTGCCACAGATTCAGAGCCATTTTATACAAATATAATACAACCACTTTATGAGAGACTGCGGCAAAACCTTTAACGAGAGAATTATTTAAATAAGTACTCACGAGTTTGCGCGACGCCAGCTGTCAAAGACATGTCATGTGTGATAATTTGTCCCCATTGTTGAGCATTCAGATTAAATATAGGGTCGACGAGTTGCTTGTCCGGGAATAGTCGAAGGCTTATCTCACGAGGATTTGGCAGTTCAGCTCCAGTTATAGATCTCGGGAAGGCATATACACCTGTAAGCAAGGTTAGCACTCTAAGCACGTATAGATAAGCTTAGCAATGTTTGGATAATAAACTGGATGCATATCAGAGTAATTTTATGAGAGGAAGTTGATCTGAGACAATGTTTGTCAATCTTATATTATGATACCGTTATTAAGATAAGAAATGGAAATAAGCATTCCTATGATTTAATTGATACGTGAATGCGTACAGCTTACAAGAGCGATATAAAAATAGGAATAGTTTTCTGTCGTACATTTAAATGGCGTTTAACTAATTTTTAGTTTTTGTTTCTTGTAGCACCACCTAGAAGCTAAAACTGCCCGCAGTTTTGCCAAGAAGCAAGATACGATGCCTTCTGTATGAGAGGTCCCGGGTTCGAATATATCTGAAGTTCATTTATACGTGATCTAGTTTTCATTTCACAATTTTTGAATTAAACTTAATTTGTTATATATTTGGTGCTAATGTTTAAAAAGTGTCATTAGCATAAACTATAACATGGCTTGGACTAGAATTATGATACACGACCTAGATTAGGTCGTGCGTAATTATCCCACGTTCGTCTTACTAAAATATTTGGGCATATCAAGTTAGATTTAGATAATTATAATTCCAACTGTAAAGTATTATGAAACTTATTTTTTTCACGCAAGACCACCTTGTTATTATAAAATTAACTACTTTGACAATTTCCTTAAGATAGACTTCATAACTCTAAGCTAACAAAGTTGTGGATGAAAGCCAGAGTAAATGTAATTATCTTTAACTTGCCATGCTCATTTATTAGCTTGAAGGCGCTGTAATACTTTGTAAATAAGATATGAGGTTCACTGCCTATTTTTAACTTAGGTCTTTCACGATTCATTATATAAACAACTATAATAAAGTTAAGAGTTTGTTTATTTGAACACTTTAATCTTTAAAACTACCAGTCAGATAACAAGAGACTAATTTCATTAGATAGCTCGATTTTTGAGGAAAGCTATATTTTATTATGAAGCTCTCAGGGGTTTAGGATCTATCAAAAGATATAATGGAAAACTGCTCGGGAATAAGAGAGGTTTTAGACTTTATCGTTTCGATTTTGGTTTATTTATTGAATAACTTTAAAAAAGGAGGAGATCAATCCTGTTCAATCAGGCTTGTGTCTACTAGTCTATCCTCTGGGTGTCGAGGAGGCTTAGGTTGAATACCCCCAAGCTTGAAAGTCTTGGTGAATTTAATATTTCAGAGCAGGCATACCCTACCGTCTACTGCAAACAAGTATAATACAGCACCCGAGCGAGCAAGACCGACTGCATAGCCTTAGCATAACCTTAAAAAATATGTTTTGTGTGCAATTAATTCATCAATTTTTAATTAATTTCGGAGAAAAAAAACGACAGCTGAGTTTTGATTTTCTGAGGATGAGTTTTAATAATATTTAGCAATTGTTAATTAGGTATATAACATTCAACAAGGCACGTAAGCTGTACGTATTGAATCAGAACAAAGTAAACATTTACACTTAAGTACTAAAAGTTTTATAACTGAATCTGCAGTTTGGCGTTAGATAAGTGGAAAAAATTTATAGCTGCGTAGTATGGATCCAAATTTACAGTTGTAAACAAGTAGATTATTTGTTTAGTTGTAAACAAACTTATCTATGTAATAGTGCTAACATTATAAATGCATATAAATTTAACAATTCAGTCCCAGTCCCTTATCCTATCTGTTTGCCACGTGGAGTCGTATTAGAATGGCCCATAGTCCTACCGGCCATTAACGCGCGTGTCGTAAAAGGCGTCTTACAGCCCGTTCATAAATTGTCCGTTTTACTGGATACGTTTTTTTTTCATCGTTGGCGCATGGAGTTGTATGGGCGACTTCCCGTATGGCACAGTATTATTTACGATACAAAAAAGGTATCCATTAAAACGTATCCAGTAAAACGGACAATGTGTGAACGGGCTGTTAGGCTGCCAACTGGATGGCAGGGACAGCGAGAGCGACAGCGGCACGGGCAGCGATTTGAGGAATCTGGGCCGTTATCGACGCCGCCAGCAAACTCCAGCAAACTCAATACTTTCTATCGTGTCGCGGAAACGCTGCCTGCTCCGCTGTCGCTGTCGCTGCCGTCCAGTTTGCAGACCTCCCCTTCGCTGTAGGACGCTTTCAGACGCCGCCAGCGACCACCTATCATATAAAGTCCCAACACCACTACTGTCATGATGTGATCAGAAAACGTTTGAACCTGTGTTTTTTATTTGTTTCTCAGCTAGGCCAATTCAAAACATATTTTTTTGTAACTAGTGCTAGTCACGGCAGATAATTTAACGACCCTTCCACCGAGTAGATCCCATACCTAATAAAACCATCTTTTCAAGTTTGCCTTTTCTCTAGAAAATTCATGTGTGTCATTGCAGTTTTATTAATTCATTAAATTAGGGAAACTCACTACGAGACAATCTAAATTCAAGACCCGCGTGGCTCAGAATAAATAAATCTACACCTAATCTTGTCCTTATTGTACCTATATGTTGTACATATGTGTTTCGTTGATATCTTCGAGAGAAAAGGTTTCTATTTCCGGGCGTGTGGCAACAGCTGTGACGCGCCTAGTTTTGATTAACTTGTGAAAATATACCAATTTATTCATTTTATCTTTGCGTATTACGATAGAATGACAAAAACCAAAAGAGGACCCCTGATTTTGAGAAGTTAAGGAACTATTCTATACTAATATAGTGTAGCTGAAGAGTTTGTTTGTTTGGTTGAGCGCTATAGTAAGTAACTACCGCACCGATCTGATTTAAAAATATTTTTGTCTTTGATAGCCTGATTCTTGAGAAATTCCATAGGCTATTTTATCCAGAAATTTCCACGAGATCAAAAGTATTGGGGGTAAAACCGCGGGAAGCTGCTAGTTAAATAATAAAACATATGTAATATTTGACATGCCGTTATTCAACTGGCTGTTTATGATATTTGTAACATAATAATGGATACACTACTCTTAACTATTACTCTTCAGCAAATAAATACTGATAGCATACGGAAAGATACTATATCAAATAGGTATTTGTAAATCAAATATGAGGGATTATATTTGCCAACTGTGCCGTGGAGACTGTCTAAATAAATAAACCCTTCTATAGCGTTAAATTACTGCAGTGTTTTTAAGAAACTGAATATATTTCGGTACCGGGAGATGCTAGCACTGCGATATCTCATATATGATTCTGTTTTAAGCACTCTTTTATTTATGAGCAACGCAGTGCGATTTTTTAAATGTTGATACTTATTAGATTTACTTTATTTTCTAGATTTACAATATCACCAAATACATGATATAATGTAATAATAATAATAATAAATTCCGCCGAAAGGCGAGTAGTTATAAGTATACAAAATAATAATAATAAAATCCCCAGACAATCACACCAACTACATGGCCCCAAAGTAAGCATAGCTTGTGTTATGGGATACCATATAGCGAACTAGGGGGGAACCTAGAATATAAATACATAAATAGATAAACACCCAGACACGGAACATTTTTTTTTTCTGGTTTCGTGCGGGGATCGAACCCGCAACCACTGGCGTCTGAGGCAGATAGGTTTACCCCAACGCCATAGTGGTCGTCTAATAATGTTTTGTTTAAGATCAACTTATTATTCTTAGAGTAAGAGCTGATTGACCAAATCAATAGGAAAGTCTATGTGGACACTTTTGCAAGAAGCAATAATTATGCTTTTTCTACAGATATTCGAGATATGATCAAAAAAAAAACCTGAAAACTTTCATCCCCCCTACACCCTCAGCATAACCCCAACCCTCGAGGACTAAAAGTAATCTGGACTCCACATGATATAAGTATGCCAATTTTTTAAAACTAAACGAATTATTTCCCCCGTTTACCTACATTCCGCGTAATTTGGCTGGGCTATTGTGATTCAGGGAATATAAATTTATGATTTTGATTTTGAGGTTATTTATTAATTACCAAAATTTGTGGATGTTATTTAGAATGTGGGTATGACGTGTCTGTATTTAATAATATTTGTTTAACAATTTCATAATCTTACTAATATTAGAAATGTGAAAGTTTGGATGTATGGATGTTTGTTCCTCAATGGCAGCAGAACGGAACGGTTTTGAATTAAAAGGCATAGTGATAGAGTACAGTTTGTAATAGCATATAACCACTTTTTATCCCCATATTCTTGCGGGATTCGAAGTTGCGCGGGTAGAAACAGCTAGTTGATAAATAAATTGAATACAAAGTTAGGACAAAACTAATTCGTAAATTCTAATTCATATATCAAAAATAACATATACTTCTATGAAAATCTCAATAACTCTTTTCATCAATGTCATTTTTACGACCACTTTGGCGATGGGGTAACACTGTCTGCCTCAGCCGCTAGTGGTCGCGGGTTCGATTTCTGCACGGAACAAGAAACAAAATATTTGTTCCGGGTCTGGGCGTTTATCTATACATATATGTATATATACTCTAGGTTCCCCCTAGTTCGCTACATGGTATCCCACATCACAAGCTCAGCTAAGTTTGGGGCCATATTGTTGGTGTGATTGTTTAGGGATTTTATTTATTTAATGTCTTATCAAAATCTACAACCTCACTTACCATCACCATAATTATACGGTACTAGTCTTCCATAGGGAGTATTAGGTATGCCCCAGGTAGGTCTCAGCAGGTTATTACAGGACCCGTCATAGGACCGATATCGGGACCGGGGGCAGCCCGCCGCGGGGGGCAATCCGCAAGTCTGTGCCGCGGGGTCTTGCGCTGCCCCAGGCGGACCCGGAGGGTTACTGAAACTGATCATTAAATTTAATTTAATTTTATGCTGAAAGCTAGTTATGGAATAAAGCCACTTATTTTTTTTGCTACTTTAGATCTTTAAAATATTTGTGAATATGTAAACATATTTTGAAAAACCTTCTACAGAAAACAAATTACCTACTGTTTTAAATCAAAATTAAATACCTTTGAAGCATTGGCTGAGTTGTAAAGACACATTAAAATTAAAATTACGCGATATAGTCAGAAGACTACAGACCCTCACAGTAGGTGAACAGAAACTAACCTCAAACGTTTATGACGAAGTTTAAATTATTCATGTGTAATTCTTTTGCTCACTCATAATATGAATTTCAATAACCTTGATTCGTTTATTTTTAAACTAACCAAAAAGTTTTTATTCCAAATCTTATATTTCAGTCGTGCCCTTTGCTAATTTCGTTAAATAACAAAATCTGGGTAACCAGATAAGGGATAACTTTACGATTTTCCGCCGTACCGAAGGCTGTTATCCGTTTTATTTTATTACGAAGCCTTGTGGAGTTAATGTTTTTATAAAGATCCAACAATCATAAAGTCTATTGGATAGACTCCTTTAAACAGAATATTAGGCAAACAAAAGTAATGGAATTTAAAATTAAGCAGACTGTACCTTCATTAAATAAAACGAGATGTTTGTAGCTTGGCACTTATGGTCGAAATTAAAATAAGGTTGGATATAACCTACTTTGGTTTTGATCCTAGCGATGTAGATGCATCAGTTAGGGGCAGCAAAGGGCACAAAAAAGAAGGATTTAAAACTTTTTTTTTATCATTATACTTAATTCTATAGTAAATGCTTCAGTTGTGAATCTTTCAGATGTCAAATTTGGGAAAAGCATCTTATAAAGAGAAAACGCAATTTCAATTTGCCTCCAATAATAAGAAAAAAATCTTAATTTTTTAGCTTAACTTCAAACCTTATCCCTCTCATGTTAAGGTACAAATTAAATACATAAATACCAAATAACCTTGGAGTAAAACTGTCAGGCTGTATTTTCGGGGATGATCGTGCTGCTTGGCTGAGGACAGAATAGTGTGCTTTAGGGTGCATGCAACATTTAATTCTTATTAGAATAACATAAAGTGCTTTTTACAATAAACTTGCGAACTATATCGTAGAAGTACTTTTGCCCATTTCCGTAAGGTGTAAATGAGAATTCCAATATTATTTTTACAGGCCGTTCTTTATCGTCTTGTATCTAATATTACAGGATTTTTTGTACAGTATAAAATCAGCAGCTTTAAAATTTAACGCACACATAAACTGTGAAATCATAAAATCGTATTGAACGAGTTCCTATATTGGTACTATACATTGTTATAGCAATTCCTGAGTGATCGGAACAATAGTGTGTACTCAAGTAAATAAGGGAGGATATTTCATTGTTGGTTTTAAGGTTGAGTAGGAGCGACATAGATATACAGGGTGTAACTAAAAGGATGGTTTCCCAGAGATAGAGGACCTCAATACCTACCAAAATAACCCCTATGAATATTCAGGAATATTTAGTGGCTCTGGAGATATTTGCGATTTTATGACTTATTTGACAAAATCAGATTCTCAAAGAAATTTTGAAAAAACAGCGTGACTACTTGGTCTACAGTACATGTATTTATAGTTACGTAATTTATAGTTACGTAACTATAAATACATGTAGTAATGTTCTTGAGTGCATATAATCTCTGGGGGTCGAGTGCATTGTGGTAAGATAGCTGTAGGATTTACCTGGCTAGGGACCACCTATTAGTGATGTGTATTGGTATTGAGTTCCAACTTACGTAACGCGTGTTTGTATTTCATATCGTCCGCGTTAATTTACCATCAAGATGGTTGGAAGTTAGTAATTCCTTTTTGATTTACATCAAACAACAGTAAACGTCCACTAATTAAAAATCCATTTAGTCTGGTTTACAGCCTCTTGAAGCGTTAAGAAATTTTCAAAATAACTACTTAAAACCCTGTTAATAAAACGGTTTAACGGCAAGACGATAATAATTTAGCCCTGTTTACAATCGTGTAACCGTACAATATAATGCTATTGCGACAAGGCGACTTCGACGATATGGCTCGTAAACTATTAGAACACAGTTTAGTTAGTGCTTATGGATTACCAATTCTAGAACACCCTGCATAGTGGAAAGCTGCAGTTTCCATTGGGTTTTAGAATTGGGATACGGTAAATTGTATTACGGTCAACAATAATAGTACAACAGTAGTTCTAGTCTATAATCTGAACGCTTTTTCATTGTATTTAAACTACATATTAATTATATTAAGTCACTATCAGGTGAATATTATACTAATATGGGTTAAATAGCCAATAAAAAAGCGGTTTGTAAAATAACTGTAATTGTAATTAGTGCAAAAGTGATATGTTAAAAAAACGATTTTTAAAGAAATACATTTGTACATATTATTATACAAAACGTTAGGTATTATGTTTTTTTCAATAATTTACTTTAGGTTATAATTATATTTTAATGCGATACTGTTGTGCAAACATAGGTTAAGAATAAATTACTTACAAACGTTTTTACAAGCATATTATTATTCAACGTCTTTTGTCGAGTTATAATGTGAAATGTGAAATTTAATAGATGGGAAACCTTTTAAAAATATGTTAATCAAAAAGGTGCGTTATTATCACAACTATTAGATACTTTTTTACACATAAACACAAACATTGAGGTTAATTATAAAATTCCGTCCGGCTCCTTCTTTTGCTTACCCAAATCCTTCTACATTAACTCTCGGCCCTCCGTTACCTACAATAAAACGACTACTGAATGGTGACGCTGAGCTGGTAAATTGTGAATTTTGCAGCAAGTCAAGAAAACTCTGTCCTGATGAGATGCTTATCAGGAATATGAATTGAAGGCAGCAATACAGGATCATTGAGCCGGAGTTGGCCATGTTTCTGTAACAAAGAAATGAAATGTTAGGTTGTTATACGATATATATGAAAGTCATCATGGCTGGAAATTCGTTGTGACGTAGGGACATTAAAAACAATTTTTGTCTATTGTTTACTAATATTATTTTTAAGAGACCTGACCTAGCTTTTGTTATCTTTTCGTAAATATGAAATTACCAAAAATATAATGTATGTATATCCCGAAACTTAGTCAAAAATAGCGACGATGCAATTTTAAAACTGTTTAAGAGATAGGGATAATGACTATACATAGGTAATACAATACATAATTTTTTTAGGGACAGAATGTATTTTTTAAAATATGCATTTTTTTTTATTCATTTCAGCTTTATTTTTACCTGTGGTAATGATTAAATGTATTTAAGTTAATGATCATATCACGTCTACCCCAAGTGAGACTGAGACTGTTTTCAATTACCACATCATGTCAATATTTTCATTTACTTTGCCTCATAAAATGCAATTTACGAGGGCGAATCAAAAAGTTCTTAGAATGAATACAAAAAAATATTTTTAAACACAAATATTTTATTTTTCTACGTAATCTCCTTCTAATCTAATACACTTAGAATACCGCATCTCCAACTTTCTTATTCCTTCCGCAAAAAAATCATTTTCTCGACTATTAAAAAACTCCTCTACGGCAGTCATAACCGCGTCATCATCGTCAAATTTAGTTCCACGCTAATTATGCTCCTTTAATTTTGGAAATAAGTGAAAATCACTCGGGGCTAAGTCAGGATAATATGGTGGGTGATCAAGGACTTCGAAGCCAGCACTGCGGATTGCGGTGAGCGCTACTTCCGAACGATGAGGTGGAGCGTTATCCTGGAGAAACAACACGCCCAATGACAATTTCCCACGACGTTTTTCTTTAATCGCTTCACGTAATTTCGGGATTAAGTTTGCATAATAGTATCCAGTTATCGTTTGCCCTTTTGGCAAGTAATCAATAAAAAGGATTCCTTCACTATCCCAAAATACCGAGGCCATAACTTTGCCAGCGGAAGGAGAAACTCAAAATTTCTTCACCGGTGGTGTGGATGGTCGTTTCCAAGACATGCTTTGTCTTTTCGTTTCCGAGTCGAAATGGTGGACCCATGTTTCGTCCATGGTTACAACACGACGGCAAAATTGATCTGAATCACGTTGGACCATTTCGAGATTACGCTTAGAAATTTCCAAACGTCAATTTTTGTTTTCTTCGGTTAACATTCGTGGCACCCATCTTGCTGACACTTTTTTGAGCCCCAGTGAATCGCTTAAAATTAACTGAATGCTACCAAACGATATCTTAAGGATCTTAGCTAAATATTTTATTGTAATTCTTCTGTCGTCTAAAACCAATTTTTCCACTTTTTTGGCATTTTCTTCGGTGATGGAGGTTGAAGGTCGTCCAGAACGCGGGTCATCTTTACAGCTCGATCTACCTCTTTTAAATTGAGCAACCCAATAATCCACAGTGGAATAGGGTAAAGCATCATTCCCTAATGTATGTTGAATGTCCGAAAAAATCTCTTTCGTTGACATTTTTTTCAGGAACAGATACCTACTTTATTACCGCGCGTAACTCGTTTTTCTCCATAGTTTCGTTTTTTTAACAGAACACTCAACAATAAAATTAATATTTTGCGACCGATCTGTCGAAAACAATTGAAAGTCTGGATAAATAATAATTATGTAATTGTCAATCTTTAAAAAAAATATCGAACTGCCTCCAAAAAGGTTAAATACATATAAGTTTCTAAGAACTTCTTGCTTCACACTAGTATTGTAACATCAAGTGTGGCTAAGCATAATCATGAAATGCTGCAAAGTTTGTGATTAGTTTCTCAAACAGAGTCCAATTTTTGTCAAAGAACGAATCACACAAAGGACCACAGTCGGATCTCATTTGCAGAATGCTCGATAGAGAGCTGTAGTAATAAAGCTCTTTTATTATTTTCAAGAGCGGTTCTTAACTAGGTTCGGATATAGAAATGAAGCACTTAGCTCAATCCTTAATGCAGAGTCGCTTTATTGAGAAACTGCGATAGACTATCAAACGCGGTCCTTTAGTATTTATTACATAGTACGTTCGCTTTAGATTTTTCCGCAGTATAGATATCTACAGTAATTCAACAACGACGAAACGCGAGCTATACCTACGCGGCTCGATCCCGGCATGCGCTCGGCATGCGGCCGGTCGCGAGTGTCTGCATACCGAAACAATTGTTGATTGAGCTTTACGTTAATATGCGGATTGTTTATACTTTAAAATTTAATAATACATCTTTTCGTACGTCTCAGTCGAGGCGCAAGTATTTTTCGATCGCTAATTTATAAGACCGCCTTGTTATTCAAACGTAAACATGTTTTTTTGACATAAAATGTATTTTTGTTGAACACTTCCTATTCAATTCACAAAGTATTTTATTTGTTTACATAAAAAAAAATATTTGCAGTCACAAAACTAAATGGAAGTAAACACAAAGTAGGCAAATGAAATTTAAATGCTGAAGGCGGGCAGTCCTACCACATGTGAATGGACCGCGGTGCAGTAGGCATTTATTTCAAAGATGCGGCGGAGTTGAATTACTTGTAGATATTTGTACTGTGATTTTTCTACAGACGACTTAATTGGTCCCGCAGCGGAGTATGTTCAAATTTTTAAAACGGATCAAGTTTTAGTGTTTAGCACTTTAGCCTTGTTATTTATGGGTAAGATTACCTTCTTCAATGTTCAGTTATATCTATATTTGAAAAATACTACTCTAAACATATTTTTTAGTTTTAGTGACAAAAGCTACTACTTACTTATGTATGTAACAAACCAACTAACTGTGGTCGCATTTCTAATTACAAAGTTCAAAGTTCATTTTTGCGATGTCCATGATAGCTTATCTTTTAATATAGATCTTGATATGTTTCCTAGTGAGTCGTTTAAAATATTCATTAATTTTACTTTCTCCATTACACGTCAGTCCAGGAACGCTTTGGTTGCTGACACACCACTCACACTAATGATTCTTACAAAGGACAGAATTAAATTTGATTTTGTGGGCTCTTTTTAGTAAAAACAATGAAGTTTAATAAATTTAACCGGATTTATCGCGTATATTTACATTTTAAATTTTAACTCGATGTTTCGGTGTCTTTGCCGACCCTGTGGTCGCTCGTGAAATATACGCGATGAATCCGGTTAAAAAGTGTTTTATTTAATAGTATGAATAGTGAAAACTTAAGACAATATTAACAATTAATTTTTTTCGATGTAAGTAAGTTAAATTTTTAGTACAAGTCTACAATTATTAGTAAGTTGCATTCATTTCTTGAATGAACAAAATTCGGACACTGGCAGGTCAAACAAAACTTAATCAGTGTTTTTTAGCGTGTAGGTACCTACTAATTAAAGAAAACATTGCTCATAAATATGGGGGGGTTTTTTCAAAGGATAACTTTTCATATCGTCCATGTAAAAAATGTTATAAAAATATTAGTATGAATAATAAGTGATCCATTTTACGAGGCGAATTTTCAAAATGGAATCAACTATTTACAACAATTAAACTTACCTACTAATTTAGTTCTATGAAAAAACACTAGCAGCTTGCTTTCTTAAACTGCTCACTAACATTATTTGTGTCTGAACATTTTTCACTTCACTCAATGCAGTGATAGTTTTACTACAAAGTTCTTGATAGTTTTGAGCTTCTTCAAAGTAAACAAGCGAATTAATTTCTCCCAAAAAAGTCAAACGTAATAAGTTTCGGTGACCTTGGAGGTACTGGGACACCGCGTCCTATCCACTTATAGCCATATTCACTGACCAAGAATCACGCACTGCAGCACTTGAGTAATTCGTTGGCGCACCGTCATTTTGGTAATAAAACCGTTATATAAGTACGTCCTCCAAAAATTCTGGAATCATACTTTGTAGCATTTGTTCGTATTTGGTTTTGTGCCGCCATTTTAAGAGTTATATCAATCAACAATTATCTTAAAAAAGCATAAGCTACCCTAACTGGGTCACGGTCAAATCGACACAGGGCGGCGCGCCGGCGAGTGCGCAGCTCAGACGACGGAGGGTTTAGAAATGGGGTTGAATGAAAGTGTGTGATTGGTTAGTTTTATGTTTGTGATTATTAATGACTGTTTATTATCGGGACGTTTCGCGCAAGATTTTTGTAAGTACACCTGCGCGAAACGTTTTACAACAACTTCAGAGGACTAGATGTTTGGCACCATCTACATATACTATAATTATTACTAATATAAAAAGTTGCTTTGCTAATTCCGCGACTTGTACTTGCACTAGTGACGCAGGATTTTCATGCGTAGGTTCACCGCCCTCCCTACCTCAAGCAAGAAGCAAGACATGCAATGAACACACACCTGGAACCCACACCACAAGCTATCACCTAGGTGCAAGTACAAGTCGCGGAATTAGCAAAGCAACTTTTTATATTAGTTGTCATGGATTTCCGCAAAGTAACGCCTGATTCAATCAACTATATTTATTTTTAATTGCATTATTTTTACTCTTCAATTTCCATTCACGTGAAGTGTGACAAGTGAGTACCTACTGTGTTTTATTTAGGGAGTAAAATAGTCAAATTTGAAAAAAATTAAAACAATACATCTGTGTGGTTCAGCAGTTTTAAATAATAATCCTTGAGTTGTTTTTTGCGACTTGTACCAAGATATCAATCACCAGTGATTTATATTACAATACAATACAAATACCTACACTTTATTGCCAGAATCAACAGGATACAAACATATTAAAATATTTCATACCAAAGGAAAACTGGATTCAACACAATTTAGGCGGCCTTATCACTCATGAGTGATCTCTTCCAGGCAACCTTTATTTACAAAAAAAGAAAACACAAAAAATAATAATTTGGTAGGGTTTGCATTGCCATTATGATAATAAAATAATATATAATATACATATTTCTTAATACAATAAATAAATGACATAAGTACACAAAAATATTTGGAGTGTAGTTCAATTTATGGAGAAGTAGTCTGAAGGTATAATTCTTAACATTTTTCTTAAAGGAGTCTACAGATTTTGCATTGTGAAGTGACAAAGGCAATGATTTCCATAAAGATATGGCTTTTACCGTGAACGATAGTTGATAAAAATGGGTTTTATGACGTGGGGTTACTAACAAATAGTTGCTAGATGATCGCAAGTTACGTTCATGGTCTTGATGCCGAAATATAAATCTTTCCTTTAAATATGAAGGCAGGATAGGGTTGAACAGTATACCAAATAAAAGGGATATTTATTTTCTTTGACTAATGAGAATGACAGTCTGTTTTACATGAGCTTGTCCAGTGATATTATGATGATGATCATTCCGGCCAGTTTCGGCAATGGCGCCCACTTCCACTCCTAGTCGATATGGTGCTCGTGCACCCGATAATGGCTGATGTTGACGATTTTCACAGTGGACTTCCGTGCGCATTTAGGGCACGTCAGCACATCTTACTCATAATGATATTTAATGGAAGCATTCTGGCGGAGCTATAGCTCTTCGCGCTTAGAGATAAATAGAGATACATTGGAGATAAAAAGTAATAGCGAATTCTACCAAAATAAACTATGTATGGATGTCCGAGCATCTCGCTATTTAACAACGAGGTTTTTGATCAACTGAGTTCCTCGAATTTGGTTTACTTTGTGAAGACAAATTTAGACGATTCAACAGAATGAACGGTGAATAGTAAACAGCAATTGATGCTAAACGGTAAACGCGGCTTTCAATTTGCACGAGTTTTGTTAAATATGTATAGGCTTTTTAAGTATTCTTTAGGTACAGGATACTATGCGCGATAGAGCTTCCTGTAAACTAAGGCAATAGCTTATAAATATTTGAAAAGAGCATCACATAATAAAAAAAACTACTAATTGAACTAACTTTTTATCAAAGCACAAAGTGAAATGTTGACTCTATTTATTTATTTATTTATTTATTTATTTATACTTTATTGTTAACCTTATATTATAAAAATTACAGTACATTCAAAGTGACTGAGATTACACAATTGGCGGTCTTATCGCTGGGCAGCGATTTCTACCAGACAACCATGGACATAGGATAATCGTAAAAAGGAGCTTGGGGTTAAGGCATACTAGTTAAACTCTAGACTCTAGACAGTGTTTATTTATTTGAGCTTTCATGTGTACTAAAATAAAAATTATGAAAAATGATGCATTAAATTTTTTTGATCTATGGTAAAAATTACTTATACCGACTCAATCGATATCTATATGGAAAAATGTAAGTTTTTATATTACTTACAATACGTCCGGATCCGATTTCCGAACTGCGGACTACTTTTCTTAAGTGATTTTAAGAATTGATGACGTTCTTTGTAATAGTCGTATGTAAATAAATAATAGTCTCAGTCCGTAGTATTTTCTTAGAGACCAATGTAAAATGTACACCCTAAAGATAGGTACATAGAAATATCGACAAAACGGAAATACATTCATTCATTGAAAGAAAATAACTGGGGCGTATTTGGCTCGGCAAATTTATAGTGCGTCGTAATGTCAATTTGTAAAATTTATAGCTCACGCGAGAACCAATCTCAATTTACTTATAGCCGTGTTATGTGAACTCTATCTGCACAGGGTAGGCAATCAAGTTTCATTAACACATTTTCATTAAGAATAAAGCTGAATACCTAGAAACTAATGTAAATAAAATCATCATTATGATCAAATCATCAAAACTATAATGATGCCCAGAATTCTATCTGAGGTCAGCTTTAATAGAATTTCCATAATGACTACGCTTTGGAAGTTTTTTCATTTCTTTTTTATAATTTAAGCCTTAAAATGTCAAATTTCTGAAAAAGGTTGAGGCTTATCTTTCGGTAGAATATCAATCTGATATATGCCGCTTGATGTCATAACTCCGGCAACAACGTTTTATAAGGATTTTACTATTATACTTAAGTCCTTAACCGTAAATCATTGCCTTGAGGGACAAATAAGGGTTAAAAATATGTGCACAATATATCAGGCCGCATCTCAGCGCAAAAATCCGCTTTGACATTCGTAGGCATACATTTTATAAGAAATATCGCAAAGTATATTGCAGCGGACCGCATGATCCGTCGCAGATTTTTGGTTGCGTGCGATGCAGCACGTTCGCCCACTGCGCCCCGTCACATATAGTCTCATAAAGCAAGCGGACGGTGGCAGTGACGCAACGTAGACTGTAGGGATAGTTGGGGTTCAATGGAACAAGGGGCACAGTGGAATATGGTCAATAATTATTCAAAATACGAACGAATTCCCGCGCTTTCACTTAAACTAGTTACAACGCATCACGTGACACCTAATGACGCAGTGAAATACGGCCGGCGTGCAGCAACAGAGTTTTGTGATGATAAAAATTGTTTTGAAGTGTTGGAAAAAAAGTTGGAAATTTCCTCCACTCTTTTTTCGATTTAGCAAAAAAAAGAGATATATTAGATTTGTGGTATATTTTTATATAAGTCTTAATTATTTTAGCTAATAAATAAAGTAAAGTATTCAGCTAAAAACAAAACCTAACAGCTTCATGTTCTTGTTTGAAATTTTCGAGATCTTATGGAGTAAAATGGGACAAGTTTCTATGGAACTATGCAATTAAATGAGAGAACACCATTGTGCCTCATTTAGTTTCATGATACCAGATTCATTTTATTTGCATTTCACACAGGTTTTCAAGTCACAATTGTGAGAAACCGTGAGAGAAATACTGAAAGGGCTTACGCGGTGAAGCTAATATGCGCTAGGATGCAAACCACGGAGGAAATATATAGAGGAGCTGCCCTATCTAGTTTTCTCTAGGGACTCAAGTGAAGCCTACGCGCGGGGTGCGGGAGGGGTAAGCGGTGGATTATGGCCAATCATAGCCAAACAGGCGATGGCCTTAGTCACCTAGTAGCGAGTAGTAAAAACCGGTTGAAACATAAGGTTAAAATATTCACATGATCATCAAAAAAGTTCAGCTATGCTTTACTAGGTGGCTCTAGTTTTTTTACGAAATTTCATACGTTCCAAATCTGTCAGAAAAACCGCGAAATAAAAGTATTTCTACTTGCCGCTAGATAGCGCAACCTTTTTCGCGGCATAAAAATCACCTAGGCAACAAATAACAATTTGGAATTTTGGACACAATTTGTAAAAAAATAATTATGAATGAAATTATCTTCGTGGTAAGTTAATTTTATTTGGATTGTCAATGTAATTCCTTCATAAAAGTATAGAAAACTAAATTTTACATCGAGAAACAATGGAGGATTTAATTTTTTTTTAATATCTACGCGTGTACATACTTCACAGAAGTCAGCGACGAACTGACGCCAGTGCCTCTAGCGAGGAATAGCTTGTACTAAAGGCTGTGACGCCAGGACAACACAAATTGAAGCTGTGCAACTTTGCTTACAGCAGCTCTACTATGTATCTGCTTTGTGATGCAAACTATCCAGATATGACAACTATGTCAATTATGGATATAGAGTTAGTGTTGCCAAATCCAAGTTTGGCAGGCAGGACCAAGCGCCAAAGTAATATATATTATTTCCCTAAAAATAAATTGAGCAAATATCATCATCATCATCATCCACAATCTATAGACGTCCACTGCTGGACATAGGCCTCCTCCAAGGTTCTCGCTTATTTCTTAAGAAAAGTCAATTTAAAATCATACAAAAAGTAGTCAAAAATACTTATCTTTAATAAAGCGGCTACCTTCCCGAAACATTACAATTATTTGACAGACAGCATTCCCAAGAGCATTTAGAATCTAATCAAGATAGTTTAGATTACACAAACTAAACTACCGCTCTCGATATAGATACAATAATCGTAAGTTTATTGAGGTTTACGTATATTTTGAACACAAGATAATCGTAACCCCTTTCTGATACCTCTTTGATAGTTCTATAAACGTTTATTGGCTTAATATTTGTTATTTAAGAAACTAATTGCGTTTAGTTGATTAAAAGCGTTTAAAAACTCCTTAATTACATTAAAGAGATCGAATTTATAAATTTGAATACATACATACATAACTTCACGCCTGTATTAGGGATACATTGGTTAGGCAGAACACCAGAGGTTATAAAAACGATCTGATGAAACGTTTGGCTTTAGAGGTATTACAATTATGGGTAGAGACTATTGCAGTGACAGGTGGTCAGGTTATCGTCCACAAAAACTTTTACAGTATGCCCTGAAAGAGAAGCAGCTGGTACATATGTTTTTCTTTGGCTCCCGGTCCAGCATGGAAGATAAATTTTAATTATTAAAAAAAAATAGACCAGACAAATGTCATGTGACTTATTATAAGCGCATGCTAGATTCGACGACCACTTTGGCGATGGGGTAAACCTGTCTGCCTCAGACGCCAGTAGTTGCGGGTTCGATTCCTGCACGGAACAAGAAAAAAAAATTTCCCTCTCTGGGTGTTTATCTATTTATGTATTTATATTTTATTTTATTTATATTTGCTTCTATGCTGGACTGGGAGCGAAAGAAAAACATAGAATGTGCCAGCTGCTTCTCTTCCCTGGCATACTGTAAAAGTCAGTTAAGGGACCGAGGTGTTATGGGAGGCTTTTTTGTGGGCGATAGGCTGACCCCCTGTCACTGCAATAGTCTCTCTCCACTATTATAATGCCTCCAAATTTGTCAAACGTGACATCAGATGGTTTTATTACCTCAGGTGTTCTGCCTACCCCGTACGGGATACAGGCGTGAAGTTATGTATGTATTTATATTCTAGATTCCCCCTAGTTCGCTACATGGTATCCCATAACACAAGCTATGCTTACTTTGGGGCCATGTAGTTGGTGTGATTGTCTGGGGATTTTATTTTTATTTTTATTATACATTATTCTTAATCACCTTACAAAAATAACAATTTTTGACTTTTATTTATTTTTGTCACAGTACAAATAGTTAAGTGACGTTGCAGCCACTTGATTAAGTGTGTGTCAACGTACGAATCAAAGGAACTTAAGGTAAAAAGACTTAAAGTAAGGTAGCTAGCTTTAACTCATTAATTACTACGAGGGGAGTCACCCCGACTGATATTTAAAGATACAAATGTTCCTGTTCAAAATAAGATGACAGCTTAGACTAGGCTATACTTTTTAAGTAGGTAATAAAGCTAAATGTATCATCGATTTTTATATTTAACTAACCCGCTTTTGAATTCCATTTCACCAGCTAATGGTAAGTGATGTTACATTTCATTATATTTCACAGCTTCTTTCTTTGCGATTGAGGTTTACTTTATGTAGTAGCGCCACCTACTGCTAGCCTTTGCACGGATTTTAGAGTCTATGATAAGGGTTCTTTTCTTTTTTTTTTTTTTTTTTAACAACTGTCACGTTTCGCTCCCTATGTCAGCATCCAGTCTACAGAACTCATTCTGCGTTTCCGTGCTGTAGCCTGCGCACGTCGACTAAAATATATTAATTAGCTAGTTAAATTTTAAAAAGTTTAAATGGTAAAAATTGTGCATCGAAGGAAGAGAAAATTCTCAAGAAAATAATTCGAGGAGGTTGAGACATCAAATTACAAATTCCGAAGAACCCAACGGTGTTGGGACTTATTAGAAAAAATGTCGTTGACACAAAAACTACCCACATTGTATGTGCGTGTAGTCATCGAGGTTCGATGCATACAATTAATTCTCCTTAATAGTCCGTTACTCGATAATAATATCGTCGTTGGCGATTAATCTGATGTACGGTGGAGAATCTCTAATATAATTTTAGTAAATATTAGAAAAAATGTCGTTGACACAAAAACTACCCACATTGTATGTGCGTGTAGTCATCGAGGTTCGATGCATACAATTAATTCTCCTTAATAGTCCGTTACTCGATAATAATATCGTCGTTGGCGATTAATCTGATGTACGGTGGAGAATCTCTAATATAATTTTAGTAAATATTAGAAAAAATGTCGTTGACACAAAAACTACCCACATTGTATGTGCGTGTAGTCATCGAGGTTCGATGCATACAATTAATTCTCCTTAATAGTCCGTTACTCGATAATAATATCGTCGTTGGCGATTAATCTGATGTACGGTGGAGAATCTCTAATATAATTTTAATAAATATTAGAAAAAATGTCGTTGACACAAAACTACCCACATGGTATGTGCGTGTAGTCATCGAGTTTCGATGCATATAATTAATTCTTTTGATTAGTCAGTTACCAGATAATATCGCCGTTGGCGATTAATCTGATTTGCGGTGGAGACGATCTTGCACGCCGAATCCAAGATTTGAAGTGCCCGAGCTACCTCCGTCATTATCAGCCTTTTTTTTGATACGATTAATGTCCCGGAAGAGGTCTAAAAACCAGCAGTTGTCGGCTGAAGATCTAAAGAATCTAAAGATAAGCCTGTTGAGGACTATCTTGTACCCGCAATTTGCAAATATTTACTTGCTCCCTTTATTAAATTTAGAAGCAAAAGCAGCATTGGCTGAAACTCTTACCAAACGAGATTCTATACATCAACAAAAAAAAAAAAAAAAAAAAGGGCAAATTGGAATCGCCTTGGCAGCTTTATCGCAAGCGATGGTAATCATTTTCAATGGAACTTTGAAGCAAAAACTTTTAAAACTGCTGAGTTACGCTTGTCGCGATAGCCAGAATAGGGAAACTAAAACTCATCGTAACATAATAATGAGTTCCATAAACGTATGCCTGCGTGACACGCTGACCAATACAAGTTGCGATGATTATCTATTGGGAGGAGATGTTGCTGAAACGCTGCAAATTGCAAAAAACGACGACGTCATCTCCGCAGCCATAGCTGCCGGCTCGAGCTCCACAGCAGAGCTACACGTACCCGCCACGTAGGACCTACCACGAACGGTCGTGGAACACTAGCAACCAGCGGAAATAAACCACCAGGTGCAGTGCGATGGACGTTTACGATATTTTCATCAAAAATGGGCTTAGATAACGAGTGATCCATTAATATTATCGTGAATAGCTGGTTACTAAAGACCTTTTAAATATCTGCCCGCTAAACAAAGTAGCTCTTGTGTTTACCCAAGGTCAATACATGGCCATAAAGATTATATTTTAGCGTTGGATAAACTATTAAAAATAAATGCTATATTCGTATGTTCTCATGAGCCAGGTAAATTTTATCACAATTTTTTTCTTGTGCTCAAGCTATACGGTGAAAATCGCTTCATACATAATTTAAAATCTTTGAATTAATTTACTACAAAACACTTCAAAATGGAAGATTACAGAACCGCTGATAAGTTAACAAAACAATGCTACATGTTATTTTTTCATCAATGTTGATAAGTCTTTCCGAAAGTACCTTCGATTTGAATATAACAACGTTTTATATGAATTCAAATATTAAACGTTTGACTTATGCACCGCTCTTTATATAAGTATTTACTAAAATATTAAAACCAGTCATGGAATTTTTACGTCGGGATAATTTTTTCATCCATAATATATCTAGATAATATATTTTACATTGGCAAAGATTGTGATGATTGTAATGAGAATGTTTGGATTACAAAACATATTTTAATAAATTTAGGTTTCATAATGCATACGGAAAAAAGGTTGCTTTGTTCCTAGAACACAATGTAAATTCCTTGGGTTTATTTTTGATTCAGATAAAATTATTTTAAAACTACCCACAAAAAAAAAAAAAAAAAGTTCTTAAAATAGAAAAAATAATACACAAAGTTATTCGAGCAATTTAAAATATTGTCACCAAATAAAAATCCTACTTATGATCAGGTAGTGAATTTACCCAGATATAATAAAGATGATTTTACTTGGTGGTTAAATTATCTAGAAGAGGGCTTTTCTCCTCTTAGAACAGGCCAATACACTAAAACTATCTATCCTGACGCATCATATACTGGCTAGGGCGGGTTTTGTGATGGAAAAGAGGCAGCGGGTCATTGGAAGGAAAGCGAGTCGTCGCTACACATTAATACTCTGGAATTAAAAGCAGTTTTTTCGGACTTAAAACATTCGCATAATTATGGTAGTTACGATTGTGATATATTGTTAAGAATAGATATTACCATTACCTGTATAAATAGAATGGGTAGGTAGTGTTCAGTTTTCACATATGGATCATATTACCCGAGACCAATGGAAATAGCGTGAAATGCGTAAGATCAATATCTTTACATCTTATATTACTTCAAAAGATAATATAGAAGCTGAGAGTTTGTCACGAAAACAGTTTAATGACACTGAATGGGATCTAAGTGACTATACCTTTAATAATATAACAAATAGGTTTGGAATACTATCGGTTGATCTTTTTGCAAACAGATGCAACTTATAATGTCCTATTTATGTAACCTGGAAAAATGACCCAGATGCAAAAACTCTTCAGAAAATTGTTAGTGAAAAGTCTGTGGGTATTGTGGTAGTACCATACTGGCCCACGCAACTATGGTTGCCATTGTTTAAAAGGTTGTGTTGTGATTGTATTTACTAAATACTAATTCGCTGAAATCTCCTTTCAGATCTGCGCTCAACCTTCATTAAACATTAACCTTGGTTGCCGCGAAATTGTTCAGAAAGCGTTAGTAAAAAGATCACTGTCTTCAAAGTCCGTTGAAATTATGTTGGCATCTTTGTTGGATAATTCTTACCGAGACAGTGTGAAGGAGGTATCAAGGCGTGGATTGAATATTGCAAAAATAATAATTTTAGTTTTACTCAAACTTCTAAACCAATAATTGTTCATTTTCTAACTGAAATTTTCGAAAAAGGTGCTAAGTACGGTACTATTAATAGCTATAGATCTGCATTATCATTAATATTAAACATAAATTCCCAATATGACAGGTTAAAAAGTTTCATGAAAGGAGTCGTTATGTGAAGACCAACCACATCAAGTATGATCTTACCTGGGATCCAGCAGTTGTATTGAGCTACTTACCTACAAAATTTCCTAATGAAGACCTTGACTTAAAGACTCTTTTCCAAGAAAACTGTTACACTAATAGCTCTTGTAACGGAACATCGTGTTCAAATTTTATCCGTGACAAAGATTAAAAATATTTTAATAACTAAAAAAGGTACTTATAAAAGGGTTTATAAAAACCTCTAAATTTAATAGTAAACAGACCTTGGTAAAGTTTCCGTTTTTTAATATTCGTCCAGAAATTTGTCCAGCAAAAACCTTACAGATGTAGGTATATAAATAAAACGAAAATTTAAGGAAACCTGATAATTTGTTTATTAGTTTTAAGAAACATATAGGTTTCCAAACTTTAAGTCACTGGGTTAAAAACACTTTAACTCTCAGTGGTATTGATGAAAATATTTTTAGTGCACATAGTACATGACATGCTGCTACATTAAGAGCTATTTATTTAGGAGTTTCTATTGACCTATCAAAAAGACTGCAGGATGGTCGGATTCTTCCTCAGTCCTTGCTAGAAATTATAACAAACTTTGTAACGAAAAATAATTTGCCTAATCATTGTTGAATTGTTTTCAATAAGTATGTTTATTTACTATTGAAGAGTTTTACCTTACTACTCTGCCAATTCATTTCACTATAACTAATCTTTAAACATCCTACATAAAGTAAACCTCAATCGCAAAGAAAGAAGCTGTGAAATATAATTGAGGATCAAACGAACTTCTAAAGTGAAGTTCGATCCTAATTATGTGAACAGCTTCTTTCGAAGCGATTTAATATAAACCCACCCGTTATTATGCTTTGAAATAAGCATAATATGAATATGTTTCAACATGGAGTAATTTCAATTTATATTTGTATTTTACCCAACCCCAATATAGTGAAATGAACAAACAGGAATAAGACAGATTGACTTTAAACAAAATGAGTTCTGTAGACTGGATGCTGACATAGGGAGCGAAACGTGACAGTTGTTAAAAAAAAAAAAAAAAAAAAAGAAAAGAACCCTTATCATAGACTCTAAAATCCGTGCAAAGGCTAGCAGTAGGTGGCGCTACTACATAAAGTAAACCTCAATCGCTTCGAAAGAAGCTGTTCACATAATTAGGATCGAACTTCACTTTAGAAGTTCGTTTGATCCTCAAATGTACTATCGAAAAATGTTCCCGTGTTCCACCTTTAAGGCTAAATTCACTTGCACTTTAATAACTAGGCAGTTCGATTAGCTCCTTTTATTAGCATATTATTTTAACTAGATAAATAAACCAGTCAGTAATATTATGATAAATTACGCTTATACATATTATATTGATTATAGATATGAGATCTATATTGTTTCATTGGCTGAAGAGAAAAGTAGGCGAAGCTTAGATCCAAAAGTCGTTCTAAGGAAAATTTTCTTAACTGGAACACCGGGACGGGAGGCGATTGTACATGTACTGTTTTTCGTATTTATTCGAAGTTTAGCCAAATAGTAAGAGATTACGTATTCCATTGGTCCAGTACAAGCACACTTAGAAAATTACACTAGCGAAACTGCGCCACTCAACACTACGGAGGACGTCAATTTTTTTGCAGAAATTGCTTTTATTTATTCTTTATTCTGTTATATGACAAGAGGAACTAATAATAACAACTTATGAAAATAAACACTAACAACAAATAAAAGCTAATCCTCAGGGATTTAACAAACACGATTCTTTATTAAATCTTCAACGTAACTACTGTGACTATATATTTAATTTAAGTTCGACTTAATAACCGTAGGTAATTACATTAAATTTAATTAAGAGAAACGCTTCAATTATAACTTCTAAAGTTATCTAAAGATACATAAGTTTTAAAAGAAAACATTACTAATTAATCACCTTGCTGAAGCAACGTTGGTATTAAATTAGTCAAAATCAACAACAATCATAATTTATTACGATTGTTGCTCGCATGCCAAGTTATTAAGGGCCTTATACGGGGCCGGTATTTCATTGAAGCAAATGATAAATGTCATTATTATTTTTTGTATCACTGAAAATTTAGTTTTTAGACTCTATGTTACCTAAATCGTCTCAATATTTGAAAAAAAAAAGAAGAATGATGTTATTTAGACTGCAGAGATTACGTACATTTGTTGTAATTCAAACTGAAGAGATTACGTACATTTAGTACAATAAGTACAGCCAAATAACCCGGCCCAATGTCGTGATCATTAGACATTTCAATGTACATGTACATTAGAGTTTCAGTATACAAACAAAAACCAGTAAGTGAAAGTAGAATCGTCGGAAGAATTATTTAGGATCTGGGCCATGGTATATTAGGGTAACTAGATTGATGGTGATGGATGGTCATTACCCAGATTTCATTTACTGTGACACTAACTTTAATTACATCGTTTGTATCCTTAGATTAAACGATTCTTTTCGGTTTTGTTACTAGCTTTTTTATTGCTAAGTAAATTTTTATTGTTTTAACTTATTGTCTTAATTGTATTGTAAAGTTTTGTTTTGCAGTGGATAATCCCACAACTTGAAAAGTATAAAAAATTGGTAGGCAGAGTAAAATTTAAATAATTACTTACCAAATAACCGAACCTTGAAAAATAGTCGAGACGTCTAATGTATAACCTGTTTAAGGGACAAATAAGTAACGGCTGGCGAGCATTGCATCTTGTCGTGCCATTTCTCCTGGAATTTACAAACTGGCTCAGATCATATCTTGAGTCGCATATCTTACGTCTCCTTTACAACGTTCTCAAAAACCTTCTATCTGACAATTTATCAAATTGCGAGGGGAATCACAGTAAGATATAATATAATCGCTGTTGCTGCCAATTCTTTAGTTTAACAACCCAAAATACCCAATTTTGATAATTGTATTAGGTAGTTGGAAATTCTAAATTTGTTTGTACGTGTAAAACCTAGTTTTTTTTATACGGAACTTTAGAATATAATTCAATAAAAATCAATAAGGAAAAGTAAAAATCTATGCTGTAATTATAACCAATTAACTTCATAAATAATGGACATATTGTTCTTAACGTTTGCGAAATCCGTGTTTTAATTAGATCGAAGGTTAAGAAATGTTAAGTTCCATTATTAGTAGGGCAGCCATTCACCATAGCCCATGGTCATTAGATCATGAATTCAATATTTTTGAGATAACATAATCAGTTTCCTATTTCATTGAGAAGTTAGACATGATTAATCACTGCTCGACATATGGTCGTGATCGAGCTTTCGAAGTGGTTCGTGAGAAGTGTAATTGTAAAGTAAAACTGTTACTGTATTAACGGTGTTACAATACCTTGAAACTTCAATCAGTAGTTATTTATTTCGTTGTAGTTTATCCAGGGTTTGCACTTACTTTCTTATGTTATTATGAAACCTATGAGTCTGTTTGTTTAAAGTACGAGCACATTCCACGTGTGAGCCACTCATACATTTTATTTGAAGTATCACAAACTGAAGTCGTCGTGGCGCCGCGGTTACTGTGCGTATCTTACGATATCACAGGTTAAGCAACATTCGGCGCGGTCGGTACTTGGATGGGTGACCGCCGACCACTCGTTTCTCACGGCGACTTCCGTGCTCCGGACGGCACGTTAAGCTGTCGGTCCCGGGTGCTGTATACTTGTATACAGTAGTCGTTAGGGTTTGTCAGAAGCCATATCGGCACCCTGAAAATTCTGACATCCACCACCCAGCACTCGGCCAGCTCGGTGGATTATGGCCTAAACCTCCTCGTCACCCAGAGGAGAGACTCATGCCCTGCAATGGGCCCATTACACGGAGTTGTGATAATGATTATTGCGTTGCGATGCGACCCGGCATAGTGCATACCTTTAAACGTCAGAACTAGAATCTATCGTATGTCGATTCTTTTTGTTTGGTAGATAGCCTATTTATCGTTGTTCAGTTTAATTTAATTTCGACGAACAGCAGCGTCATTTTGTTATAAATGTCTAGACATAATTAAGTTACTTTATAAATAATAGGTAATTACTTTGAAAAAGCCTAAGAAAAAATAACCATATTGCTTAGGTTAACACGAATTCATGAATTAAATATAGTACGTAATATTCACAAAAATACTAATTTTTATTCATTCATTTTATTTTATTTTAAATTTATTTATAATAGTTATAATCCTAATTTTTGAGATAGCAAAGTGATTAAAATATTTAGAAAAAATATTGGAAACGTCCACTTTTATGCAATTATTTTCATTGTTTTCTAGTTTTTTGTTACAAAAAACCCTACAAAAGTGGTTTATCCTTAAATGCGTCATTTTCCTATTGGCAATCGATTGACATCAGAAGAGAGTAATGTTTAACCTCAAATTATAAATCAAATCGATTCCAACAACTACTCTGTAGGCAACATCATTTTCTCTAAGTACATAATGAGTCACAATTTACTGCAAAAGTTTACCAGGAAAACCCAGACTTAACGAATAGACTTAACGAGTCTTAAAACACAGAGTAAGGTGTAGTCAATATTTTTTAAAGACTTTAAACATATTTTGACCATGGAACATCATATTATAACTTCCAAAAAATCTTAAGCCTATCACTAAGTTACGTATGCGGGTACGGTCCCATTCAAAAAGTTCACATGGACACGGCCGAGGCTTTGTGGAATACTTACACTAAAAAGTTTTAAATTTCTTATTTGTTCCAGTTCCATTTTAATAATAAGTTTTTCTTAATAGTTGAAATTTTAATTATACGCGCTTGATAAACCTAAACATTTTTTTCAAGTATTTTTCAAACTTTATGTGGTCTCTTTTTTTTAAGACGGCGCGTTAAAATGTTTAGTAATATTTTGTCGCGACAAATCCGTTTATAAAGTGCTTTATTGAAGATGTTTTACTTAAACTACTAAATTAATATATACATATTATGACAATCAACGAATGCAGAGCATTAAAAAAACCGACTTCACGTCAAAACTTTGGCTGAGTTAGAATGTCATCTACGTAAACATTATCCGAAACAATACATATTTAAAAAAAAATTATGAAGTACTCAACCGGTTTCAATGAAATTTATATGGAACCAACTATGAAGTATCCTCTATCATATAAAATAAGAATTTTCAAAATCGATCCATAACTGTCCGAAATATCGTGTAACAAAGACACACAAAAAAACATACAGACGAATTGAGAACCTCCTCCTTTTTTTGAAGTCGGTTGAAAATGAAACAGCAAAGACACGTTTCCTGTATCCGTGACAAATTGGCACCCATTCAGCTTTTAGTGAAGGTAGTGGCGGTGCAAGGCCGGGACATAAAAACATAGGTGTGACGAAGTAAACAATCTGACACGATTTATTTTGGTAACGTTACGCAAATGGAAAAATTGGCTAAAATAATTGCTTTATTGAAAAAATGCTTTAGCGTAAGCAATTAAATCTAAACTTGTGTAAGCGTGGTCACGTTTTAATTAAATTCAGGTACTATAGAAACTTTATAAAAATACTGATAGATTAAATGTGTAACTTGAATACATTTTCAACATAATTTAATCTTGATTAATTTTATATAACATAAGAACTTGAGATAATTTTTACAGACTTCGTGCTCTCTTTTTTAAAACAATTTTAATTCAAATGTAATTAAACTTTACTAATAAGTTATTAATCTACGTGAAGGGCTGATATATGTACTACAGAATCAAGCAGGGCCACTTAGATTAGTGCCTTTTGACAACTCTTATCCATGAGCTATTCTAAGTGAACCCTACGCGGCTTATAATGTGATGTGAATATTAACATTCAGATACATTATGGTATTTTTAGTTATATTTAATTAGTAGTACCTTAAATATTCATGATTCATTATATGTGAATTTTTAATCAAATGTTTGTTCTTCATTCTTGACAACGGCGACTAGAAAGGAACAAACGTTGATTAAAAATTTATGATTTAATTAATTAAACTCAATGTAATCTAATAGCAAATGACTTTTATTAATTGAAAACCGTAAAATTAAACCGAATTTTTGGTAAGTAAATGTAAAAAAGTACGAAAAAGACATTAGTTTCATTGTGGTTATACAGGGTGACTGGTGGGTCACTTTAAAATTCGAGGACGTGATAGTTTGAGATCATACATGAAGACAAAAATAAAATAAAAAATAAATATTAATTATTTACTGAGTAAAGTTAACCGAAAGTTAAAGAATTCATTAGTAAATGCATGTTTCATAGGCGTAATACAATAGATACTTAGCGGGTGGTGGTGTGCGTGTGGCACACTAGTGTGTGCGCGTTGACTGAGACGTCGCGTTGGGAAAAGTGTAGCAATGTCTCTTTATTTATTTATAGGCAATTCTGGAGAAAAACTAACAGCCTTCTTTAATACATAATTATGATCAGAGTCGAGTATAGAGTGCTCCCCTGCAATATCTAAAATTTGTCACCAGTCACCCTGTTTTCCGGTGTTCATTTGCACGTGGACAAACTTTTGTGTCAGCCATGATATTTTATAGCTTTTGCGACTTTTACTTTGTAAACATTGGAGCTTGCCAACTCTTTGTGTTCATCTTTGCTTAGTCAACGTTTAATTGCAGACGAAATGTGACAAAGCAAAATACGTTCTTAATGGTGAAGATATAAGAAGACTTGGTATAGCTCTGCTGGGCATTCTACATAAATGATAAATAAGTTATCCAAACAGACACAACAACTACCTACACGGCGGTAAAGTAAGCTTAAATGTAGGCCGATTTTAACGTGTAATGAGAGGTTTTCTGTCAGCTCATTAAAAAAACAAAACTGCACAAAATTGGTACAAAAGGCTTTGATAGATGGCGCTTTACAAAAGGCGAAGGCGAAGAATTTATTCCACACTGCGTTTTTTAAAATTAAAATAAGTTAATTGACGTCTGTATCAGAAATTGAAAGTATAAATAACCATAAATGGTAGATACCACTTACCTACAATATAGTATACAGACTTAACGCCTTCGGCTTTTTTAAAGTGCTATCTATAGAGGTTTTTTGAACTAATTTTTATGAGCTGTCAGAAAACTCCCCATTGAATGTGGACCACCCCACGATTTTCTTTGGTTCCTGACCTATGACTCAAGTTTTGATTTGCCATATTCTAATATCTATAGAGATGTACAAAAATATAAATGTTCAAGTCTGAAAGCTTTCAAAATGTGGACTTCAGTTTAATTATTGTGCTTTGTTTATTTATCACAATGTTTGTCAAACCGCTTAATTGATAAACACGATCATAGAAGAGTAACTTCAAACAAAATCTCTTTGAAAAAGCGGCACACGACCTTTGTTTTCTTTTAGCACCTAATTGTTTTCTTTGAAAATGATAAAAATGTGATAGGTTTATTTGTCAACGCACGTCGCTCATTGGCTAGACAACACATAGTAACTAAAACATCATTTGACATTAAAACGTACATTTAAGAACCTGAAAGAGTCATAGTGGACGATTTATGTAAAAGGTAGCAATGAAAGTGATGAATATTTTTACTACTCATATTTTTATATTTTGTTTATGATTTAGACAAAAAGATTACGTTTATAATTTGACGACCGGCTGGTGAAGTGGTAACATATATAGCCTTCAAGGCCAAAAACTGGGTTTGAATCCCGGTAGCGCTAGATATTTTTGTGATGAACACAGATATTAGCTGTGAAGTCAAGGATGTTTATTGTCTATTTCAGTATATTATTTTGTAATAAAAAATATGTGTTATGATTATACATAGGTACCTATATGTTTTTATTATCCAAATCACAAATTCTTCAAGGAACTTAATTTGGGCTACATTATGTTTTGTGAAGTTCAGAAATATTTAATAATCCAATTATATTTATAATTTATTAATTCATTTGATTATTATAATTAATCAATTCATTTAATTATCATAATTCTAAAATCTATTGAATGATGTCAAGTGAAGTCTTGATTAAAGATGTTACGGTTATTCGTCTATCTTCCGGAACCATTTTCTCAGCTTTTTGACATTAATTTAATCTGTAACGGAAGTTATAGGCTTCCCTGTGCGCTGATTGTCTTCATAGGTTGACGACCTTGTTTTAATTTAAATTCAGCATCCCAGTAAGCATTGATTAGGATAAAGCATGCATTAGGATAAGCACTTTTTCAGGCAGGGGTACATAATCACCGTACATTGTTTTTTACTATAATACCTAAGCAAAAAAGCGTATCTAGCAAATACAATGACTATATTAAGTGAAACTATGCATGAATAGGTACTGTCAGATTGATATATTTAAGAAAATTTAAATAGATAACATCCAAAAATGTACTTATACATTGTATATGCACGTCTAAGACATTTTTGATCCACCTTAATATCCAATTTTTTCATGAAAATAATATGATTAGATTCTTTCTTTGACCTACGTTACTTACCGTATATGGGTCACGTTAGACGGTAAAATAGGATGACAAATTTTGGTTCAAAAGTACTAATTTTTAGTACATAAATTTAAGTATTTTTGTGGGCGTAACTTTTAGCAGTTGAACATAAGCCTTTTTTAAATTTTGCAAACAGAATGTACAAATGTGTTTGACTTCAAATTATAAACATTCGAAAATTTACTTAGTTCATCGGGTATAACACCATCCTCGTAGAAATAGTTGTCCCAAGTTTTACTTATAAAAATTGAATTTGGTAGTTTACGGGTTTATATACACGTCATAACTTAATCTTGCATTTTTATTATGCAAATGCGATAAATTTATAAAACATTTTATAACTCACATGAGCTTTGTTTATATTTTTACAATGGACAAATACGGTCCATGACATTTACCGCCAACAACTAACTAAACACGAAAGCACCCGAATCAACAACATAAAACAACATTTTCGTTGGGCCATTTTCGAGCACTAGTTACTCTTCCATGCTTTTTTCATTCACTGACTCCAGCAAATAAGAAATAATTTATGTCTTTATTATCGTTCTTGATAATTTTTTTCTTGGATCTTTGTTTTTGCTATCAATTTAAATTATACTTAAAATGAGTAATTCTAATAAATAGCCACAAAAGCTACGATAGAAACCTTTTCCACTGTAAAGATACATGTAAATAAAAATAATCATTAATATTCTATAAATATGAAAAAAAATTGTTCCCACCAAAAACTTTATTTTCTTTGTGAGAACTCGTTTGGAAAGGTACTGCGGTGTTTCTTTAACGAAAATAAGAGAAGATCTTTTGGCCACCATACGAATAACACGAAATACCTCATTCTCAGAATAAACTTCCAATACATTAACAGGAACAAAGGCATTTCCGAGCAATGCGCATTTTTTATATCCTGATTAAAATATACCTACATATAAATTTGTCAGAATCCAATAGCATTCAAATCCTGAATAGAAATTCAAGCGATTGAAGTTGCAGCTAAAAGGTGGTCTTTGGCAATATTCCAACACACACTAACGATTATTGACAAGTTATCGATGTACTCTCATGAATAGTTTCTGTTAAAACCCTTAAGGTGGCGACTGACCAGAAAATAATATTGTCTTAAATAAAACACTTTTTAACCGGATTTACGCGTATATTTACGCGTTATTAAAATTTAAAATGTACGCGATAAATCCGGTTAAAAAGCGTTTTATTTGACCAGAAAATTTTAGCGCAATGTAACGTTACATTACGATGAAATGCTGCAGGTCGCTGATCCGCTCGCTGCGAGCGCCGCTCGCTCCACTTGGTTGTTGGTATTTTCGCGAATCCCTTTAAGTGTTAAGCCAAAATTTTAGGTCCGTACAGCTATGAGGGTCGTCGCGGACGCATGTTTAAATTAGGTACCACAGTTTTGACGAGCGTGGAGGTGGAGCACAGTCGAGCACAGTGATCACCACGAGCAAGTCAGGTCACGAACAGGTCAGTCAGGTAATGTCGTAACGTACCACGCTCGCCGCGAATGTTACGATACGCCGAAATTTTCTGGTCAGTCACCACCTTTAGACCCAACTCAACGGAGTATTTTCACGGAGCCTTGTCTTCATGACAGCCTGGCTAAGCCTCCATGAAAATCATCCAACGACCAGGTCTTGTATCACTATAATATAATACATACAATGGAGTGGGGAGCAATTAAACAAATAAATATTGAAGACTCGTACATTACGATGGATTTACAAAATACGTCCTAGCTCCAAAAATAAAGCCTATTTCTGTATTCTTATACTTCATAATATTTTCACATTTCACGATTTTTCCACGCTCGGCTTCATTTCCATAAATGTTTGAAAAGGGAGTTTGATTTTTATAGCCTATTGATGTTTGTTGAACTGGTAAAATATTATATTTCCTAAATGGCAGAATGACGTTACATAAAATAAATGGTATTATGTTGTAAATTTGGGGCGTAAAATATAGCTCTAAATATTTGGTAGAATAAACTCTACTTTTGCTGATCAAGTTTTGTGAAAACGTTAGATGTAAAAATAGTCTTGGCGTAAGGTCTTTTGCAGAGCATACGTGGAAAACACCTAGTAAATTAGCTTATCTATTTGTTTCTTAACATTTGACCTCAATTTCCACGAAGAGTAAGCGCTGAATTTAAAGGTTGATTAAGAATCATAGACAAAAACTAAAAGTTACAACTTAATTAAGTATAAGGAAAAGAACTGTACTCAAATTAAAAGGGTGGAAAGCTCACTGATCCAAACATTTTGAAATTTGAATTTCTGACGACCTATGTACCTTGGGCACCCGGGGAGGCCTATGTTCAGCAATGGACGTCTACAGGCTGTTGATGATGATGATAGTACATGCTAATTTTTAGATTTTCTATAGCTAAATCAATAAACAGTCATTAATTCCAATAAGAACCATTGAATCTGAGCATTAATTTATATATACATACAAATAGATTACCTTATAAATATAACCTTTTAAAATAACTAAAAGCGAGTTCATAAAATGTATCATCATTTCAATATCACGAAACGGGCCCAAATATAGCAGACTACAAAGTGTTGATTGATATCAATTCTACTAATAGAGTTAAACTGCTTGTTTATCACATCACAAAAAGGTACAAAATATTGGCAATTTTGTTTCATTCCGAACGCTTTCTTCTTACTCCATTCAAATTCAATGAACGTACACAGAATTGTAATTTCATATAGATTATCTGACAGTTTTTTAATGAAGACCGACTGTATATCTGTGCTTAAGTTATGATGTATGTAAATGTAATAAATAAACTGCCTGTCGCAAATGAATAAATCTTTATAAAAAAAATAGAACTAATATTGTCTGAAAAATCAAAAGCTAGCTGTTTGTTCCGCGTTAGGGCATTTCATGTCAACAAGGACCAAAGTTTTTTTTAAACAACCACAGACTGGTTTGTTTTCGATCTGATTCTTTATTCTATAAGCCTTCGGGCTTTTTAAATTTGGCCGAGCTTGTTAGCTTCGTGCCCTCGCGAAGCTAAAACTAAGTTTTCTCCTACGCATTTCTCCGATTTTTGTTGAGAAACTTGTAATGTTTAATATTGTCTTAAGTTTTCGAGATTCATACTATTAAATAAAATACTTTTTAGCCGGATTTATAGCGTATATTTAAATTTTAAATTTACTTTTAAATTTAAAAGTATTCGTCTTAATATTGTCTTAAGTTTTCACGATTCATAATTTAAACAAAACTACTTTTTAACCGGATTAAGCGCGTATAATTTATATTTTACATTTTACCTCGACGTTTCGGTGTCTTTGCAGACCCCGTGGTCACGAGCGACTGAGGTGTCAGGCGTCAGATTGATAGTGGAAAAAGTTATACATCATCTCCATCTATTTCTCAGTCTTCGAGCGTAGCGTTCAGGGTCAACACAAAATGAGCTGACAGTGTCTTGAGTTTCAGGTCGTGCTGTTTGTTGGATGTTTGATTTAATATCTTTAAGAATAGGGTCCCGTGCTGGTGATAGTTTCCAACCATCTTCTCTGTTGAAATTAGGGTGTTTTTTAATTTCAATGGCTTCTCTGATCATTCTAGGTATGTAATGTTTCTCCCTAGATAGAACTTTCACAGAGTCAAACCTTAAATAGTGGTTGGGCTTGTCTATGGCAAAGACACCGAAACGTCGAGTTAAAATGTAAAATATAAATTATACGCGATTAATCCGGTTAAAAAGTAGTTTTATTTAAGTATTCGTCTTACCAATCTTAAAATTGCAAACAATGAAACCATGGTTAGTTTTGAATTTTGATGTTAAGTCTTTGTTTACATCACTTCCTGTCAAAGACTGCATTGAAATTGTCAAGAAAAAGCTAACTGAATCAGATTTACCTGTTGAATATGCAGAATTATTAGAATTATGCCTTACATTATGACTCTGTCAAAAATTTATCTAGAGAGAAACATTACATTCCTAGAATGATCAGAGAAGCGATTGAAATTAAAAAATACCCTAATTTCAATGGAGAAGATGGTTGGAAACTATCACCGACATGGGACCCTATCCTGAAAAACATTAAATCTAACATCCAGCAAGCTGCACGACCTAAAACTCAAGATACTGTCAGCTCGTTTTGTTTCAATCCAGAACGCTACGCTCGCAGACTGAGAAACAGATGGAGATGATGATGTATAACTTTTTTCATCTATCAATCTGACGCTTGACACCTCAATCGCTCGTGACCACGGGGTCTGCAAAGACACCGAAACGTCGAGTTAAAATTTAAAATGTAAGTATACGCGATAAACCCGGTTAAAAAGTGGTTTATTTAATTGTAATGTTTATTTTTTATTCTTAGGTATAAGAATCAGGTAATTTTTTTGATATTTAAGTAGATGCTGAACGATAATAAACTGAAATATTTATGTATTTGTTATCATACTTTAATATATTCCTGAGTATCATCACTACTTTTTTATGTGCTTACTCTGGGAACAAAGGGCTTTCACATTTAGGTAAGAACTAGCAAAATAACCTTGTTAGTGGATGTCAGACTTTATATACAAACAAATTCGCTAACAACCATTTTATACATTTTAACGTGCCTTTCAAAGAGCCCTTTGTTTATAGATTTTTGTTCTATACAGATGGGTAATGTTATTCTAAATATAATAAAAAACACTTTTGTCTATAGTAACTACAATACTTTCCTTTGTGATACATTGTAATTACGATAAAAGAAACAACGGGAGTCCCTTTTAGATAATATTTTGGTAGCAAAGAAAAACGTTTTTCCTTCTGATAAACCACTGTGTATTCTATACCTATGAAAAAGTAAAATAAGGATTTTTTTATAATTTGAAGGATTTCTTTTTCCCTCATTTTGCCATATCGAGGAAAACTTCTTAACCTTTCACGATAAAAAAATCATTAAAATCGGTTGCCAATAGCGAAGACTTCCGAAAATAGGGATAAATTGATAACCTACTTTTTTGATGTAGGTTAAAATTAAAGTACATTTTCATGAATATTATGTATCTAATTTGTACTTTTTGCCTCAGACGAGATTTGATTTAGCTTGTATTAAGTTGTTTTTCGATACTCGAAGTTCCTGTTTTTTGTAATTATAAATAAGATTACATCAATAATATTGAGCGTAAACAGCGAGAAATTGAATCAAATTAAATTTGTTATTATGAAAACACGAAAATTTTAATATTCGAAGGTTTTTAACAAAGGAGAAAATATATTTTATTTGGTATTTATTCAGTATAAGGTGTATCTGATACCAAATTTTGCATAAAAATCACACAAACATCCACATACCCTTGCATCTTAAACGTTTACATTACTGGTATTGCTTAGAAACAACGTATAGTTTATCGTATAATTTGGTTAGCCTCAGAATTTACCAACAAAACAATATCAAGCAAATGAGAACCGAAAGCAAATTGTACGTAAACCAGAGCAGGCAATGATTAGGCAAGTCACATAACACTAGCGTGGGAAACTCAACCTAGTTAGTACTGAATGGATAGAAACTTAAGGAATTTGAAATGCCTAATCTAAAACAGGTTAAGGGAAGTAATAGAATTCAATAGTTTAGTTTACCATCGTTTTGCTTGCGATTTTGCTCCTGTTAATTTAAATTTTTGGTGTTAAGTATGCCTTATTCTTATTCGTAGTTTAAAATCGATAACAAAATCGATAACACATTCTGTATACATGACGTGGACTTCATATTACAGTATGATCATCTAAGGTAAACACTCTTGTTCGGAAAGTTTTTGTAATCAGACTACATTATCTTAATAATCTATACATATAATAAAATGGTAGGAAAGTCAAAACTGTACATTGAATATTTTTTTAAAAGAATACTTGGCGTATGATCTACAATCGAAACAGAAACAAAAAATATAGTTTTTAGAATTTTTGTCTGTTTGTCTGTTTGTCTTTCCGGGATAAACTCAAAAAGTACTGCATGGATTTACTTCAAATTTGGCAGTCGGGTCAACATATAGGCTACACATTATCACGCTAGCAGTGTTATAATCGTAGGTGCGTTTGGTGCTGCATAGCGTTCACGCAGACAACGTCGCGGGCAGCAGCTAGTTAAATATAAAGTTGTCGTTCATAAGTATTTTCTTAAATACATGTAAAATAATAAATTTTTCATTTGACTTTAATTTTAGCTAATAATAATACGTTATTTTATGAGCGCCGCCGCAAACCATATAGGTATTGGTTTTCATATTCATCGAAAAAGTTAATGAGAATTCCGTGGGATGTGCATGTGTTTGTTTATATTTTAATTTTAAAGCAAAATTAATAATACGGACATGATATCCCTTTTCCTTGTATCTTGTTTATTTGTTTTTAAATGAACTCAGTTTGGTATACTATAAACATTTTGTTCTCAATAATGTTTGGTCACTTGTTTTTAGAACATGTTGTGTATGTATTTATTCATTTATTTATGAGGGTGTATGTAGGCAACGTGTCCTTTTAAATTCGATAGTACCCATACCGCTAAGCCTAACTCGTCGATGAACAGGACAAAAATCTTGTTTCGCTAATTTACTCCCGATCAGGTTGCCATGTATGTGAGACGTGCACGCGATAAATATAGAAATTAAGTAAGTGAAATATTTAAATGGAATGTATGTTCATATAAACTAACTGATAAATTTATTTCATTTATGTAATTTAAAATATTGATAAATAAAAGATACCATCCATCCAATCACGAAGAGTTTTCTGTAAAATTGATAACGTCAAAGACACTTAACGAAATTAAACTTATCTTTAGGTATTTCATATAAAATAGTAAAGTTATGGGGCTCGTAACTTTGTTTGTAAAAATAAACGAAAAGCGCAGCCTTAATCGGAGTAGTTGGCTCGGCGAATAGGCGCCAAGCCGTAACAAGGGTTTTATTATCCATGGCATTTGTGTTCACAAGCATTAAAAATATTTTTTGTTTATGGTCAGTAAACTATAAATCCTAATACTATTACTGACTTGCTTATATTAAAGCTAATAAATTTAAACTGACACACTAAACATGTAGTCTCAAAATAAGCTATAATACAGGGTGACTGGTGACAAATTTTAGATACTGAGTGTGTTCTCACTGAACTCGATTCTATGTAATAAAAGTCGATAATTATGTAATAAAAGTAGGTAAGTATATCATTTTTCACAAATCTCTTTGAATAGATAAAGAGACCTTACTAAACTTTTCCTGACGCGCTGCTGTCTCGAACAATACGCACACAGCAATGTTTCCGTCACACACACACCACCACCCTCTAATTATCTATTGCATTACGCTTATGTAACCATGCGTTGCGTAATGAATTCTTTAACTTTCGGTTAAGTTTATTTAGTAAATAATTAATATATATTTTTTATTTCATTTTTTCTCTTCATGTATGATCTGAAACTATCAAGTCCTGGAATTTTGAAAATGACTCACCCCTGCTTGTGTAATGGAGATCACACGGTAGAACTTAGGGGTATTAGGGTGTTAACTGGGGCCAGTTTAAAACGTTTATTTCCTTAACTAGCTCGGCTAGGACTCGAACTCAGAACCTTTCACGGCTAAGCTAATCACCCCACCAATGAACCACAGCTAATAGTATTGCCTTTTATAAACACTAAAACAACGTCTTCCTAGAACGAAGCACTGAATAACTAAACCACTTAAACTAATGCAAACAAAAACTAGATTAACTTATTTAAAGAACGATAGCTCCAGTAATCTCGATCTTGTTGCGGTTCGAGATTATTTTCAGTATTTGAGAGCGAGAGCATTCGAATTATAAATAACTAGGATTGCAACTTTAACTTTTTAACAGATAGAAATAAGGTAGATGGACATTTTCCACGTGTAGAATTTAAAGGTCTTTCTATTTCTAAATAAAATACCCATGTTATATGGTATTTTACACCCAATACCTAACCATTACTTTACTTTTAAGAGCCCACGGCACTAAAGTAAAGGAATGGTTAGGTTGCTATCATCTAAAAGAAACATTTTTTTTTTCGATGATAACAAACTAATTTATTATACGGCTAGCTGTTTCGCGCGGTTTTACCCGCGCAACTCCGAAACCCGCTGTGTGCCACACTGTACACTATCGCTATGACCAAACATCCATACATCCATCGAAACTTTCATCTTTATAATATAAAATAAGAGTAAGAGTAAAAGGGTTCATCTCAGTGACCATACATTGCCTGGCTTTTATGCCCACCATAAAAAGTTGATTCTTTTATTATTTTTGGATAGTATAATAAGCTGAAAAAGAAATGTAACTATTGATTTCGTGTTAAGAAACACAAGTTGGAATTATCCACCATGTAACAACAGAGCACCATGTAATCACGAAGCAGTAACAAAGCAATGAAAGTCCTCTACCACTTAAAAATATTTGGATTTACTACTTTTTATACTTATGATTTAATATTTTCACTATTTTTACTTGTTCACAACGTTTTTGTTTATTTTTATTTCATATTAACATGATGAAGATAGTTCCGAACGCAACTATTTATTTTTCTCTTTTTTGGCCGCAGTAGATACTCTACATACCTAATCAATTCAATATTTTATTTATTTCGATTTACCGATTACATAACAAAACTTACGCAATATTCATTAAATGAATTAACATTTATGTATTTAATCTTTTGATTATTTTTATAGTTTGGGCTTAAAAGCCAAGACTGAAATTATGCCTTTCTGAATATAACCATCACTAAAGGTTTCGGTAGCAAAATGTTTGGTTTCATAATGCGAGCTTATAACTTTATTTGTCATACTCGTAGCAATACTAGCAAAATTTTCATTTCAAAATTATCTTTCCGCTTTGGTCAAAATAATGACCAAATATTCCAAACAATTTGACAACTTAATATTGTTCAGCTAGTTGTGGTTTTAATAACAACAACAATGTAATGATAAATTCAGATCCGCGGCGTTGTTAAGGTAACTTACCCACAAAATGACAGAAATCTAATAATAATCTAATAAGATTGTGACATTTGAGAATAGTTTATTTTAGACAGTAACTAGAAACCGGCTAATAGAGGTATTTGTAATGGTTATATTGTATTTTAGTAAGAGACTTATTCCGAGTTTGGCGAGTTTGGCATTTCATCTGAATTTTTTTATGTAGAATCGGATTAAAAGTACGGAATCTTGGATAAAAATATTGTAAAAGGTGACTAATCTGAGTAATCTTAAATTAAGATTATTAGGATTCATCACGTCTATTTATATTTAACATTTTAACTCGACGTTTCGGTGCCTTTTAATGGTGTTGCGAATTTGCGAATTTGTACGTGGGGTGCGCAGAATGTTACATTACAAGTTCCATTACTAGCAATCTGTACGCACCATAAGACACAGCGCTTTAAAGACTGTAAAAAAGGTTTCTTTTATTTGAAATACAGGGTGACTGGTGGGTCATTTTCGAAATTCCAGGTCATGATAGTTTGAGATCATACATGAAGAGAAAAAATAAAATAAAAATAAATATTAATTATTTACTGAGTAAACTTAACCGAAAGCTAGAGAATTCATTACGCAACGCATGGTTACATGAGTAATGCAATAGATACTTAGCGGGTGGTGGTGTGCGTGTGGCGGGAACCTGCTGTGTGCGTGTTGACTGTGGCATCGCGTCAGGAAAAGTGTAGTAAAATCTCTTTATACACCACCTTTGTTTAAAAATCGCATTATGTATGAGATAAACTCCACCTAAAACAAGATATTAATCCCTTAAGATTAAAAAAGGTATCTTACAGGGAATAAACAAATACTTTAATCCTAAGGGTTATAATGTCATTTGATTTTGGAATGTCAATTGGAGCGAAATTTAATAATACCTACATGGACATGGCTGTATGACTAGTTGCTTTGCCTAATTAAAAATATATGGACTTTAAATTTGGCTGTATAAGATTGTGTACCTTTACATTTGGAACGACTACCAAGAAAAAACTAAAAACCCTTGTAAAAAGGGTGGCTGTATGCGACGGTTTCTTTTGCCTTTTGAAAAAGTCAAATAAGAAGTAAAATTGCGCGGTTTTTGAAAAGAAAATTCTTTCAGAGTTTTTATTTCAATAGTATTCAAATAAATAAAATATGTCGAGCTCGAGTGACGATTTAACACCAGAAGATATTAGAAATGAAGCAAATAGTATCGTCGATAATATTTTGCCGTGTAAATCGAAGCATTTTTACATGAAATGTTACGAAGATTTCTTTGCTTGGAAAACTAAAAAAGCCGTGAAAATTATTTCGGAGTCATTGTTTTTAGTATATTTTTAACAGTTGTCTGCTACAAAGAAACCTAGCAGCCTATGGTCTGTTTATTCAATGTTGAAGACAGAACAGTAAACAATGAATATACCAAATAGAAATATCACTTTATCTTTACATAACTGGTCAATTGTTTCTAATATTACCTTTAATTTCTATGATGCCCGTGACATAATACACTGCTTTATCCCCTTGATGTATAATCTTCTATTATTTATTCATAGGGATTTCAAATGAAAAATGAAATACCTACTTTTATGACATAATAATGATCAGAATCGAGTTCAGAGTGCTCTCCTTCAGTATCTAAAATTTGTCACCAGTCATATCGCGAGACTTAAGAAAATAACATCTGAGTAACCCAAAGCTTAAGAGATGGACTCGTAACTTTTTATATAGTCAGCATCAAATGCCATAGCTACCGCGATGCTAAGTTCAGGGTTTGATGCCAGTCTCCTCTTAAGCTCGTGAACTCGATTTTGAACTGCATCGGCACAACTTTTAAATGAGATTGAGGTAAAATGTCAATAGACAGGTTTGAAACTTATTTATTTAGATACAACTTGGCATTTGGCATTATTTGTATGATCAATAAATAAATATTGTGTCACTGAATTTTCCGTACGAATATTGTATTGCTATGAATAAGAAAAAAAATCCTACTCTATCCAAATAAGGAAAAAAATAAACAAAGGAGAAAATTTGAAAAAGTCGTGGGTAGAATTTAAAATTCTTAAGGTAAAGCTTCTTCTAATTAGTTAAGATAAGAAAATGTAAGGGCCAAATTCTAATAACCTGTAATCGCATGCCGTTAAAATTAGGAATCCGAGGGGGAACAAGATTTATTAGCGGTTCTTATAAAAATATTCTTGTGGTATTAGATTAAACAGGCTTTGTTTGCTCAAAGATCTTTATTTAGGATAAATACTTTATGGAAATTTGTAACTTTAGTATAATTTCGAGCTTAGTAAAATATTCCGTTTTTAAATATATGATTATAATACTTTGAATAGACTTAACCTTGTGTTATAACATTATTTATATTATTTTAATTAGTTTAATAGCAGCTCATCGAGATTAACATTATTTATATTATTTTGATTATTTGAATAACAGCTCATCAAGGTTTTAATAAGTGATCGTAGTCTTTTTTATTTTTACAGTATTTTGTAAATAATCACTCTGTTTACATTAACAATATTTTCAGTGGAAAGTGTAAAGCGATGAAAACATTTTAGTAAGGCTACCCTTGACTTTTTTCTGTTTGGTGGTAGGATCCCTTCTGGGTCCGCCTGGCTAGCGACCACCCTTTATATAAAGTCTGCCGCCAAATTTTACCGCTCCGGCGGTAATGTGTTCCGGCAATATTGTATAGAGAGCCAGTTCCTTCCTAAACCCGTGTGCTTTCATCTTCGACCTCATCGTCACTTACCATCAGGTGAGATTGAGGTCAAACGCGGGTTTAGTCACTTATAAAAAAAAAAAGACTTTGACCCCTCGACATAATTAAATGCAAGTTATTTATCACTATCCGTACGGTCTTCGTCAGGCAGGAGTGTGGAGGTGACACAACAACTAGTTGGTAAAAGAAGTGTGGTGTTGGCAAAAAAACGTCAAGACGTATATGGGAGTATACGATCGGGACACAATATAATTCTTTTAAGGAATCCAAGTAGGTTCTTGCTGGTAAATTTTTCAGAAATTATTGCGGTACAATTAAAAAACACAAACAAATTCATATCCTCAAACGTTCACGTTTTAATATCAGCTACTATTTATCCGCGTTGGTTTATATTAGCATAATCAAGATTAAAGATATGGCATATTGTGTACCCTTCGTGTGTGCCAAATTTCAACTGAATCCGGCAAGCCGTTAAACATCAAAGGGTAACAAATCATCATCTGTCTTTAAAACTTTCACGTTGTTTTAATTAGTAAGAAAATAATATTTAATGTTCACTAATCGCGCAACTGAATAAACTGGTCATAAATAACAGTTAAGATTATCCCCGAGGCATCTATAATTGAGTTATAAAATATCCGAGCTCTAATTGCAAGAATAACAAGTAAACCCTAAACGTAAATTATCTGACCAAACTATGATACAATATTTGCTTATCTAAACGCCGTAGGGACGGTGCTATCACAGTACAGATATCTACAGTAATTCAGCTTCATACAAACGGGCGAAACGCGAGCTATACCTACGCGGCTCGATCTCGGCATGCGGCCAGTCGAAACAATTGTTGATTGAGTTTTACGTTACTATGAGGATTGTTTATACTTTAAAATTTCATAATACATCTTTTCGTACGTGTCAGTCGAGGCACAAGTAATTTTCGATAACTAACTTATAAGCACCGACTTGTTATTCAAACGTAAACATGATTTTTCGACACAAAACGTATTTTTGGTGAACATTTATTATTCAATTCACAAAGTATTTTATTTGTTTATATAAAAACTAAATGGAAGTAAACACAAAGTAGGCAAATGTAATTAAAATGCTGAAGGCAGGCAGCCCTATCACATGCGAACGGACCACGGCGCGCTGTAGGCATTTATTTCAAAGATGCGGCCGAGTTGAATTACTGTAGATATCTGTACCGTGGTGCTATTGTTCACTAGTTATAGTTGTTCACTATATTTAATAGTTTGATGTTGCTTGTTTTCTGTATAGACTGTTTTAGAATTAAAATTAATTCAACTTATCTGTTTATGTAATGTTGATAAGTTAGTGAAGGGTCGGCTATGAGCAGATCTACCGCTTGTGGGTCAGCGTTTCGTATAAGCGGATTATCTGGGTGACAACCGCGTGGTGGTGGGAACGTTCTGAGCATATTTTGTTTTTTATTTTAATTTAATTTAATTTAATTTTCATCGGACAACAAACGGAGTTACATAGCTAAATACAAAATTTGGGTTATAAATAACAGAGCACCATTGAAATGTTGTCGCCTATTACTCTTACATGCTTGTTACAGTATCAATGTTATTTAACAATTCAGACAGAAAAAATATAAAAAAAATTAGAAAAACATAATGATTAAAATATAATAATTTATTATGTTTATTATTTATAAACATAATAAATAAATTGCATAAAAAATATTATTCCACAATTGGCTGTAAGTGTTACTTTTAATTTCATTGTTTATAACTAGGGCTGTGGAATTTGTGAAAATAAATAAATAAATAAATAAAAAAAAGAAACAAAAGTACACAAAATCTATTGATCACCTGACGGAATCGAACCAATGCCTTGTTAATATATTTTTTTAAAAGATAGGTTTTGAATGGAATCTGACTAACCTTCCTTTAAAGTTCTCGCTCCTGCGATTTGTCTAAGGATGAACAACCAGTTCCTTCCTTAGCCCGGGTGGTGTTTTTTCGATCTCTCCTTTAAATCCCATTAGATGAGTTTGAGTTCAAACGCTGGTTTCGTCACCTTTAAAGTTTAAACCTAACTCCTAGTATGACTATTTTCACCTTTCTGTTCTTATGAAAATAACAGGATTTTTTAATGCCACGTGGAGGGAAAGTACCCTTAATAATAGAGATAGCAAATTTTACTCCAAAAAATATTCCTTTATTTTTGAAAAGAAATAAAATTGCATTCAAAGATTATTCGAAAATTTGCTTTCTTCACCCAGTAATCGAACCGATTAAAATCTAAAAATGAAGATTTCATGGATTTCCTTTCATTAAATTAACCTAGTATGTTAGAGAAATTTCATTCTTGTAATTGACCCTAACCATCGCTGCAATAAAATTACACGGTGTCATTTTTACAGATTTTAGTCGGTTCAATTCCCGGGTGAAGCGAGCGAATTTTTGAAAATCATTGAATGCAGTTTTATTTCTTTTCAAAAATGAAGGAATGTTTCTTTGTAGTATTATTTGCTATCTCTTTTATTTAGAGTACTTTCCCTCCAGGTGGCATTAAAAATACCACCCTGTATAAACAAGATATTCATAAAAACATACTTATTTTTGTTTTCGTTTACGTAATTAAAGGAACAGTCTTTTCTAAGATAATATGTGATGGTGACAATAATATTAATCTGACACATACTTTACCAGAACGCTAATTAGCTATCATATCTATTTAATGAGTATAATATACTGACAATAGATTTAATTGAGGCAACCTGTTGTTGTTTCTTTAGAATACCTAATTATAATTCAGGCAATTGTTGTCGTGAAAAGAAGACAAAAGATATTTGTTTTAGGCAACTCTAAATTTTCCGAACTCTCTCATCGTGATGCTATAAAACAAAGGTTAATTGGTAAACATACAGCATTAGAAATTGCACAATGTTAATAAATGGAGCAACTGTAATAACTGACTACATATGAGAATAATATTGAACTAGTGATTAAGTTTTATGAAGTGGTATCATTTTATATTGCTAAATTCAAATTATGTAGGTAGTTAAAAACTCTTTCAAAGATTAGTTTTTAGGACATTAAGTAACATTATTTTTTATTGGCCAAATGCAGATCTTATTTAAATCGAAAATTATTTTTTATGTATTGTAATAATAATGTTATAAATCCGACCTGGGTACGACTCTTACAAATTGATCTAAAATAAACAATGTTTGGCAGGTTATTCGGTTTTTGACAAATTGCCATTACATATTGGGTCTGTAATTTGTTTTTTTTTTCAAATTTTGACTACCTGATTGGCTCTATAATCAAAGTTATTAGGTATAATGTGATTTTTGCCATTCGCTAATAACGTGAACTTCTAAACAATTAAAATTATCAATCAAAATATAATTTAATACAATTTAGAAATCTAGGTCGGTCAAATAAAGATTCTTTTGACTTTGACTTTGACTTTGAAGATGTTTTCCAATGTATCACATAAACTTCTACGAAAAAGTAAGTATGAAAAGTTTTTCAATACAATACTAGTTTGAAAAGCTTTTCCAACTTATTTATTGTTTATCTCGAGTGTCGTGATATTATCGTAACCGCGTAACGTAACATGTTTCTTAATGACAAAATAATGGGTGCCGAATCGGTTATCAGTTTCCAAGTACAAAAAATATGTTTAAAAGTAAATTATATGCCTGGATTAATGAAATTATTAATTATAATATAGCACATTTATTTCATTTTTCTGCAAACTGAACTTTACTTTCATTTTGTAAAGTTCAAGTTTAATGAAATTGTAAACCTTCCAAGCGGACATTGAAAAGGGCTTATCAGGGTTTGCTCGAAAAAGTCAACACCCTTATTTAAGGACGCTAGGATTATTCTGAGCAGATCCTATACGGCTAGCCTTATGATTAAAATTGATACATTATTTTTGTAACAAGTGAAATTGGAATATAAACGAGCTACATGAAAACCAATTATTGTATGTTTACACATACCCCAAAGCCTAAATAAACGTTATTACGAACGTATGCGACCCAAATATGGACTATTGTTTGCAAGACAATTTACTAGATAGAGCTTAATGCTATTACAGTCAAAAGGTCTTTAATAAAGGCAAGGTTAAGTGCTAGACCACAGTCATAACCTCGTTTACTTCAAATACTGGGCCACGTACTATGTCGTTAGAACATAGAGAGGTCAAAATACGTATGTAATTAACGCACTTAAAAAAATCTTAATAGTATGAGAGTTGTAATAAAACTAGGCGTAATATTATAGTTGAAACTTGATTTGAAATTAATTGCTTTAATTTGATAAAAGAACTGATAGTTTATTGTTTATGTATGTAAATAAATCAAAATAAAAGTTGTTTCTCTATGCGTTCATAAATCGTTGCTGCGATTATGATTCAACTTTGTTTGCGGTCGTACACGAAGGTTTCTTGCCAAAACAATGTATCTATTTACGGAATTGCTGGGTAAAATTGTATTAAGAAAATAAAATCCAGGTTGTGTATTATATTATGTTATTTATAAATAGGTTACATGAAACTTAAAAATATTCTTCTTTTGATTTCCATAGTTCCATTTAAATATAATTGGGATACAATTTTAGAAATTTATCAAAAACGCCCTCCTCACATTAAGGTCAACGTCTCAGGATAAAAGGCGCAAACATGCCATTTTTATATCCTCACATATTCTCAAACAAAATCGTGAGCCCTTTGTTCTTTGTTTTATTATAAGAGGTCAGAAGCTTTCGCAAATCCACAAAACAATACCGTCGCATTAGATTTATATTAAAAGTTACGAAAAATGTTAAACCTTGTACAAAAATAAGGTAAAGATCTTTTAGTAAACGTTATTATAGAATATCCAAAAGAATGGATTTCTTTAAATTTAAAATATGTGAAATCGAGGCCTTTTTTATCGCAAGGACTCCGATAACAAAATTTGGATCACTGGATCCAAATTTTGCGATAAAAAAAGTCAACGTAGGGCAATGGCTGCTGTGTAGCAATGCTTGCTTTGTCTAGGTCGATAACAGGATGGGTGACCGCCGACCATTCATTTCTCACGACGACTTTCTTTTTCGGAAGGCTTGTTAAGCAGTCGGTCACTCATGTTTTATACAGTAGTCGTTAAAGTTTGTAAAAAGCCATTACGGCCTAAACCTCCTCACCATCCAGGGGAGAGACTCACAGAAAGAGAGAGAAGCATCTAAGACGATAGACATAATTTCCTGTGTTCATATGGTTGCACTTTTCCTTTTTTGAAACACTTATGTTAAATTTACAATAGTAAAAAGAGGAAGGATGATAGTACCCACCTAGGTTCTTCTGAATAGATGAGACTTTTACTGGTAGAAAGAGTTATCCAATTAAACTATGGGAAATATAGGCAGTAGTAATCAATCAAAGTACAAATCAAGCCATGATTTGGCAATGCATCATTTTTACCGGCTGGTTAAGAACCACATACCACTAATATCAAAAACTCACATGCACACTCACGTGACAAAAATATAAACACAGTAACAATATGTCTAATTAATTAGGAAATGAGGACGTACAGTCACGTCTAATAGATATATATGTCGGCGGTGTCTAGCTAGAGCCTTATAGTTTATTTCGATTGTCTTCGGATGCCAGTACCTTCTTGGTAATTGACAGAGTCTACGTCACGAGTTTGTCACCAGCAGAAAGAATAATAACAATACAGAAGATGGACACGAGGAAAGTGTTCTTCAAGCAATTATTCAAGACAACCTGATCTTCAAGAGATCATTAACAAGAGAGTAGAACTGTCTAGCAGCCAAGATCAATCAGTTCAGCACCACAAGCATTGTCGATAGTAGAAAAACCGACTCGCCCTAAAGACGCCCACACAAAAGACTGTATTACAGAATCATGATTGAAATCCCCAAGAATATCTGATATTGGATAAAAGAAAGGAATCACCCCGATTCCGACATATACATTTTCATAAGTAATGTTCATAGCTGACCTGTCAGATTTTTGACAACTCATGAAATTTATTAAAGCAACATATAGTGCAAGCAATAGCTCATGTTCGGTTAATTCCAAATCATTTACTTATATAGAAACTGCAGCTAAGATATCGTTAAATCAAGTCTGCAGCAATCGTTTAGTTATAAACACGCAGGATTTCAATGACAATATCATCTTTATACATTCACATACCTAACAAAAAGTAGTTTGACAGGTCAGAGACTGTATGGACCGTGAACATAGGTACTATTTGAACCTTATCACAACCGAATAAGTTGCTAAGTGTGTACATCTTATTGCACGTGACTGTACCCATTCTAGTACTAAACTAGATAAGATCAAAGCAATAGAAACTTTGCTGCACACGTGAAAATCGTTAGATAATGTTACTGCACAATTGCTCGTTAATTTGCATAATGAAGCTAGCCATTATTAAGTTATTCTCACGGTTACAATTATACATTACAAAAAATAATAAATAATAAAAATTACATCAAATTCTTACAAGATAATCTTTATAATTGTTACATATATTGTGTTGAAAGTTACAAAATCATTTTTATGGTATCAAAATTTCCCATATATATGGATACTGGAACTGATAGGTCGTGGTTCGAACCCCGGAACGAACACAATTTTTTCGGTTTTCAATTCACTATCACTGACACTGAGACTCAAGAGACCCGCTTTGACATCACACACGAAGAGTGAGAAGTCCGACTAATTCCAATATGGCCACAAGGCTTAATGAGGAATCGCCCGAGAGGAAGCAAGAGGAGCCGATAACGGAACTTAGACACTTCTTAAAAATTAAACATCCTAGCACTGGTTATATTTACGTGTTAGTTGTAGCAATGGAGTATAACACATCCATTGTTTGGTTTATCAATTTGTTTTATACTTCTTTTTCTTATCATATTGTCGTGCCACCTTTATCGCGTTGTCGGTGGCCAGTGTAAGGGCCTCAATACTCTAGCTTTCCGGGCACATAGGGCAGGATAATAGGTGCAGCATAGTTTGTGGAGTCGCACCGCACAGGCAATGGTCGTCTCCGTCAGCGCTGAATCCCCATTTAATTAGGTTTTCCTTGCTTCGACCGAGTCTGTTGAGGCACTTCCAGATTGGTCAAGGCAGATCTACCTACGATATGTTTTATCGGAGAGACCGAGTGATAAAAACTAATATTGGTGCATCGAGTGTTTGGTATCAGTGAGCATTTCAACCGACTTCCAAAAAAGGAGGAGGTTCTCAATTCGTCTGTATGTTTTTTTTTGTGTGTCTTTGTTACACGAAATTTCGGACAGTTGTAAATTGATTTTAAAAATTCTTATTTCATATGATAGAGGATACTTCATAGTTAGTCCTACATAAATTTCATTGAAATCGGTTGAGTACTTCATTAAAAATTTCAATTTTTTGAAACAATATTAATGATTTCAGAGAATTTTTACGTGGATGACATTCTAAGTCGGCCAAAGTTTCGACGTGAAGTCGGTTTTTTTAATGCTCTGCATTCGTTGATTATGGCTTTCTCGATTCGATTGAACTTAGTATATTTCTGCGAATGTACATGCTGGACTGGGAGCGAAAGAAAAACATATAATGTGCCAGCTGCTTCTTTTCCTGGGCATACTGTAAAAGCCAGTTAAGGGACGGAGGTTTTATTGATGTTTTCGTGGGCGATAGGCTGACCCCCTATCACTGCAAGTCTCTCTCCATCATCAAAATACCTCCAAATTTGTCAAACGTGACATCAGATGGTTTTATAGCGTCTGGTATTCTGCCTACCCCATTAGGGATACAGGCGTGACGTTATGTATGTATGTCAATGGCAGCAAGTGGGTACAGATTCTCTTACGGAGTTGGTTTTAAACATCCTGTGATTAGCCGGCATGTATCGTTGAGAGCTGCTTTATATGGTGTGATCGACTCCACAAGGGGCATGCCTATTCTCCTGCAGAGTAACAAAGCGCACGACCAGATGTACGTAGAAAGGTTAGGTGCCCCAGTCAGTAGTAGTCAACCACTGCAGTATGTTGTTTCGAATGAATATTTTACTACTGACTTTGTGGCAATGTAAGTTCGGGGTCTGTCTAGAATTACTGCTAAATATGTTGGTTTGTCATAATGAGTAATTTATTCATCTTGCCAGTGGACGTTAAGTGTGCGGTGTGCCTGCCGTTTTATACTACCATACGTGGAACATGCCTACCAGTGCAGTATGTTGACAAATTATTTTATCCATCTGTTCCACTGTTCTATGTCTTGTTTCTATTTTTAACGACTATATTGTATATAAGTAATTCTGTAACTACTCTCATGGATTTTCAGTAAGGCACACAAAAAAATATTTTCGTGTTATAATATCTTAAACCTAACGTATTGCTTCACCGGTGATGATTGATACGATTGTTTTGTGATCACAAGTATTATCTTATAAATATTAAATAACCACGAATTAAATAAGTCAATAATTCCACAAAATAGATTTTTGTGGAATTATTGACTCATTCATGGTGCTCAAAAAGTAAACTAAGAACTCTGTTTATTCCAATACCGTGGGTCACCTATTGCCAGACTAAGATAGAAAGGTATGTGATAGTTTAAACGACCCAGTTGCGATATTGTTAAAAAGTTTAAATGTGGTTAATACGATAGAAAGGGTCCATTCTTGACCGATTTTTTTTAATATTAATATATTTAAAAAAAGTATTTTACAAAAAATCACGTCTTTTTTAATATCTGCGTAATTAAATTTAATATAACGATAACTGAAAATCATAATAATTTGTTAACCTATAAATAATAGATTCGTTAGCAATAAATTATTTTAATTCTTAATTTTTTATCACTGTGTCATAAAAAAATTAAGTATTTTTTACAAAAACATCTCTACATAACATTACATTACATCTTTCATAAAAATAAGTTTATCTGGATGAAATTTCGATACAATGAAGCTGAAAAAAAAATACTTTATTTTTAAATCTTTACAGACTATTTTAAATCAAGAGCTTTAAGTATCTATTCAATATTATATTTAACATTAATTTGGTACCTATTTAGTAGCTATCAAAGACTTCGTGAATAACAAAGGTGACTCGCTTCAATCGTGTGGATAAATCTTTATCGGTCATGACCCAGAGGTTATTGTAAATGTGACATAACGATGCTTTCAATTACGCCAATACTATCTGCATCACGCGGCTATGACCGCGTAAAATTTCATTTCGTGGCTATATTGGAGTAAAAAATATTCTAGGAGTCAGGTTTTCCCATGTGACTCCATGTGACATCAATATTAATCAATTTTATTTTAAAGGTTTAGTGGTTTACTCGTGAAAACGTAACAGGGAGACAGATGTACAGAGTAAATTTTGCATTATCTAATAATATTAGAGGGGCTCAGAAGATTAAACGTCAGGATTTATTTTAGATAATCATGTTCTGGTACCAGTAAAAGCTTTATAAACTTCGTTATTTGATTTTTAAAACTTTGCCTCTGAGTTGCGTACCGTGTAATTGACACACTTTTTGTAAATATGTTTTTTTCGGAAATAATCCGAACGAGGCTTCACGCAAATTGTAAAATGCACCAAAAATCTGAGGCACCAACCTGTATGTTTGTCGATAGGCGAATTCAATTTGTGGTTCAATTTGTGGATGTTTATGGTTTATTTTTGGGAGTTTATGCAGTTCTCAATAATGTTCAACAGTAGTTTTGCATGTTAGTTTTTGCAGAAAATAAATAGGTCAGTGCAATCGAGAGAAAATTTATCTCCGATTTATAAACCTAAATAAAAACTTTTTAATTGTATTTTTGGATAAATCCAGTTAAAAAGTTCTAAAATTAAAATTATGAATCGTGATTTTTTGACCGAGGGAAAATTTTTCATTATCAACAATTTATAGCAGGCGTACTGTGAATAGGCCATCTCCAAAGGAAAAAAACCTCTGAAAATATTACCATAAACAATTACGCACGGCGTGCAGATGATGATTGATATATTTTAATTAAATGTTTTAAACTGCCAGTGGATATTGCACGTAAAAGCTTTTGTTTGTCTAAGAGAGCATTTCATCTTTCGCTTTTTACCTACCTAAACACTTGCTTTACATTGCTTTACTTTCAAAGTTTAGAAAGGTATATTTTTGAATTATAACTCGTTTTTTTTTTTTAATTTTCGTAATGCATAATGACTGACGAAATCGAGATCTTTCTCTTACAGTCCTGTGGAGCAAAGGCTCAAAGATTGGTTTATTTTTATTTTGACGTTTTTATTGAAACGTTACCACAGAATGAGGTTCCAGTGATAGCCACACCGACCTCACGGCTTTTATTTTTTATGAGTTTTATGAATCACAACCGTTTTGTTAAATTTGAGCCCTTAGTTGACCCTCAAACTCAAGTTTCCGGAGGATTATTTCTAATATTAAATAAAATACTAAATTGTTCGGAAGACTGATGTCGGCGATTAAATTGATACCGCTGATAATATTTTCATTTAAAACGATGAATAAGATGATTTTCCTTCATCGGGTGAGATAAAGGGCGATGTGATGTCTGTGTGTTAGAAATATTGTATACACGTCTACCTTTGACATTGTCGCTGGCAGTATATTTCACATCTTAACAATTAGATAGTCCTAAAAGGTTTGGTTCAACTTCTTAGTATTATACACTCCCTAAACTATTGGTACTCCTATGTTTAAAGGCGAGGGTCACGCAGTTCCTAAAGATCACGATGCACGTACGATAGTATCTTCAATTCATGGCTAAAATTGAATCTATACTACCTACTAGTATGCATACATAATGTTTACACTGAATATAATAGTTTTCTTAAAGTATCGTCTGCACATGTTTTATTCAGTTAACTATATTTCTTCTTCTGCGTCGTCATAGTATTATTTATAAAATTATATTTTGATCCAAGAAGGTACTGTTTTCCTATATTTTTCAAGTGCAAAAAACACAAAATTATTACATCTGTGAATAATGATGTTATTAATTTTACTAGTCAGTATAATTTTTTAAAACTTTCAAAAAGGTTCTCTTGTATTCTGACTTTTAAAAGGCCCATTCGTTCGTTTCAAACTTGTAAAGCGTGCACTCCAGTTTAGAACTTAAACTAATAAATCTTACTCTTCACTCTTGAAGGAGCTATCAAGTTTAATAGAAAATGTATATTAAGTTTAAAAAAGTTGTGTTATTTGTGGTAAAGATACAGGGTTAAAGTGTACAAAGCAAAATATTGTAAGTATTACGTATAGGTTAGTATAATTTATACTGAACAATTTCAATTCACACATTGGTAACACTTTCGCAAATTTTTGGTAGTATCGGATATAAAAAGATCGTGAGAATCACCGAAAAGAGTGTTACGATTTTTCATATTCTGAAAAATATATCTATTTAGATATGATTGATAATGGTGATAATTTGCATATATTAAAATGAAAAACCAAAAATTAGGTTGATGCTCATTTTAACTTTTAAAATTTAATAGTTATTATATGATAAACGTCAACAAACGCTCAAAATTGAGAAAAATGCAAGAACATGCCTTCGTATTTCTCAGCGTTCACCCAGTAAATCAAAACAAATTGATAAAAAAAAAATACTTTTTGAACACTGAAGAAACCAATAAATATATTCATGTACTTTTTTTGTACCTTTACAAACAAACTCTTTTTTTTAAAGCCCTAAATCTAGATAAATTTTGACGACCGGCTCGTGTAGCGGTAACATACATAGCCTTCTATGCCAGAGGTCCTGGGTTCGAAGCCCGGCGACGGCGGATATTTATGTGATGAACACAGGCATTAGTCTTCAAGTCATGGATGTTTATATGTTTATTTAAGTTTATTTTGTAATAAAAAATATGTATTTATTCAATATGTATGTTTATATATTTCTTCAGTATAAGTTTACTATCTATAACACAAGTTGAAGTAAGCTAGGTACTATAATCTAGAAAGATATCAGCAATCAATATTAATTATTTGTAAATTGTATAATTAATCCTTAACTTTAGGCAAGCTATCCAAAGTTATTTAATAGGTATGTAAGATTAATTGTAAATTGATTGTTTTTCACTTAATAATTATTTCTATATCTTTCTAAAAATAATTAATGTACCATAGGTACTAACTTATTATTACCCGTAGTTTTGTCTTATTTTAACTTCTCTTTTACATGTTTATGGCTTTTACACCACGTTACCTTTTTGTATTGATAAGAATTTTTATGTAATTATGTAGCACATAGGATTGCCTATATACTCTAGTAATAAAATCCTATGTATATAAGGCTAAATATAAAATAAATAACAAAATATGTAAACTTGATTAGGGGAAAATTGTAAACTTGACTATATTTTTGATCTTTAAATTTAAATTGTTAATATTCTTAATTTAGGCTTTCTTGCATTTTGTAGCAATTAAAATTGTCCATCTTTAATAAACATAACCCTTAATTTAAGTTATAAACATAACAACGAATTGTAGAAATAACTCAGAATGTAAGAGAAAAACGAATTAAAATAAAATTTAAACTGCGGCTCTCTTTACGGTATTGCTCAGTTTTGGAGTCTAAACGGCAGTCTGAGAGATTAATATTGACTTCAATTAACAAACTCAAGATTTACTTTCTATCGTGCTCTTCATACTGCCTGCCTGAAAAATACCGCAACGAAGCCAAGTTATTATTATCAAGTCACCACGAGGTTTTATTTTCAAGATCCCATTGGTACTGCCCAACCTCCACATCTCCATACAGTCCACTGCTGGGTAGTATCAACCAATGGTCCTTCGAGAGCCGGATCTCTGAAGATTGCGTCAAACCTAGTGAAGCCTTCGTGGAGTCTTCGTGGTGGCGTCGAAGAGTCTCCGTGGTGCCGTCGTGTGCAGTCGTGGTGGCGTCGAAGAGTCTCCGTGGTGCCGTCGTGTGCAGTCTTCGTGGTGGCGTCGAAGAGTCTCCGTGGAGCCGTCGTGTGCAGTCTCCGTGGTGCCGTCGTGGTGTCGTCGTGAAGCCGTGAAGATCGAGAGGCAAGACGGACAGCGCTGGAAGAAGCCATCACGCGGCCACCTAGCGGTGTTAAACGGCCATCAAACAGCGTGCGTTAATGCCATTTATGGTAGTGTGGGTTACCAGACGCGCCCACGAGTCCACAGGACTCAATAGTCTGACCTCGCTGGTAAGGTTCTATTACTGAGGGTTTCTCAGAGCTGTTTTACGGCCTCGAGGAAGCTGACGAGTTGGGTTGTTCCTACCCTTCTCCGAGCAGCCCAAGGTGGTAGCGCTCTCTGCCAGGTGGTTCCCCTACCCGCCCTATCCTATTTCCACCCTCGGCTGACGTCATCACGCTAGGAAGTCAGTCGAACTGCTAGTGTTAGGAAATAGGTATTATAAGTTAGGGTTTTTATTGTGTAGTGAATATTTAGATTAGGGAACCCCCTCGTAGCACCATGTCGGACGGAAAGAAGCTAAGGTCAGGCAAGAAAACCGGTACACCATTGGACAGTGAAGCATCAGGAACCACAGAGACCAATACGTGGAGCCATGGGACCGGCACAGAAGAGCAGTCACGCAATAGCACGCAACAAAGTAGCGAACAGGTGACAGAATCGAGCGGAAATATAGAAGTAACGGAAGTGTTAGTGCAAACGTTAGCAAACAGTGCACCCGGGACGGTTGTAGGTATGCCTGTCGCGAGTGATAGGCCCGGAATCGATATATCTACTTCGCAGTCTAGTAAATTATCTCAGATTAAGGCGCAGTTAGAACTTAGGGCCTCCGAATTAGAACGGGCGCGGGCGGCAACCGCATATGCTGAGACTCGTTTGGAGTTAGCCAGATTCGAACTGGCAACTGTTGAAAACTCCAACGAGGCGGATGTCACCCCCGAACCTATTGACGGTAGGGTTCATAGTTGGATCAATGATCAAAATAACGCGCGAGTAATTTGCGAACGGGAATGTAGGGCACAACCGGCTAGCGTACCTCCGTGCGTAAACGTTCAGATGTCTCACCCAGTTAAGAGTCGCGAAAATATTAGTGATGAAAGCGGCATGTCGGCGCTAGCCGACGCGATAGTAAAGGCAGTCAATCTTAGTAAGTCAAACAGTCAATCAATACCTAAATTTATGGAAGAGTTGCCCTATTTCGAGGGCAACATATCCGAGTGGATTCCATTTAAATCGGTGTTTATAGACACTCAGAACTCGTATACGGGAGTTCAAAACGTAGCTAGGCTTCGTAAGGCGCTCCGCGGCCATGCTAGAGAAACCGTGCGGTCTTTAATGTATACTAGCATCGAACCAAGTGCTATAATGGAAACATTAGAAAGACGTTACGGTAGGCCGGAAATGTTGATATTATCGGAGTTAGAGTCTTTAAAAAAGCTACCCCGCATGTCAGAAGACGGGAAAAATATTACGATGTATGCTAGCAAGGTAGCTAACACCGTCGCCTCGATTAAAACATTAAATCAACCTCAATATTTATACTCACCAGAGTTAGTAAGTAGAGTTATAGATAAATTGAGCGTAATTTTAAAATATAAATGGTTCGAATTTAAATCAATGTATGCCGACATACCAGAATTAGTTTTATTGTCACAATTTTTAAACAAAATGGCAGATCAGTGCGGTGCTATGTTTTCATACAATTTAAATAGGGAAGAACGCGCCTTTAGTCGGCAACCGAGGCCGGTTAACGCCGTGAAAACATACAAACATCGCTCGCGTTCATACAGTAGCGACTCATCATGCCCGTCGGAAAATGAGCGCGAACCGAAAAAGGCAACCGTTGCTGCAGTGGCTCACCGAAAGAGTTTAAATAAAAAACGCAACTCGAAACCCCCACAAGCCACACCTTGCCACGATAAAGTCGATAAGGGCAAGTGCGCATTGTGCGGGGGTACTCACTTGATAAAAGAGTGTGCGGATTTTGCCAAATTAAACGTCGCAAAACGGTGGGAAACAGCGAAGAGCAACAGGCTGTGCTTTAGATGTTTAAATGAAGCACACAAACGCATAATGAGATGCAAATATAAACCGTGCGGCATAAATAGTTGTGAAGCGTCGCATCATCGCCTTCTACATCACGGGCAGGAATCGAACCCGGGAACTGCGGATGCGACGATAAACTCGGTTAACCACGTTAGCGCGTCAACCACGTACCTTAAGATTTTACCGGTTGAGCTGAGTGGGCCGTTAGGTACAGTCACCACACACGCCTTGTTAGACGAAGGGTCAACAATGACGTTGATAGAGCGGGATGTGGCTCACAAAGTAGTGTCGCCCGGTAGGCCGGAACAGCTCACCATCGAAGCTGTCTGCGGTAGTAAAACAAATGACTCGGAGTCAACAAGGGTTAAGCTGAACATCCGAGGCATATGTAGCCGCGAGCTAGAAACCATGACCGCGCACACGATAAGCGCTTTAAGCCTCGCTCCGCAAGAAATAAACCGCGAATTAATAATGCAGTGTGAACATCTCATAGAATTAGAGGACGAGTTGTGTTATAGTCAAGCCAGGCCAACCATAATTATAGGCCAAGATAACTGGCATTTAATAGTTTCGCGCCAATTACGCGTTGGAAACAAAACACAACCCGTAGCCTCGTTCACTAAATTAGGTTGGGTTCTACACGGACAGAACTCACAGCCGCGTAGGTACCTAGGTACGGTAAGCCACGTTAGGCATGTGACCAACGAGGATGCCGTATTAGAACTCGTTAAAGAGCATTTTAGTATAGAATCATTAGGAATCGAACCGCGCAAACCGGAAAAAGATCCCGAGGTACGGGCTCTAAAGTTGTTAGATTCTACATGCGCGAAGTTACCTAACGAGAATAGATACGAGGTAGGGTTGCTATGGCGATCGGACGATGAGGTAATGCCCGATAACCGCCAACAAGCCCTCAGCCGTCTGTATAACCTCGAAAAGAAATTAGATAAAGATACGTCTTAAAAACGCGGAGTATAGTAAACAGATAAAAAACCTTATCGAAAAAGGTTACGCCGAAATAATCGAGGCACCGTCGTCATCACCGCGTTTATGGTATTTACCACACTTTGCTGTGACGCACCCACAAAAGGGTAAAGTAAGGCTAGTTTTCGACGCCGCGTGTAGAACAGCCGGTAAATGCCTAAATGACGCACTCGTAGCGGGTCCCGACTTATTGCAGTCACTTTTCGGCGTATTAATTCGCTTCCGCGAAGGCCAAGTAGCAGTTGTGGCAGACATTAAAGACATGTTTTTACGAATAAAAATAATTAAGCGCGATCGTGACAGTCTACGATTTTTATGGAGGGGCGAGGACCGCAGTACACCGCCTAGGGAATATCGTATGACATCCTTAATATTCGGCGCCGCATCATCTCCATGTACTGCGATATACGTTAAAAATAAAAACGCAGACTGCCATAAGCAGGATTACCCGGAGGTCGCGCGCGCTACAGTCAGGAATTTTTACATGGACGATTATCTCGGAGTATTCGATACAGTAGAGCAGGCAAAATCTACAGTAGTGAACATGTGCAAAGTACATGCTAACGCGTCGTTCGAGTTACGCGGGTGGGCATCGAACGAGCCCGACGCAATCAGCGGTGTAATCGACACGAAAAATAGCCAGTCGACCGCGTTAGGTAAATCGGACTACGAACGTACGTTAGGTTTAATATGGAACCACCGCAAGGACGCTATAGGTTTTAGCTTGAATTTAAGAAATACACCTCCGGAGGTAATTAAGGGAGAAACGGCTCCCACAAAAAGACAAATTACCAGTGCCGTCATGTCAGTATTCGATCCGTTAGGGCTAGCCGCACCGATCACGATAGCGGGCAAAATGCTCATTCAAGATGTCTGGCGCGCTGGGATAGGTTGGGATGAAACAGTGTCATTCGACCAGCATGTTAGGTGGAAAGCGTGGTTACAAAACCTAAACTTGTTAAAAGATTTAAGTATCCCGCGCTATATACTGTAACCGCTTATTTTTGGAACGCACCCGAAATGTCGACTGTCAACGTCACAGTAATGTCCTTTTGACAGCCGGTTTCACGGTCGCGTCAGGGGATCTTTTTCCAACCTCCGCGGCGGTGCCTGCGCCGAATTGTATAATTTAATTTTTGAAGATTTTGGTAAGCGCCGTGAGCTTTGGGTTGAATTTGTCGGATTCCTTAGGCGTTACGATGATAGTGAATATTTATTTTACAGATTGTTGTCTGGATTGCGTGTCTTGATTTTTTTTCGCCACGCCGCCTTGAATGGCGTTGTTTGCACGTGGTCGAATAAAGGAATTTTATTTTGAAGCTCCTTATTGGTGATGTTTGTTTGATATTATAGCTCCGACAGGTGAGATTTTCTGTTATTTTGATCTAAACCCTTTCATTTGCCTGAACTGGTTCGTACTGCGTTTGTAGAATATTGTAGCTTACTAAACTGGTTTTATTTCCAGGAGTTTTTTGGTCGGCTGACAGTTTCCCCCGAGCCCGGCAGGTGTGCTACCCATTGCTTGCTTACCCTGCTTTGGAACCAAGGGAAGGTCCGACTGCTGAGAACTTATACCTACTATTGATGCAGGACTGGAGTTGGTGATGTAGTTTTCCGGTTGACTTACCCAGTAAATTAAATCATAACGGTCTGGTATCCGTCATTACCAGTGGCGCCCATTTAACTTTCTAAATATTCTTATAAACTCACTGCAGTACCTCAAGCAACCCATCCCTAACTGCTCGAGCTAGCTGAGTGCAGGGTTAGATACTGTGATAGCCTGACAGTAAATTAAGTAGGAATTACAGTGTTCATTTCCTTAACGGTTACATTAACATTACATACTAGCTAACCACAAAATTAAACCGTTAATTTGATTCCCTTTGTTTCATTGCAACCTCTCAGAAAAGGGAAAGGCTACAGTGACACCCAACGTGAGGGCTTTGCTTGAGGTAATTGTTGTGTCATAAGCTACAACAAGCAGTTAATTATAAATCTTTGAAAAAACTATTAACTATTTTAAATTCATTTAACTTTGTTTATCACAATAGGTTTGTTTTTAGTGTAATTTGTGCATTTAATATAAATTTGAACTGTTAAGATTTTATTATAAGAACTTACATACTACATTTTTATTGTCTAAATACCAACTCAATACTTTAATGTCTTACAACTTACTTTGTTTACAATTTTAGATATACTGTACTATACTGCAATTTAACATAAGAAAATACTGTTTAGTTATACCTTTTACTGGTTTACAACTACACATAAAATTTTATGGGGTTAATCTTGGCTGACAAGAGTTTTTTTTTATGTTGTGTTAACTTCTTAAACTTATCTATTTAAAGTTTTTATTTACACTTGTTTAAGTTAGGTTAATCAATTAATGTTGGTTTGTTGTTAATATTGTCAACATAATACTAGTTTTAGTTGTTGACAAATGGTTATTTTGATATGATGGACAGTAATAGTAACAATTTATTTTACTGAACTGTAAGATATTTTGTTGTATTTACACCTTGTTTTGTAGATACTGATTTTTACAGTTTAGATCTTAATGAAATTTTCCCTGCAGAGACATATAGTATAACTGTGTTTACTTACTAGTTTAATTGAATGAAAATCTTTTCATTTTAATATTTATTGATTGTCTCAATATTTGTTAAAGCTAGCTCGAATTATTAGGAATGGAGAGACCAATAACATACAATCTTTTACGAAAAGATGAGTTAACTTATGAAAATGAAATCCGTGACGGTAAACCAGCCACTACTGTAGAGGTGCTTCGTGCTCAAGTCAGGGAACTTTCTCGAACGGTCCCTGCCGATGAAATTGTTGATAGCCCCTATGATCCTAGGTCGGAGTTATCCATTGTGGAGTCTAAGTTAGCTGAAGTTGGATCATTCTTATCGAAAAGCTCCCCCCCATTTAAACAGTTTAATCGGATTAGGGCCATTTCTCACCATCTTTTTCATCGTATGAGTAGGATTAATACTGAAGGTGAACTAACCGAACTGAAGGATTCTATTCAAGTTAGGCTAGATAATTATTTGAAACAAATTGATTCACTTTTTTCTTCTTTTAAAAAGTCTTTTGATGAATCTTCTTCAGATGGTGCCTTTGTTCAAGCGGCACCAATTGCTGTTTGTGCTCATAGTAAAGAGGTGGCAAAGCTGAACCATTCTTATGATGGAAGGAGCTGTGCTCGTGCCTATTTACAACGTTTAGATGAGCTGTGCCGGTCCCGTAGAATCTCTGACCAGCTATTGTTTGATTCTGCAGCAGAGTTATTTACAGATCAAGCCTTGACCTGGTACCGTGGTGCTGTTTCTTCATTGTCGGATTGGTCATCATTAAAACAGGCCCTCTTAGCCGAGTTTACACCTGTAGATTTTGATAGCCGTCTCTTGGATGAGATTAAACGTCGAACACAAGGTGCCGAGGAGCCTACCTCTATTTATATTTCCTATATGCTTAATTACTTTAATAGATTATATATACCTATTTCTGAAGACGAAAAACTGCATATTATCCGCTATAATTTACGACCTCGATTTGTGAACGCGCTTGCCCTGTCTGACATAAACAGTATTAGTGAACTTAAGGCCAAGTGTAAGTTGTTAGATGTATGTGAGGCTAGGTCGACCTGTTTTCACGAACCACCTAGGCCCAACGCCCATACGTTAGCGCCTGATCTTGCGTATGTGGGAAGAAAAACTGAGCCTCGTGTTGCAGCTATGACTTCCGCCATATCGAGTGATTTTTGTGTTCGTTGTCGTGTTGCAGGTCATATTCTTAAGGATTGCCCTTCCAAACAGATAGTCTGTTTCAAGTGTGGTTTGCAAGGTTCCAAGAGTATATCTTGCCCACGTTGTGTTGGTAAGGTTGATTTAAACGTTTCAAAAAACTAAATGACTCTGCCAATCGCAACCATTATGATCGTGACGATTGGCAGGCTTATTTAAAACAGTTGTCGTTATTTTTTTGTTCCTATCGTACTAGTGTTGCTAGTGTTCATATTTTTAAACCTGCTGATGCAGATATAAGGCCTCATTTAACGGTTCGGATTTCTAATGAGGATTATTATGGCCTCTTAGATTCGGGTTCAAGTATTTCTGTTCTTGGTGGTACTATGGGGAACCATTTTGTAGGTTTAGGTTTTCTTTTGCATCGGCCGGATAATATTAATAATATTGTTACCGCTAATGGATCTCGTGCTCGTGTGGAGGGATATTTATTGTTGCCCGTCACACTTGGCGATCGTTTAATTACTATTAAGTTCTATGTTATTCCGGATGTGTCTACCCCCATGATTTTTGGAGTTAACTTTTGGAAGGATTTTAATTTGGCTCCAAATCTTTTTGGAAAGTTAAATTTCGTTGATAATATTTCTTCGGTAGAAGTTTGTGAAGTCAAACACCTGCACGAATTTAGTGATCTTTCTTTGGATCAGCGATTACGTGCTAGGGAAGTTATTGATAATTTTGAGGGTATATCTTTTGAAAAAATAGGTCTTGGACGTACTGACCTTCTTACTCATTCCATCGACACTGGTGACACTCCGCCTATTAAGCAGCGTTTCTACTGTTTGTCGCCCGACCGTTTGAAGGAGCTTAACCGTCAGTTGGATGAGATGTTAGAGTTAGGAGTGGTGGAGCCAAGCTCTAGTGCCTGGAATAACCCGACATTGCTTGCCCCGAAGTCTAACGGTGAGTGGAGGTTTTGCGTCGATAGTCGTAAGTTAAATTTAGTGAGTAAAGCAGATGCCTACCCACTTCCTTACATTTCCCAGATTTTAAATCAATTGGGTCAAGCGAAATTTCTTTCCTCCATCGATTTAAAATTTTCTTTTTGGCAGATTCCCTTAAATTCGACTTCTTCGTGTGAAAAAACTGCTTTCACGGTTCCTGGCCGTGGTCTTTTTCACTTTAAAGTGATGTGTTTTGGTTTGAAAGGAGCTCCTGCCACCCAACAGCGTCTTATGGATAAGTTGTTTGGTCCAGAGTTTGAAAATAAAGTTTTTTGTTACTTGGATGACATTATTGTTGTAAGTACTACCTTTGAAGAACACATTTGTTTATTAAATAAAGTCTTTGACAAACTAAAGTCTGCTAAATTATCAATAAACTTGAAAAAATCACACTTTTTTAGAAATAGTTTGAAATATTTAGGATTTGTCGTAGATGTCAAAGGTTTACGCACTGACCCAGAGAAAGTTCAGGCGATCGTCGATTACCCGAGACCGACTACTCGCAAAGAGGTAAAAATGTTTCTGGGGACTGCTTCCTATTACCGACGCTTTATTCGAAACTTTAGTACTATCGCCGCCCCCCTGAACGCTCTGACCAGTGCGCGGAAGAATTCTTCCCCTTTTCTTTGGTCTGATGAAGCTGAGAAGTCCTTCGTTGAGTTGAAGATGGCTTTAGTTTCCGCTCCTGTATTAGCTTGTCCTAATTTTGCTGAGCCTTTTAGTGTGCATTGCGATGCTTCGGCATTTGGGATTGCTGGTGCTCTCACTCAGGTGAACGAAATCGGCGAGGAGCATCCAGTGGCGTTCGCCAGTCGCTCTCTTAACAATGCCGAACGTAACTACTCTGCCACCGAGAGGGAAGCTCTTGCTGTCGTGTTTGCTGTTGAACATTTTCGCCCTTTTATTGAGGGAGGAAAACCATTCAAGGTTGTTACAGATCACTCTAGTTTAAAGTGGTTCTTTAATTTAAGTAATCCTACCGGACGCTTGGCCCGCTGGGGTTGTCGTTTATCGCCCTTCGATTTTGTTATAGAACATCGTAAAGGAAAAGACAATGTAATCCCTGACGCGTTGTCTAGGACTGTTCCTGTAGTCGAACTTGACATCGCCTCGGATGATCCTTGGTATGATAAACTTCTTGATAAATGTAGGCGATATCCGACCTCTTGTCCTAATTTTTCCATTCATAATAATAAGTTGTTTCGTTATACTAAAAATAAATTTAGTCTGGATGGCGCTTTTGATTGGAAGGAAGTAGTTCCAGTTTCTGGCAGAACTGCTATTTTAACGTGCAACCATGGTAGTGGCACGGCCCCTCATTTTGGAGTATTTAAAACCTATAAAAGGATAGCCTTGCGTTATTTTTGGCCAGGTATGTATTTTGATGTGGCTCGTTTTGTTAAGGAATGTAATGTTTGTTCGGCTTATAAGCATCCTCCTGAGGCCAAGCCTGGTCTTATGGGTAGTCCAAAACTATGTTCTCGTCCGTTTGAGATGCTAAGCATGGATTTGGTAGGCCCTTTTCCTCGGTCGCGTGCTGGTTATACTTATATTTTGACTGTGGTTTGTTGTTTTTCCAAGTATTGTTTTATTTTTCCTTTACGTCGTGCCGTAGGCAAGACAATAGCCGCGCGAGTTGAGGAGGGTGTGTTTCTGGTTCATGGTGTCCCTCGAACGGTGATTATGGATAACGGTACACAATTTACTGGTAGCGAGATGCGTGCCCTTTTTAACAAGTATAAGGTTCCGCAAGTACATTTCACTCCTAAATACTGTCCCCAAGTTAACACTGTCGAACGTTATAATCGGACGATCGTGACGGCGATATCTGTTTTAGTTAAGGATGACCATCGTTCCTGGGATTTATCTTTGTCAAGAATACAGTTTGCTCTAAACTCCGCAGTGAACGAAACCACTCGGTTTACTCCGTTTTTCTTGGTTCATGGAAGGGAGGCTGTGATTTGTGGGTCTACGTTTGGTGAAGCTGACGCTGCCGTACCCGCTTTTGAGTGCGCTTCGCGTTTAGATTTTGCGTCTAAGCTGGGGTGTTTGGGTGATGTTTATGTTAAAGTGAAGAACGCTATTGCTAAAGCGCATGCTAAGAATGCTCTTTACTACAACAAGTCGCGCCGTGCGGTTTCTTTTAAGGTTGGTGAGATTGTGTGGAAGAGAACTTTTCCTTTAAGTGATGCTAATAAGTTCTTTATGGCCAAGTTAGCTCCCAAATTTGAAAAGTGTAGGGTCGTACGTGTGATCAGTCCCCTGGTGTATGATTTAATTCGTGTTGCCGATAGTAAGCCATTAGGAGCATGGCATGTCAGGAGTTTAAAAGGGAGTTGATGTCTTGTAAATTTATATTGCCCGGCCCCACAAGGTAAGTGAAGAATAGGAAAACATCTGGCCTGGCCGTTGGAAATTGTAGGATTGTGGGTCCCTGAGGGAAAAGACAGAAAGTGATGGGGAGTAGCGTAGTTTTTTTTACACATTTGCTTTTACTATTTCGTATTGTTGGTGTTGGTTTTCTGACTTCCTGTTTTCGCAGTTATAAAACTGAAATTTATTTGGTATTTTCATTTAATTTAAATGGCCCAATAGTTGTAAGGGTGAGGAGAACTTCCGTTAATGTATTATTTATGCTTGACTTGGTTTTATGGCGGATCTTGGTCTCGGGACTGTGGACGTGGGTCCGTTGATTTTTGTTTTTATTTGTGGTTGGTTAGTTGAGCTGGAGGGCCAGCTCGAATTTTCCTTGTAGTCCAAGTAAAATTCTTGGAGGAACGGGGGCACTGTAACCGCTTATTTTTGGAACGCACCCGAAATGTCGACTGTCAACGTCACAGTAATGTCCTTTTGACAGCCGGTTTCACGGTCGCGTCAGGGGATCTTTTTCCAACCTCCGCGGCGGTGCCTGCGCCGAATTGTATAATTTAATTTTTGAAGATTTTGGTAAGCGCCGTGAGCTTTGGGTTGAATTTGTCGGATTCCTTAGGCGTTACGATGATAGTGAATATTTATTTTACAGATTGTTGTCTGGATTGCGTGTCTTGATTTTTTTTCGCCACGCCGCCTTGAATGGCGTTGTTTGCACGTGGTCGAATAAAGGAATTTTATTTTGAAGCTCCTTATTGGTGATGTTTGTTTGATATTATAGCTCCGACAGGTGAGATTTTCTGTTATTTTGATCTAAACCCTTTCATTTGCCTGAACTGGTTCGTACTGCGTTTGTAGAATATTGTAGCTTACTAAACTGGTTTTATTTCCAGGAGTTTTTTGGTCGGCTGACAGTTTCCCCCGAGCCCGGCAGGTGTGCTACCCATTGCTTGCTTACCCTGCTTTGGAACCAAGGGAAGGTCCGACTGCTGAGAACTTATACCTACTATTGATGCAGGACTGGAGTTGGTGATGTAGTTTTCCGGTTGACTTACCCAGTAAATTAAATCATAACGGTCTGGTATCCGTCATTACCAGTGGCGCCCATTTAACTTTCTAAATATTCTTATAAACTCACTGCAGTACCTCAAGCAACCCATCCCTAACTGCTCGAGCTAGCTGAGTGCAGGGTTAGATACTGTGATAGCCTGACAGTAAATTAAGTAGGAATTACAGTGTTCATTTCCTTAACGGTTACATTAACATTACATACTAGCTAACCACAAAATTAAACCGTTAATTTGATTCCCTTTGTTTCATTGCAACCTCTCAGAAAAGGGAAAGGCTACAATACCTAAACCCTCTAACGAGGGGGAGTTACACGTGTTCTGTGACGCGAGCGAGAAAGGCTACGCCGCCGCGGTCTATATAGTCACCGAAAGAAACGGTACGCGACAATCACACTTGCTCGCAGCTAAAGCACGAGTCACGCCACTTAAGCCGATATCAATACCGCGATTAGAGCTCCAAGCCGCGACGTTAGGTTGTAGGTTAGCTCACTCCATTAAGAAGGAGACCGACTACTATATAGGCAAATGTACTTATTGGACCGACTCTAGAACCGTTTTAGCATGGATAAAAGCAGACCCGCGAACTTTCAAATCCTTCGTAGCTCATAGGTTGGCGGAAATTGAAAGCCTAACGGCACCCGTAGATTGGCGTTGGGTACCTACGTCGGATAACGTAGCTGACGATGCTACGAGAGGTACACTAACCCAATTCAATTCGAGTCATAGGTGGTTTACGGGACCAGCATTTCTAACACGCGAACAAAAGGACTGGCCTGTTATACGAACGTCAACGAAAATCGAGTCAACTGGGGAGGAACGTAAACCTGTAAATACGGTAATAATTAGCAAAACATACGATCACTTACCCGATCCCTCGCGATTTTCATCGTATAATAGATTGTTGCGTGCTACAGCGAGGCTGCTACTCGCAGCTGAGGTATTTAAAACCCAAAGGCTACGAGAATCACAGTCAAGAACAAAAGATGTTTCAACGAAACACTTACTCATAGCCGAGAGAATATTGATCCATAGATGTCAAGAGGAATCTTTCCATGAAGAGAGAAGACGTCTAGTGAAAAACGAACCCGTGCCACGCAGCTCGAAGCTCAAACGCCTGGCAGTGAAATTGCAAGACGACGGCTTGATAAGCCTAGATGGCCGGTACAGGTTAAACGGCCCGTCGAACCAAGAGCAGCCGCTGATATTAGATGCAAAACACGCAATCACGCGCCTACTCATTCATCACTACCACGCTCAGTTCAATCACGGCAACCACTACACCGTGATAAATGAGATACAACAAAAGTTCCATATCATAGGACTACGAAACTACATAAAAAACATACGAAGCAAATGCCAGTGGTGCATAGTGCACAGAGCCAATCCAACGAGCGTCCAAGAAGGTAACTTACCACCAGAACGTCTACGTCACCATCAACCACCGTTCACAGCAACAGGGGTAGATTATTTCGGTCCCATGACAGTCACAATAGGACGTCGAACCGAAAAGCGATGGGGCGCACTGTACACCTGCCTAACCACTAGGGCAGTACATATCGAATTGGCTAGCACTCTTTCGGCCTCTTCGATGATACTTACTCTACGAAGATTTATGTCACGCCGCGGCACCCCAACTGTCATATACAGCGACAACGGGACGAACTTCGTCGGCGCCGAGCGTGAAATAAGAGAAGCTTTAGATGAATCTACAGTAGAGAGCTTCGCCACCACAAAACGTATCGTGTGGAAACGAATACCACCAGGTGCCCCCAACATGGGCGGAGCATGGGAATCCTTAGTAAAGTCCATTAAACGTGCCTTAACCGCCACATTAAAAAGTAGAGTTCCACATGAGGAAGTACTTTACACGCTGCTTCTAGAAGCTGAGCACATAGTGAACTCGAGGCCACTGACACCAATCAGTTCAGACTTGTCAGAAGAAGCACTGACACCGAACCACTTTTTAATACAACGATCAAGTGGGATGACTCCTTTTGGCAGCTTCCATGACCAAAAGACACGTGCTAATTCATGGCAGGATACACAAGTACTAGCCGACCGGTTCTGGAAGAAATGGCTCGAAGAATACAAACCTTTATTGTTACCAAGAAGAAACAATAATTCACACGGTATCGAGTTGATACACGGCGACGTCGTTCTCATAGTAGACAACACTATGCCAAGATGTACATGGCCAAGAGGCCAAATTAATAATACTTACCCTGGTCCAGATGGTAAAGTACGCACTGTAGAAGTCAGAACGTCCGCAGGATTAATCCGCCGCCCAGTATCGCGTATCATCCTTCTCGACCGACCTAGCCTACAAAAAACGGTGCTTGCGCACGAGGGGGAGACTGAAGTAAGCTAGGTACTATAATCTAGAAAGATATCAGCAATCAATATTAATTATTTGTAAATTGTATAATTAATCCTTAACTTTAGGCAAGCTATCCAAAGTTATTTAATAGGTATGTAAGATTAATTGTAAATTGATTGTTTTTCACTTAATAATTATTTCTATATCTTTCTAAAAATAATTAATGTACCATAGGTACTAACTTATTATTACCCGTAGTTTTGTCTTATTTTAACTTCTCTTTTACATGTTTATGGCTTTTACACCACGTTACCTTTTTGTATTGATAAGAATTTTTATGTAATTATGTAGCACATAGGATTGCCTATATACTCTAGTAATAAAATCCTATGTATATAAGGCTAAATATAAAATAAATAACAAAATATGTAAACTTGATTAGGGGAAAATTGTAAACTTGACTATATTTTTGATCTTTAAATTTAAATTGTTAATATTCTTAATTTAGGCTTTCTTGCATTTTGTAGCAATTAAAATTGTCCATCTTTAATAAACATAACCCTTAATTTAAGTTATAAACATAACAACGAATTGTAGAAATAACTCAGAATGTAAGAGAAAAACGAATTAAAATAAAATTTAAACTGCGGCTCTCTTTACGGTATTGCTCAGTTTTGGAGTCTAAACGGCAGTCTGAGAGATTAATATTGACTTCAATTAACAAACTCAAGATTTACTTTCTATCGTGCTCTTCATACTGCCTGCCTGAAAAATACCGCAACGAAGCCAAGTTATTATTATCAAGTCACCACGAGGTTTTATTTTCAAGATCCCATTGGTACTGCCCAACCTCCACATCTCCATACAGTCCACTGCTGGGTAGTATCAACCACAAGTTCTTTAAGAAACTTAATTTGGGCTAGATAATGCTGTCTGAGTGTCTAAAAAAAAAAACGTAAATTCTCCATAGAAAAATGTATGAATAACCCTAAATAAGCGTACTGGGAAGGATAACTTATTTGAGTGACCCCTGCATATTGTTTGTCTTCAAGGTCTGCCTGGCAAGCATCTATTTTTTTTTCAATCGACTTCCAAAACGAGGAGGCTCTCAAATCGTCTATATGTTTTTTTTGAGTCTTTGTTACACTATATTTCGGACAATTATGAATCGTAATATGATAGTAATATGATAAATTTTATCGACAAAACCAAAGTGAAAAGTCATTTTGCCCCTACTGTTTGGAGACGGTGGCCATTTTAATTTTTTCTTGTGGTTTTGCCGATAAAATTTAAAACATTACTTCCCCTTAACGGGTCCAACACCGGTTACCAGACACACTGTATTTATTTATACTTAAAAGATCCAGTGTGTTTAGAAACTACAACCATGACAACTATGTCCACTAGTAATATGTTCCAGAAATGTTCTGTGAAAAGAAAACTTCATCATCACTCATTATAATAAGTACCTAATTGGGATCAAATTCGAGATAAGGTATCAATAAAAATAAATTAAGCACGCGGTGTATACAGTCACGTCTAGTAAAATAAAATAAATAATAAATTAAAATCCCCAGACAATCACACTAACTACATGACCTCAAAGTAAGCAAAGCTTATGTTATGAGAAACCAAGTAGCGAACTAGGGTATATAACCTAGAATAAAAATACATATATACTTAGATAAACACCCAGACCAGGAACTTTTTTTTCATGTTCCGTGCGGGAATCGAACCCGCAACCACTAGCGTCAGAGGCAGGTTTACCCCATCGCCAAAGTGGAAAAAAAATTTTCCTGGGTGTTTATCTATAGGTATGTGTATTTATATTCTAGGTTCTCCCTAGTTCGCTACATGGTATCTCATAACACAAGCTTCGCTTACTTTGAGGCCATGATGTAGTTGGTGTGATTGTCTGGGAATTTTATTTTATTTTTATTGTGATAAGCGCGTTCTAACAAAGGAAAAAATGTAGATTTTAGAACTTAGATTTGTTAATTAGTAGGTATAGATCACCGGAACACACCATAGCGGAGCGAGATTTTTTGTTGTGAAATGCTAATTAATTAATGATTAACGAATTAACTACAATTGAACAACTAATTTCACGGTTTTTTTTGTCACGTTTGACAAATACTTTTTGTGTTAATTCAATATCCAGCAATTGAAGGTATTCTCGTAAAGCTTCACTAATATTTAATCCGGTAAATCCCCATGAGATTATACTTTCACCCAACGGTAGGTGATGATGAAAACAAAACTGGATCTAACAGACTCTCGAAAGAACCTTTAAGTGATTAAATGTTGGTGGAACACATCGACGCCCGAGCGATGATATGACGGATGGTCTATAACTCGGTAGACCTTGAGGGGTCCCATAGGGACCATTGGGAGTTGAAATAAGTTATTCAAGTTGCGACACCGCCCGCCTCCCAAATTTCAAATATATCTACCTATAGTTGGCAGTACATTAGAGGTTATCTGATGTCACGTTTGACAAATTTGGAGGCATTATAATGATGGAGAGAGACTATTGCAATGACAGGTGGTCAGCCTATCGCTTACAAGATAACCTCCCATAAAGCCTCTGTCCCTTAACTGTCTTTTAGAGTATGCCCGGGAAGAGAAGCAGCTGACGCACTCTATATATTTCCTTTGCATGGAAGAGGAATATCTATACATCTTATAAATGGAATGTTTGTTTGTATGTAATATTAGGATAAACTTCGGAACTACTAAACATATTTTGATCTGGTTTGCACCAAACCAAAGCTCGTACTGTGAAGAAAGTTTACCTCTACTTAAGTTTTAACTTTTTGACAACTCTCTATGGAGAATTAAGTAATATCTAATATATTTTTAAATCGTAATGATCGCTTTACAAAACAAACGAGCTTAAGAGTAGTTCTTGGCACTATAAAGGGTTAATTTTTAGTGAAGGGCCAATTTTTTTTTAATCAATGAGTATCACCTATAGAAACGATTTTTGCAAAAAAAGTGTATTTTTTTACAAGGAAATAAATATTATTATTCCGTAAAATTGAAAACAAAGCATGGTCACTCCAAATAATAATGAATATCATTAAAATAAAGACGACTACACGCTACTACAAAACATCTTGTATTAATATCAATGAAATGACGCGTCGTACTGTTCAACAGCGACTATGTATTTGTAAAAAAAGTTTTTGGTGCCATATTTTTTTGTACTGAACGGTACCTACTTAAATAAATATGCAGGTACGTTTATATCATACCAAAGAAAATAACATTTTTATTTTGGCTGGTGACTAAAAAGCAAACCCTGTATCATCATCATCATCACAACTCTTTGTAATGAGCCCACTGCAGGACATGAGTCTCTCCCCTGGGTGACGGAGGAGGTGTAAGGCCATAATCCACCAAGCTGGCCCAGTGCTGGGTGGTGGATGTCAGAATTTTCAGGGCGCCAAAGTGGCTTCTGACAAACCCTAACGACTACTGTATACAAGTATACAGCACCCGGGACCGACTGCTTAACGTGCCCTCCGAAGCACGGAAGTCGCCGTGAGAAATGAATGGTCGGCGGTCACCCATCCAAGCACCGACCGCACCAAATGTTGCTTAATCTGTGATATCGTATGATACACACAGTAACCACGGCGCCACGAAGACTTATAAACCCTGTATATAGGCTAGTAAACATCACGATACATTACTTACGAGTAACATATTACAGTTGTCATCAACGAAATTAGTGATTCAACGATTTGAACAAAAAATAACTGCAAAGACAGCAACGACATGATATACTTAATAAGATAGCTACCATTAAGATATAAAACCACTGAGCAAGTAATCACTACATAGCTACATCCTACTACAGATAATAAAAAAAACTTAAATTTTTCTTAAAATCTCATTGCGAAGGATACGCTGCGCTAAAGATGAAATATAAAGTCAAAAAGATTCAAGTTCAATAGACTAGTAGGTCACGTATTTTTTTCTTTTTAATATCTTACATTTCTGAGATGAAAATTATTGCCTCTTTTCCGTGAATTCAGCTGGAAATCTTTTGTAGTACCAACACCAACAAATGAATAACTAGAATGTGCTACATTTTAGTGATCAAAATAAATACTTGATTTCTCAAGAGTTCTTTTGATATAAGCTTTAGTAAAGATTGTTTAACGACTTCTAACATTTCTATGCTCTCAGTGACTGTGAGCTTCTTATTACTAAATGCCTTCAAGTTGATAGCAAAGTATCACGCGATTACCGTCAAATTACGAATTTGACTAAATGTCTCTTTTAATAAAGCCTCATAAGCATAATGCAATAGCAGTAATGAGTCTGTTTATTAATACGGACGTAAATTGTAAATAAATAAATATGTTTCTAAAGGATCTCCGTTTAAGTGGCCCATTTGAGGTACCGAGGTACACTCGGCAGTTTACAAAACCTTTGATTCCACTAAAGAAAACTGTATTTATAGTTTAGGTCTAAGCTGAACTTTAAACTGAGAAAAAAAATCTTACTCGTGGCTTTGTACACAAGCCATATCGCTGTACTATGCAGTATAAAGACTGTTAGCCATGCCAAGAAAATGGCTACCATAAAAAAAAAATTCCACTGTCAAACTGACAGTTTGTCATTTTGTTGCTGATTTTCTTCTTTTGATAGGAAAACCATTCAGTAGAAATAGTCAATAAATCCAAGAATAATTCAATAATAAACCAAGAAACTGTAAAATATAGGATATGTTAATATCTTAAATTTTACAGTTGCCCTAGAATTATCGTTTAACTGTTTTCTCAATTAAGTTGAATCTATCCATTAGTAAAACTCATTTATGAATGTGAAAAGTTTATTCAAAAATTAAAACTAAAAAGACGCGTAAGTATCTTTCTTGTCGCTTTATGCAAACGTGGTCGGGTGGATTTCTTTGTTTATCTTTGTTTATTGTGTATCGTTTATAAAAATCGACTTAGGAAATGGCAAAACAACGATCCAAGGAGCCAAAACCCATACTTGTTATTTTATGTTAATTCATCTTCAACATATAGATACCTGCAACATACCTGAACTGCTGCAATCTATACGAAACACTTAATATAAAACAGACAAAAACAATGAGGTTTTGCAAATCATAAAATAAAAAAACAATCAGTCTCTCCATTGATTGGTTATTCCGTCATACGACATCTCTCTCTCTCTCTAACAAAATTAGAACCAATTTATGTCACAGTCAAACAGTTATAACATTCATCATCATCATCATCATCGAAGTCGTCGTGGCGCCGTGGTTACTGTAGTTATCTTACGATATCACAGGTCAAGCAACATTCGGCGCGGTCGGAACTTGGATGGGTGACCGCCGACCATTCGTTTCTCACGGCGACTTCCGCGCTTCGGAGGGCACGTTAAGCTGTCGGTCCCGGGTGCTGTATACTTGTATACAGTAGTCGTTAGGGTTTGTCAGAAGCCATATCGGCACCCTGAAAATTCTGACATCCACCACCCAGCACTGGGCCAGCTCGGTGGATTATGGCCTAAACCTCCTCGTCACCCAGAGGAGAGACTCATGCCCTGCAGTGGGCCCATTACACGGAGTTGTGATGATGATGATGATGATGAGTAAATAGAGAGAAGGCATTTTAGCTTCTAATTCCCGCGTCGTAAGACCTTAAATGTTATACAGGGTTGATTTGTAGTCACTAGCTAAGTTTAAATGTTAGTTTCTTTGATACGATATAAACGTATCTGCATATTTATTTTAGTATAACTCAGTACAAAAAAATAAAGACATGGCACATGAAACTTTTATGCAAACAGTCGCTGTTGAGGAACATAGCTACTACGACGCGGCATTTCTTTGATAATACTTCGAATTAGTACTACAAGATGTTTTGTAGTACTAATTCGAGTATTATCAAAGAGTAGCGTGTAGCTATCTTTATTTTGATGGTAATTTAGAGTGACCATGGTTTGCTTAATATGTTAGCGGATATATTCATTTCTTTGTAAAAAAAATTTTTTTTTTTTGCAAAAATCGTTTCTATAAATGGTACTCATTGTATAAAACAAATTTGACTGGTGACTACTAATCAACCCTGTATGTGTCTGGTACTCTTTATCGTGACGATTAAACAGTTTGTGGCATTCACGACGAGACGTGTTCCATATTGGAATTCGATTCAGTTTGTTTTAATATGCTCCAACTCTACACAACACACACACACACAACTTCACGCCTGTATACCGTATGGGGTAGGCAGAACACCAGAGGTAATAAAACCATCTGATGTCACGTTTGACAAATTAGGAGGCATTATAATAGTGAAGAGAGACTATTGCAGTGACAGGGGGTCAGCCTATCGCCCACAAAAAAGCCTCCCATAACACCTCTACACAAATAGAACAATAAATAGTATTAGCTACTAAAAGTTCGTAAAAACAATTTACAAATAAAAATATTATGAAAAAACATGTCAACATTATATTTCATTGAAATTGCTAGAAAATGAACAAAACCATTCATTAGAAATATTGAAAACTTAAACTAGTATTTTATATGTGCGTCAAAACATCTCAAATAAAAATTTATAAAAGATTTCAAGGAAATATTAGAAAGAAGTAGGACAATATTTGTATTTATTACGATCACTTCCTCGAATCCAGAAAAAATGTTAATAAGCAAACTTGGCTATGTTATTTAAAACCGGAAATCGATCTGTTGTTTTCTACGAATTATTATTCAAGTTTATAACTTAATATTTAAAATATTAGATTTTTACCGTCTATAAAAACAGATTCTTACCTGTATCGATTTGGTAATCAAACGTTTATTCGTACTACTTTTGTGCTTCTACAGCAATTTCTAAAAAGTTAATCTTATCGTTTAATAAAAAACTGCAGTGGTGTCAATAAAACATATTATACAGGGTGACTGGTGGGTCACTTTTGAAATTCGAGGAAGTCATAGTTTGATATCATACATGAAGAGAAAAAATATAATAAAAAAAGACGTGTGGCACTCGGAGACTGCCGCGGTAAAGCTATTGCATAGCATTTTATATCAACTTATGCAATTATAATTATTTATTTACTTTATTAATGCATGTAAAGTTATGAAATCAAAGTATCACCGCTGTGCCGGTCGGAGTGGGGGTGTTAGGTTTTTTTCGTTACGGAATTTCTGGATTCGGTCCCCACGCTCAAGGCCCGCCATCGAAGCTATGCAATAGCTTAATAAATATTTATTATTTACTCAGTAAACTTTACCGAAAGTTAAAGAATTGATTACGCAATGCATGGTTACATGAGCGATGGCAGCGATCCGCGTGCCAGGTCACGTGCCGCGATTGACTTAGGCGTATGTAAAGTAAATAGTAAAAAACTTTATTTATTCATAGGGAATTGTAGTGAAAAATTAAGTACCTACTTTTATTACATAATTTTGACCAGAATCGAATACAGAGTGCTCTCCTTCAATATCTATAATTTGTCACCTGTTACCCTGTACATTGGTCAGTCAACTTCACTTGTAAGCTGTCTAGCCAGTAAGTTTTAAAATAATCCTTTCTATGTTTGGGTTGGACCCGATCCCCATCAGATTTCACTCCTTTCAGCTAAATCTTCATCTTCATCAGCTTTCTGTGGTGATTTTAATATTGATTTATTAATCCAATCATCCCTTAGCCAAAGGTTAACTAATTTGTTTCTTTGTTATGGACTTAAAAATCTCTTTTTAGAGCCTACACGTGTTACAGCCACTTCAGCAACATGTATTGATAACATTTTCACTGATGCATCACCCAACAGTCAATACATATTTAATAAGTTAAAATCGGATCACAGTGGACAATTAGCATCTTTTAACATTAACACAAACAAGGCATTAAGAAGAGAGATTAAGTTTGTACCCATGAACGAGGGTCGGCTGGAGAGATTCAGAAGTAATGTCTTGGATAAGTTGTGGGAACTTAAATGTTATGATGATCCTGTTAAGGAGTATAATTGTATTTTTAATTTAATTAAATGTGAGTATGATACAGTATTTAAATCAAAAACAATTAAAATAGATGATAACTCATTTAAGTTTAGTGACTGGGCAACAGTAGGAATATTCAAAAGCAGAGACAGATTATATGAATTATATGATGAAAAATCATATAATCATAGCGAAACCTTTAAGGAATATGTTAAAAAATACTCCAAAATGTTCAAAAATGTGTGTAGTATTGCGAAATCAAATTTTATTAATAATAAAATTCAAAATAGTGTAAATATACCTAAAACTACTTGGCAAATTATAAACAGCGAAACTGGAAAGTCAAACATTAGAAACGCGGAACATAAACTGAAAATTGGTGATCGACTGTTGACATCAGATACAGAAGTTGCTGAAGCTTTTGAAAAATTCTTTGCAGACATTCCAGTTTCGACTACGAAGACATTAAATTCATCAGTTAAAGCTGCACAATTTTTTCTTGAAAATAATGTAAATAAGTGTAAAACTAACTTTACTTTCAGGCATGTTACTGAAAGTGAGGTATTGAAAGCTTTTAAAAGTATAACAATTAAGAACACTGCTGATCTGGATGGTATTTCTGTTAAAATCATCCAATCCATCATTGACGGTATTGCACCTTATTTAGCCAGTATATTTAATAATTTTGTTGATAATGGTGTGTTTCCGGACTTAATGAAACTTAGTAAAATTATTCCCGTATTTAAAGCAGGAAGCATAACCGACCCCAGTAACTTTAGACCAATCTCTATATTACCAACACTTAGTAAAATTTTTGAAAAGCTTATTTTAAACCAACTAGTGGTACACTTCTTTAGCAATAATTTAATGAATTCAAATCAATTTGGTTTCACACGGGGTCGCTCAACAACTGATGCCAGTGTTGAGCTTATCAAACATATATTTGATGCCTGGGAGGAGTCACGTGATGCCTTCGGTGTCTTTTGTGATCTGTCCAAGGCTTTTGACTGTGTTCACTACGATACACTCCTCATGAAGCTACACCACTATGGAATCAATGATAGGGCACTTGATTTTATGAAATCCTATTTATGCAATAGAATTCAAAGAGTTGATATTAATGGAAAGAGATCATCGGGATCAGCAGTTCATATGGGAGTGCCCCAGGGCTCGATTCTTGGGCCTTTCTTATTCTTAGTTTATATAAATGATTTGCCATTTTTAGTGAAAGACAAGTGTGAGGTCATATTATTTGCTGATGATACCTCTTTTCTATTTAAAGTGAGTAGGCAATTGAAGCATTGCTTTGAAATAAACTGTTGTATTGAAACTGTGGAGAAATGGTTTTCAGCCAATAACCTACTTCTCAATGAACATAAAACTAAATTTTTAAAATTCTCTTTGCCTAATGTCCGGCATGTAAATACTAACTTAATTGTAAAAGGACAAGAATTGAGCCCTGTAAATTCAACAGTGTTCCTTGGCATAACCCTAGATGCACAACTACAATGGGGACCACATATAGAAAGGTTGGCGAAGAGACTTAGTTCTGCAGCATATGCCGTCAAAAAGATGCGAAATATCTCTAATGAAGCTACTGCGCGGTTGGTTTATTTTGGTTATTTTCATAGCTTAATGACATACGGCATTCTCCTGTGGGGAAATGCTGCCGATATTAAAACCATCTTTGTGCTGCAGAAACGGGCTATTCGCTCAATCTACAAACTTAATTCCAGGGCGACACTTAGAAATAAGTTTAAAGAAATTAATATTCTTACCTTTGCCTCACAATATATTTTTGAAAATCTTATGTTCGTAAAAAAGAACTTAAACATGTTCCATAGAAAATGTGACTTGCATAATGTTAATACTAGAAATAAGTACAAGCTAGCCGGCTATGATAGTAGATTTCATAAAGTCACCAACTCATTTATGGGTCAATGCATACGTTTTTATAATAAGGTTCCCACAAATGTTCAAGACTTACCACTTGATAAATTTAAAGAAACTATTAAACAAAAATTGTGTAGTAAAGGCTTTTATACAATTTCTGAATATATGGACGATAAAAGTCCTTGGTTGTAAATTGTTTTTCAAAAGTTCTCTATCTCCAACTCCATCTCCAACACCATCTCCATTTCCTTCTCATCCAACGCCATATCCATCTCCTTCTTATCCATACAACAGCAAGAACGTCATGCTCTCTCAGGCGGCATGGCTAGCGGTAGCGTCGGGTGTCGGGTCACCCTCTTCCCTAAAATATGGTTGAGGAGAGTGATGGCTGGTGCTTGCGTTATACTCGTGAACGGGTGCTGCTAGCGGTGCCAGGTCGTTTTGCTGAAGACTTTATGACTTTGTTACTTTTTTGAATTTGACTCTGACTTCCCCATCTCCATCCCATTCCCCCATGTTCACGTCCGTGTTAGTGTCCAGTCTCTGTCCACGACTATCCTCATCTCCATCCACATTATCTGTAATATCTCTCACCTCTATCGCTACATCTATCTACTTCTATCTTTACCTCTATATCTATGTCTACGTTTCTGTCTAGTACTTGATTGCCTAATGTATAAATATAATAGTAGACTCCAGAAGATCACCAACTCGTTCATGGGTCAATGTGTACGCTTTTATAATAAAACTCCAAAATATTTAAGATTAACCCTTCGATAGATTTAAGGATAAGCATAAAGTTTTATTATAAGATATCCGGATGCAAGAAGATTGTAAATTGTTGTTGTTGTTATTGTTAATGTGTATTTTTAAAAGATGATTGCTGTTGAGTTTCTTGCCACTTCTTCTCAACAGATCGACTTTCCGAAGTGGTGGTAGATTCAGTTCAATTTGTAAATTGTGACTTATTTCAAATGTATTTAAATACTTACGAAATAAAGATTCTTTTGACTTTGACTTAAAGGGGTAAAGGGAGACTCCTTAACACGGGATCAAATTAGTTTTGATTTATTTGCAATGGTATAAGGTGTGAAAGTAAGAATGTACTTGTATTTGTTGGGGAAATATTTAACCCCGCTTTGACGTATCGTCCACCACCTTGCTGACTTGCTACTTGATTTGCCTCTAAATTAATGAAATCCTACTATTGTTATAATTGTGAAAGTGAGGACGAGTAATTGTAGTCTACAAAGTAAACATAGCTAAGTCATTTATAACTCTTCTTGTGCGATTTAATCGACGTGCAGCGACATCTATCGAATAAGAGCAAACTAAATTTTTTTATATTATAAATGTGAAAGTTTGGATTTATGGATGGATGCATGTCTGGATGTTTGTTAGTCTATCACGGCAAAACGGATCAATGGATTTGGAAGAAATTTGGCATAGTGATAGTTTACAGTCTGGAATAGCGAATAGGCTACCTTTAGCTCGATATTCCCACGGCATTTGAAATGGCGCGGGTAAAACCGCGCGAAACAACTAGTAAAATATAATTTATTAAACTGTATTCGCTTACTTTAAAGTGTTTTGGTGAGTAAAGACTACTTAGCAAAGTGGCATTTAATATAAAGAAACCCGAATAACTTTAAACAATATTTAAATAAACTTTTAAGACATTTACTAACCATGTTTTTATTTATTTTGTGTTATCGTTGAAAAAAAACATTAAGATCAATTACTACAGATTTTATATAAATAAAACTAAGTAGGCCTATTTAAATTAAGTCTGTAGTTAAATTGTAGTAAGAGAAATATATTAGAATAGAGATAATTTTGTTACCGAATAGAAACACGAGCTTGTGAAATAGTCAATGACCGAGTGTCGCGTTCACTTATAATTTGCAATGTTTTTGCTTAAATTAATATAATGTTGGTTGAATGTTGTAATGTCACTTCACTACCAACCCCATGACCTGCTATTTCCAACTGATGCAACTTTGAAATTTATGTAAAAAAAAAACTGACTGTCGATCTAGTTTTCATATATCGTATCCGCGTAATAAAGCTGAATATTTTCATTTGTGCGAAGTTATATGGTAAGCTACGGAGCGGATTTGAAACAATATTTTGGTTCTTGATACCTTCACTCTCGAGGAAGGTTATATCAAAGGTTTCAAAAAAAGAAATAACTGGGAGATCTAAAGGTGCCCGGATATAACTGCGAAAAGCTGCTAGTAGTTATATATCGTTAGGCGTAATAAAGCTGAATATTTTCATTTGTGTGAAGTTATATTGTAAGCTACGGAGCGGATTTGAAACAATATTTTGGTTCTTGATACCTTCACTCTCGAGGAAGGTTATATCAAAGGTTTCAAAAAAATAAATAACTGGGAGATATAAAGGTACCCGAGTATACCTGCGAAAAGCTGCTAGTACTTAAATAATAATTAAGACACTGCAGTAAAAATCAAGCAAAAAAAAACATAAAATATTATCTTTTTGAAATCATGTTCAAATTGCAGATACAAATTTTCAATTTCATATTACGAATTGTAACAAAATTAAACCATTGCTGTAGAGAGACATGTTAAGTGGAGTCTATGTATATATGTATACGTTTCTGAGTATCTACGTAATTTTATAACATATTGAAAATAGGATAAAAATTGAAGCTGTATAGCTTCAATTCTAATCTTAGAGATTTCTAAAATTTTATAGACATTTCAAGAGACTTAGTAATTTTATGTCGCGTGCTTACTTTACATTATCACACATCACAACTCTGTGTTATGAGCCCATTATGTGTTATGACGAGGAGGTTTAGGCCGTAATCCACCGAGCTGGCTCAGTGCTGGTGGATGTCAGAATTTTCAGTGTGCCGAAATGGCTTCTGCTTCTAAACCTTAACGACTACTGTATACAAGTATAACAGCACCCGGAACCGACTGCTAATCGTGCTCTCCGAAGCACGAAAGTCGCAAGAAGCAAGAAATGATCGGCGGTCACCCATTCTTTTACCTACCGTATGTTAACCTGCGATATCGAATGATAGCACAGTAACCAGGGCGCCACAACGACTTCATTATAATGATAATTGGTATTGTGGTGTATTTTACAATACGTCTTTATAATATATGAGCACAAATTACCAACAGAACACTTTCTTATGCAGATGTAGTACTCTGGTGAACAAATGGAATCGTGAACTAGATGGCTTTCACTTATTTGTAGCAGTATAATCAGTCAAGAGAGCTAAGGCCATATTTCTTTTCTGCCTCCTAATATTTATTTATAAAGCCGACGAATGCGTAAAAGATTCCGGCTTTTACGCATTCGTTACTTATATGACAAATGTTTGATTGATATCCAGGTATTATCATGTATTTTTATAAATTGTGTTATTTTTATATACTAATGTATTCAAAAACAAAATTCAAACTTCCTAAACAGATAGGATGGCAAATGGAAATTTGACTGATAGTTTTGCTATACATATAGCCTGATAGAGATCAGAACATTCCCTATAGCTGAAATACCTAAGATAAAGTTTTTTGTATCCTTTTAATGTATTTGATATGTTTTATTTTTGAGTCACTCAATTAGTGTGAATTGAATTAGGACAGTAATTCAAAATTCCATGAACTTAATGTTCCCTAGTATCTGTATATTAAAAAAAACTTAATCTGCCATTTCAGCATACTAAAGAAACATGAAAAACAATTTCATTTTACATCTACAAAACTGCGATAAAAATCTGTACGAAACAGAACGACATCGTAATAAAGAGCTATTAAAATTGCAACAACGGCGCATATTTCAGCGAAACTTCTAAATGGAATCCCATTGAAACTTTACAGTGACCTGGGTGATGGCCAAGAATGTTTTATTTGTGCTACAATAAATTTACTCAGAAAGTTTATTAGGAGAAAGTTTAATAGGTATTTTAATTGGGAGCTTGTAAGTAATTGTACAACTAGAGATGGTTAAAAATTATCAAAGCGGCGCGGGATTAGTTGATTATCTACAAATTTTCTATTGGTTCTCAGGTTTTGGTGTATATTAGGATACCCTTAGTTGCACTGGGTGGACTAGATAGCACAAGCTTAATGAAAGCTTACTTTAGTTCACAAAGTTACTCGTAGTTTTGGTATTTACTTAAATCGCAAAGGCATGGTAATATCAGAATTAAAAGTATATCCTACTCTTATATACAATTAGGCCACCTACCTGTGGGCAAAATTTCAGCTAAATCCGGCAAGCTCCTTTGACCTGAAAGAGAAATAAAAATCATTTAGGTATCCTTATATTTTTTTATTTCCTAATATGTTTTTTTGGTTTATGGGTTGGATAAGAAACGTGGTTGGTGCAGCCATATGATGCGACTTATTCGAGGGAGCTATACTCGAATTCCTTATAGTGATTACTGACTCTGAAGAGGTTTTACTCTGTATGTGTTCAACATTAATAGGAATAGTCAGACGTAAGTTTAATAAAAGAATATTATTAACAAAACCTTACAGATAGGATTGTCCTTACAAATTTTCTGTTCAGAAGGACCTGTTTTGATGTCCACTTTGACGATGGTGTAACACTGTCTACCACTGGCGTCTGCTGGTTCGGAAAAAAATGTACCGGGTCCGGGCGTTTGTCTATATTATATGTATTTATATTCTAGGTTCCCCCCTCGTTCGCCGTACGGTATTCCATATCACAAGCTCTGCTTAGTTTGGGGCTATGTAGTTTGTGTGATTGTCTGTTAATTTTATTTATTTATTCATTTTCAGTACAGTAAATTTTATTTGAAGAGTGCGAGTTACGAAAAAGAACGAAACGCCTCGCTTATTCGTGTTAAAATTGATTCCGATACTTGTTCCATATTATGAAAGTTTACTCGACGTTAACTATGTAATGCTCTATGTATAGATTTTTAACAATTTTTTAAGGAGAGTTGACAGCAAATCTCTGCTTGCACCATGATTAACCCTTAAGTAATCCTTCATAATACAGGCCTTTAACTCCAAATAGATTACCACGAGTGACTCTTATTAAGTCGTGCCCTTGAGTTTGATTTAACAACTCTTCAGAGTAGTTAAGGCTAAGCCTCCGTGCTTAACTAAAAGCATCCCTTAAACTTACTCGTAGTTTAGTAGTTTTGTTAAAGCAACGAAACTTAAAATCAACAATCAATAAATACCTTCCTATTCACTTTACCCATTCATTATTACTGACTATTGTTTGAATTGATAAATAGGTATAGTAACTAACTAGAAACAATTAAATTACATTTTGAAGGTGTTAATTAAATCCGAAGAAGCCAATTATTTGATATCAATCACCTTAAGACCCTGTTGAACATAATTGATTTATAGGTAGACTTGAACGCTTTAGACGTCATATTTCCGGTTTGCCTGCCGAAATACTTTCAATAGCTTCTATTGAATATTGGGTTAAGTTTAAATATAAGCTGGTAGATGGAAGTTTCAACAGATTTGTAAGTATTTGCTTAGGTTTTGATGTCCGACTTTATGGACTTACCTATACGCGGTCTAATATACAACGTGTAACAAAATGGAGACATACAAATTTATTTAATTATTTTACAACAAAATATTTTGACAACCCTAGTCAACCTAATAAGCTAAAACAAGAGTTGTGCCGCAGTCAATGACTGTAATATGACCTTTCCCGCACCGGCTGAACTTAGTAGTATCTGTCTTAGTTACCCATCACTTTATTTTTACGCCATCTGTTATCGAATAGATGAATAGATAGAATTTTGATCTAAACTTGAAACTTATTTTTCGGCCGAACCGTAAGGATAACAAATTTATGTTACTGTTACTTATAAACTACATCACCAAACATACAATTCCCTTAAGTTTTATCTCTTCATTATGTTACAGGTTGTATATTATAAGAGGTTACTATTTATGCTGTGCTTAAAGGTGAGTACATTTAAAAATACATTTTATGCTGAGTATCGTTAAGAAAAAAAACATTAATTTTTCTGATAAATGTAATTAATTTGATGAATAATACTTAAATGATGAGTTTTAAATACTACATAGGAAAGACAAATTGAATTAGGAATATTCATTTCAATGTGTCAAACACTGTTCTATTAATGTCATGTAATTGAAAACCAGTATTAATCTTGTGATATGGAATACCATATTATAGCGAACTTGGGGGAACCTAGACTATAAATACATATAGATAAACGCCCAGACCCGGAACATATTTTTTTCTTGTTTTTTTTTTTTATGTTGTAAGGATAGGACGTTTGTCTTCCATGCCACCTGATGGAAAGTGCGCATGAAGACTATGGTGTTACTCGTCCATCCACGAGAAACCTATTCACTCGACACTAAAAAGTTCCAGAACTGTAGTGGTCAGGAAAAACAGACGCAGGCAGATTGTTCCACACCTTGGCAATCCGTACCAAAAAGGAACTATCGAAGCGTTTTGTTCGACTTCTTGGTAAATCCACTATATAGGGATGGAAATTTTGTATGGTCGAACCCGTTACCACTGGCGTCTGAGGCAGACAGTGTAAACCCATCGCCAAAGTGGTCGTCAGACATCTATAGGTATATAGGATATACATCCATCTAAACTTTCACATTTATAATATTAGTAAGATAAAATATAGCGTATGGTATAAAGTACAATATATCGCCACAAAAAAATGAAAACACGTTCTCTAACAAAAATGTAATGTTATAAAATCACCCTGAGTCTTTTTGATAACGAAACGACATTAGTAACACTTTTTCACATTTGTTTGGTAATCTGGAACAACTATTTTTCTATTTTTGCAAACTATTTGTACAAAAAAACATCATTAGTCATTTGTTTCATTTGTTACGTAACTGACATACTAGGTTTGTATTCCAAAGTAAAGTTTATCTTGTGTTGCGTTGAAGCTTGTATTAAAAAAAATCGCAAATATGCATACTTTAGGTTTAAGTAATTTTTTCAACCGACTTTCAAAAAAGGAGGAGGTTCTCAATTCGTCTGTATGTTTTTTTTTGTGTCTTAGTTACTCGATATTTTGGACAATTATGAATCTATTTTAAAAATTCATGTTTCATATGATAGAGGATAAGTACTGTAAGATAAGAAATCGGTATGGAGAATAAGAATAAGAAATCGGTTGAGTACTTCGTAGAAAATTTCAAATTTTTGAAACAATATGTATGATTTCGGAGAATGTTTATGTGGATGACATTATAAGTTGGCCAAAGTTTTGACGTAAAGTCGGTTATTTAATGCTCTGCATTCGTTAATTATTAAGTATTTCAATCTTATAGCTGTCTCTGTAGTTTTCTACGAAAATATAGGGCTAAATTATTTTACACATTTTTTGTATTGTGCAAAAACTTGCTATGCAGTATTTAAAGCTCATTTTAGTACTATTCATCAAATTAATTATTTTTCAACTGAAAAATTAATGTTATTGTTTCTTAACGATACTAAGCATAAAATATAATTTTATTTGTAACCAACTTTAAGAACAGAATAAATAAGTCCAAGCGTATAGGTAAGTCCATAAAGTGTGACATCAAAACCTAAGCTAACATTTACAAATCTGTTGAAACTTCCATCAACCAGCTTATATTTAAACTGAACCTAATGTAATTTTCACATAATTTAGAGACAAATATTTAATTAATAACGCTGTTTACTTAGTTAACTTATATGAATCACGTTAATTACAATTTCAGTCATATATTTCGGAACAATGGCGCTAGTATTTATGAAAGCTTCATGAAGTCTGTATGATAAATTACTTCAGAATAAAGATAATTCAAGTTACTCGTAGCTCAAAGTTGATGAGCTTTATGTACTTTATATTAGTTTCGAGATTTGTTGGTCGACGCTAATCTTGAGACTAGGTCATCAATTTTGAAAGAAACTTTATTAAGTAGGCCTACAAAGGTTTGAGATATTATCATTGTCTTTTATTTCTTTGTAAACGAATCTCCATCTAAAGAGTTTCAAAATAGAGTACCTAATAGAGTTCAGAAAATAACTGTTGCTTTATAAACATATTATGTTACACTACCGTCATAATTTCAAGAGACATCCTTAGATCCCGAAGCACTTAACATTAGAACGGACGTTGTAGAAGTTCTGATGAAAATTACAATTTCATTTGTAATTAAAGTAATATAAGGTGCTGTAAACTTTATGAATTATTAGAAATTATTCTGTTTTAATAAGAATAATATTGAATACTATTCAAAGGAGCCGATGTCTTAAATGTTATTTAATTGTACAATACAATATGTTTATCAAATTAAAACCCACGTATTACACAATAAGTGTGCATAACATTTTCGTTACCTTTTAATGAAATAAATCTTGTATGTGTAAAAAAAATTTAACGATCATTTACTGCAATATGAAAGAGAGAGTGCTAAAACTTAAACCACAGAGTAATAAACATTGAGTAACTGGACCGTGTGATTGATATTCATTATCGCGTTAACGTTCTTTGAAATAATTAAGTAATAATAACTTTGTGAGAGTTTTGAAACTGAGATAGCTTAAAACTGAAATGCAGAAGATTTACGAGAACTATAATTAAATCTCACTAATTTTATAAATGTCAAAGTTTGGATGTAAAGATGTATGGAGGTTTGTTCCTCAATCACGGGAGAATGGCTCAACGAATTTGGATAAAATTATAGTGAGCATAGTGATAGTGTACAGTCTGGAACAGCATATAGGCTACTTTTTATTCCGATATTCCCGCGGGATTCAAAATTGCGCGGGTAAAACCACGCGAAACAGCTAGTTAGACAATATAATTGTGTAGTCGTCGTTGCGTGGTGGCTACTGTGGGTATGATTTTATAAAGTGGGTTAATCAACCTCGGTACAAGGACAGGGTATAATCAAGTGACATCCGATTTAATAACTGTAACAAATGGAAAAATGTTTTCGTAATCCCGTAATCTTCCTAAAACTGCCAATCCTCTTACATACTCCCACTATCGTTCCATTTCGATACTTCCAATAATTTCAAAGGTTCTAAAAACTATTTACCACAAGAAACTTTAAGAACACCTCATCTCTAACCAGCTATTTTGTCCGTATCAGTCCGGTTTCCATCCTTCTCACAGTACCGTTAGTGCATTGCTGAATATAACTGAAGTCATAAGACACGCCATGGATAAAACTAAACTTACTGTGATATCACTGTTAGATTTCAGCAATGCATTCAACTCTGTTGATTTTGACATTTTGCTAGGAATGCTAAGAACACTCAATATTACACCCTCTGGCATTAACTGGTTTAAATCATATCTTTACGATCGTCATCAATGTGTTGTAGTTGAGAATACCTCAACTGCATGGTCTCCCCTCACTGCCGGAGTCCCTCAGGGAGGAGTGCTTTCACCATTATTGTTCTCCATATTTATCAATAAAATATCCAACGTGATAAACTTCTCGTTTCACCTATATGCTGACGACTTACAAATATATCGCCATTTTTCCCTTTCTGATTTCAACGAAGCTGTACAGTTGATTAATAAAGACCTGGTGGCCATCCAGTTGTGGGAAAAATCTTTTGGTCTTCTTGTGAACCCCATTAAATCGCAATTGTTGGTAGCAGTAGACTAAGATGCAGATTGGACTATAGTAAAATTCCATCCTTAGTATATGACAGTATCGCTTTACCTTACTCACAAAAATAAAAAAAAATTAGGCCTTATAATCGATTTCAATATGACGTGGGCCTCACATGTTGCTGATGTAAGCAAAAGTATGCACTTCAAATTCCACTCCTTAAAACGACTTCAATTCTTCTTGCCATTAAAAACAAAAATTATGCTCGCTCAATCTCTGCTGCTGCCGACCTTAGATTATGCTGACATTTGTTTCTTGGACGTATCCGAGGAACTTCTTGACAAGCATGAATGCTTACCAAATTTGGCGATTAGGGTCATTTACGGATTGCGTGAATACGATCACGTTTCGGATTTTCGGTCTAAGTTACAGTGGCTGCCGATCCGTCGTCGCCACGACCTACATATTTTAACAATGCTTTACAAAATCCTGAATGAACCTAATTCTCCAAACTATCAGAGTTCACGGTTCCAAACATTACCACCCTCCACGAAACCGAGAAGGTCATGTCATATTAAGTCATTAGTTTATCCGAATAGCAACACCATCATCAAACATAAATCGTTTACGGTTCGTGCAACTGCTTTGTGGAATAAGCTGCCAAAAACTATAAGAGATAGTCCATCGATATCAACCTTCAAAAGAAAATTAAGAGCACACCTTCTCTCACAAACATAATTGTTTTTATCACCACTCAAAACTTGTGTATATCGCATGGATATGTATATATTTATTTATTATTATTAGTTGTAATAAGTATGTAAGTTATATTTTCATAAAGTATGTATTGTATATTTTTGCATATTTTTCTTTTTATTAATTATAAATATATATTAAATTATATGTTAAAATATATTACTATGTTTTATCCATGCACCTGCTTCCCTACTTCTCACAAAATATAACACAGTCATGGGTTGGCTGGAAGAGATCTCTTAAAGATATAAGTTCACCTTTGCAAACTATAGTTTATTTTAGGATATTTGTTTTGTTTTTTGAAGTGCAATCAATAATATAGTAATAAAAGTTTTTACAAATTTTGATTTAATCAAGAAAAACATATATATAGGTAGGTAATCAAATGCACATAACTAATAACCGTAAAGCGCCCACTTAATTCATACACAATATTGAATTATTTATGTTAACTGTTAAAATGTTTAATCCTTAGCCTGTTGGTACAAGATAAATAAAACTATTTTCAAAAGCCAAATTTTCAATTTACTAATAAACTAACTTCATTCGATAAATATTTCAAACTTTATAACAGCATGCAAAATTCAATTTCTAAATAGAAAATTCAATACCTAGCTTCAATTTTATTCCTACGATCTAAAAAGAGTATTTCATTATATATAAATCAGCCCTTCACATTTTTACCTAAATTTTAATGAAAAAATATGCCCAAAACAAAATAGGCAAACATTTAACACGTTGTCACAAGGTCATTTGCTCACCCTTCCTTTTACTGCGATGTGAGTATCTGTTAACCTAGTTAACGGCGTATTTGTGATTTTCTGCAATACAAACTACTAAATGCATATCGTAGTATATTGACATAGAATTTGATTTAACTAAAGGTTTACTTTATTGTATACAAATAATAAGTTTGTATCAGTTTGATTTTTGACTGATATTTACGGTGTGCTTCATTCAATTATCGTATAAAATATAGATCTTATATTTGAAAATTATTTGAAGAAATTATAGACTAATTTTTTTTTTTTTATGAATTATGGATGGGACGTTTGTCTTCCATGCCACCTGATGTTAAGTGAACATGAAGACTAAGGTGTTACACGTCCATCCACGAGAAACCTATTCACTCGACGCTTAAAAGTACTAGGACTATACTGGTCAGGGAAAATAGACGCAGGCAGTTCATTCCAAACCTTGGCGACCCGTATCAAAAAGGAACTGTCAAAGCGCTTAGTTCGACTTTTCGGAATATCTACCACATACGGATGGAAGTTTTGTCTGCGTCTAGTAGTCCGATGGTAAAAGGGTGAGGGTTCAATTTGTTCAAACAGAGCACTGGCGCACTCACCAAAATGTATCCTGTAGTACACGGTTAAACACGCAACCTTACGACGATGCTCTAAGGTCTGCAGTTTTTTGGTTGTAAGGTCGACGTCGTTAATTAATTTACGGGCTCTTCGGTCAACGAGTCCAGCGCTTCTAGTTGATATTTGGCAGAACCATCCCAAAGATGACTGCAGTACTCCATGCATGATCGCACTTGAGCTGTGTATAAGTTAAGAAGCTGTGCAGGGCCGAAGTACCGCCGTACCTTCGAGATGATTCCCAACTTTTTCGAAGCTACTTGAGCCATGGACACAATGGCTCAAGTAGCTTCTAAATTGACCAAATTGCGAATTTATAAAATACTAAATAGACAAATTGTTACCAAAACTAGAATATCAAATTAATTTAATGACCCACGTTTAAACTATTAGATATCTAACTCGAAAGGTCAATTATTAAAACGGAAAAGGCCATGAGGGATCAGATTTTAAATATCATGTAGGATTAAATCGATTACCCATACCAAATGGTCCCGGAGTATCTTCAGTGAGAGATTTGTGAATAGTTCAATTACCTATTATATTTCTTTGAAATTGATCGTCGTTTACTTAATACTCCAAGTAATCTGAGATGTTAATTAAGACATTAATTTTATTACAGTGTCAGCTACTTATCTACGTATACCTATTCTTGATTCTAGAAAAAAAAACAGAAAAATAGAAAATACATTGCTTACTGCTTACTGAATTATGACCTCAAAATTTGCATTCTTTTAAATACTACGATGTAGAAAATCGGCCGCTTCATAAATAATGTATGAGGATTGGAGAAATTGACAGGAATTTGGAATACAAAAGTGTTTTTTAACTGTTCCTGTTTTCAGGTCGACTTGGTCATCGATCCGTAAAATTATTCTGGATTTGCAAAATGCTTTTTATAGAATGAAGCCATGGCTATAATTAATGACGTGAATTTTGTGCTAGGGTTCGGGCCCAGAGTTCTGTTGACATTCGAACTCAGATGGGCCACTAATCTTGTACTTAATAATGAATGAAGATAAGTACTACATTCGTTTAGACATTAAAATAAAGGTACATTTTAATAAGAAAAAGAAAAAAAGTTAGTTGTTTTTTGGTGTACTCGGTATTTTCATGATTATACAAGTATAACATAAAGTGTTCCTGGAAACTACTAAATAAAATATAGGCGCCTAAATTTCAAACCTATTGTGTAAGTATAAGTTTGTTAATGCAATTTTTTTTATTAAAAATCCAAAATTATCAACCTTAATTAGTTTTTGTATGTGCTTTTCTTTTGAAAAAGCTTATTGTTTTTATCACATTGTCATGAAAGTCATCTCCCTTTTTTTGTTGTTCTCTCTCCTATTGTGAATAATGAGAAATATTTTGTTGAAAGTAATTTGGTTTCGTGACCACAGAAAAACAGAATTGTAGGCTAAATTCACTTCCGCTTCGCCGCTGCTAAATTTATTGCATTGTTATTCTCTAAATATCCTGATCCAATTAGAAACAATATGAATTTTAAATATTGCTGAAAGTTAAATTATAAAATAAAACTATACACAATCAATCCGGGTAAAATGTGTATCATGAAAACTTATGACTATTAGTAAACTCTGTTTTTGAAATAGTCAATTATTTTAACTTAATTTTATGGTAACATATATGCAATAAACTTTCAACGTACAACTTGTTTGTGATAATATAATTTTCTTTAATACAACAATAAGTAACTATAACTTAGTTGTCTCTGACTAGGCTGTTGACTTCTTAATTAGGACTTTTATTTTGATGTCAGCTTGTCACGCAAATCTCTAAAGGCACTGGTCAAATGAAATAAGGTTTGGAATAAAAATAAATTTGATGAAATAAAATTTCATGGAAGTAGGACATTAATTCTCAAGAGTAAAATAAATACAGCAATAAAAAAAAAAGTATAATTATTCCGAAAAATCGTAAAGATAGAAGTTTCCTGTTAACTTTATTTTGTTTTTCTTGTTTCACAGATCTAATATTTCATTGGATTTTTACTTACTCTTAGAATTTCTTTTAGAATTAACTCGAGATTTTGACGTTCGATTTGTCGTTTTAACGGAATGGCTTGACGTGTAACACTATTGTATTCTACTGTCCATTAGGTTGCATGAAAGACAGACGTCCCTATCCTTACTAGATAAACAAATTATGCTTTGTTTTGAAAGCTTATATTATATTTTATTTATCCCGCCATGCCTCAGATAAAAATAACTTAGGGTTTATATCTTTTTTTTTAATATTTCTGACACTCACACAACATTATCTAGCCCAAATTAAGTTTCTTAAAGAACTTGTGTTATGGATACTAGATAACTGATATACTTAAGAAATATATAAACATACGTATTGAATAAATACATATTTTTTATTTGAATAAACTTAAATAAACATATAAACATCCATGACTTGACGACTTATATCTGTGTTCATCACACAAATATCCGCCGCCGCCGGGATTCGAACCCAGGACCCCTGGCATAGAAGGCAATGTATGTTACCGCAACACCAGCCGGTCGTCAAAATCTGTATATCTTATATCTGTAGCGTTCGTTAATTCTATCGCACAACCACAAAAATATGCCCCTAACTTGATTTTGCGATACCTCAAATGTGGTTACTATTAGATTAACAATATGAAAGTAGATATGCTACGCTGTTTCTTAATAGCTTTTTATTTATGAATCTATAGCTAGAAAAGCACACGTTGAGCTTTTAGGGCTTATAAAGTTAAACAACTTTTACTACTATCCTTGTGAACGAGAAAATACATTTTAATAAGCTTTTAAAGCTTTATCGGATGTGGCTTTGAAATAACTTGCAGTTATATTTTTTATTCATTATCAGAATCAGAAGACATTTTTTAACAACTTTAAAAAAAAAAAAGATCGGAACGCTTCAATCGGGCGATTTTGCCGATCAGAGCAAATCGCTAAAACGAGATATGAGACGATCCGGGAACGCCGCCCTCAGAATATCGGTTGTGTCTCGCGCAGTGTGTGCCGTTGCTCCGTACTTTTGGAACCAAATATCCTTCAGTCCTTATCCATTCAATTGCGGCAGAAAAAACTGATGTTGTTTGGCAAGCGGCACCCTCGAGAAAAAATGGCCTGATGGCTCCTCCAGAGTAAACAGCGCACTATGTAGTCACTTTGAGCGGCTGTAATAGCTCCTCGTGCATCACTCGTGGATTGTCGGTGCCCCAGAAGCGATAGTTTTGCTTGTTTACGTACCCACTGAGGTGGAAATGAGCCTCATTGCTCATTATGATTTTGGTCGAAAAATCGGCCACTTCTTCCTCGAGATTACTCCGCGTTCTTGGAGAGTGTATCGCACCATGGCTTGTTCACTTGTTTTCTGCATCTGTTTAGTCCACAAATATCAAAACGGATTTGACTTCGGTGGCCATTTGTAAAAATGAGAGCATTTTCCCATAAGGTGATTTTTTTGGCTCACCTTGTACATCAGAAAAAATAAAACAGATTTTAAATGTAAAAATGGCGGTCCTATAATTTTAGGTTATTTTAATTATACTTACTATGGATATGGATAAAGTGAAGAAAATTAATATTATTTTGTTTAACGGAATTTCACGATTACTTGAGTTTCAGTAGATTCATCAATCTTAAGCTATTAAATCTTTCTTAAACACTGTCGGGTCATAGAGGTGTAAGTTGTAAATTGATTTATTAATAGATTGCGGTACGTTTTTAAATGTGTAAATGTAAGTTATTTAAAATTAAATGTAAAATTCAAATGTAAAAATAAATCACTTATGAATCGATAGAGAATGGCAACCTTAAAAAATCATATGAAGTGAAAATTTAAAAGTTTAAGACGTTATTGCGAAAATTTTAATCTTTGCTATTGCACCAATAATGTTGCTAAAGCTTGTCTACTCTTTTGGTATGTTCTAATATTTGTGGTATATAAAAGTAAATTAAGAGCTCATTTGGACCAAACGAACCCTCCCAGCGCCCACCCAACGCATCATCACTTGTTTTGTAATATGTTGTACATACTTTGAGTCTTATTTTACACACATGTACATCTCGAATTCCACCCTCGCCTACCCTGCGTCCGCCACGCATCCGTCCCGCGCCTCCCAAGCGCTCGCTACACGCTTGCTCCGTGCCTGACCAGCGTCTCCCCGTCACACGCGATTTTAGATCTATTGAAAAATTAAATAAGACTCAAATTATTAAACAAATTGCATCGCGTGTTAGAGCCGTGTTAGAAGAGTGTTGGACGCGAGTGAGGCGCGGGCGCGCTTGGCTGTAACGCGGCCTAACAGTTGTCTGTCTTAGTAGTGGAATACAATTATTGTCATTATAATATTGATTTGTTGTGTCTTCAAAAGTAATTTCATGCTAAACAGGACTTTTCACAAAGAAAGATCAGAGAAATTTGTAATTTGCGAAAAGCCTTCTAATTCCGATTTGTGGTCTTTATAATAAAAGTCTGTATTTATTTATACAGGGTCCGCTTATAATAGTCAATTATATTTTAATAGCAGATTAGGAATGATGAGTGCGTCTGAATTATAAAAACATGTATTTTTTTGAAATTTTTTTCTTAAATTAAAATTTCAGAATTCTTCTCTGTCAGTTTTAAGATTAATCTACATTTTTTGACTACAAACAATAAGATGGAAACGTTTTTATCACTTGCTGTGTGTAGTCATAAACTACAGATCAAACTTAAATTTTGATCACTTAAAATAATTTTGAAATTTTAATTTATGAAAAATATATTTTTTTTTTTCGTAATTATGACCTACTCATCAGTCTTAACTACCAAATTAGCTTATAAGGCGACCCTATATAAACTAATTTGGTAGCTTATTTTAACCTACTTAGGGCATCGGTTTGGGTAATTTAAGCTTTTATTTCCTAACCCTGCGTCGAGACAAGCTTACCTATATTGATATGTGTACATAACTAGAGTATAGTTATTATTGCATAGTTAAGTAATGTGTTATTGCGCTCGTAGTTTACTGCCAAGGTGTTTAGTTATTTCGTAACTGTATTATGTTATTTCTTGACCTCATTTTCCAATCTTGCCGCGTGACTAACAAAAAAGTGAACTTAAACCAGTTATTTACTAAACAGCAGTAGACGTGAAATTAAACAAAGACCTCATATGTGCTTTCGTATACAGAGTTATAGTCCAATTTTAGTTGTTATTATATTGGCATTAAATAATGAAAGTACCTATAGATTTATTAACCGTTGAATGGAAACATTTAAAATGTATTCTATATTACCTTTAGATTTATTTTATGTATGTGTGCCTTGCTGTTGGTATGACATGATATGTATCTATTTCAAAATTTAACTTTCAAATTTTATACTTAGCCATATTTTAAACAATCTTACCGATTTTCAGCTTAATGGAAATTTATGCAGCTTTTCTCAAATTTTTGGTTTAATTTGACCGGGCTTAGTAAATAATTTATGTGCGTTAAAATTTACAATGCTTTACCAAAACAGTTAAAGGTAGTGCCACTCAATAAGTTTAAGTTTGAAATGACTAAATGGTTAAAAGATGTGTTTCATAGCCTGAAAGAATATTTTGAACATATATAATCAACGAATGCAGAGCATTAAAAAAACCGACTTCACGTCAAAACTTTGGCTGATTTGAGAATGTCATCAACGTAAACATTCTCCGAAATCGTACATATTTTTTCAAAAGTTTTCTTATTAAAAATTCTCAATGAAGTACTAACCGATTTCGATGAAATTTAAATGGGACCAACTATGAAGCATCCTCTATCATATGAAACATACATTTCCAAAATCAATTCATAATTGTCCGAAATATCGTGTAACAAAGACACAAAAAAAACATAGACGCATTGAGAACCTCCTCCTTTTTTGGAAGTCGGTTGAAAATATTAATGAATAATGTAATCGTCATAAATAGCCAATGTTAATGACATAGTGATAGTGATAATAAATTCATAATAAGTTGATGAGACGACCGGCTGGTGTAGCGGTAACATAATGGTATTTTCAACACACTTGCTCGTAAAGTGAGCCTTATTCTATTGAATTTAGAACTATAAACTGGGCTATAAGTCACGCGTGCATAATATATTATACCCTAGTGCATAATATAATGAATCCTACAAAGTTGAATTGTACCTTAGTGCAAATTACATGCGAGTAAACAGAGCATATTTTATTGATCCGGGTTATACATTAAATATATGAGCGCGCGCGTCCAGGCGGCGCGCGGCCACGTGCAGCAGCAGCGGCCCGCACAGCGCCTCCAAGCAACAATAGCGTCTGTACGTGTAATGGGACAGGGTTACTGACGCGCAGCAGCTAACAGCTGCTTCAAATTAATTTTATGACCACATATGTCTGTCTTTTACTCACAAGTGTGTTGAAAAACGTCGTATGTAACTCGTGAGCGTTGCTAATTGCAGTCGAGGCTGTGATTTGAGCCCGAGCCGCAGGCGAGGGCTTAATAATGAGCCGAGACTGTAATTAGCAACGCTCACGAGCTCACTGGTTACATAATATACTATTCCCTAACGATTAATATATAAAATTATAGTGCCTGCCGCAGCACGGAAGTAGTCTATAAATTAATTGCAGGCTGTTCTAAAGCAGTAACCTATCCTAAAGCAAACGAACATTGCTTAGCTAATCAATCACCAGTATAAATTTTCAACAACAGCAATTAACGATCGCTTCATTTCCTTCCTTAACAATTACTTTAACCTTCAGAAAATTAGTAACTTATAAATCATCTGAAAATCTTTATTTTACTTCGAAGACTTGATCCATCGGAATGTGAATAACGCAATTAGGAAACTCAATAAGGAAAGTCAGCTCCATTGAATAAATAAATTAATTAGTAATAAATTAAGCAGAAACAAAATAGTCTTCCATGCTGTACTGGGAGCGAAAAAAATCATCGAATGTACCAGCTGCTTCTCTTCCCGGGCATATTGTAAAAGTCAGTTAAGCGACGGAGAAATTATTGATGTATTTGCGGGCGGTAGGCTTACCCCTGTCACTTCAATAGCTTCTCTGCTTCATTATAATACCTCCAAATTTGTAAAACGTGACATCAGGTAGTTTTATAGCCTCTGTTGTTCTGCCTACCCCATAACGGATTTGCTTGGTGGTAGGATCCCTTCTGGGTCCGCCTGGCTAGCGACCACCCTTTATATAAAGTCTGCCGCCAAATGTTACCGCTCCGGCGGTAATGTGTTCCGGCAATATTGTATAAAGAGCCAGTTCCTTTCTAAACCCGTGTGCTTTCATCTTCGACCTCATCTTCACTTACCATCAGGTGAGATTGAGGTCAAACGCGGGTTTAGTCACTTATAAAAAAAAAAAAAAAAAAAATTTATTATGTATGTAGGTATGTAAACAAAATATTATCTGTTTTAACATTAATTTAACTCAAACTGTTCCTCCAACACTCCCTTCCCTGACCTCTTTCGATTATCATTTGTTTGTTACTATAGACAAAGCCCGCATTTGACCTCAATTTTACCCAATGCTAACTGAAACTGTGATAACCAACGAATGCAGAGCATTAAAAAACCTACTTTTAAAGTTTTAAGTGTTACAAAAATTAATATTCAGTAGGTAAATAGGAGAAAATGATAATTAATTTAATGATTAAAACTAAATATGAAGTTTTAATTCGATGATGGTGGTGAGCACTGGGTGGTCGCCTCTGTTTCTGTGCGCTGGCGGATCGCATGCTGCCGCGCCCAGCGCCAGAACCAGACGCGCCCCGGCGGCCCCCGGGTAGCGGCCCTATACGTATTCTCTGTCTTTGTTACATCATCATTGTTTTGCCAGAGCCCCATTAGCCATGTTAGATATGTACTAGACACGTTGCCCGTCTCTCACGAGGCAAGATGGTGATGCTCGGGCGTTGGGGTTGGACTTTGAGAGACTTATTATTTATTATTATTATTATCAAACGACCATATTGATAAAAAAATAAAAAAGTTTTAAGAAAGGAACGATTTTATTATTTCATTGTGCTGCAAGAAAAACATTATTGAAAAAGAAATTGCCTTGAAACATATTTTACGCAGATTTCAGTAAATTCACCATAAAGATCTGTAATTGTATTTAAAATCTGAAAAAAAAAACACTAAACCTACCGGAACAAGTTAAAATGCTTAGAAATATGATAACAAATCAAAAGTTCATAAGAAACCACACAAAAATCTACATGAAAAAAAAAAAGCTGTTTTTCTATTTTATTTATTTTATCAACAAATACTGATCCATCTGGACTTATAATTTTTAAACATCGATATCTTGAAAACTACCTAGCAAAACGAGTGCCTCGTTAAAATATATGTTGTGTGGTATATATATTTTCATATAAACATGTGCAACAGACGCATACTTCCCGTTTGCGTTCGCTCCCGAACGGTCGTGTCTGCGGCCGCTCCCGAGTGTTCGTATTGCGCTGCCCTTGTTCCCTCCCCCGCACACGTGCGGGTAAGGTCCCAAGTTAAGCTCTTTCGGAAAGTTTCTCTTGTGGAGGCTGTGTGGTGTCGGGGCTAATTCATCTGCCCTTTTCAGGGCGGACCCGACTGCTGCCGGCCGAAGCATCGCTGATCAGGTTGATACGTAACCGTGACAACTAAGCCTGATCGTCCGCCGTTCACCGGCAATAGGTCCGTACTAGGTCGTTTCTTTACAGCGCAGTTTGTCTCCGATAGACTTTCTTTCAGCCCAGCATTATGCCTCGTCACCCTGAGTGTGCCGAGCATCAATACGAAATCAATCGTCGTCGCATCCGTAATCTTCAGAAGGATAAGAAAAACCTCGCTGGCCATTTAGCCACTTATAGGAATAATTTTACTTAGCTTCATGCTCAGGTCACTTCCCTGCAGGCGGAATTATCCGCTCGCCCCTCGTCTTCAGAATTCAGTCAGTTGTCCAGCGTTAAACAATCACTGGAAGCCCAACATGCCGCCGAGAAGGAAGCCCTTCTCTCCGAGAAGGACGCCCTTCTCGCTCAAATCGAGTCCTTGCGAGAGCAATTGTCCGCTCGTCCTCAGGTCGCCTCCTCTTCACAGGGGTTTCAAACCGACTCTCCGGCGTCTCCAGATCCATCCGAGTACGTCGATCCCCTTTCAGACTGCATGTCGGTAGATTCCACTGCATGCAAACGGAAAACTACCCCGCCAGGTAGCCAAATCGACTTCCCAGTGCCAGAACGCAAAAGGGTCTCAAGACCCATTCGTCCGTAATAGGATTCATTCTCCTCCCGCTAAAGCTTGCTTTTCTGGTTAAAGCTTGTTTTAGGGGGTGCCAAAACTTTCTGTGGCGGAAAAAAAAAAAAAAATGTGCAACAGAGATAAAATTGAAATATAATTTTGGCCACATGAATCAGTCGAAGGATGAAATTCCGGAGAAATACCCTTGAGCAACATTGTAATTTATCTATTCTACAATTACTTTACAATACAACATGTTCAAAAACATTCAAAATTAACCACGCTAATATTTATTTACACTCATTGTGCGGCACTACAACTTGCAATACACTCCATATACCTACACACTGCTATATGTATAGTCTGTAGTCGATAGACATTTGATCTATTATTTAAAATGAAGTTCTACTTCATGATAACAAGATAAATATTGCTGTCTATACTAAACACATTTTTTTATTTTAATTTTTTATGATATCGGGTGAACAACATAAAAGTTTATAAAACAATATAAAAAAAAAAAATCTTACTAAACAAAAACCACTTGGCTTTTGAACTTTTGATTGTCATTTAGGCATAGCCTACTCTACAGACTATATCAATTTTGCCAGAGATGGACCAAACACCCTATATTATTGTCAAAGACAAATGAATATTAGAACTGTACGCTCTTCTCAACCACTGATATATCTTTAGCAGGGGCTTCTGCAAAGGTACTTGTCCTTAAATATGAATAACCCTTGTTTATATAAGCCGCATAACATCATAAATACAACAGATAACACTAAATTAAATGTATCACATGCTTACTGAACACAAACAATAATACATCAGCACCTCAATCATAATTACAAAATATGTTCTTTCACGGTAAATTTAATGTTTTTAATAACCTCCTTAAACTTAATAAATAAGGGCAATCAATTATTTAGAGCATATTAAGTGAATTAAATATTTGATGTACGAACATTTGAGGCTTACTGATATTTGCATTTAATAACGATATCATTCAAGATCTTATCATTTAATCTCAGGAGTTTTAAAATTGATTGAATGATAGCTCTCGAATGCATCTATCAAGTTTACAATTCCAGAATCCTTATTAAGATATATATTCTTTATTGCACTTTAAAAAAAAAAACAAAACCAATACACTTAAATAAACTATAGTTTGCAAAGGTGAACTTATCTCTAAAAGAGATCTCTTCCAGCCAACCCATGACTGTGTGATATTTTGTGAGAAGTAGGGAAGCAGGTGCACGGATAAAACATAGTAAAATATAATTAAATAGATATTTATAATATTATAATTAATAAAAATACAAAAAATACAAATACCTATGCAAAAATATACAATACATACTTTATGAAAATATAACTTACATATCATAAATAATCTATACATATAATAAAATGGTAGGAAAGTCAAAACTGTACATTGAATATTTTTTTAAAAGAATACTTGGGGTATGATCTACAATCGAAACAGAAACAAAAAATATAGTTTTTAGAATTTTTGTCTGTTTGTCTGTTTGTCTTTCCGGGATAAACTCAAAAAGTACTGCATGGATTTACTTTAAATTTGGCATGAAGATAGTTAAGAAGTCGGGTCAACATATAGGCTACATATTATCACGCTAGCAGTGTTATAATCGTAGGTGCGTTTGGTGCTGCATAGCGTTCACGCAGACGACGTCGCGGGCAGCAGCTAGTATATAATAAATAAATATATACATATACATGCGATGTACACAAGTGTTGAGTGGTGATAAAAGCAATTATGTTTGTGAGAGAAGGTGTGCTTTTAATTTTTTTTTGAAAGTTGATATCGATGGACTATCTCTTATAGTTTTAGGCAGCTTATTCCACAAAGCAGTTGCACGAACCGTAAACGATTTATGTTTGAAGATGGTGTTGCTATGCGGACAAACTAATGTCTTAATATGACATGACCTTCTCGGTTGCGTGGAGGGTGGTAATGTTTGGAACCGCGAACTGAGATAGTTTGGAGAATCAGGTAAGATTAGAGTTTTTATCTAAAATATTTTTGTGAACAAAAGCAATTTTACTGGGCCTGCTTTAATATACTTAAAAAGGTCATAAAAAAAGAATACACATTTATAATTGAATATAATAAAGGGTCAAAATTTGATTAAAGGCGACCTATCTAAACGATAACGAAAGTGGGTCAAACAAAATTAAATTTTATGCAATCATAATAGAGCAATATTTTGCCATAATGACTTGACTCTGGGTTAAAAATAATATCTACCTAAGCTGACAGTGGTTGCTTGTTATACTCGCATCAGGCTGGGTGTATTATTTATGTTATACACATTTTTATTGATATTGAAAAAATATTTTAATTTATGTGTTTATTCGTTGTCTAGTACCTACATATTGTACAAGCAATATCATGGCACTGTGTGGATGTTGGTCCAATAATTCTTTAACTCTATGCCGTAAAAGTAAAAAAAAGAACTGTAAATAATAAAAAATCTGTAAATTTTCGCCTAGTACGGATTTTTACTTTGCTTCCTTTTAAATTTATAGACACTTATTGTAGTAGAATCAATACTACTACAATAAGTGTCTATAAATTTAGCAGCAAGCAATTTAGCAGGCAAGCTAATCTGAGGCCCGTATAGTGAGGTTAATTGAAGCGTGAACACTAAAGGCGCGCCCCCGATCGAGCGACCTTGAACGTTCATTACCACAGTGCCCCACAACCCCTCTACTTTACTTCGTAACACAACATGTACAACGGACATGTGAAAAAAAAAATGTACGGGATGTTATTTATATCTTTTAGAATTGCAAATAAATTTGCAAATAATCGCAAACAATGTTACCTACCTTCTCAAAAAAGATTTAATGAACAAATTATAACAAATGTCTTTTTGTAATATAATAAGATCAAAATGGACTCTGATACCTATAAATAATTTAAATACTTTTTCAAATTCTAGTTCAATTTATTTATTTTAATTAGCATCTTAACAATAGTAAACCGAATCTTACATAATCGTAAATATTTAAACACAATCTAGCAATAAGGCCGTCTATTCGTACGTTCTGTTCTCTTTACTTACTATTATTTTTTCCTCTTTTTTGTATATGTAAATAATTAAAAAAGAGTCTACACTACATAGCAATTTCTAGGTTACAAAAATACACAGAATCCTAAAAAAAGTAACGAAAAAGAAAGAGTACCTACAAAATTAAACAGCTGATTAGGACCTTTGTACGCAAGACTACCTACGCAAATCTGTCTCTTATATTTTTTAGCGCATGGTCTCACACACGATATTCATATTTAGCATCTTTTTTTAAGGCGACATATTGAAAAAATGCATTGACTTTCATCGCAAACTATGTGAATATGACAAGACGAGCGGATCTGACATTTTGATATGTGTAAATTCATATCTTTATCTATACTTTGCCTGCTCAAAAACATGATTTGATGATTTTGACTCGATAGTTTTATTTTTCGAAAACACGTCTAAAAACATACTTTTGTTAAAATTACTACGTAGTTATGCAATCCATATGCTTAGAATTTACTTAAATTCAATCTTCACATTATTGTTCAGACTTTGGTTGCTCAAAATTTACATAGCATTTAGGTACCGTTATTTTTTTATCGATTTTTGAAACGATTTCAGTGTCTGAGCGGTGTCGATGGTGGCGATTTCTATGCAATAGGTATGCTAAGATTTCAAGAAAAAATATTTCGAATTGTCGTCTTAAGTCAAACATACTTATTGTGCATGTAAGCATGTACACAAAAAAAATAAAAATGTTTACACCAAAGAGAACCTACACTAAATATCAACATAGTCATTATTCTGGATGGAGTTTGATTTAAACACTGTATCTTAAAGCAGTTGAATTTCAGAAGGTAACTTCATTTAGCGCAGCGTTGGTGTTGGTTTCATCATATTGCACCATTTTATGCAAGTTGTTGAAAGCGAGGATTATGTATATTTCGTTTGTACTACAAACGTGGATATGATGCATTGGAAGGATTTGTTTGGTATTTTCCTATAAGAACTGGGGGTTCAGTACACTATTTTTGAAAATTGCTCGGCTCTTTTGGAAATTGCAGAAATATTGTTGAATAAGCATAGTGTAAAACACTGACTTCATCTACATTTTCATGTCATTGCAAAGACTTTGGCTAAGGTGAAACATTATCTTTTTCAACCGACTTCCAAAAAAGGAGGAGGTTCTCAATTAGTCTGTATGTTGTTTTTTGTGTCTTTGTTGCACGATATTTCAGACAATTATGAATTGATTTTGAAAATTATTGTTTCATATGATAGAGGATACTTCATAGTTGGTCCCATTTAAACATCGAAATCAGTTGAGTACTTCATTGAAATTTTTAAACTTTTGAAAAAATATGTATGATTTCGGAGAATGTTTACGTTGATTGACATTCTCAACTCAGCCAAAGTTTTGACGTGAAGTCGGTTTTTTTAATGCTCTGCATTCGTTGATTATATAACTTCCAGTTTACAAAAAGTACTGAATCGATTTAATTTAATTTATGGGACCACCTCTAAAGTATCTCCTATCAAAAGAACCAACAAAATGGGTTCATAATTCATCAAATAATTGCGTAACAAACCTAAAAGAAAACCATACAGACAAATTCGGAATTTGGAAGTCGGTTGAAATTCTCGGCAATGACGACCGTTTACTAAGTAACCTCTATGAATCTGTATAGTAGTTGGTTTTAATTTTAACATACATTTTTAACATAAAATAATACATAAATTTCAGTTCTCTTTACTCTATAGTATTCTTTCTCAAATTATAAACTTCCATGGCATAAATAATTGTACCTCATTCTATATGTTTGCTGTTTTGTTAATTCCCTTACGTTAGTGCTTGCATAAATTGTTAAATAGATCGAGTTCATTATTGAATGCTGTGAGTTAATAAAGCGTTTTGGTTATAGGCAAGACACAAACCTAATATTGATTCTATTATTATAGTGTTTTGTGTTGTTCTCATTTAAGTTATAATTTAATTTATAAACAATAATTTCGAATGGCCAAACCAATATGCAAAAAAACAAAATAGCGTCTGTGGTTTCAATCCCCGCTGCATGTCAAATGTTTGTCTAATTTGTTAATAGTTGTCATTACATTATCAGTGTGTTTACAAAGCGTATTTAATTATTAAATTAGTAAGATCTGTGGACATCATTCTGGTGACACCCACTGCTGGACATAAGCCTCTCCCAAGGTTCTCCACGTCGCTCGATCCCGCGCCGCCCTCATCCAGATTTCTATTAAATTATATCCAGCACATTCTTTGTTTTTTAGAAAAGTTAAGGACAAAATGCACTACTAGAATGCATGGTTTTAGTTTTCACATCCACCTAGTTGAGACTCACGGTGCTTGTATTAGCATAATTAAGACTGGATTGATTTTTTCTAAAAAAACTTTATTAAAAAATTAAAAAGTATACAAATACTAATATTGTGTTAAAAGCGAAAACATTTTTAAAACTCTTTATTGAAGACTGTTATACATAGTACAAAAACCCGTAACTGTGTAACTTTCTACTAAGTTTATAAATTTAATTACACATATCAATTTCATGTACTGGTATCACAAACGACATACCCTAACCTCTTCATGATCAAAGCACATTGCGACCAAACTAAACAATAAATATACAATGTGTTAATTTTATACTTGATCAAACGAAATGTGCGGATATAACATTAAAAATTATCGACAAAACGCGAAAAAAAAATTTTTTTTCGTACACCATTTAGAAATTAAAGCCAATGAAAATTTTTTTTTTATTCAATTCTCATTTTTCGTTGTTAATTTTTTTCCTAACTAAGTAGACCATGGATTTTTTTTAAATTAGTGTTATTTTGAAGGTAAAGCCATGAACTAGTAATAAAAATTAAAATAGATCACAATATCAAGCCGGAAAGTTGTAAAAACATTAATTCATTTTTATTTTTTCATTAAAAAAAAGTTTTTTTTTTAATTTTTTACCTTTTACTCCGAAACTAGCACGTCAAGGTAACTTTTTTAGCATGTTTTATTAAATTTCATAACATACCCTACAAGTTCACCAAAATAACATAGGTGCTATCTCTCTTCGTTGTTACGATAGGTACTATCTGAATTAAGTAGGTAATTTTAACAAAATTAAATAAGTACTTGGATTACATCAATAGTGCAATAAAAACACAATTAAACTAAATCATTTATTTAAATCAAGTTTTCAAAGTGTCCACCATTCTCATCCATGCAAACAATGGCACGCATTTCCACACTACGCACAGTTTTTTTTTTTTTTAAAACATTGCGTTTTTCTCTTATTAAGGTTTTCTCTTAGAAAACCCTTTAGCAGTTCGACCAGCATCGTTCCAGGAGATGTGGATCTTCAACACGAAGGTTCCAACATGACGGCGCTCCAGCTTACTTCAGCACAATCGTACGTGAGTACGTAAATGAACGTTATGGAACTAGATGGATTGGACGAGGCGGACCAGTGGCATGGCCGCCGCGCAGCCCAGATTTGACACCACTTGATTTTTATCTGTGGGGTCATATGAAGCAGATGGTGTACAGTACTCCATTTGGGGGAGTCCGTTTAACACAGGAAGATAGTGGAACCCTGTAAGGATGAGAGCTATGCACAATTCTAATTTCTTACACAGTTATACAAGTACTCCATTTGCAACGCGAGAAGAGCTTTTGCAAAAAATAATGCCTGCAGCTTATGAAATAAGAGAAAAACGCAATGTTTTAAAAAAAACTGTACGCAGTGTGTGCCATTGTTTGCATGGATGAGAATGGTGGACACTTTGAAAACTTGATTTAAATAAATGATTTAGTTTAATTGTGTTTTTTATTGCACTATTGATGTAATCGAAGTACTTATTTAATTTTGTTAAAATTACCTACTTAATTCGGATAGTACCTATCTTAACAACGAAGAGAGATAGCACTTATGTTGTTTTGGTGAACTTGTAGGGTATGTTATGAAATTTAATAAAACATGCTAAAAAAGTTACCTTGACGTGCTAGTTTCGGAGTAAAAGGTAAAACATTTAAAAAAAAAACATTTTTTTATGAAAAAATAAAAATAAATTAATGTTTTTACAACTTTCCGGCTTGATATTGTGATCTTTTTTAATTTTTATTACTAGTTCAAGGCTTTACCTTCAAAATAAGACTAATTAAAAAAAAAATCCATGGTCTACTTAGTTAGGAAAACAATTTACAACGAAAAATGGGAATTGAATAAAAAAAAATTTTTCATTGGCTTTAATTTCAAAATGGTGTACAAAAAAAAATTTTTTTTTCGCGTTTTGTCGATTATTTTTTATGTTATATCCGCACATTCCGTTTGATCAAGTATAAAATTAACACATTGTATTTCGTAACAATAGCGTTTCCCTCTACTCCTACTGCCAACACGAAGAAAAACGTGCGACTCGTTCGAAAAGAATACGCCATTGTAAAAACCTCTGGTAAAGCCAAATGACATTATTGTATATTGTTCGAATCAAGTAATGAAGGCATTGACTCGAAAAAAAGGAAATTTCGATTATAGTTAAGTGTTGAAATAGCATTGTTTGGAGACCACCAGTTATTTGCCCTTGAAACAAAATGTGACATATTATTTATATGTCGTTAAAATTATCTAGGCCAGTTATTTAGTTTCGCTATTGTTCTATTTATTAATAAGATCATAAGACAAATTGATACTTAAGTATATAAGTAGAGGGCTGTATTTAAGTTAGCAACCGTTGAGGTTAGAATATTGACGTCCCCCTATTTGACGTCCAATCGACTTGATTATATGTTAAAACGTGGTTAAAACAGTACTTAACAGCGGTGTATTCCAGTTATTAATAATAAATAGAGCATGCAATACTTAACTAGTCCCATAAGTTGCGACGAACATAAAAGTAAACATATACAAAATAATGGGATGCATGCATCTAAGTGATGGTGCGAGCTGACCATCGTTAAAATTAAGGTTAAGGTTTCCGAATACAAAGTAATTTCTAGAATGATGAAAGGTTAATATTATCACGAATAATATCTCAAACAAGCCGTAAGCAATTTGAATTGGTAATGGAGCAAGACAAATCGTTAAGTGTTAAAAGTAAATTGGGCTCATATCCACTTAGCAATATTGGTAAAAGTAACCAGAATTATTTTATCATTGCCATGTTTATAAATTGTACTGATGTTATATTAGGATCGAATTTTCAAATTCCTATTAATGAATATAACGTTTAAGCAAAAATATGGTTTCATACCTACTGGGAATAGTGAAATAATAGTAAGAGTTTCTGATCTAGTTAACATAATGATCATCGCGCGCGCATGTTATTGAATAATAATATAATATATGAAAATTATAAGAACACGATGAATGCATACAACGTTGCCCACTATTATTTGACTATTATTGAATAACGTAATAAAGAAATGTTCGTATTACTGAATATAACATTTCTGCTCTGTACCTACTTAGTATACTTAATATGAATATATTAGTCACACCTCTAGTAAATTGTAACAGAATATGTTGATATGTTTGTTAACGACCGGCTGGTATAGTGGCAGTGTCATATAGTTATACATTGCCTTCCATGCCAGAGGTCGCGGGTTAGAGTGCCGGTGGCGGTGAATGTTTGTGCGATGAACACAGCCGAATTAGCCGTCAATTCATGAATTTTTCTAATAGTATGTTTATTTAAGTTTATTTTGTAATAAAAAAATATGTTTATATTCAATTAGTCTGTTTGCATATTTATTATCCATTATCTAGTATCCAAAACACAAATTCTTCAAAATTTGTGCTAGCTAAAACTGCAAGAATGTCAAAAAATAAATTTTAAAAAGGTTTTTTTTTTAAATTTTATAATATTTATTCTGAACCAAAAGTATCGTTTTATTTTTGTAAAACGTAAAGAAGAACAAAAATACTTATTAAAATTGTAAGTACTTTGGAGTTCGGCGATAAAAGAAAACTTGTGAATTTGTAGATATTGAACTATGAATAAACAAATAGTGACACATAACTTGATTCGGTTATTTTTTTTAAAAGTTTGACTTACATTCATGAAGATTCAACAAGTTTATTATTTTCGTTGTAGAAAATATAATAAATATACCAGGACCCAAATTCGTAAACTAACTCTAACCAAACTTTACATCTGCGTAATTTTTTTGACAGCGAATCTATAATATACGAGTCTTGATCAATGCTTAAGTAAATCATGCTACCTACTACTTAAGATCTGATGAAAACCTATCATTATATCTATTAAACAAACATTAAAATAATTGAAATAGTTCTTAAGGCCTCTCTGTTTATGTGTTTACGTAAAGCAAACTTTTACTCTCAATTTTACTAATATTATAAATGTGAAAGTTTGGATGTATGGATGTTTGTTCCTCAACCACGGGAGAACAGCTCAACGGATTTGGATGAAATTCCTGCGGAATTCGTAATTTGCTCGGGTAAAACCACTAGTATTTAATATAAAAAAACCATTTGTATTAACTTTGAAAGTGGAATATTTACCATGTTTTTTTTATTTCTTTTAAGTTCTTGATATTTCAGCATTGATTACCAATCGATATTAATTTACACGGTTAGCATTCCGTTTATTTCTATCAAATTTAAAATTTTAATTTGTTAAATGTTTATATTATAAATAATGGAAGTCTATGATAGAGTTGCTTTTCTTCCAGGGCATATTGTAAAAGTCAGTTAAGGGTCAGAGGCTTTGTTAGCGTTTTTACGGGCGGTAGGCGGACTTTCACTGCAATAGTTTCTATCCATCATTATAATACCTCCAAATTAGTCAAACATGACATCAGATGGTTTGATAGCCTCTGGTGTTCTGCCTACTCCATTAGGAATACAGGCGTGAAGTTATGTATGTATGTATGATAGATTTTTTTAACCCCGACTAAACCCGAGTTAAACCTCTATCTCACCTGATAAAATTAAAGGCAGATGAGGTCAAAGATAACAGCCATGGGCTAAGGCACGAAATAATACATATCAAAGCAAATAGAAAATTAGGAATTTTTTGCTTATTCTCATACAATCTAAGACTAAAATATTTATACTGTTTATAATTGATTTAACTTTTCGAATCTATATTACGAGCAATTGGACGGACTTTTGCTTACAATACCTACAATCAATTGCTATAGCTAATACAATAATAGTTATCACATAAATCGTACTTCTCCAAATACAAACGAAATATTTTTTATGAATTTTATAACTTTGCTCACATGTTGAAATAAATACAATTATTATTTGTTTACTATCATAATGATGTAAAAAGTCAGTAAATTATTTTAAAACATTATTGCCGTGTTTAAACCACAATTTGGTTAAATTGCACATGTTTTTTAATTTAAATTTTTTTGTTTATATTTTTTATTTATTTATTTAACAATGTATGTACACTCAAGTTTCGATACAATATAAAGACACATATAAGTTCACAAGAACAATATAAGTGTAAAGGTACAGCTTATCTCTATTGAAATCTCTTACTTTTATTTAAATTATAGTTAAATAATACGCAAAATTAAATTCATTTAATTTCAAATATTATACTAACCCATATTTCTTATCAAAATCTAAAAAAAAACGATAATTTATTAAATTAAACTTACCAAATTCAATCAGCCAATCAAACCACAGTTCAACCAAGTCACAAATTCACTCGAGTCTAACGATCTAAATACAAATAGATAAGTCGCGCACGCGCACCGCAATGCAGGCGCAATTGAACTAAGCCATGTGAAGGGCGCACATTGCTTTATAAACACCACGAAGGAGAATAAAAATGAATTTTCCGTGATTTACTATCTCGGAAACGCATTTTAATGATTATTTATTTTGTAACAATATAAAGACGTCACTGGTGAACCTTTGCATCATTTCCGGTAAGGATTCAGTGACGCAACAGTGGATGTAGCGCATTTCTTATTAATTTTTTTTCGTTTTCAAATAGTTTTGGCAATACGATTGTAATCTGTTTATTCATTTAAAAAATCTGTGTTTATAATTTAATCTGAAATTGAGTCCTGTTTTGGTATTTATTATAAAAATCCGATTTTTATAATAAAAATCAAAAATCCGATATTTTGATATATATATCAGATATAAAAGAAGCGAATTTCAATTTGTCAGGGGATTACAAGCTTAATTTTTTTTAAAAGAATTTGTAAAATAAAAGAAGTATCGAATTATTAGGTACTACATTTATTATTAAAAAAAAAACTATTAACAAGTAACAAAAGAATTACTTAATGTTTATTTGAGAAATATGTTTTAACCCTTTTCCCAACTTTAAATGCGTTTGCCATTTTGGGAAGCAATCTAAATTATTCTGAATTGTCATTTTTCGCTACGTGTTGCCAGGGTAAACATTAATCTCCAAAATTTTTAGATCAGAAGACAGGAAAAAATCAATTGATATATATCAAGATAAAAATCAATTGACAACCCTGTTTAGAATACCAAAATTATTTGTGATACGGAAAAAAAAAAATTGGTAAACAAAAATTCTATGGTTACGTATACAAAATGTTATATGAGAATTTAAGTTCAAAACCGATTGTAGGTAAAAACAAATATACATAACTAAATAAAGTTATAATTTAGGTGGTAAATTTTGGACCGGTAAAATTCAAAATGTAAAATTAAATATGTTTTTTTAATGTTAAATAAAATTTACTTGTAAGTTATTGTAAATGACACTTAGATATATAATTTTTTTCTCTTGACATTAATATAAAATGAAATAAATGTAATCCTATAAGTGCGACATTTGTACAACCCTAATACTATATGCATGCTGTCTGACAGTTAAATATGCGATCAAAAGCAAAAACCCAACAACCTAAATGTACCATATTTTATGCAATAAAGGAATTTTGAATTTTTTTTTCAATACAATCATCAGTTCATTGACAAGAAGAATAATTTACTGTAAATTGATTAAATGGGTTAATTTTCAGTATATTTTATTAAATGGCTTTATCAGGATTAAAAATGGAAAGATTTTTACCTTTTAGTTTATTTAAATAACTATGACTTGTATTAAGTTACTTAAACCCATTTTTTGAAGTAAATAATGGTTGGGCTTATAGTACCCGAACAACCAGCTGACATAGCTTTCGTTAACCGGTCGATTGCCGTCCGATTGTGACACTTTACTCCCGCCACGATCATTTTTGTTTCAAATATAAATTGGTTTTTACTATTATTTTGCTCTATTAGAAGGGACAGGTAATATGGACACAGATGTAGGTACTGTACGTACAACGGATACAAAAAGTATAATGAAGATCGAACTACAGTCCGCCGTTCAAACGGTTAAAGGTGTTCAAATCTTACAAAAATAGGTGGGGTGGTCTGTTAACTAAGTAGCACAAACGATTTTGCCTAGGACTCAAGTTTTTTTTATTAATTTTTTTCATATTTTTGGATTGTTTCGCTTATGAACTTTTGTAGCCCGTCTAAATTTTTTTTTCAGTGGCAGTTAAATTTTTTTTTCTTCATTACAATAAAGTTGTTTGGTAAGTCCTTTTAAAATTAAAAGATGCACATTGTACAGAAGGCAGCACAACAAGCGTTACAAGTCTGTCAAAAATTTTACTTGAATCTAAACCCTATGCCCTCGACATTGAGTTGAAATTGGTTGGGGAAGTTTGACAGGTAATGTGATGTAAGGTTTACTCATAATTTTGACAATATGCGTCATAACCGGTTTGATTGAAAAGAAATGTTATCGGTGATCGGCGGGCAGGGGCATTGTGTGCTGAACGGTCGTGAAGAACGGACATGCAAAACAAGTGTTTGGATTGTGTACTTTATTCTGCTACTCGTTCATTAGTGTCCTATTATATATGTAAATTAACAATTGGAGGAGAATAAATAATCGGTGTTATACAGTGATACGGCGTTTTATTACAAATCAGAAGTGGTAAGTGCATGCTCACTCTCTTTCTGTATCCATATTATTGCTACAGATTCCAGTAATTATTCATATCAGGTTCTATACATTTTTCTTTCTTAATTCTTATTGTTATTACGATTCTCCTTTAAAAAAAAAAAAGAGTTGCTATAAAATTAAGTTATTTCAATTTGGGGGTAGATATATATTTTTTTAACATCTGGCTGTTAATTATTATATCATCAAAATGTAAAACAGTTGGTTGGCAAATATGCCATAGTGCATTTTTTATGTCTATGGGTGGGTAGCAGATAATAATTATCGATATTTGAATCACATGTACAAATAATTTATTTTCTGTTTATTTTCCTTCTCCCTCTGTATGATGTTTAAAGGTGATAAAACTTGTTTAATGGGTGGGATTATGTCTGTGTTCTTTAATTTTATGGAAACTGCACACTGTGTAGTTTTGTACTTGGGGCAAATTTTGAAACCAGCGCAGCGACATAAACAGCAACAAATGTAAAATTTCCTTTTGACACAATGACGGTCCAAGAACAAAGTTTTCTGAGATAGAATGTCAAAAGTGAAATGTCAATCAAAAGTCAATTGATTTTGACTGTTTATTTTAATGCCATCTAACTTTTTGTTTTGCTGTCAATTTGAAGACTCCTCATTACGGCTTTCGTCAATTCATTGTCATTCATTCACATTTGTAGTGTTGTAATTTCTGGTATTTTGGAACTGGAAGATGTTCTAAATATTTATAATATAACCCCGAACCTATTTTATTACTTAATTTAAGGAGATAGTATATTTAGCTAAATTGAACCTGGACCATATAGATTTTTTTTGTTGGGGTCAGGGTCAGGGTCATGGTCATTTTGAGGTCCAACCTGGTTGAGTTATACTGAGGGTGGGGTTTATTAAAGGGGACCAAAAACTTCATTATTTTTGCGCTAGCACGCTCCGTTTACGAGATATAATCAATTTTTTTTTTTTTACTTTGCAAATTGGTTAAGTTATAGAAAGCCTACAAACCCTTACCCTTTTGAGTTCCAGACAATGGATCATAACGGAAGCGGAGGTAGTCGGCGGTTAGACTCTCCCGAGCGCGACGCTGCTGGTCGCAGTGTGACCGGTCGTCGCAGTCGGAGCCGTCTACGCAGCGTGGTTGACGAGCGCCAGAGCCGCATTCGTCGTCGGAGCCGAAGTTCTACGGGCTGCTACGAGCGCAGTCGCAGTACCCGAGATAAAGAACATGAGTTGGTACGGGAACAAGAAAAAGTAAGACGCCTAGAGGAGGAAAACGAGCGTCGTCAAAGTCGTTTACGCTCTAGGTCGAGGTCTCGAGATCACTCTCAACGCAGAGTTAGCCCAGCTAGGTCTCCGGGACCTGCTAAGCGAAGGTCTCGGATAGATAATTTGAATCGTTGTAGCTCTTTAAGGAAATCAACAAGCCCAGCTTTCTCGGCTAAAGATCTTGTTAATATTATAAACTCTATGAAACCATCCCAACCATCAACGGCGGCACAGGTCTCGAGTAATTTAAATCATAGAAACATATTGCCGGACTTTGACCCTTCATCTAAAAACCAGCGAATTGACATATGGTTGCGCAAAGTTAACGAATGTGCCACCGTCTATGGATGGGATGATAAAACTATCGTCCATTTTGCTATGCAAAAGCTCCAGGGATTGGCCAAGACTTGGTACGAGGGCTTGAGTTCTATTTTATTTAGTTGGTCAGAGTGGCAGGAAAAGCTGTTTGCTGCTTTTCCATGCGAGCAGAACTATGGTCAATCTCTGGAGGAGATGCTTAAACGGAGAAGTAGGGCTAATGAACCCATTGAAACTTATTTTTATGAAAAGGTAGCTTTGTTGAGCCAGTGCGACATCGTTGGCAAGCGTGCTGTCGATTGCGTTATACATGGATTGAGTGACAAAACTTTAAAAACTAGTGCGCTAGCATTGCGCTGCACAGATCCCGATCAGCTTTTAAGATTTCTCATGAGCAACAAAGATACTACCCCATCAGTTCCGTCATTTGGCGTAAACTTAAGGAATACATTCACACAAGATTTTCTATCATATAACGGCAGTAATATAGACAATAAGAGGCCTTACTCAACGGCAGTCAATCCTAGTTTATTTTGTTATAACTGCAAGGAGCGCGGACACCCTTTCATGAAGTGCCCTAAGCGTTTGATGAAATGTGTGTCTTGTAAAAGATTCGGCCATAAATCTGAAAACTGTGACTTTAAGTCTGAAAGTCGTGATAATTACCAGGATAAACCCGTTCCTAAGACAATGTGTATAGTTGCTTCCAAACCAAACTCGAAATATATGAAGACAATAACTTTGAATGATGTTGATTTTCAAGCGTTTATAGATTTTGGAAGTGAGGTTTCACTCTTGACGGAATCAGCTATGCGTACTTTAGAGCTTCAATCTACCAACACTTCACTACCCTTAAAGGGTTTTGGAAACGAGATAGTGCAGACACTGGGTAGTACTAAGGCTAATTTGAAAATCGACGGAGTGTAAGCGGACGTTACGTTTTTGATAGTAAATGATAAATTTTTGGACGTACCTGTACTCCTTGGTCAAACTTTTACCGAACAAAAACACGTGGTTACTTATAAAACTTCCGAACAGCTAATCTTTTACCATCTAAAGGAACGTTATGATAAAAATGGAAAACCGGCACAAAATTACAACGTAGGAGAACTAGTAAAAATTACAAAAGTGGCTTTTAATAATGACGGAAAAAGCACAAAGCTTTTACCTTCACATATAGGTCCTTATCGGGTAATAAAGGCTTTAGGTGATGATCGTTACGTAGTAACTTCAATTCCAGGATTATCGGGAACAAAAAAAAATAATCGTAAGACGACAGTAGCTGCCGATCGCATGTTGCCCTGGGTTCACGTAGCAGTTTTAGAAGTTAACAGTGATTCTAATGATGAAAATGTAAATTATTCAGCTTCTGAAGTAGAAGAGGACTAACTCTTTTCTGATCACTTAGTTCAGATTGGCAATACAATTACTGTTGTTTTAGGTGAGATATAAATGTTTTCTTGTGATAAATGTTGTATCTATAACAAGATGTATTTCTTATATAAATTTAGTAAGTAAGTTAATCAATGAGTTAATTAATGAACGTCGATTTGGTACCTTTCACTATGTTATAATCTAAATAAAACGGTACACATAAGATTTAGTACAATGTAAAATATGATGTTATTAAACCTGGTAAATTGAATTATTTGAGATTAATTAATGTGTTTTGTGTAATTGGTGATTTATTAATATTTGTTTTTACGGAGGTCCTTGCTAGAAATGGATGGGTTAGCAAGGATTATAGAGCTAAGTTACGGAGATCTTTGCTAGAATTGGATGGGTTAGCAAAGATTGATTAGTTTATAGACGGAGATCCCTACTAGAATTAGATGGGTTAGTAGGGATGCCTTCGATTTACTTTGCGAGAATTGGATGGGTTCGCAAAGATTGATTAGTTTGTAATTGCAGAAACCCCTACTAGAATTGGATGGGTTAGTAGGGGTTACTACAATTTATTTTGCGAGAATTGGATGGGTTCGCAAATTGTTATGGTTGTTGCTAAACTGTAAAAATTGGATGGGTTAATAGGTCAATTTATTTTTTTTTTCTTTTTTTTTGTTGTTTTGGTATTAATTATTCTTTGTAAGTGCCCTTCCCCGCCGAGTGTAAGGTTTAGTGAGAGTGTCGTCTGCCTGGAACCGTGCATGGGGACATGCACGAGGTCAGGATGGACGAGTGTAAGGTTTACTCATAATTTTGACAATATGCGTCATAACCGGTTTGATTGAAAAGAAATGTTATCGGTGATCGGCGGGCAGGGGCATTGTGTGCTGAACGGTCGTGAAGAACGGACATGCAAAACAAGTGTTTGGATTGTGTACTTTATTCTGCTACTCGTTCATTAGTGTCCTATTATACAGGGTGACTGGTACCAAACCCGCCATAGCAAATTAGCATATAGAGGAGGTCATTTGCTAATTATTGGACCTTACTTTCCCTAACTAAAGTTTTATACTTTAGGAGATATGTCAATTTTTATACATTATTGAGATTTTTCCAAAATTTGACCTTAAAGCATTCGTAACTTTATTTTTCGTCATTAGTTTAGAGTTTTTTTATTATTTCTTGGTAGTCATTAACATTTGTGAATAAAATACGTCGGAACTTCCCTCAAACTAGGGTTAAAAAATAAGACGCTTATGCTTTTAAAAAAAATCAATAAAGAAAAATTACTTTGCGATCAAATTCAACCGGAAATAATAAAAAAACTACGGCGTTTTAATAATTTATTCTACTCTAAATTAGTTCTCTAGTTTGTCACCTTACCAACGGTACTAAATTTGCAACGGAAAGTTTGATTCGCTAAACATCGGTAGGATTTTCAGGTCAACCAGTCATTTTGATCAAAAATAGTGAAGGTCCCAACGACAGGATAAAGCTAATTTAGCAAAGTAGTTTTTGCAAATTTATGAGTAGGTATTAGATAATAGAAATTGAGTGCTTAGTGTACTTAATTTTTTTTTTACTTTTACCATGTAAAGCAAGAAATCAGGAAAAGATATCGAGCATCAAAAGAAAAATTTAAATAGAGTTAAAACTAAAAATTCTGCTCGAATTGCTGCCCGCGATTTCTGATACATGCCCGATATCTTTTCCTAATTTCCGTGGTGAACTGAGTCTAATTTCTTGTTTCATAACAGAAAATGCATTATTAATTTTTTGAATTAACTCATCTTTTGTGGTTACTTCTTCATTGTAGACCAACTCTTTGGCCCGGCCCCAAACGTAGAAATCGAGAGGTGTCAAGTCTGGCGACCGAGCTGGCCATTCAATTGGCCCACCTCTACCGATCCATGAATCGGGGAATGAACTATTTAAAAGTTCTCGGACGTCCAGCCTGAAATGCGCCGGGCACCCATCGTGTTGAAACACAATGGGCGTGTCGTCGGTTATTCCATCCAACAGCAGATCAGGCAAGACGTCCCTTAAAAATTCTAAATAATTTCCCCCATTTAAAATGTCTGGTAGGAAATAGGGTCCAAAGATATTACGACCAATAACGCAGGCCCACACATTAACAGAAAATTTCCGCTGGACCGATGTAACCCTCTTTTTATGGGGGTTATCATGGGACCAGTGGTGCAGATTGTGGAAATTGGTGATGCCTTCTCGGGTGAACTGTGACTCGTCGGTCCAAAGGATACGCTCCAGAAATGTTGGGTCGTCGACATCGGTGTGAAGAACGAGGCGACAGAAATTCAACCTCCTTTCGTAGTCGCCATTTTCAAGCCCTGCCAACACTCCATTTGTTAATTATTTACGTAAATGTTATTCTAAAGACAAAATTTGATTTGGATTATGTTACATCGAAGCTCGTCGTAATATTAATAATTTCTTTAATTCTAAAGATAACACTGGTCGCTTTAGTGTAAGTAGGTACATAAATAAACTCAAAATTACCTTGAACTGGCGTGTAATGATACGGGTGTTGATGGTGCCCCATGCATCACTGACCAGACTTTCCACTGGCTGACGCCCAAAGCGGCAGCTACCACTCTGGTGCTAGTCGTGGGATCTTCTTCAAAAGCTGCCAAAATCTGCTGATCAATTTCAACAGGTAATTGTCGCACAGCTGCTTGGGGTACCCTGACGTTCAAGTTACCCGTTTCTCTAAACCGACGATATGTGGTAGGAAATGTGTCACGGTCAGGTAAGCGTCTATTTGGATATCGCTCCTGGTAAATTCGCCGCGCTTTGCGGGCGTTACTGTGTGCAGCACCATACGCCAGCAGCATGTCGGCGTATTCTTCCCTTGTGTATCCCGGCATTTTAAAACGAAATGTCTTATTTATTTATACCTGTGTCTACTCAACTATTTGTGAAAGCACACGAAACGGAAAGGAAAAGCATATATGACAACAACTTAAATGTCATAGAGATGGGTCCGACCTCATCTTTTTCATTTGACGTCTAAAAGTCATTGAAACTGTCATTGCAAATGAAAAGAGTTGGTCTACAATGAAGAAGTAACTACAAAAGATGAGTTAATTCAAAAAATTAATAATGCGTTTTCTGTTATGAAAGAAGAAATTAGGCTCAGTCTTACCACCACAGAAATTAGGAAAAGATATCGGGCATGTATCAGAAATTGCGGGCAGCAATTCGAGCAGAATTTTTAGTTTCAACTCTATTTAAATTTTTCTTTTGATGCTCGATATGTTTTCCTGATTTCTTGCTTTACATGGTAAAAGTAAAAAAAAAAATTAAGTACACTAAGCACTCAATTTCTATTATCTAATACCTACTCATAAATTTGCAAAAACTACTTTGCTAAATTAGCTTTATCCTGTCGTTGGGACCTTCACTATTTTTGATCAAAATGACTGGTTGACCTGAAAATCCTACCGATGTTTAGCGAATCAAACTTTCCGTTGCAAATTTAGTACCGTTGGTAAGGTGACGAACTAGAGAACTAATTTAGAGTAGAATAAATTATTAAAACGCCGTAGTTTTTTTATTATTTCCGGTTGAATTTGATCGCAAAGTAATTTTTCTTTATTGATTTTTTTTAAAAGCATAAGCGTCTTATTTTTTAACCCTAGTTTGAGGGAAGTTCCGACGTATTTTATTCACAAATGTTAATGACTACCAAGAAATAATAAAAAAACTCTAAACTAATGACGAAAAATAAAGTTACGAATGCTTTAAGGTCAAATTTTGGAAAAATCTCAATAATGTATAAAAATTGACATATCTCCTAAAGTATAAAACTTTAGTTAGGGAAAGTAAGGTCCAATAATTAGCAAATGACCTCCTCTATATGCTAATTTGCTATGGCGGGTTTGGTACCAGTCACCCTGTACATATGTATGTAAATTAACAATTGGAGGAGAATAAATAATCGGTGTTATACAGTGATACGGCGTTTTATTACAGTAACGATAACGATTGATCTGCTGGCTTCTGTACATTGGTAGAAATAAAGTTATGGCACCTCAAACACAAATGATGATGACTAGATAACTTCTGAATTGCTAAAAACATCTCCGAAGTGTGAGTTTCTACCGATATGTAGTTTGTTTAGATAACTTATTCGTAAGTAAAGACTGGTAAAGTGTGTGAAGAAAATATATAGTAACTGACCAACCATGTAGTCTGTCAAGAAAAATATATACCAATCAACCTACCAGTTAGTCAGTTGAGAACGGCTAATCAATCAGGTTGTCGGTTAAGAAAAAAATTCAGGGAGTAAACAGAGTGGTTTGTCGGTTAGTGCATACATACATACATAACTTCACGCCTGTATCCCTAATGGGGTAGGCGGAATATCAGAGGTTATAAGACCATCTGATGTCTCGAATGATTTTGGAGGTATTATGATAATGGATAGAGACTATTGCAGTGACAGGGGGTCAGCCTATCGCCCACGAAAACGCCAATAAAACCTCTGTCCCTTAACTGACTTTTACAGTATGCTAGGAAATGAAGCAGCTGGTACATTCTATGTTTTTCTTTCGCTCTCAGTCCGGCATGGAAGATGTCGGTTAGTAATAGACCGAATTTTGTAACAATATAAAAACGTCACTGTCACCTTTGCATCACTTCCGTTGAGATGGTAAGGATTCATGTCGCAAGTTGGATGTAGCGCATGCAATTGTGGCGAAAACTTAAGTGACCAAGATTTATCTAGTTTGATCTACATATAATAATGCTTCAGATATTATTAACAAGGCTTTGTTTAATTTGAAATTGTTGAGCGTAAGTAGTCGCTCGTGACCACGGGCACTGTAATGACACCGCAATGTCGTGTGTTGCAATCTATACTAATATAGAGTTTGTTTTTTTGTTTGTTTGTTTGAACGCGCAAATCTCAGAAACTACAAGTGGGATTTGATATATTTTTTTTGCATTTGATAGCCCAACTCTTGAGGAAGGTTATAGGCCATATTTTATCCCGAAATTATCACGGGATCAAAAGTTACGCGGGTAAAACCGCGCACGGTGGCTAGTGTAAAATATAAATATTTGCGATGAATCGGTTTGAAAAAGTGTCAAGATTATTAATCGTGAAATTTAAGACAATATTATTTTGTTTTATTTTCTGAGTAAACGTTTCACCAAAAATCTTTGTTCGTAAATAATCTACGTTAAGGTAAGGATGCAGCGTTTTTACACGTTTTTGAACGATAATACACCCAGTAATGTCTAAATGTTGTGTCTGAAAAAAATATTCACAATTTTTTTTTAGCGTGTATTTGGCTATTGTACTAATCACCCCTTTTGCTAAGTCGTTTTGCCACATCGCTTTCGTTAGCCAGTTTCTCTTGCTGTTTTTATCTATTTTTACCTAGCCTTCTCTCCCTTTGTGATGATATTTCTGATTTTCCTATGTTGTTTCTACAAGTATTGAAGAAATATTAGTCCACCCTGCCAGAGTTTATTTTAGAAAGTTGAGGGCTAATATACAACAGGGTTCACCTACGAGTCCTGAAGTGCGTTCGTGACATCATATTACACTCTGATGCCACTCAGCATGGCCTCACCTTGACTTGAGTGTTTGGAGGAATGCGACACTTCTTTCAGCTGGAAGCTTACCAGTGCCTGATGAAACAGAGTTTTAGGTTTGAATTTGGAGTTTCCTTCTCCTACACAAGTTGCGTGCTATTGACGTCTATTTCGCAAAAAACTCGATGGGGTTGCGTCGTTTAATTAAAGAGTTTGGCCACCTTCCAGCTGCATCATCAAATCAGATATATGTCATAATAATTATACGATTTATACATGCATGCCAAATTTTAGCGCTATCAGAAAACGGGAAGTGGATCAAATTTAACTTGTGAGATTTGATTACATACAGCAGACTGGTAAAAATAAATAAAAGCTTTCAATAAAATTCGATTGAAAACGGTTAAAAAGGTACTCTTTTTCATTTAATACAGTGAATGGTCAAAAACAATATAAACAAGTACTATTTGAAATTTGCCTGAAATTTGCAGATGACACTGTTTTACTCCATTCTTGTTTCAATACTCTGGTCCCAGTTTGTCATGTTCGTATTGTGCATTTATAGCTCAATGTACCTACTATGTAAGTAATTTGGTTGTGGCATGACATTGGCTCTCGCAATTAGCTGTCTTTTATTTCTTTTTTTCATGCGATGGTCAATTTGTACTGTACCAATTTTTTATTCGTATAATTGTGACTGAAAAAGAGTGCCAAGGGTTTTTTTTTCCTGACGGCTTTTTTCGTCTCTTGGTCTACATATTGAACATATAAACATATATTGAACCTGCTGGACTGGGAATAAAAGAAAAACATAGAATGTACTAGCTGTTTCTCTTCCTGAGCATAATGTTAATTTATTGGCGTTTTGTGGGTTATAGGCTGACCCCTAGTCACTGCAATAGTCTCTTTCCATCATTGGCCCACAATGTCAGCCTATGACGCCTATGACGCTGCATCATGCGTGCCTACGCGCGTATTCATACAAAACTGCTACGTCCGTACCGTAGATATAATATAAATAAATAAATACAAATAAATATTTCTGACACTCACACAACATTATCTAGCCCAAATTAAGTTTCTTAAAGAACTTGTGCTATGGATACTAGATAACTGATATACTTAAGAAATATATAAACATACATATTGAATAAATACATATTTTTTATTAGAATAAACTTAAATAAACATATAAACATCCATGACTTGACGGCTAATATCTGTGTTCATCACACAAATATCCGCCGCCGCCGGGATTGGAACCCAGGACCTCTGGCATAGAAGGCAATGTATGTTACCGCTACACCAGCCGTCGCGTACGATACGGACATACGGCACCCGCTGAGCGCGCGTGGCACGTGGCTAGCTACCGCGTTTACTACAAGCCCGTACATACGATTTCGATTTAAATCGGAGTTTAGCCACAAAGAGGTTAAGCATTCCATTGACACGACTGTACAAGCACTCTAATGAAATTTTAAAAGCATAATTGCGTCACGCGTGCCGTACGCGGGTACGATACAGACGAACGGTACGAGCTTAGACTTAGACACATGTGACGCAGCGTTGGCAAATTCAAACGTGACATTAGATGGTACTGTTACCTCTGGTTTTCTGCCTACCCCATAAGGGATACAGGAGTGAAGTTAGATATGTAAATAAATTGTTAGACATATAAAACTACAGTGCAATCTATTCTTCACGCGGGTTTTTTTGAACGATGTAGGTACTTATTATTGATACAAAGGGGAATAATAAATCTTGTTTTAAAATTAAAAAAATAATGTACGGTATTTCTGTACCTTTTAGAAATCCATAAATAATAAGCGAATCTGAGAGAATTTTAGTACATCGTTTATCCAAAAACACTAACATTTGATCATAGGATTATTTAAAAACAATGTTCCGTCTTAAAACCCTATCTAACTGCATATCACAAATTACTATTGAGGGATGGGCCCAAATTCCATACAATGTTCGTAAAACTACAGCATAAATTGTTTAATCTAAAATTTATGTCTGTACTTTTTATTTTTTGAAAGCTGCGTAAAAATACGTGGAAGCTACAATTCATTTTTAAATGTGTTTATAATAAAAAAAAATTACTCTTGAAAGCGCACCAACTCTGCTTTACCACGTTTTACATTGAAAACCTTTCTAAGGAAAGAACGTTTTTTTATTAGTATTACGTAAGCTCTAACTGCTTTAAATCCATTTTAAAAATTCGTACCCTATTTTACATTCAGTAATAGAATGCTAGTTTTACAAAACGGCAAAGTTTATAAATTGCGTTTAAACCAAATTTGTCGCGGCGCTACAAAATGTCATAAACTTCTGTAGATGACATTTGAAGTAGAGCATTATGAAGAGTTATTTAGTTTTTGACGACGATAATATTGAAAAAGAACAATGCCAGATTCTTTGTTACCTGAAGAGTGATGGTACTTTTTTTTTTATTTTTATAAGTGACTAAACCCGCGTTTGACCTCAATCTCACCTGATGGTAAGTGACGATGAGGTCGAAGATGAAAGCACACGGGTTTAGGAAGGAACTGGCTCTTTATACAATATTGCCGGAACACATTACCGCCGGAGCAGTAACATTTGGCGGCATACTTTATATAAAGGGTGGTCGCTAGCCAGGCGGACCCAGAAGGGATCCTACCACCAAACAAATTACCTAGTACTTTTCATTATATTTTATTTGTATGGACCTTTTCTGTAATATTCACTATACTGTGCTGTTTTTGGCCGCAGTATGATGAATTTACTCTTTTTTGCTGTCTAAAAGTTTTTGCTTGCTTATGATTACATTAAAGCTTCATTTCATGTGATGCTCTGAAACAATAGTATTTTTTTTTGCATTTTTCCTTTAATTTGTTGTTTTTGATTTATAATCATCACCGTCATTATCATGACAACTCTTTGTAATGAGGACACTGTATGACTATGAGTCTCACACCTTAGTGACAAGGAGATTTAAAAAAAGGGACGGAACAGTAAAAATATCAAACTGATCAAGTCGCTGGTTGGTCACCGGGTTTCAATTTCCCTATTGATTTTCTTATCATGTAACTCCAAGTGGACATGCATTTCACTACGTAGATCGATTCAAACAGACTAAAACCACGCAAGACATTGGAGGAATATGATTGGAACGTAGTTTTTTCAATGCGTTCAAAATTACTAGCGAACTCTGTTATTGGCGAATGGGCCATATGAAACAACTTTATTTTGGCCATGTTAAAAAAATTAATGATCTTTTGTTTGGTGAAAATGCAGTTTCAACAAGAAATGTGCAAACGCACAAAGCACAAGCCGCAATGAATGTTGTGAGGGAAGCAATTCCTGGTCGCATAAAATTCCTTTCTATGGGTCATTGAAGGCAAGTTCCCAGGGGTCCACCGATCCTTTCTTCTCATAAAAAATGGCGTCCATACAAGTATTCCCAAACGGGTCAGTAGCAATTAAAAATCATTTTCAGCTTTTAAAAGTACAATCAGCTACACTTTTTTGTATGAGGTTTTATTAATTTAAAAGGAATCTTTACTTCCATAGGATTTAAATAAAATACAATAATTACATAAGTAGTTTTTTAATTATTTATGAAGTATTAAAAAGGGCGAAAATGATTATATTGTGTTTATTTTGAAGATATTATCAAAGGTAATCAATCTTACGAATGAAATATAATAAAATAAGGAAGTCTTTAAACTAGAGAAGATATGAAACCATATGATTAAATAACCTTTTAAAATAAAATAATTACAGTGATTTTTCATACAAATAGGGGAATGATATTCTCTGGTTACTTAAAATTTACACGCCTTTTAGGCAAAATTACCCGACAATTTGACCAGTCGGTCGGGGAGGAGTTTCAAGATAAACCGTTTCTTTGTTTACGGATATTATAACCGGAATGATTGATGATGATTTATTATTTTTATGTACAGTGACGTGCACTAAGATGTATACACTTCGCTTATTTGGTTGTGATAAGGTTCAAATTTCAATGAAAATATATAAATCTTATTAGATGTGACTGTACCTACTAAAATTTACAAAACATGTATAAATTAAGACTTTTTAAAACACATTATCACAGCTAATCAATCGTAGGACTAAACTTTAATAATACAAGGAAGTCTTTGAAACAGAGAAAATATGAAATCATATAAAAATAAACTTTTTTTTAATAAAAATTACATTGATTTTTCATACAAATAGAGGAATGATTTTCTCTGATTAGCTACTATCTACCCTTAGATTGGGATATAAAATAAAGTATGTTTATTTAAATTAGACTTATGAATGAAAGTAAAGTTCATATAAAGGTAAAAAGCGATTCTTAATCTACTGCCGACTGTACTTTTTAACGTTTCCGTGGACCCGTAAAACTACTAGTATGCAGTTTTAAAATTTACCTTGGACCCGGCTGGTACCAAAATCATGGACCCGTGGGAATCAAACCAAAAAATCCAACAAACCTCAGACAATCACAGCCTTTAATATATCGATAGGAATGCCAATAATTATCAGAAAATCATGCGGAAAACACGCCAAATGGGCACAAATTTACATTTCCACTGTCGGCAGCCACTGGACGGATATCATCTTTTCCACTTATAGCAAAAAAAAATGTCCCAATACATATTATTCAAATCCCATTTTCTTAAACATTAAAAAAGTTACTTAAAAACGAAATTGCTTCACAATTTTACGTAAACTTGTATCAAACCAAAATGTTAAAAGTCGGCTTTTGTAATTTATTAAAATATGCCTGACTTTTATCTTGCAACTGCTAGTAATCATAAACCCTTATTATCTAAGTAAAGTAAGTAGCATCTGCATGATCCAATTTGGCTTACCAACGATTATACCAAATTAAGCGAATAATAAAGTTCTACAAATTTTGAGCTTCAGACCATCATCTTAGTTAATACTATTGTCATAAAAAAATATAAAACAGGATTCCAAAATTCATTATACAAGACTTACGAAGTTGCGCAAGTGCGAAGTTTCCGTTACTTATTGAACCTTTATATTGCAATGAAATCACGGAATCCCTTCTCTGATCTTTCTGAGCCCTTTGGGAATGCGCGAGTAAATTACGTTTGGCTAGCGTTGAAAGTTGAAACCATCTCTCGAATTGAATAGTGCACAGTGTGACCAACTAACTATGAAAAAGTGGACCCGGCAAAAAAACAGTATACGATTTACTTTAAAGTATTTTGAAGTATGAAGTTCTCCGCATTTGTGTTTTATTTTTTATTAATACCTACTTAATAAGTATATTTTTACTAAGGGTGATTTGCTAAATTAAAATGGGGGAAGGTGAGCGTATTTTGCACAAACTTGCTTTCAGTACTACTTGCCTACTTGATAATTTTCATAAAAAAAATCCAAATTTTCATTAAATTCTATGTTTTTCTTTCGCTCCCAGTGCAGCATGAAAGGTAGTTAAAATAAAAAAAAATCGGAAAAAAACCTCAAAGCATCTTTCAAAAAATATATTTTTTTTAAACTACGAATTTTTAATGGCGTATCATTGAGATAAAATGGGAATATGATACACACACTTTGCAGATGCTATGAAACTATGGACCCCGCTCTGGGCATGCCACGGGTGGGTGACACCCGATAAAAAATACAATGAAAATAAAAAAAATATTGACTATACGTCCTGATCACATTGACCCCCCTATTTCTTAAGCATGCATAACACCTACGACGTATTTCTACCGTAGTAATACCAAGACACATTTCTACTTTCAGTGTTGCAATGCTGCGTAAATTTTTTAAATTCAATCATCTCCAACTATGTACCTAACACCCTGTATAATTACACCTATAATTTAAATTTAATTCGAATCTGAAGACTTATCCAGAAAATTCGTTATTAGAAATGAATTCACTTGTTTTACTGTAGTGAAATTAAAGACTAGGCTCTCCTACAAATAATTTCAGTTTTGTTCTCAAATGTTTTCGTTATTTACATTTACAAATAAATTGAGTTAGGGCGCACAAAAAAAGTTATATCTACCTCTCCGATGTGATGAGAAGTACTGAAGATCCGTTCCGAAGAGCTACAACAAATAATTTTGTTAATCTTATTTATAAAACTTTTGCAATTTGTTTCCAACTTAATAGAGCCTTAGCTTTTGAATTTAGGGAATGTCTTTTATAACTGCTCCAAAACATCCCTCACTGTTAAAGCTCACTGTTAAAGCGTTTACTTCCACCGACCGGTACTTCCATCGGTATTATAAAAAATTGAAGTTATTTGTGAATAAGACCCATGAAAATCAACTAGTAGTTATGAATTTGTAGTATACATTATTAACTCAAAAAGTTACTTTAAATTGGGATAGAAATATGGACGTTTAAAGAATCATAATTTCGTAGATGCAAAACGATATCGTAGTTTTTGGTAGGATCCCGTGAGAGTCCGACTGCCTAGCGACCACCATTATACAGGGTGCCTGGTGGATCACTTTCGAAATTCGAGGACGTGATAGTTTGTGATCATACACGAAGAGAAAAAAGAAATAAAAAAATACTATTAAATAATTATTTACTGAATAAACTTTACCAAAAGTTAAAGAATTCATTACGCAACGCATAGTTACACTGGTTACTACTTAAAACGGACGTCCGTACGTCGCTATCAACACAGAATAGGTAGGCACTAGGCAGGTAAGACGACTTCAAGAACGTTCATCAAGCCGTGAAGCATTCGTGAACTCTTTATTTATTCATAAGGAATTCTGGTAAAAAATTAAGTACCTAATTTTATTACATAATGTTCAGCAGGTATATTACGGATCTCAAAACCATGCGATGATATCATGAAATAGTTTTACGTAAAACATATCCTGCGATCGTTATTTTGTATTAGTTCTCGGCGAGATCTCTTAGCTAAGCTCTAGCCATGTAGACTGATTACAATAATCCCAATATATAATAATATAGTATTTATTTATCAAAGCACACGAAACGGAAAAACACAAATGAAATCAAGAAACAAACATATCATAGAGGTGGGTGCGATCTCACAAATTGACGTTTGATGATTTATAGGTATAGAGTAAGAATAAAGTATAATTATTACTTTAAGATAGAAATCTTGTTTATCATGTCATGTCATGAAAGAACCGTAATAGGCCTGCAGAATCGAGATCAGAGTGCTCTCCTTCAATATCTAAAATTCGTCGACAGTTATCCTGTATAAAATCTGCCGCCAAAGATTACCGCTCCGGCGCGGCACGCTGCCGCATTATAAAGTATGTCAAAAATTACAAATAAATATTACTACATATATCTAAATACAAGGATATGACGGCAAACCTTGCGTTTCCGCAATTTTTAATTAAAATGTTTGACGATCTTTTTTTAAATTTCGCAAGTGGTGCTTTATAAAGTATGTCAAAAAATACACAAATAAATAGTAAGAACTATATTTAAATGCAAGGATATAACGGCCGACCTTGTGATTCCAGAGAGACACTAATTTTTCATGTAAGCTCCATACATTTTTTGCTTAGAATAATCATTTGTGAATTTCTTCCATTTTTAGCCAAAAAACGATCCTTAAATATTGGAAGTCCTTTTGTCTATGAAATTTGATTTTTATACCACCTTGCTACTATGATATGTTCCGGTAATTTTTTATGACAAGTCAGTTCTTTCTTTGGCCCGTGTGTTTTCATCTTCGACCTCATCTTCACTTACTATATATTGAGATTGAGGTCAGACGCGGGCTTAGTCTTAAATTAAAAAAAAGTCGGATCATCAAAAGTCGGTTTATCGTGTTTGATATAAAATAAATAAATAATCATTTATTTGCCAGAATGTATGTACAATATAATGTTATGTTAACAATAAAAATAGTTTCCATTTCACAATCTGTCTGATACAGGCGTGCAAATATTAATGGTAAACTATTTACTATTAGTACAAATTAATTTTACTTTAAAAGTCAATTTCGAATAAAATAATAAATAGGAGAACAATAATGAAATGTTACAAAATGAGTCATTAGAGATGTAATATCGAAATCATAGCATGATTCTGTTTTTAGCTTTCTAAGAACATCAGAAATGTTTCAAATCCATTTTTAAGGTTAAGGGCACGCTCTGAAATTATTCTTTACTCTACGGTAGTTTTAGAGATATATCTAGTAAATATCAGATATATATCAGTAGTAAAAAATACTTAGCGTGTTGCATGTTCAAACATATAAACTAGAGAACTCTTCAGCTATTTAAACATTAATAGGTAAAGATCAAATCTCTAAAATTGAAATATAACTTTTAAATTTTTCGCGATACGTAATCTTCAACAAAAAACTTTTTAAAGCAGGTTAACACGTGAAATATGTAATATGTACGCGATTAATCCGCTTTTAAGAAGTGTTTAATTTCACATATAAACTTCACCTCTAAACAATTTAATTTTAGAATACAGTGAAATGAGGTCGAAGAACAACTAACACAAAATACTATTACAACACTCCCTGTTTACATCCTGTATTTGACGTGACAGTAAAAAAAGACTCTCATAAAACAATTCACTTTTTCCGTTCAAAGCGTCCAGGAGCACACTTTCAAAGAAATCGTCCCTCGTTTGTTTTTCATCACCGCTCTTTTTAATTTGGAACCAAAATAGACCTTTGAATACTTCCACTTGCCCCTTATCAAGGCAGTTTTGTATTTATTATTTAGATTTATTCTATTCCAATTTCAAAATGTACAAGCCTAGTTCTTAGCGAAGGCTTTAATTTAAATTGTTTTGACGTTTCTTTTAATGAGAAAATTTGCGAAGATGCTAAGATGCCAATCTAAGTGGTCAAGTACACAATGAAAGATCCAGGATTTGTGTCCATTCAGGAAAGGTTGGGAAAATATTCTCACAAATTGTATACGATTCTAAGTTGTGTATCTAATAATATATGGAAACAATATCTATGTAGGTATATGTATATAGTGGATGTATGTTTATTTTAATAATTGTATGTATTTTGAAATTGTATAATTTTTTTTTTAGATGTAAGTTAACTTAAGTCCGGCGACAACTGAAAATCAGCGCGGTGCTACAGTTTTTCTGCAGCAACGCTTATGCTGAGTTGAAGCCTTTTGTTTCCTGTATGGTCTATGATCTACTATCTTTTAAATCCATAAAATGTATATATTATAATGTTCCAAATTGTAACTGTGTATATTAAGGAAACAATAAACGTTTTTTATCTTTATCTTTAATCTTTATCTAACTTTCAAGCAATTCTGGCTATACAGGGTGGATTTCAACGAGAGACCTTTGTGGAAATATTGCATCGTTTAAGTGATACATGGTTGGTTTATAATGTTTAGAAACTTAAACGAAGTAAAAGAAAAAAATACAAAGTTCACTCATTTTTAACTGTGGTGATAACCCTATATTGCGTCTGCACATCACGGCAAGATGGCTAGATTAAGGAATCGCCGTCAGGAAAACTCGGGATATTACGTTTTGTAACGTTGTGGATTGGGGGGAGTGTTCAGTTTGTGCCCGGAGTGAAGATTGCTTAAGTTGTAAGTAACCAGACACTCCTACCAAAACACAGGTCACAAAATAAAGATACTCTGAGCGTAAACACCCTAGACTCACCCTCGATCCTACTTATCCAAGATGTCAAAGTCAAAGTCAAAGTCAAAAGTGGGGTAGGTCCTACTTAACAGGTCTTGTGATATAAAATAAAAGATGTTAATACTGATAAATATCACAGATTTTATTGTGTAATAGTTCAAGGCGAGTCCTGAGTATCTTTACACAGAGAGCGGTGAGAAAAAAAAGTTTAACTAGCTCAGGAGAGGGAGTTCACCATACTAAAATCACCTCACCGTCTCTGTTATACATAAAAAAAAAAACAATTTATATAGGTACTTAAGTTACCATGAAGCTAAATTAACAAAATAATTAATAAACTAAGATTAGTGCTTAAGTCTACTTAAAAACTAACCGCAAGGACTATCTTTTAAAACAATAATTAAGGAATATTCTATCTCTTAATGTCACTACAATAACTAATATCCAGTTTCAATATCCAATATCAATTTCCAATATCACCACAGGTACTTTCTTTCTTGATTTTATAGTTAAAAAACAGTGTTACCTTATAATTCCTCGCTCAACATTTTTACTACTTAAAGCAAATCTGCATGTTACCATGAGGATTTCATGATCTTGTGTTAAATCATGTAACGAACAGCTTCAGCAACATTTAAAAACAATGAAAAAACTCCACCAGAGTTACTCCTGCAAAGCACCCATATGGTTTCCAATATGGGCAAAAATTTCTTTACAACACAAACTGCGGCGACTACTTATTATACGTATTACGCCTTATTAAATAAAAGGTTTATTCAATGGGACGATCACAACATCTAGCCAGCAAAGCCGGCCCAAAAAAAAGATTTTTCATCTTGACAGCAGCAGCGGTGCGTTCCGTCCGTCTTGAAGAAAAAAAAGAATGTTGCCAATCTCAAAATTCTAAGGTCGCGAGTTTTAATTTTTTTTAACCCACAAAAACTACTACGTTACAGTTTATTTCCGAGAGTTGTTGTCATCGTACTGGTGTAAGAATGACACATAAATGTCAAATAAAGCAAATAAAATGCAAAAATATAAATATCAGTTACTTTATTACAATTTTTACATACGGTGTTCAAATGTTCCTCCGTGTCTTATAATACACGCTGCAGCCCGTGCCCGAGTATGTCGGTGCACATGCGATAATGTCTGATCTTCACGATTTTTCCTACGAAGAATGTCAACCTTTGTTTCATTTCATCTGGTATTAATTTTTTTGACGCTAACCAAAATAAATTAAAAAAAACAAGGACAGCCTATTGTATGAATTGCTGATCAACATTCGGAAATAATTTTATGAAGCGAGTTAACGAACTAAAACCTTTTTATCACTTTAGGGCGCGTTCACATAGAACGTCCGATTTAACAGGATCCTTTATAACTGATCCGTCGCTACTGGTGGTAATATTCACACAGCATTTACAGGACCAATTTTAACGGATCCGTCGGTACTGGAGGTAATATTCACACAGCATTTACAGGACCAATTTTAACGGATCCGTCGGTACTGGAGGTAATATTTACACAGCATTTACAGGACCAATTTTAACGGATCCGTCGGTACTGGAGGTAATATTCACACAGCATTTACAGGACCGATTTTAACAGATCCGTCGCTACTGGACTTTCGTTCTTCAGTGTATCGACTACTTTCTACGAGGATGGACGTTGTATATTTTTCAATCGCCTTGCCTGCCATCATTATGAGAGCACTGGACAGTAGACACGTGCACTACTTTCGGAATGAAACCGGCAAATGGCGGCTGTGTGCAGCACACCGCAACCCACGCACCCCCATGCCAAGCCTGCTTATTTTGTCGGATCGGTATTATTTACTGGATCCGGAATACTCTTCTATGTGAACTCGCTCATACAACTACATACGCTAATAACATTTACGTTTAAACGAACCTGTGAAGCGGACGTTCTATGTGTACGCGCCCTTAGTAAACGGAGACATTTTATTTATGACGAAAGAGGTTACTATCATCTTTACCTAATTGCTTATGACGATTGAGTACATTCGAGTGGTTGTCAAAGTCATTCCATGATGTGAATTGTTTGTTGTGGTTAGAATTATCAACTAAGGAATTACATAAATACTCCACAAGAAAATTTAATAAATAGAATAGAGACAATCACCTCTGCAAATCCTGCAACGATTTTTTTAGCGATGCACGCAGACATAAGAATGGATAAATGGCAACATATTAACGAAATATCCTGACTGACGTCTAAAGATTGTTTACAAGTAAGTTCAACCAAACCACCTGTGTAGGGTTGTCACAAAGTACTTTTTGGTATGAATGTTTAAAAGGCTATAACTTGAAAACGATAACATATATTTCCATAGTTTCTATGGGGGAAATATAGTGCTAAGGTTGAACTATCTGCCAGTTCCGCAAAGGTCCCTCGTCAAAATCCACCCTGTATATTAAAATACTCCTTAGTTTCACTGTATTTTATCTACAAAGGCAATTAGAGACAGATATTTGGGGCAACATACCTGGTTTATCTAACAGTGAAAAACATTTCAGAGTTCCTAACTCTGTATTCTAGTTATATTTTGTATGGTATACTTTGCTTTTGACAACTAAACAGATAATAAAAAGGAATAAAATAACAACCATAATATAATCATAACACGACGCGAATGATGTTCTTAAGCACTAAATTAAAATTACTGAAAATTTTGTTGCATATCACCTAAATAACTCGCTCTTACTGAGAAAGGTATCAGATTCTAGTTAATGCAATGGAAATTATTTAATAAAAATTTTTTTTTATATTATTTATTTGAAACGGGATATTTACCATATTTATTATTAAATTATTTTGAATTCTTGGTATTTCGGCAATGCTGCAAGCGCCATGGTCACAACGGCACTACCAGTACATACTAAAAATGTTAATAACCATAAAAGTTTAAAAACGAATACAGTTTTTTTTCTAAATAATGCTAACGTTGCTCCGTTCTTATCTTTTGCATTTTTCTACAGTGACTAATCCCGATTTTAACATATAAGTCAATATGAGAATAGCGATGACTGTACTTGAATTTGCCGAAACATTCCCGGAACGCATCACCGCCGATTCGGTGATATATGGCGGCAGGCTTTATGTGGAGGCTGGTCGCTAACTAGGCGAACCCTGACGGGTCCCAATTGCCAAGCTGAGTGAACTCGTATATGCCTTTTTCATTATCATCATCATTACAACTCTTTGTAATGAGCCCACTGCAGGGCTCTTTCCCCTCCAGTGCTTTTTGGTGGTTAGAACTTTTAGTGCGCCAAATTGCCTCTAACAAACTCTTCCGACTACTGTATACAAGTATACATCACCGGACTCCGGAGGGATCGACTGCTTTACGTGCCCTGCGCAGCACGGAAGTCGCCGCAAGAAATTGATGGTCGGCGGTCACCCATCTTATTACTGACCGCACTGAGCATTGCCGAACATTGTTTTGATGACCACTGCGTTGGCGCACTTAATAAATAAAAAATTAAAATAAATTAACATTAAAATTTAACTGTTTTCAGTATTTACATATTATCTGTCGAACGATGTTATTAAATTAGTTATTCTCGTTGGAAATGTGGTTAGTAGATAGTATACAATAAAAATGTCAAAACTTTTTCTACGAATTTCTTACCTAATATTATCATTGAATCCTTATATAAGTAGTTCCGTAAATACCTGTAAAAATATGAAGGATACACATATCGAGTCAAGTGTGAAATTAATATTTCGGCTCAAACCACCTGTGAAGTTCGATGCCATTCATACCGTACTTACTCGAAGCTTTGTCACAGTAAGAAACATGTAGTCAGTGGAAAGGATAAAATGCTAAACCGCCAAAATGACATTTGTGGAAAAACGAGTTGAAAAATTTTTTTTTCAGAAAAAAAATTATACCTCTGATTTTTCTAGAGTTAGAAAGATGTTATAAAGAGACGAAATATAATTCGAATTTTTGCCTAAATATTCAGAATAACTGTGCGGTTCTATCTCTTTCCGTTACCAAAATAAGTGTCGCTTTAGCAAAAAAACGCTGAAAAGTAAGAAAAAACTGTTCAGGAAAAAAATGCTAAACTCTATCAACTTTGAAAAACCAACTCATCAATAAATGCTAATATACGGCAATAGTCTCGTATCCATTCAACGGAAAATACTAATCTACTTGAGGTTGTCAAATTATAATGACGAAACTTTTGCTAATCTAATACTTGTACTGGTAATGTAATTCATAGAGAAACATTGCTAAGCATTTCCATATCCTCTTAAATAGCTTGCAGTATAATGTATTTTTCACTAAACATACTATCCTGATTAACCCGTATATAGCATTGAGAAATGATAGTAGGAATAGCTAGTGAAATTCTGCTAAAGCGACATCCATACTTATAATATTACTAACTGTTGCGCGTGGTTTTCGAATCCAGTAAGAAGTTTGGGATACAAAATAGCCTATGTGCTTTTCCAGACTGTATACTATCTCTATGTCAAATTTCATTGAAATCCGTTGAGCCGTTCTTCCGTGATTGAGGAACAAACATCTATGCATCAAAACTTTCACATTTATAGTATTGGTGAGATTCAGCGACCTTTTGCTAAAGCGCCAAAGTATATAGAAACATGAAAGGCATTTATCGCTAAACCTGTCTCAACTATCAAAATTAAAATCAACGAAAAAATTCTAACGTCACAGTTACCAAAGAAAAGCGTAACAGAAAAAGATCTTAAGCGACTTTTGTTAAAAAAAGCCCTAAAACACGCCGCTTTAGTCATTTTGCTGGCGATGTTTTAAGGCAACCTGTTAAAAATTTGGACTGCTAAAGCGCCAAAAAAGTGCTCGGATCGCTACGAAACCTAGCCAGATCGACGCAGAAAAAAAAATGCTGTCGAACTGTATATATAACTCAATATGGCCAAATTGGCGCTTTAGCATTTTATCCTTTCCACTGACGAGTCATTATCGTAGGATATTTTGAAAATTATTTACATTATTTGGCCTTCTTACTGCAAATGGGTTTTATATTTGTTACATTTAAGTTTGAACTGTACCAAAACTCTATCTTTGTCTTTGAGAAGTCTGCACAGTATAAAAGTCGTTCTGAAGTAAATTTTTATCGCGTTTTCATGAAGTTTTGAACTTAACGTTCACGGTTTACAAAATGGTGGTTACTTCATTCCGAATTCGCTCCGAGGTCCGTATTCTCGAAGCTTACTAATCGATAGTTGTATTTAGACGCGACACTTTGTTCATTTTTGTCAGTTTATCGATGGTTTATAGAAAATATATTGTTCAACGATGATGTGTTTCCGCGATGAAAGCTAAAAAGGAACCCAATCGCTTCCATTAGCATTGTTCCCGGGGAATCAGACCAATAAACAGTGTAAACAGATCTTTCTTTCATTTCGCTTTGTTTATAGAATAAATCTCTTTTGATTGGAACCTATAGTTCCTTATTATATAAGGCTTTAATATGTACATAAGTCGCTCAGATGTCAGACCTAGTTAGAGGTATAACGTCATATTAAAAAATGTTTATGTATTCATGTATGTACTTTCATAATATGTTAATAATTTTCTTTGGCCGGCTATTTAAGTTTTTAGTCCAATATGTCAAATGTCCTTTAACTTTAGTCCCGTTTATTTTCACGGACTTCCAAAAAAGGAGGAGGTTCTCAATTCGTCGGTATGTTTTTTTTTTGTGTCTTTGTTACACGATATTTCGGACACTTATGATTAGATTTTGAAAATTGTTATTTCATATGCTAAAGGATACTCCATAATTGGTCCGATATAAATTTCATCGAAATCGGTCAGGTACTTAAGTTTTGACGTGAAGTAGGTTTTTTTAATGCTCTGCATTCGTTGATTATTCTATACCAACTTCGGAACTTGATAGCTTCACTATTTTTTTTAAAGACTAAGTCCGAGTTTGACCTCATTCTCACCTGATAGTAAATAAATATGGCTGCCGTAATATGACAAAACGCTGTAATCTGTTAAAGGTCAATTTGAGAAAAACGAGTTCAAAAGTTTACAACTTCAGCTCGTTACCAAATTTTATCCAGTGACGATAGACGGACAATTTTTTTTTCAACTAGTTTTTGATGCCTAATGTTTTGTTGTTTTCATTATAAAATCATAATATTGCATTTTTAAGGAGAACCCACAAACTTAAAAAAAAAAATCTTTTCTTATAACAAAATGTAGGCGGCCAATTTAATAATACTAAGCTTACCTTGTTTTTACCCACGACGGAACGCAAACCAATGTTACCATTTATCTCCAGAACCACTGGTCCGATTTTAATGCGGTTTTCAGTAATCGCTTTGGATTTGATTGGTGCATGTTCTGAGATAGGTGTTACGGTAACAACTCACCAGGGGGAGCTGCAGTTAATATTTGTTTGCAAACCATTGGTCCGATTTGAATGCCGTTTTCAATTATCGCTTTGGATTTCATTGGTATAATGTTCTTAAATAGGTTTAACGGTAACAACTCATCAAGAGGCGCTGCAGTAAACATTTGTTTGTAATAACAACCATTAATTCTGCAAAACTATTGGTCCAATTTTAATGCGGTTTTCAGTAATGGGTTTAGTTGGATTTGATTGGTGCATGTTCTTAGATAGGTGTTACGGTAACAACTCCTACAGATTATGTTGGGTGATAGAGAAACTTAAAATTATAGAAAAAAATTAATCAGTGATGGGTTTGGATTATAAATAAATTTTTATGGGCTTTCTTCTGTTTCCTTGGTTTGCGACTGGCGTAAAATGCTTCTCAATCGCTCTAATTCTTCCAATGCTATGTTATTATGTAGGTTGTTGAAAAGTTTTCTTTGATCTAGATCAGTTATCACTACACCGTACTCTACTGAGATCGTACTCTACTGAGTGCGACATAAGCTTGCCCTTTGGCGAATGTTTTGGGTCCAAGATATATAACAGCTTTGTCGACTGTCGTGCCCTGTAGTTTATGGACAGTAACTGCCCAACTTAATATGAGTGGAAGGGGACATGCGAGGGCTGATGAGGAACGAGGTGTTGTGTAATGTAATGTATGGTACCTATATTATGATCTTTAAAAAGTTTCAAAATAAAAAACAAAATAAAAATTTTGAAAAAACCCACGACGCGACGGTTAAAAAGTAATTGAAAAAGAATAAAATAATTTAAAATCTCCCGACTAAAATGATTTATGTGACGAGAGATAATTAACGTGAAAAGCTTTTTTAAAAGTTCACTTGATCTCACACAGAGTCGGTCATATTATGAACAACATACTATTCGTTTTCATAGCACTTCCCTACGCTTACCTATTCGGTTCTCGAAGATGTAGATGTCGCAATAACATAGGTATTCAACTCCCTATGAACTTTATAAGAAGAGCAAGAAAATCCGTCGAGGGCTGCCATCAATATTTTAAATTTCAATATAAAAGTACAAAACGAATTCATTCATTACTGTGAAAAAATGGGTTGCAGAATTTAAACGTGGACGAGAGAACATCGAAGATGACCCTCGCTCCGGCAGGCCAATGACGTCTACGACCGAAGAAAACATCAATAAAGTGTGCGATCTCATATTGAAAGACCGTAGATTGACTATCAGAGAAATTGCAAACACTATAGGCATCTCATATGAACGAACGCAAAACATCATTGTCCATGAACTCGGCTTTTCTAAGGTTTCGGCTAGGTGGGTCCCCAGATTGCTTTCAGTAGAGCAAAAGCGAATTCGACTCACGATTTCTCGCGACTGTTTGGAGATGTTCGAGGCTGATCCACAAGGTTTTCTTGACAGATTTGTGACAATGGATGAAACCTGGGTTCACCACTATACCCCAGAATCAAAACAACAATCCAAACAATGGAAAAAATCAGGTAAACCAACTCCGAAAAAAGCAAAGGCAATTCTGTCGGCTGGCAAGGTGATGGCATCGGTTTTTTGGGATGCTAAGGGTGTCATTATGGTGGACTACCTTCCAAAAGGCGAAACAATAAACTCTGCGTACTATAGCACCCTTCTGTGCCGTTTACGTGAAGAAATTAAACAGAAACGCCCAGGATTACTGAGAAAGAAAGTGTTGTTTCACCAGGACAACGCCCGAGTCCACACGTCTGTCGAGTCTATGGCTCAAATTCGTGATTGTGGTTTCTAATTGTTGCCACATCCAGCTTATTCTCCTGATTTGGCACCTTCGGACTTTCATCTGTTTCCAAACCTGAAAAAACACCTCGGTGGGCAGAAATTTTTCAACGAATGAAGAGGTCGAAGCCGCTGTTAACCTGTATTTTGAAGACCTTGAGGAATCTTTTTTTAAAACAGGTATGGAAGCTCTGGAAAGCAGATGGAAGAAGTGCGTAGAGCTAAATGGAGATTACGTCGAAAAATTAAAATATTTTTGTATGTACTTTATTCTGTTTTCTTGACTAGGCCGCGAACTTTTCAATCCACCCTCGTAGATAAACACCCAGACACGGAACATTTTTTTTTTCTCGTTCCGTGCGGGGATCGAACCCGCAACCACGCAACCATTTTCCTTCATTACAGATAGTTTAACCACGCACATTTTTTGTCCTGTTGGTCAAATTAGTTTGACTTGACTACGCAGATGAACCGGTTGATTGTTGTGATTGTATATTAAACTTTATCTTTTCCCAACAATTTCCTGACTTTGACTTTAATAATATAAGCATAGCTTCCATGCTGGACTGGGAGTGAAAGGAAAACAGAGAATGTATCAGCTGCTTCTCTTCCCGGGCATAGTCAGTTAAGGGACGGAGGTATTATTGGCGTTTTTGCGGGCGATATGCTGACTCCCTGTCACTGCAATAGTCTCTCTCTAACATAATAATACCTCCAAATTTGTCAAACGTGACATCAGATGGTTTTATAGCCTCTGGTGTTCTGCCTACCCCATTAGGGATACAGGCGTGAAGATATGTATGTAGGTATGTATGTAGCTAAGGTTTTTTATTCTGACTGTACAAAATTTGCTTAAAAAAACAACACCATCCGAAACACTACTCAAAAATATAAATAATGATAAAAGTGCTGTTTCGTCCGCAGCGGACGAAACTCATCGGCCGAAACACCCAACAAGCCGGATGAAAGTACTTTTATCCAAGATTAGGTGCAAAAGTATTTTGTTTCAAAAATTTTCATGTAGTCTCCGGGAATACCAGTTTTTTTTTTCAAGATAAAAAAGGATCAATCCAATGCCTTAAGTGACTCTCCATGGAGGACTACCTTTGGAATTCTGTTCCAGATCTAAAAAAACGTGCGATAAAACAGAAACACCAATTAAAAAGTGACTTATTTATATAAAAAAAAAAAACATCGTTCACATATGGGAAATCTTTTCAACGAATTTCAATAGGCTCCTACGGGTATAAAAGTCATTGAGCTAAACAATTTAATAAATTGATGTTCGTTTATAAATACATTCCTGAAAAACCTATTCACTATTGGTTCCAGAATCGGTGTTTTGATTATAACTTGAAGTATTACTTTATTTAAAAAAGATTTTAGAATAATTTGAGCTCTTTTGTGACAAATATTTTCTTTGATATTGTGGCTCCTGCGCTCATCCTTTGATACCTATAACAGACTTAGCTAAGTTATACCCAGTCGGTACATGACTGCCAAACATTTTTTATCACGACTCCGGAGGCTATAACACAGTACAGATATCTACAGTAGTTCAACTTCAACAAACGGACGAAACGCGAGCTATATCTACGCGGCTCGAACTCGGCATGCGCTCGGCATGCGGCCAGTCGCGAGTGTCTACACACCCAAACAAATTGTTGATTGAGCTTTACGTTAATATGTGGATTATTTATACTTTATAAAATAAAAATTCAAATTTTCGTACGTCTCAGTCGAGGCGCATGTATTTTTCGGCTAATTAATGAGACTGATTTGTTTCTTAAACGTAAACATGGTTTTTTGACACAAAACTTATTTTTGTTGAACACTTCCTATTCAATTTACAAAGTTTTTAATTTGTTTATATAAAAAAGTATATTTGCAGTCACGAAACTAAATGGAAGTAAACACAAAGTGGGCAAATGTAATTTAAACGCTGTAGGCGGGCAGCCCTATCACATGTGAACGGACCGCGGCGCTGCTGTAGGCATTTATTTCAAAGACGCGGCAGAGTTGAGTTACTGTAGATATCTGTACTGTGGCTATAATAAGCAGTCAACTCCCGGATACTGTATACGTAGTAGTCGTTAGGGTGTGTCAGAAACTATTTCGGTGCACTGAGGTTCTGAAATAAACCGAGCAGTACTGAGTCAGCTTAGTACTATACGGCCGAAATCCCTCGTCACCCATCAAAGGGACTCATTGCCCTCTAGTGGTTTTATTTCAAAGTATAGTAGATCCTTTAATTTTTTGTTGCTAATTGGACCCAGAAGCTCGGTATTTGACAATATTACTTACCTATACATCACAAAGAAAGCGTTTCCCAAATTAAGACTGGCTGAAAGCAGCAAATCATTTTCTAGAATGATTGATGAAATACGTACTTATTTATTTTAAAATACCGAAGTCAATTCAATCCCTAACGCTTAATAAATTCAAAAGAACTAATAAGGAAACATTATGCAAAAAAGGATACTATAAAGCAAATGATTACTTAGATGATAAGAGAGCGCGGATTGATGTCTTCACAGGTCATTTGCTAATAGTAAGCAACTTGGCTATGACATGATATTAGCAAGCACGAATGTCTTCTGTTTGATCATTCAGATCTTAGGAGAGTTGTATTTTTCTCAAATTATACCTATAACGACCACTTTTGACAAAAGAGTGCTGACAGCTTTTTTCCTTTCTCGGTCTACGTAGGGTTCTCATTTTATTTTAAAGCCGGAGTACTAGGTAGGTACATCTAATTTTGACGCTCATCATCATTGTCGGTAAATTTCAATAAAAAAATGATATTAAAAGTGCCTCTTCCTGGCAATCCTTCCCTATTGCCGCACTAATGCTTGTATACTGCATCTAGTAAATATTTAAATGTTAAGGCTCTTATTTCATACATACGTCGAATACGTTTAGCTAACTAACAAGCATATATGTCTGCTAAACATACACCTGCGTTCGCGAAAACAAATTGACAGGAAGCTAAATAAAAAAAAACGAATATTTTTGCACCAACCGACTCTTTGAAAAATTGGAATCACTGATTTGAATCACATAAGCGAATAAATGCTGCTCCTGATTCAATTCTAGAAGAGCGCCACCGGTTTTGCATAAAAGTACTTCACATACACGAGGTTTCACGGAGTTGGTAATCAATTCGTTTCAACCTCGTGTAGCAGCAATTTCAAACAATCCTGTTTAGGACCAGGAAGGATTTATACTCAATTATGTGAGGCTTGCGAATTGCTTTTATCTTACATTTGTTTCGAGGTACTACTACGTATTCTGGGGTATGTTCGCAAGCTACTAACCAAAGGGTGTTGAGTAGTAATATTGCTAACTTTCAAAATTCGGTCTCAACTAACTTTGCATTTGATGGTGTAATAGATTTTACATATCTCCTGCTCTGTAAGTAGTCACTTACTTCCCTGAATGCCGGGTTGTATGGATATCATTACAGCATAGGTTTTGGAATTTGAAAAAAGAACTGCAATACTCATACTGAAAGAAGTATACTTTTAAAAAGTTTTTTTTTTCTCGGTATCTTTATTATTTATTCAAATCGAAATCGAGACAATTTATATTAGAATTTATGAAGATTTTATTTTAAACTAGCTGTGACCCGCGACTTCATCAGCGTGGATACTGTTTATTAGACCCGCGACTTCGTTCGTCCGCGTGGATACCGTTTATTAGATTAGAGACCGTTTATAAATACAATTATTATATCCTCCTTGAAGTTAAAACTTACCTTATTCTAAATTTCGTCAAAATCGACTCAGTAGTTTAGCTGTGAAAGCGTTACTGATAGATAAACAGACAGAATTACTTCAAAAACTGTTACAACAAAGCAGTGATCCGCAGTTTCACCTAGGTTTTGTGAAAAAGTATAGGTAGGTAGGTATATTACATAGATGATGCACGCGACTTCGTCTGTATTGAATTAGTATTTCGAGTAGGTTATTTTATTCTCCAAGGTCCTAACTATCTTTAATAACAAAAATAAAAATGAAGAATCTTCCCCCATATATATAATATGTATAACTCCTAACCACAAACATAGGTAGGTAACTATCTATTAGGTACATTACAAAGGCCCATAGCGTTATAAAAAAATCGTGTGCCAAAGTGCCTTAAATTTTAATATTGTCTTAAGTTTTCGCGATACCTATTGTATGACTATTGTATGACTATTAAATAAAACACTTTTTAACCGATTTTATCGCGTATATTTACATTTTAAATTTTAACAGTCGCTCGTGACCACGGGGTCTGCAAAGACACCGAAACGTCGAGTTAAAATGTAAAATATAAATTATACGCCATTAATCCGGTTAAAAAGTGTTTTATTTCATGCCTTCAATTTTACTTAATTCATGCAATATCTTCATTAATTATACTTAGCTTATTGTTATTCCAGGTAAAGCTAAGTAGTTTTTGCGTGAAAGAATAGCAAAAATCCATCCATCCAGCCATTATCAGTGTACATACAATACTACCTATAGTTATGTATGGCTGCTTTTCACTGCCAAACGGCTAAGCCAATATTAATGTAGTTTGGTATAGTAGTTAACACATACGTTACTTTTTATTCTGAAGAAATCTACGGTTTCTGACTTCCAAGAGGAAGAAACGATCATGAAATAAACAAAACCTTGATTTCCATTTTATCGCTGTATGCACAGAAGGCAGTACATCAAGTTACAAATCTGTCAAAATTTTTTACTTGAATTTGAACTCTATGCCCTCGATAATAAGTTAAAATTGGTTGGGAAAATTTGACAGGTAATGTAACGCTTGTTCCTTCTGTACCTACCTATATTAAATCGCGCAAAAGCTTGCGCTCGCCTCCCGCCTTTTTATACCCTACCGCCGCAAGCCACGGCAACCGTTACGCAAAAATAATCCCTATATCATTCAGTATTCACGCGCGATGGGTTATTAGCGTATTTCATGTATAAGTTTGGTGTTTCTATACCGATTTCTATGATTATTTTTTTATTGAATAGGTAATAATGTTGATTTTTTTTAATTAGGCATGAGTGAGGGTATTATAAACGTAAGAGAAAACAAATATAATGAGAAAGCTCCGAACTGCTAAGCTATCGGGATTTACACGTGTTATTGTGAGTCAACCATAAAATATAGACATATACTGTTGTGGGATATTTTTTATATAATTTTATGAAGAATATTTCTGTCATACATGATTTCTATGTAGCTTTAACCATTAAGGCTGCACACGCGACGGAAGCTTAAAAAATGAAGTAACCTCTCCCGTTTTTCCAACATTTCCCTTCACTTCTCTGCTCCTATTGATTGTAGCGTGATAATAAGTATACTATAACCTGCCCAGGAGTATGAAAAATAATTTAACCAAGTTTCGTTAAAATCCGTCGAGTAGTTTTTGTTTCTATAAGGAACATACAGACAGACAGACAGACAGACAAAAATTTTACTGATTGCATTTTTTTCATCAGTATCGATCACTAATCACCCCCTGATAGTTATTTTGAAAAAATTTAAACAAGAATATTTTATTTTTCTACGTAATCTCCTTCTAATCTTATACACTTAGAATACCGCATCTCCAACTTTCTTATTCCTTCCGCAAATCCTCGACTATTAAAAAACTCCTCTGCGGCAGTCATAACGTCACAAAAAACACTTCCCGTTTGCGTTCGCTCCCGAACGGTCGTGTCTGCGGCCGCTCCCGAGTGTTCGTATTGCGCTGCCCTTGTTCTCTCCCCCGCACTCGTGCGGGTCAGGTGCCAAGTTAAGCTCTTTCGGAAAGTTTTTTTCTTGTGGAGGCTGTGTGGTGTCGGGGCTAATTCATCTGCCCTTTTCAGGGCGGACCCGACTGCTGCCGGCCGAAGCATCGCTGGTCAGGTGGATACCTAACCGTGCCAACGAAGCCTGATCGTCCGCCGTTCACCGGCAATAGGTCCGTGTTAGGTTGATCTTTCTTTCAGCGCAGTTTGCGTAGCCCCTTCGCCGTTCATCGGCACGTCGGTTAGGTTCCTCGGGTGCGATGGAGTCCTCCGTCGATCCGGGGGCTCATCCCGACGAGATTTATAGACAAGAACTTCGGGATATGATAAAACTCCTCATTTCAGTCATATCTGCATCGAATCCATCATTGGCAGCTTCTATGCAGGCACAACTTGCATGCATCTTGGCCAGGCAGGAATCCACCCCGGCCCTCCCAGCCACTCCACCTGCTCTCAGCTTTCCCACAGATTCTCCGGCGTCCCCAGATGTCGAGTATGTCAATACTATACCAGATTTCATGTCGGTCGATTCTTTCGCATGCAAACGGAAAACTACCCCACCAGGTAGTGAGTCCGACTCTGTTTCTGCAGTTCCAGAATCTCCTGCTCCGTTCACAGAGGTTCGCAAAAAATCGAGAAGAAGAAGCAATCTGCTACTTCGACTTCGACTTTACCTCCATCCGTTTCAGCTGCTCCAGCCGCTGTTCCTGCTCCGAAAAATGTCGCACCGGCGTCTGCTCCTGCGACCTTTGTTTCAGCGATCCCGGCGTCCCAGCCCGCGTCGCAATCAGATTCGGCTCCGCCGAAAGTCAAGTCTCCGCCCCCCGTCTTTCTACGGGACAAGAGCCGCTGGACCGAGGTCTCAGCTCTCTGCGGTAGACACAATCCCAAGATCCAGTATAGTAAGGCATCCAACGTGGGTGACTCTATTAAGGTCGTTGTCAATTCCATTTCTGATTTCAGGAATCTTACTCGGCTTCTAGCTGATCACAAGCTCGAGTACCACACTTACGCCCTCCCTGAGGAGCGTAAGATTCGTGCCGTCCTCAGGAACGTGCCGTTCGAGCTCTCGAACGAGCAAATCCAAGAGGACTTGTCTTCTCAAGGCTTCCCCGTCGAATCTGTGCACAAAATGCACAGCCGCCGAGGCAAGCAGTTCCCACTAGCGCTAGTAATCCTAGCGAGGAGCCCGCAAGGGCAGTCCATTTTCAGAGGCAAGCCCACCGTGTGCGGTCTCTCCAACATCCGAGTCGAAGCCCCACACAGGCGTGGTTTCCCAGGTCAGTGCCACCGCTGCCAATTGTATGGTCATGCGGCGGCAAACTGTTTTGCTTCCCCTAGGTGCGTCAAGTGCCTAGATCCGCATGGGACTAAGGAGTGCTCTCGCACTCCCGAATCGCCCACCGCTCCGTCCTGCGTCTTGTGCGGCCAGTCAGGCCACACAGCAAACTTTCGCGGTTGCCCCAAGGCACCGCGTGCTGCCAGGGCTACCGTGAAGCCCATCGAGAATTGGAGAGAGCGACCGCAGCCTAGCTCGGACGCCCCTCCAGTCAGTTCAAAGGTCCCTAAGACCTTTACTTCTATCGTTCCAGGTCAGCGCAGCCGGGTCGCGACTCAATCGCAACCGGCCACCAAATCGGCTTCCCAGTGCCAGAACGCAAAAGGTTCTCAAGACCGCATGGCGTTCTGGATCCAGCTCGCTCCCATCGACGAGATCCTGGCTTTCGGCGCCGCTCTCGACGCCAGCCCAGAGGGTTTCAACGGTGCTCTTCCGGTCCTAACCAAGTTCGCTCCCCTTATCAGGAAACTCCAGCAAGCTCAACGTTTCTAAACGTAGTCCTTCTTTCCAGCATTCCTATCTCAGAGTGAGTCTGATCACTCTAGATAATCTCTTAGTTTCAGCTTTTTCATTTCTGCTAGTTTTAGCTTCTGAATTTCTCGCTTTCAGTTCCTTTTGGTGGCAGCCGTCCGGATGCCGCTCACTGCGCAGCCTCTCTCTCCAATTGGCTGTCGCTCCGATGAAGACTAATGGCCTCAATCAAGGTGAGTCAGTAAAGGGGGATGTTTAGTGGGTATGCTCGGCTTCACTGAGTGAGTCACCACACTGTCTGGGCATTCTATTTTCCGTTATCCACTGGGGTTAACAGCTTATAGAACGCCCATTCGTCCGTAATAGGATTCATCCTCCTCCCGCTAAAGCTTGCTTTACTGGTTAAAGCTTGTTTTAGGGGGTGCCAAAATTTTCTGTGGCGGAAAAACAAAAAAAAAAAAAAAGCAGTCATAACCACGTCATCATCGTCAAATTTAGTTCCACGAATATGCTCCTTTAATTTTGGAAATAAGTGAAAATCACTCAGGGCTAAGTCAGGAGAATATGGTGCGTGATCAAGGACTTCTAAGCCAGCACTGCGGATTGCGGTGAGCGCAACTTCCGAACGATGAGGTGGAGCGTTATCCTGGAGAAACAACACGCCCAATGACAATTTCCCACGACGTTTTTCTTTAATCGCTTCACGTAATTTCGGGATTAAGTTTGCATAATAGGATCCAGTTATCGTTTGCCCTTTTGGCAAGTAATCAATAAAAAGGATTAATTCACTATCCCAGATAACGAAAACAACTTGACAAGCAATAGTGCCAACATAACGGCAGGGGACATCTTACGAATAGCTAGTTGCGAAAGTAAATTTTTTTCGTGTTTTGGAGTTCTTTCTCAAAAGTTTTGAAAAATGTCAAAAGACGAAAACATGGATCTAATCCCCGATTTTATAAAAAAAAGCAAAAACAGTTTAGGAAATTTATTACCGCCGAACTCGAAAGAAAGTAGGTACCTATGTAAAGGCATACGACGAATTTATGAAGTGGCGGTCAGAAAAAAAAGTTAAATCTCTTTCTGAAAATGTTTTTATATCATATTTTAATGAACTATCTAAGATTCTAGTTTATGGTGCTTTTATTCCATGCTAAAAACTACAACGATGGCAAAACATGACGTGAATTTGAAAGATTTTTTTTAAACTTACTGCTTTCTTGAAAAAGCAGTCTGACGGCTTTAAAAACAAGAAATCGAAGGTATTTACTGCAGGAATACAAAAATATATAATAAATACAAAAGGAATATTGTTTCCAAAATAACAGAAAATATAAACTTGAAATCGCCTCGTCAAAGCACATCATCTGAGCCATTTTTTACTAAAGAAAATAGTACCAGTCAACTGCCGCCATTTACGATGCAAGAGCCTCAAGTCACTCAAACTCAAGTCTTATCATCACAAACTCATACTCAAACTGTAAATATTCCTAAAAAAAATTGTTCTAATTTCACTATTAATTTTAATTAAATGCACATGTTTCTCTTTAATAAATGTTCATAGAAACCTGCTATCTTGTTTTTTTACTTACCTCACAGTCGATATGTAAAGCAGAGTGTTTACCTCGGATGTAAGCATCAATTGCATACTTGGCCTAATTAGCCTCGTATGCAATTGATGTCATACAGCCCTTGGTTAACATTCTGTTATTGTTTGAAAGTTTGAAATTAAATAATGCATAAAAAAATATGTCTAAGTTTATACAATTTAGGAAGGATTTTATGTTGCGGTGTGGTCTTTTTAAATTCTTAAAATTAACGAGCTATTTTGCGTGACTTTGTACGTGCATAAACTTTGTTTAATTGTTAATTTCATAAGTGATATATCTAAAGTTCCTGTAGGAATTTCAGAAATTATTAATAGAATTAATTATTGAAAAACCTTTTTACGAAGTAAAAAGTTAACGTAGGAATTTCGGGAATTCCTTCGTTAGTGCACTCCCCTAAAGCCTAACCTGAGTGTAATTACCCCCGCGAAAGTAAATCAACAATTGAAAGGGGGTAACAAAGAATCTAATGACGAAAAAAAAAAACAGAGAAAATCTTAATTTTTTTTTTGAACACTATTAACTAAGTCATCTCTTTGCTATGTATGTACATACACTATAATGGCAATACATATATTTGAATTTGAATTTTAACGCACTATCTAGTATAGTCATAATTATTTTGCTTTTGTTTTCGTATCATCTGCGGCTTCTATCATCTTCCCAGAAACTGGTTTATTGCAGTGCACCATATTTTCTAGAATTAGAAAACTTTCCACAGCGAAGGTCCATTCATAGTAGTTTTCCCGTACTTTTAGTTTAGGAACATTTACTAGATAGTTCGATGTCATTCTTGCAAACTTTTATTGCGCACACTGAATAACGCGTCACCATGTTTAATTATAATTTTTCTCGGAAATACTATTAGTTTTAATGAAAGGTTAGTACGCCGGGCCCATAACCTCTGAATCAAAACCCGTTTTTAGTGAGATGTTAGTAGTTATTTTGTTACAATACTTACACATTTTCTTTTTCACAATGTACATATATTTCCACTAAACACAGGAAAGTTTTAGTGAGAATTCGATTCGATTCGAAAAAGGGTGGTTTATCTACAAGGTGTTCCTGTTGATTTCCCAAAACTCTAGGGTATTCATGGGACCATGTAATAGAATCAAATGACATGTGAATAATTTTTCTATAATATTTTTTTGTTTTTATTTTTCATACAAAATAATTCAATTCAGTCAAAACTTCTTATGTAATACACCTTTTATGCGAAGTATGACAACCTGGCATTTTCTATCCCTTTTTTACAGGTACAGTTCGCAACGCTTTGCGTTGTACATGTATGCAACGTTCCTCAACGTTTAAAATGTTTTTGTTGTTTATTGTATGGCTTCAGTGACGCGTCTATTGAAATAATGTTAAAGAGATTTTACAAGGGTGATAATTTATGAAGTCATTATATTAAGATTGATGATATTTTGGAAATTATGCACTTTTGAACCACATATCCTTTGGCAAAAAGTATTGCTTTTTACTAAGTAAGAAAACCTTTAATTTATGGGAAATCAACAGGAACACCTTGTATATAAATATGTATTCATATTCTAGGTTATCTACCCCTTATTTTGCTACATGGTACTCTTTATCAAAAACCTTGCTTACTTTGGGGCCATGTAGTTGGTATGATTGCCTAAGAATATAATTTATTTATTTATTTGTATAAATGGAAAAATACTGGGTACCATATGACATAAGATCTTATGCACGCAGCCCCTTAATACTTATGTTTGCGCGGAGTGACCAATCTATACATATACCTACATACCTATATACTAAAAGGTTCTGCTGTTTAATACCCTCTTGTAGCAAGGTGTGTATATATTAAAACCACCGTCCTTTCCGCCCAGATATCGCTAGCGTTAGCGAACTTCGCCGACATGTGCAAGCGCATATAAGTTTTTAATGTTATATTTTTCAAAACATTTTAAGTTTTTCTCAAAAATTCTTAACGGTTAAAACATATATGCTTTGTATTTTTATAAAACTTTTACATGTATCCATGATGGCATTTCACAGCAATATTCGTTTCAAATTGTAAGTTAGTGACATGCAGTTAACATTGTATATTTTATTTATTTCATTTAATGGGACATATTTGACAGTCAATGTCAATGTATACTTTGGAGCCGTTCCTCGTTCCTCACAGCTCCTATCATTTTGTAAAAATATTGACAAAGGCTAACAAATAACTTGGAAAGGACTCATTATTTTATTCCGTGAAAACAATGGAAACGGATCAGCCTCAGGCTTAACCTGGTAATATCCTAGTTAACGGCAAAAAATACGACCGCTATTAAAAGTATATATACTTTTTTTTTAAAACATGATAGTGAGTTACGATTTTATTATTACGGTTTCATAACCAATGTTGGAAGATATATAAAGATGGGGTTTTCCTTATTTTATGACTTAACGCTTATCAAATTTCTTCATTGGGGCTATATTTGTTTGTTTTATTGAAAAGAATAAAAATGCCTTGTAATTTTACTTTTTAGGGGTCCGTCGCCAAATAGCAAAAAACTGAATCCTTATGGATTTGTCGTATCTGTCTGTCTGTCCGTTCGTATGTCAGAGCCACTTTTATTCGAAACCTTAAGAAATTTAATGTTGAAAATTGGGATGTAAATGTATTCTGTAAACCTTTTTGAGATTTTAAACAAAAATAGAAAACAAAAATTTTGCGGTTACGAGCAAAACTGCAATCAAACGTATAGGTTTGTTAAAAAAATTCATCAAAACTATACGTATCTCTTCACATATTCAAAAATAATATTTAGTTTTCAACCAACTTCCAAAATGAGCAGGTTCTCAATTCGTGTGTATGTTTTTTTGTGTCTTTGTTACATGATTATTGAACAATTATCACTCGATTTTGAATATTAGATTTAGGATATTTCAGAGCTGCTCCAATATAAATTTCATCAAAATCGATTGAGTATTCATGAAAAAATAAGTTTCGAAACCAAAAGTTAAAAAAAAGTTATTAAATTGTGTTTTAGCTTACGTTGGATTATGAAAACGCGACTGCTGCTTATCTGAGAAAGGAAATAAGTTCATTGAGTGCAAACCTTGAGGATGTCAAAGGATTTCTTTCAATAGTAGTGAATTGAACGTACTGAGTGTAATACTTTTTGTGTATAAGGTGAGTTTAATCTCCTTTTCTATCTTCCAAACACTCCGGGAACTTCTTTTTATGAGAAATATTAATTACTATCTGTTTCGCGCGGTATGTGCTATTCCATACAATACTCCATCACCATGATTCTCATCATCACAACTGTTTTTTTGAGCTAGTAACTATTTTTGTATTAGATTATTGCTAAAGAATGTGTAAACCAAAAATTGTCGTTGATATTTAATTTGGTAATGATTTTACCATGCTGGACTGGGAGCGAAAGAAAAACATAGAATGTGCCAGCTGTTTCTCTTCCCGGGCATACTGTAAAAGTCAGTTAAGGAGGTTTTCAAAGTCAGTTAAAGACAAGTTTACTGATTTCTGCAAGGAAGGGCAGGAAAATGGGAAACTAGTATCAACACTTTCCATTTTACACCTAAGGCAAAAACGCATCATGTTCGCTCATTTATATTTAAATTAATTAGAATAAGTCCCATCCATCCTTTATAAAAATAAAAATAAAAGGTCTGATTCCACCATTTTATAAGGATGTCTACTGTTCTATATTAAGTGCTTAGGATAGGTTAACCTAACCTGTCACAATTCTTACTGCTGATAATACTTTAGTTGTATAGTTTTTTATTTTATTTTCCGAAGTTGGTTTTTATCGTTGATCTCTGAGTTTTACAATACAAAATGAAGGCTGAATATAGTCATAGAAAATAATATAAGTTATTAATGTACCGATTCTTTGGAAACTTTTTTGCTTGATAATTAAATCTAGTTAGTAGCTAAGATAAAAATGCTGATCTCTATGTTACTTAATGGGTATTAAGTAAACGTGGCTGTTTGATTTTATGCCAGAAAAGATTCCAATTTTCATATTTTTTATGTGCTATCTTATAGAGTTCATTATTGCAAAGCGTTTATTGTTTTTCTACATAAAAAAGAGACATTATTTTTTTTGTATTACTTAAAAAGTTTTTCCTAATCATCCTTTAAAACTATAATTTATTTGATTTTCGAATCGTGATTTGAAAAGTAGGAGCAATAAAAAACTGTAACCTTTAGATATACAATTTCAAAAATTCTAAATTATCAAAACTAAAAAGAAATAAGTACTATTTCTACCGTTTTAATTTCTAAGTAGACGAAAGAGATCTATTTTGTTTTGTGCCGTAACAAATTTTTATTTGACATCTTTGGTTTTTTAATAAACCGTAATAAGTAGGTATATATAAATATTTTTTTTAATCCTAAAAAAATATTTATACACCAAATTAAAGCCTCAAATCTCTTGTTCAATATTCAGTAAAAGTATTTCAGGAAAAACTATAATTTTGTTATCTGCGCCATTTTAAAAACCGGGTTCATCTTTCCGATTAAACTTTAAACGCGTTTTCCCAACATTCGTCAATTTTGAGTTATTTCTCTTTATTATTAAGTGTGCGATATGCTTCAACTGCTACTATGACTCAACAGAACGTATTACTTTTTAAAATTGTAGCCCTATTCAACATTTAATCTACATTTTTTACTGCAATAACTATTTTAATATTGAATATATTTTTATATTTCGATGTATTCATTTTTTTATAATTTAATAAATTGACAATAAATGAGTGCGTTTGTTAGAATAGGGATAAGGTTACTTTGATATTTAAAATTTCTAGAAGAGAACAATTTTGTAAAAAAAACCATTGTAAAAAAAATTGATAATCGCTTATTAGTTTTTATAGGACATAAAATATTTCTTACAATATGATGTAATAAAATATATCTTGTATTTAAAACTTCGTTAAACCATTTTCGGGGGTTAACGAACAAAAAAGTTTCGAAAGATAGATAGTATTAGGTTACCGAGCCATAAACGTGACACTAGTGAACAGTAACTATAGGCTTAGCCAAAATTTATAGAGTTCTATTTGGGGTAATGCTATCTCATTACTGCGATGATAGGGTTGACCATTAAAGGGTATATGCCACGGATATATGCATGAAGGGAAAGGAAAACCTTTTTTTTTTTTTATAAGAATATTGTGTTACCAAACGTAACGTTCTTTAGAATTTGCTCTTTATTTTTTTTCAGGTATTTGGTGTTTATACATTTTAATGCACAGAAATGTAGCATAGAAAGCTAACGATCGACTGAATAGAGGTCTCAGTCCTCAGCAATGAGTTTAAGACCAAGATCAATGAAAACAAACCCAGAAAAAATGGATCCTTTGCGAACATGACGGCTTGAACATTTCGACATCGAAATTAAGCTATGCTAGGAGTTTCCTTAATTTAGAAGAGCAAAGTGTCCTGAAAACATTGCCTGAACGTAAAAGAAAAATCAACCAGGAAGTTTCGTGAACAGGTGCGGTCAGTAGCAGAGACTAAATTAAACACAGCTGTTTGTTATGTGGGTAGCTGAAGTTAAAAATGACCGAGGCTTGTACTCTCAAAGTGTAGGTACTCATACTTAAGCATCACTTAAGTTTAGGGGTTGGCGTCAGTTCGTCATAAAAGTAAATTTGTCACATTTTGTAAACTCCATATATTGAAAGTAAATTCGTCATACGTAGAGAAGGGAAGTTTTGGCCTAAAGTTAGATAGCAAACAAATTTTTAAGTATTAAAATTTTTAAATTACAGTAAATAATAACATCTCATTGTATTTATATATACAATGAGATGAGAATATTTTTAACTAACAATGATTATTGTCTTCGAAATAGCCGTGTTAAATGTTATAAAATAGTTTTTCTTTATTTTAAACTACAAGCACTAGCTAAAAAAACGCACGCTTTGAAATTAAATGGAATTTAAAAAAGGAACACTAAGGGCGGGTTGTATCAAACGGTTGGTTATCGTATCATACGTACGTAACTTTTTGACGATTACATCAGATGTTTAACGTACGTCAAATACAAAGCGTTGTTTCATCACAAAAAAAACTGTTCGTCAATGTCTTTTCTCTTCCTTTCCACAATTGAATCATCATCACTATCATTTAAAATATATGAAAATAAAACAGAATCCATAATGTTAAAAGCTTTCAACCAAAGATGTCCTGCCTGTCAACTCAGTTTTCACTAGAAAGTTACGTTAACCAGTGGGTGGATGGACGGTCAACGTAATCGTTAATTTTTGACGTCCGTTACAGGTGAAACAACCCGTTTTCTAGCTTGACAGTGGTTAACGCCATTTTTAACGTTGACAGACACGTAAAGTAGTTGTGATACAACCCGCCCTTAGCTACGTGCACTTCACTAGTCCATCAAGCAGAAGGACAATGGAAGACGCGTGGCTGCTCATCATGGAAGATGCTCCACAGAGCGAAGCAGTTACAAAATTAATATTTAGTTTTGTAGCAAAATGGTTAAATAATAGTAAACTACGGTGGATGTGAAGTGTGCATGGGGCTCGTCATAGAATAATCAACCTAGCAGAAGCATGGCATAAATGACTTAAAACTAACATGGGTAAAAAAACTGCTTCACTTCATAAGTATACAAAAAAAAAGCAGAGCATATTGATTGTAAATTACATAATTTTAGATTAGATATATCATCAAAGAGATTTATGATTATTAGATAAGATTATTTACTTGATTACATGTTATTGTGATTATAAGACCTATGTTCATAAAGAGGCTTGATTGTGATTTTTAAATAGACGTGAAATGATTGTTAAAGAACTGTGATTTTATGTTCAACTCAAAAAATATTATTTATTTAATTATTCATGTACACATAATAGTATAAATTACAGTATATCTTAAAGGCTACAATGTACAAAGGTATTTATTATTATAATTTTACGGAAAATTAGTATAAATATATTGCTGTGATTACGTAAAATAAACTGTGGGCGTGATTGTCTATGAATGTGAAAAAAAGAAGAAATTTTCGAAATTTTACAAAATATGGCGTAGCACGCAAACTAATCGGGATAAAAAAAATCAAGTGAATTGAGTCCTCTGATCTTCCTACACCCACGTGCCTACTGGCTTGGCCACCATTACTGGGACACCCTGTATAGTAAAAATATATTATAACAATTTATTTAACTGAATTATTTTTGTACTAACCGTACGCCCGAGAGTGAATATAGACGGCACTAGTGTGCGAGCGAGAGAACATGATAAGCGCCGCCATGTTCTTTTCTTTAATGAACCATGTTATGTAATCATATGTGGGATATAGCATGAATGAGACATATTTTTTTTTCGCTCCCGAACGGTCGTGTCTGCGGCCGCTCCCGAGTGTTCGTATTGCGCTGCCCTTGTTCCCTCCCCCGCACTCGTGCGGGTAAGGTCCCAAGTTAAGCTCTTTCGGAAAGTTTTCTCTTGTGGAGGCTGTGTGGTGTCGGGGCTAATTCATCTGCCCTTTTCAGGGCGGACCCGACTGCTGCCGGCCGAAGCATCGCTGGTCAGGTGGATACGTAACCGTGACAACTAAGCCTGATCGTCCGCCGTTCACCGGCAATAGGTCCGTACTAGGTTGTTTTCTTTTTCAGCACCGTTTGTGCAGTCGTGTCACCGTCTAACGGCACGCAGGTCCTAGTCTTGGACAGTTCTTATTCTTCTTACAGTACACTCCATTCCTGGTTCGATGGATCTCAACAAGGCTCTCGAACATCTTCAAGAACAAGTCTCATCGGTTTGTAGCGCTCAAAGCGTTTCGCTGGAACGTTTCGAGCAAATGTATCAACGTTTCGAACAAGTAGCTACTATTGTTCATATCCTGGCGGAAAAATACGCCAATGCATCTTTCGTTTCAGCTCCGATTCCTCCGAGCTTTCCGACTGACTCCCCGGCGTCGCCAGATCCCTCTGAGCAAGCCGGCAGTAGTATGTTAGTAGATTCTTCCGCATGCAAACGGAAAACTACCCCACCAGGTAGCGAGTCCGACTCCGCTTCTATAGTTCCAGAATCTCCTGCTCCGTTCACAGAGGTTCGCAAAAAGTCAAAATCGAAGAAGAAGAAGAAGCAATCTGCTACTTTGACTTTACCTCCATCCGTTTCAGCTGCTCCAGCCGCTGTTCCTGCTCCGCAAAATGTCGCACCGGCGTCTGCTCCTGCGCCTTTAGTTTCAGCGATCCCGGCGTCACAGCCTGCGTCGCAATCAGATTCGGCTCCACCGAAAGTCAAGTCTCCGCCCCCCGTCTTTTTACGGGATAAGAGCCGCTGGACCGAGGTATCAGCTCTCTACGGTAGGCACAATCCGAAGATCAAGTATATAGTAAGGCATCCAACGTGGGTGACTCTATTAAGATCTTAGTCTGTTCCATTTCCGATTTCAGGAATCTTACTCGGCTTCTTGCTGATCAAAAGCTCGAGTACCACACTTACGCCCTCCCTGAGGAGCGTAAGATTCGTGCCGTCCTTAAGGAACATGCCGTTCGAGCTCTCGAACGAGCAAATCCAAGAGGACTTGTCATCTCAAGGCTTCCCCGTCGAATCTGTGCACAAAATGCACAGCCGCCGGGGCAAGTAGTTCCCACTTGCGCTATCCTAGCGAAGAGCCCGCAAGGGCAGTCCATTTTCAGAGGCAAGCCCACCGTGTGCGGTCTCTCCAATATCCACGTCGAAGTTCCACACAAGCGTGGTTTCCCAGGTCAGTGCCACCGCTGCCAATTGTATGGTCATGCGGCGGCAAACTGTTTTGCTTCCCCTAGGTGCGTCAAGTGCCAAAATCCGCATGGGACTAAGGAGTGCTCTCGCACTCCCGAATCGCCCACCGCTCCGTCCTGCGTCTTGTGCGGCCAGTCAGGCCACACAGCAAACTTTCGCGGCTGCCCCAAGGCACCGCGTGCTGCCAGGGCTACCGTGAAGCCCATCGAGAACTGGAGAGAGCGACCGCAGCCTAGCTCGGACTCTCCAGTCAGTTCAAAGGCCCCTAAGGCCTTGACTTCTATCGTTCCAGGTCAGCGCAGCCGGGTCGCGACTCAATCGCAACCGGCCACCAAATCGGCTTCCCAGTGCCAGAACGCAAAAGGTTCTCAAGACCGCATGGCGTTCTGGATCCAGCTCGCTCCCATCGACGAGATCCTGGCTTTCGGCGCCGCTCTCGACGCCAGCCCAGAGGGTTTCAACGGTGCTCTTCCGGTCCTAACCAAGTTCGCTCCCCTTATTAGGAAACTCCAGCAAGTTCAACGTTTCTAAACGTAGTCCTTCTTTCCAGCATTCCTATCTCAGAGTGAGTCTGATCACTCTAGATAATCTCTTAGTTTCAGCATTGTCATTTCTGCTAGTCTTAGCTTCTGAATTTCTCGCTTTCAGTTCCTTTTGGTGGCAGCCGTCCGGATGCCGCTCACTTTACAGCCTCTCTCTCCAATTGGCTGTCGCTCCGATGAAGACTAATGGCCTAAATCAAGGTGAGTCAGTAAAGGGGGATGTTTAGTGGGTATGCTCGGCTTCACTGAGTGAGTCTCCACACTGTCTGGGCATTCTATTTTCCGTTAGCCACTGGGGTTAACAGCTTATAGAATGCCCATTCGTCCGTAATAGGATTCATCCTCCTCCCGCTAAAGCTTGCTTTACTGGTTAAAGCTTGTTTTAGGGGGTGCCAAAACTTTCTGTGGCGGAAAAACAAAAAAAAAAAATATGTTTACGTCATATTTGGAAGATATCCTGAGGTAAAAATTTCATTAATTTTTGTGGTTATACACAGACGCTTACGCCTAAATACCCACCTCGATCTACCTATGCAAGCACCACATGTAATGGTGGCAGTTAATTAGCGGATTTTCCATTAATTTATCAATTAAATTTTACTTTATAGTTTACTGATAGTTGGCTGTTTATTTTTTCAAACTGTAAGGATTGGAAATGTATGGTTTTTGTTTTAGCAACAACATCATTAAACATTTTCTTGTTCGTACGTTTTAGAGCGTGTTTTTAGTAGCCGGGTTTTAGTTTCTAAATTTTTCTTATTTTTTGAATTCAAGATGGTGACCGAATCAAATGTTCAAATTAGCAAATAACAAAACACAAATAATACTCCGAATCGGCTGAAATATTAGAAATACATGCAACAGTAATTGAACCCCGACAGAAAAAAAAATGTTAAACTTACTACGATTTTAGGTCTAAAAAACGCTATATGCTTAGGGGGGGGGATCATTGAAAATTGAGGGATTATACAGGGTTGTTTTTAGTCACCAAAAAAACAACCCTTTTTAAGTTTCAATATTCATTCAACGCGTGTCACTGAAGCCATAAACAACAAAAACATTTTAAACGTTGAAGGAACGTTGCATACAATGTACAACGCAAAACGTTGCGAACAGTACCTGTGAATAGCGTTAAAAAAGGGAGAGAAAATGCCACGACGTCATACTTCGCTTAAAGGTGTTTTACTTTGACTTCATTGAATTATTTTGTATGAAAAATTAAAACAAAAAAAATTAAAAATTATTCACATGTTATTTGATTCTATTACATGGTCCCATTAATAAAGAGCTATGTTATGGGAAATCAACAGGAACACCTTGTATATTGTTACTGTTAGTACTGAATATGGTGAACCATACTTACTCGTAAATACAAACATTCAGCAAATATTAGGTCATATGACGATAACGAACAACGCACAATTATTGAATAATTCCAAACATTAAATTACATGTCGTCAGATATCAAACGTTTGCACGAGATTTGTTTGAAATTAAATGCCAAAGTGACGTAAGTAATGACAAAGCGGCACTTACAGTGGATTCCAAAATTGAATTAATCCGTAATATTAAATCCGTAAAATTAAACAGTCTACCGTGTTGTTCTAATCATGACGCTCTAAGAATGAAAAAAATTGATTGCAAGTTATGATAGAATGTAGATACCAATGAAAGTCGTTAAAATGTCCTGATAGTTTTATTTTGAATTTCGAACAACTTGAAAAAAAACTGAAAACACTGCACTCGAATCATATCAGGCCAAAAGAAAGAATGAAGGCAATGCCGAATATCGAGCACACCTTCAATTTATGATATCTATGGGACCAGTTGGAATTTACTATCACTTGCACCTGGTGCTCGTTTTTCAATTTCAAGTACGAAACTAGTCGGACATCTCCGACAATAAATTGTGAGTAAAAGCCGCATGATAAACTTCAGTTAATTTTAAGTAGGTACGTGTATTTTTTTTAATTCGAGATTAATGCTTAAAGGCTCAAAGGATCTTAATGAAATTTTGCAAAGAAATAGTGCACATAGGCTTTTATGATGAAAAAGGAAGGGGAAAGTTTGATTCCGTGCTTTGATACAATATAGGGCACTATTATTTTGATTCAATAACGCTTCGCTGTCAGTTCATGAGGTATTCATTGATAACAAAGTTTCCAAACTTTTAATTCTTCGTCTAAATTTTTTGTTTTTGGCACATACCAATCCCTAAGAGAACTCCAATTATCTCATAGGTAATCTGCGGGTTTTCTTGAATTAGCCTCTTAACAGTAGCTACATTATTTTCATTGTCGACAGTGGAAGGTCACCCTTCACGCAATTCGTCATGTAAAGAAACTCGAACTCTCTCAAATTCAGCAAATATTAGCTCACAGTGCTCAAACAAGGTCCTTCTCACACAAAATCAATTTTGACGACGAGCGGCATAGTCTTGCGGAGAGAGAGAACTTTTAAAATCATTAAAAACAATCGCTCTAAAATCTTTTTGACTTAATTCCATTTAAAAAAAACAATCGACAAATGATTTTCTCCCATTTCTTTTTATTACTAAGAAGGTTGCAAGTTGTTTATTATAAAATTCGAAATTCGAAATTAAAATATCTCTGATTAGCTAGAAGTGCAAACTTTTTGTGTGCCCCATGTACACTACATCATGCCGAGAATGATATTTGAATCAAATTTATGTAAACAATTACTATTGCACGAATAATAATAAACACACCTACACAGGTCACGATAGGTATCATGTACATGAGCTGAAAATTTTCGAACCTTTGTTGGCCGAAGATGTTTCAGAGTGTTACAATATCGTGACCACAGGGTCGGCAAAGACACTAAAACGTCGAGTTAAAATTTAAAATGGAATCAAACGCAATGAATCCGGTTAAAAATTATTAAATTTTATTTATTGTTCGTTATCATACGATATTTGATCAGCTTAATAGAAATTAAACACATTTAAACCTTTATTAAATTAATTTTATTCAAGAATTTACCTGAAAAATCACATTCACTTGTAGGGAAACTCCAGAGTGACCTAATTGATGTTTACAAAGATGTTATAGGTACAGTTTCTGTCTAGAGATTCTAAACGACTAGTCATCTTACTTTTATTACTACATTTGTTAGATCCAAACCGCTTTCATTTACTTTTAAAAATATGGTTAATATGGTCGCGCTTACAATTCACTTCTGAAACAAATAGCTTACTGATGGTCGGGTTTGAACTCAAGCATTTGAATCTATTTAATTGTACCTATAGAACAAAAGCAGGTTCTAAAATTTTTAAATTTTATCTATCATACAAAAAGCTGTTGACTCTGACAGGCGCGTTGAATATTTTGAGTATTAATAGTATATTATGTAACAAGTGAGCGAAGTTGCTAATTACTATGTAATTAGCAACGCTCACGAGTTACATACGACGTTTTTCAATACACTTGTGAGTAAAAAACAGACATACGTGGTCATAAAATAACAAACACACTTGATAACAAAGCTGTGAATTGTGATTGAAAAATGGCGCCGAACCTTGCGCATGCGCGTAGGTTTTTTTTTCCGTCAAATGTGTCAATGTCTGTATAGCATATACGGCCTATTTTAAGTGAAAATGTTTAATTTGGAGTGGTAAATGCAAATATTTGATTATTTTATGACAAATGATTGTAAATTGTGAATAATTTGTTTAATATACAAATTTATTTTACTAATATAAATCGCAAACATTTAAAAATGTATATGGATTTGAAGTGGTATAAAACCTCTTTGTTGTTTCTGAAAATATTTAGTGTATAACCCGGACCAATAAAATATGCTCTGTTTTCTCGCATGTTATTTGCACAAAGGTACAATTCAACTTTGTAGGATTCATTATATTATGCACTAGGGTATAATATATTATTCACGCGTGACTTATAGCCCAGTTTATAGTTCTAAATTCAATAGAATAACGCTCACTTTACGAGCAAGTGTGTTGAAAAAGATATTTTTCAAGATGTTTTTAAGGTAGTATTGTCGACTTTGATAAAAATTTCCACATTTCTTTCTTTTCCACTGACTTTTATTAAAACTTGATCGAAACTTTACAAAGTGTTTGCTGGATGAAAAGCCAAGAAAGTTTTAAGCCGTAAGTTGGAAATTTCAATTTTTAAAGTTTCTTTGAAATTGATCACGTTATAGGTATGTGATTTACCTATAACGGTACCTTCGATTTCTTGTTTGTCTTGCTAAGGCCGTCTGACTGCCTTTTCAAGAAAGCAGTAAGTTTAGAAAAATCTTTCAAATTCACGTCATGTTTTGTCATCATTGTAGTTTTTAGCATGGAATAAAAGCTCCATAAACTGGAAGGTTGTAGCTTCTAAGATAATTCATTAAAATATGATATAAAAACACTTTCAGAAAGAGATTTAACTTTTTAGTCATCAATTTTAAATATCGAACGGCGAAGCTCAATTTCGACCTTGAAAAAAAAATTAAAAAGTTCTTTACTTGATTCTTTTTAATGAAAAAAGGCGGGAATACAAAACACCTGTCCCTTAAACTTAAAAATTGTTCTCATTTCACTATAAATTTCCACAAATAAAATGTTTTATTCTTGTAATGCCAGTTTTTTTCTACTTACCTCACAATCGAGATGTAAAGCAGAATAGTTAGCTCGAGTATAAGCATCAATTGATGCCTTACAGACCTTGGCTACTAATCTACTATTAACTTTAAAAAAATCGATAATATCTCAAACACAGCCTGTTTTATTCCATATTGAAATCGATACCGTCCTTATGGAAAGAACCTATAGTTTTATTTATATGATTTTGATGATATACGACACTTAATTGTAACGCGTGCTGGACGCGGTTTAGGTGTGTGGCGTGCGCAGGGCAAACGTATGTAGTTGTAACGGGGCCTTACAATACCTACTTGGATTGCATGACCATACTTGGATCCCATTATTGCTATCTGGTGCAAAATCTTTAGTAAATACGAACTGTTTTTAAGAATAGCATGGTTTAAAATTACTAAATTAAAAAAGCATGTACAACTTTCAAACATTTTTAAATGAATACATATAATAATACTTAGGCATGTTTTATCTTAAGTTATTTAAATACTGATTGTTAGCAGTATATTTGCGTTTAGTAAAGTGTGTCTTTTTGCACCACGGCTCTAAAATTTTTGAAGCGCCGAACAGATTTGCGAGGTTCCAGATAGAAAGATATGCAGTGTGGTTATAGGCACCGCATTGCTTCTGAGTTGGCAAAGAATCTTCTTCTTAACATAAGTAAGTCATAGCATATATCATAGCTATAGCATATATTATCATAAGTTCTAAGTAGGTACATTTACTGAAGCCGTTTCAGCGTCCTGAACATCCTGACACACCAAGAAGCAGCTGGGCCAGCTTGGTGGTTCATGGTCCAAACTTCCTTTTCAGACTGGCTCAGTAGTGGTCCCATTTAAAAGGGTTGCGATACAGAATAAGTAATAGATTTGTTACTTAATAAGACACGCTGGACATGCTGGACTGGGAGCGAAAGCAAAACATATAATGTGCCAGCTGCTTCTCTTCCCGGGCATACTGTAAAAGTCAGTTAAGGGACAGAGGTTTTGTTAGCATTTTTACGGGTGATAGGCTGATACTGCAATAGTCTCTATCCATCATTATAATACCTAAAAACTCGTCAAAGGTGACATCAGATGGTTTGATAGCCTCTGGGGTTCTGCCTACCCCATGAGGGATACAGGCGTGAAGGTATATATGTATTTATAAGACAATATATGACGACCACTTTGGCGATGGGTGTTTGGCGACCTGTTTGCCTCAGACGCTAGTGGTTGCGGGTTCGATTCCCGCACGGAACAAGAAAAAAAAATGTTCCGTGTCTGGGTGTTCGTCTATTTATGTATTTATATTCTAGGTTCCCCCCTAGTTCGCTACATGGTATCCCATAACACAAGCTATGCTTACTTTGGGCCCATGTAGTTGGTGTGATTGTCTGGGGATTTTTATTTATTTATTTTATATAATGTTTCCAAAAACATTACAGTAGTAGGTATACTACGAATTTAACATTACTTATCTCCTAGTAGGTACGTGTCAAAATTCATAGTTTGTCCGTATTTCTGATTAAGTAAGTAAAGATCGTAGTAAGGAATATCCTAGTAATGGTATTATTGGATAATTCGGACCAATGACACTGAAACATCCAATTCAAAATTCAAAATTCAAAAAGTTTTATTCATCTTAGGAATTTCACAAAACACTTGATGAAGTCAGTCATCACATACTTCGGCTTTAACTAGTTGTTGATAGTTGTTAAATAAGATATTACAGTAGACCAAGAGACAAAAAAAGCCGGCGGAAAAAAACTCTTGGCAATAACCCAAAGGGAAATAATAAAACGAGCGACTAAAAAACAAATTTGGACTGGAAATAATAAAACGAGCGACTAAAAAACAAATTTGGACTGTCTTGAAAAATATATGAAAATGAACGGTTTTAAATATTAATATTGCGACTGAATTACTAATTGAGCGACTAAAACACATATACATTGCGATGAAAGAGATAAGTTACGAGAAGGGCTCCCGCACCGGAAGGCGGAATCAGTACGGTTAGGTGCGACGACGAGCGCAGCGAGGAGGAGCATGTTAGGTTGCATATAGTTATACACGTGCGCGAGCCGAGCGAGCGAAGCGAGCGGTGCCGCGGCAGCGGCCGGCGAAGCGCCATAAACCTGGTCAGCTATTATAGTCAACCCTGGACAATCCCGACATGGTCAAAAGTGTTTTTTTAAGTCGCTGTTTCATTGATTCTTCGTCACTCGCTCTCAGTCGCTCACTTAATTAAAACAGTAAGCCAAATTCATTATTTTTGTCACCTAAAATTTTACTCGATTAAATACTACCCTAACCCAAATAAGGGTATTTATTATATTATTATACTTAGCAGTCTCTACAGCGCTAGAACGAAATGTATTAACTTAAAAAGTTAAAAGCTTTATCGAGTACAAAATGGAATCACGAAGTAAACACCTTTAGAAATTATTTCTTGGCAATTGCAAAGTCACAGACATACATCTTAACATACAACACAAGTGTCACGATTTGTTTTGAAACCAAGCGTGCCGACTTTTTGACACCTGTGATGTCATAGCTGACAATTATTGCTGGGAAATACAAACCGATTCAATGACACCGGTGCCGCCGATTGAAATGAATTATTAAGAACGATATCTGACGACCGGCTGGTGTAGCAGTGACATATATTGCCTTGTATGCCAGAGGTCCTGGGTTCGAATCCCAGCGGCGGCGGCGGATATTTGTGTGATGAACACCGATATTAGTCGTCAAGTCATGGATGTTTATATGTTTATTTAAGTTCTAATTCTAATAAAAAATATGTACCTATTTATTCAATATGTATGTTTATATATTTCTAAAGTATATCAGTTATCTAGTATCCATAACACAAGTTCTTTAAGAAACTCAATTTGGGCTAGATAATGTTGTGTGAGTGTCAGAAAATATTTATTATTTTTTATTATTATATTGTGAAATCGATTTTCTAACAGACATACTACGTGGGGACTGAATCTAGCGGCGATTAACCTTGACGCTTGGTTGGGGTTTGGACACGCGAAGTACATGCACTTGCGTTGTCTATGTAATGTATGTCTGTGTGCAAAGTGCATTGTGCGTGAAATATATGAATCTATTGGTTCTGGGACAAGTTGGTGTTCTTTTTAAATTCACTTGAGCTTTTGCAAAAAGGTCTTAATGAATGTTTTTCTATAACTTTAAGAAGAATAACAGAATTAGGAGTTTTCCACGATTGGCAGAGTTCCAAGACTTGTTTATATTCCGGAATATGGGCAAGTTTTTTTTTAAACATCAGGACTAAAATTTATACATAGATATAACCTTACTTCATGGAGATCGGATTATTAGGCTAGCAGTAGGCTAGTATCTACTCGTTTATCGTTATAAGAGCGTTTTCAAAATAAAGTGTACCATGACAGAATTTATTATCAGATTTTAAATGAGATATTTTCGATGGTTTTTTGTTAGAGTTCAACTTAGATGTATTGCAGTTTATGAAATTATATTTATTTCTTTAATTATTGAGCTATTTTACGAGAATTCGTAAATTTAAACTAATTTTGTGGAAGAAAATGTCAGTTTTGCGACTATCTTAAAAGCTAAATATCTTATAACTTTGAAAAAACACACAAATTCTTATAATTGTATTTTAAAGATAATAATATACATATTTTTAAAACACGACATAATATTGAAAAACTTAATAACATGTCAATTTTACGCTAATGTTAAGTTCGGTTTTGCCACCATAAATTTTTCGATATTGTACACTACATTATTGCATTCGAAATATAAATTGTTATTTTAAATATTGAAATTAAATAATTTGCACCCTTTCATATTAAAAATTTCCAAAAACTTAGAAATCCCTCGTTGCAAAACACAGGACAATCGCAAAACTGACAATCGAAGCTGGGCTTACATGAATAAATTTTTGAGATAAATTTAATGCGATAGAAAGAAATAAAACTGAAATATCTTATAATTGTTTTCAAACAAATCAGCGCAAATCAATTATCAAAATAATGCCAAATTGAATTAGTTGTTACTTTCACAGCTCTCTTGATATCTAAAGTATTTTTATAGCCTTTGTTTATTTCTTAATTCCTATAAAATTATCAAACCTTTGCAGTATAACTTGTGTTATTCTATAATCAGTTATTTTTGTTTTACGAAACACTTTATTATTATTAGAAGTCAACATTATTCTAAGTGATAGTGTACACCTACTAGGTGTTGAATATAATATCACAACATTTTTGGCACATTTTTTCTTATCAAAAATTAAATAACGCTTAGTATTACTTTATTTTAATCATAAATATTAAAAACTCTAAAAACTGGAAATAAAAAAGAACTGTGAATTATCGTAATGTAAACCTTGCTTTATGGTGTCGGATTTGCGACTTTGCTGGTCAGCCTGGTAGGTCACGGGACAAAATGTCGCAAACCTGACGTGACGCTCTCTTCCCTTATTATATTCTAAACTGAATTCTAATATAATCAATTACACTAAATTTGTTATTAACTAAATAACGATTATATTATTAAACTAGCTGTGACCCGCGACTTCGTCCGCGTGGATACCGGTTGTTGGAGTTGGATAAATGCTATTATTATATCCTCCTTGAAGTTTAACTTACCTACCTTATTCAAAATTTCGTCAAAATCGATTCAGTAGTTAAGCTGTGAAAGCGTTACTGATAGATAAACAGACAGAGTTACTTCAAAAACTGTTACAACAAAGCTGTGATCCGCAGGTTCATCTAGGTGTTTTGTGAAAAAGTATAGGTAGGTAGGTATATTACATAGATGATGCCTGCGACTTCGTCTGCATTGAATTAGTATTCCGAGTAGTTTATTTTCTTCTCCAAGGTCCTAAGTACTATCTTTAATAACAAAAATAAAAATGAAGAATCTTCGCCCATATAATATGTATAACTCCTAACCACAAACATAGGTAACTATATTAGGTACATTACAAACATAGGTAACTATATTAGGCACATTGCGTTATAAACAAATCGGGTGCCAAAGTGTCTTAAATTCATTTCATCATTCATGCAATACCTATCTTCATTAATTATAGCTTATTGTTATTCTAGGTAAAGCTATATTACTGCAAAGTTTCAGAAGAATACATTTGACAGTTTTTGCGTGAAAGAGTAGCAAAGATCCATCCATCCAGCCATTATCAGTGTATAATGTGTATCTATCTATAGTTATGATTGGCTACTTTTCACGGTAAAATGGCTGAGCCAATTTAATGTAATTTCTTTTGGTAGTTCTACGGTTTCTAACTTCCAAGAGCTAGAAATGATCACGAAATAAATAAAACCTTGAGTTCCATTATTTTAAGTTTAACTTTCTTACAATATATCTCTGTATGTACAGAAGGCAGCACATCAAGCGTTACAAATCGGTAATTTTTTTTTTACTTGAATCTGAAATCTATGCCCTCGACATTACCTAAGTTAAAATTGTTTGGGGAAATTTGACAGGTAATGTAACGCTTGACCTGCTGCCTTCTGTACCTACCTGTGTTAAATCGCGCAAGAAGCTTTATTAATGATTTTGCTTGGTGGTAGGATCCCTTCTGGGTCCGCCTGGCTAGCGACCACCCTTTATATAAAGTCTGCCGCCAAATGTTACCGCTCCGGCGGTAATGTGTTCCGGCAATATTGTATAAAGAGCCAGTTCCTTCCTAAACCCGTGTGCTTTCAACTTCGACCTCATCGTCACTTACCATCAGGTGAGATTGAGGTCAAACGCGGGTTTAGTCACTTATAAAAAAAAAAAAATAATATCAGCATAGCAAAATTTTCTACTGCATACCAACTATTTTTCAGATTTATTATTTTTAAGCCCCTAGTACTTTTACCAGGAGAATTTCCTTAGAATTCTTATTCCCATATTTACTTTTAGTGTAGTTCAGTTTTTTTTTCTTCTGGCTATCCGAACGCTTTTACATCTATCTAATCTACTAATGCCACGTTACAATATCAAAAACACTGTTCGTTCGTTGCTTCCACGCTGGACTGGGAGCAACAGAAAATCATAGAATGTACCAGTTGCTTCTCTTCCCGGGCATACCTTAAAAGTAATTTTAGGGATAGAGGTTTTATTGGATAGAGGTTTTATAACGGATAAAGGCGTGAAGTTATATGTATGTTTGTTCGTTTATTCTTCGAACAGTAGATTTAGCTATCATACACGTTGAATATTGAAGCGTATAAAGCGTTTCAATATTCAACGTCTTGTCAAATTACTACTTACTATTCTTATAACTACCTACCATTCGTTTGTAGTAGCTTTTACTCATATAAAATATTGAAACCCAGCATTCATTGATTTTGACGACAATTTAGTTATAATTTACCCCTAGAATAACCCTACCGCCTCTGAATAATTGACTAATCCGAGTGAGCCCCGTCTCGGCTGACTGAAATTTGCCGTCAAATATCACTACTGCCAGCGGTGACGCGTCCCGAAAACATTTTATAAAGAGCCAGTTCTAGAGCCGCAAACGGGTTTATGATAGAACTGGCTTGGCTTCGGTATTCGACCTCATTTATACTTACCATGAGGTGAGAATGAGGTCAAATTCGGACTTATTCACCGATTTGAAAAAAAACTTAGTATTTTTAATATTTTGGAATAGAAAGTTATAAAATTAAACTCTTGGGTAGTCTGACTCCCAACCGTTACAAAAATTGGGTGGTTCATTCAGAGAAATCTTATTTCCAAGTGAAATAATAAAAGTTGGGTGAATATGGTCATAGGCACCCAGAGTTTGGTAGGTATCTCGAACAATTAACAGCGTGAGTGGCCGGCCATGCCAGCGAATCACTCGCTCGCCCGCCCGCGTCTTATCGAACATACCTACCTATTTTATTACGGAGTTATTTTAAAATTATTACGATATCTCTTTGGATCTTGATTGAAATCAAGTGGTGTCAAAGACAATTTTGTTCACAATTAAATATTTATTGTAAACAAAAAATAAAAAAAATATAATAAAAAAAAATTACTCGAGCAGGATCGAACCCACGACCTTAGACTCATAGTCGGTCTACGCGCAACTGAGCAATGAGTACTTCTGATCTGTATGCCGAATATCTCCACCATATTCTAGTAAAGTAAGTTTTAGGCATAACTTTTAAAAATCTATTACTCGTACAATTTTTTTAGATCCTATATTTTTTTTATGTCTGCAGAATCTGCTCATCATCCTAGACAACTTTTGTTAAGGCATCATATCTATATTTCTTACGGTTTTGATGATCCCTTAAGGGTTCTGCATCAGGTGTTCCAGTAACCGAAATAAAATATACCCTATATGTTGCCCCGGCTTCACAGCTATACATCAAAAAAAGGTTCATTCAAATCCGTCCAGCGGTTCCAAAGATTAGCGTGTGCAAACAGACAAACTTACAAACAAACAGACAAATTTTTTTTTTCAGATTCGTACTCTTTTTTCATTTCTTTATAACCCTAGATAATTTTTTTTGTAAAAATATTAAATGTACAGACACGTTTTTTTTACTGTTTTATTATATGTATTGATTATTAATCTTTCAAATATCGTGGAATGATGAAGTTTTCACCGGAATCAGCAGTTATTGTGTCTCAAATCCGACACAAGAAATCTTGACGTTCTTGGCACAACAAAATACACGTGGTTTTAGCTCGGCTTCGTGTCAAAACTGATGCTCTTTTTATTTCAAACGGTGGATTTTAAAGTTAGGTATGTTTCCAGTTCAGAAATGAAAAAGTCCTTATTTATTGTTTAAATAGCAGTTTTAACCGCGACAAACTTGGCTTGGTGGTAGGATCCCTTCTGGGTCCGCCTGGCTAGCGACCACCCTGTATATAAAGTCTGCCGCCAAATGTTACCGCTCCAGCGGTAATGTGTTCCGGCAATATTGTATAAAGAGCCAGTTCCTTCCTAAACCCGTGTGCTTTCATCTTCGACCTCATCGTCGCTTACCATTAGGTGAGATTGAGGTCAAACGCGGGTTTAGTCACTTATAAAAAAAAAAAACCAGACATGTCGGGCCGGCACCTTTAACATGTTTGTTGGAAATTGAATTGTGAAACTGTTTGTTTAAGGTTTAAATTAAAAAGTACCGGAGACGATAGAAAACTAAGAGTTCTTTCAAACCGTACCAAAAAGTCAATGTATCGCCTACAAAAATTTTTCAGAATAGCTTTTGACATCGAGAAATTCGAGTGGGGGACATGTCAAAAACTGACTTCTTGCTGATTAAAATTAGTCATTATTTTAATTTCTCTATTTTTTTTTCATATTTCTGACACTTCATTTACTTGTTTAATATATGTTTAGTGCTTACAGTCATTAAAATATTCCCCAGAGCATATCATATTTTGTTAGTAATACTTCAAACACAAGGGACAACCGAAAAGTGGTACACTTTTTTGTGAAAACGCACATAAACGACGGAATGACTATACTGGTATGGAATGCTAATTATTAACCTACCTATATAGGTATCTAAATTAGTAATGAATATGGGGAGTTTTTATAAAACGACATTTAAATGTAACATTTTATTGACTTCATAAAAATACCTTATTAAACTAATCAATCATTCATAAACTTACAAACAACGTTACATGATTTTAGATAAAACACTTTACGCATTTTTTAAAAACCCTCGCAAAATAGTTTTGTATTGTCTTCAAAATGTTTGACTGAAAATATCTGTAGACATAATCAGGAATGCCTTTTATATCTATTTACATATCTTTTAACTTATAGATATATCATTTTGTGAAATTTTATCTCAGATTGTAATTTTAAAATTTGCACTGGGTCACACTTATGCAATTATGTAGCTTTTATGTTTAATTAATTAAGAAGAGGGTGAGAGTTCTTTCTATATACTATATAAATATGTATATTTTTATATACAACTTATAGTCTACTATAATAATGCATGGAGTATGCTTTTTTTCAAATTAAGAATAAGAAACATGTTATGTTTCTGTCAAATTAGAATAACAGTGAAATGTGTTTTACGGTGTTAACGCTCAGCGCTCTTACCATGTTTCATGTTTTAAAACAATTTCAGTATCAGTATCGATATAATAAGAACTAACACTACCTATAGGCACGTCACCAACCTTTCTTTCTGGGAATATTCCCTTTCTTCATGTATTATAAATACTGGCCAAATTTTTTTAAAGTACCATTTATAGAAATGATTTTTGCAAAAAAAGTATGTATTTTTTAAAAGTAAATTAATATATTTGCTTACAAATTTAACAAAGCATGGTCACTCAAAAAAATGAATGAATACCATTAAAATTAAGACGACTACGCGTAACTACAAAACACCTTGTAGTACTACGGCGTAGTATTAACAATGAAATGGTGCGTCGGAGTAGCTGTACTCATCAACAGCGTCTATTTGTAAAAAACTTTGTAGTGAAAAATCTCCAATATATTCTCCTGAGCGTTACTAAAATAAATATGCAGGTACGTTTATATCGTATCAAATAAAATAATATTTAAATTTGGCTGGTGACTAAAAAATAACTCTGTATTTGTTTATTGAAATTCTGTTTCACACTAGAGGTTTGTTTCTTGAGCTAACTTATTTTCTAGTTAAAAGAATAAGAAACACAAAAATATGAATTTTCACTTTAAATAACCTACAGAGGTGACCATCGTATATTTTATGTAACTTCAGAGCCAAAAAGTCTAAGGTTAAAAGTAAATACAATTTAACAAGTTAAAGGTAACAATATAACCCAACAGTTGAAAGTTTTAAATTGGATTCTGTCATGATTCTGTAGATATCAAAATTAATACCAATCCAAATGTCTTCGAAATAATTAATGAAGAAGACAACTTGAAAAGGTCTCGAGACAAAAGATTACAAACACCAATCAAAATGTTCTTAAACTTTCTCTGAAAATAAAGTAATCTTTATAAATCTTTCCTTGCATTTATTCGTTGTCCTGTTAAAAACTTTTTGTAATATAAAGTAGAATGAAAGTTTATTCTTAATTTAATTTGAATAAAGTTATTTAGGGTAAGAATTATCAATAAATAGTTTATTCTAATTGCCTTAGCTGCGTGATTTCTGATTATCTTTTTCATTTATCTTTGACAGTGTCCAATTTCCATGCAAACCTTTTTACACCTTCAAGCCTTTTTTGCAAAAAAAATAGACAGATAAACCAATTTTTACTAAAATAGGTTCCGTGGCTTAGGCGTCAAAGCCAATTAATATTATAAAATTTTATAATAATAATTGAAGTGCTATATTTAAAACCAGATTTATTGATTATTTACAATGAAATTATTGTGATTCAACATTTCAATTTGAATTTCCTAAGTTGCTTTCACATTTTATGATTCTCAATATGAAGCACTCACTGAATTGGAATTTTTGTTACAACTCTGTTATCGCTTATCGCAGATTTAAGTTGTTTATCAAAGAAAATATGTAGTAGCAATAATACTTATATCTAATATAAAAAGTCTTATTTTAATTTATTATGATAATCTAAGTGTAAAAATAACACTTTTTTAATTTTCTCACATCACATATTCTTTCTTATACATAAAATATATATTTTTTATTATACTATTATTTTAAAATAGGCCCTTGTTTCTGAAAATACAATTTATAACAATACATAGGTTTGGTTTAAAGTTAGGTAATATTTCAACGTGATAGATTATTACAAACTTTCTGATCCAGCGATATAACAGGACTACTAGTTTTTAATTGTTTTTTTTTTTAACATAAACTGTTTTAGATTAATGCGTTATTTACAGTTGAAACTAGTATGTCTCTTAATATCTATGTTGCAACTCCATTCTCCAATGGGATATACATTTTCTTTTTCACACGTTGCGCTTTGAATGGTCTAATCGGACGAGCGCCATCGTATCCATAGCTATGTAGAAGTGCCTGTGAAGAATAAATCTTTAGTTTTTATCATTGAAAATAAAAATATTTCTTTGCTGTATTTGAAAGAAAACATGCATATCGTTATATGATATATGTCTTTAGAAGGGGGAAGTTAATCTGCGCAACCCTTATTTTGCGAGCTTGCCTGAATAGTCTTTTTATAAGTACTTTTTTAAGTTCGACTCTTACAATTAGTTAATATGTAAAGTAATAAATTTATTAAATATCATTATTGGGGTTAGGATCTTTAAGACCACATCTCAATATGACTAGGTAGTGTTTATGACTAAATCGCCATTAGACTAGGTCTCAGTTGGACTAGATCGTGATGGGACAATATCTCTATTTGACTATGTCGTGAAATGACCAGAGAGCTTTAGGACCTTGTATTCATTTGTTCTGTAAAGTACAGTTATGTACACTACATCAACCCGATCTGGATAATACGAGTACAATAGAATATTGATAAAATAAAAATAAAAAGAAGAACAATTCAAATTTTATTACTTCGAAATTACTAATATCTACGTTTCAAGTTACAGATATTTCTTAGAAACTCTATGGAAGTTATTTCATGCCTCTCAACTTTTTTTAACTCTTTTTTTATATTTGCGATCGAATATTATGTCATTTCTTTTTTTGCGTTGTACCTCAAACAACACGTTTTGAATTTTCCTGTCTTGTATCGCAGCTTCTTGCTTTAAACTAAATAAAAATAATAACAATGACGATTTATGTTGCATGCGTACGTTTAGGCGACGATGCCATGCCTCTAATTTATTATTGGTTCTGTGCTTTTCGTTCGCGCATGAAATCAAAGTTGTGTTCTGTATCCATTGTCTAGAAAAATACTTTATAAAAGTATCCATTACAGGCGATTTCTGAGAAACCTCAATAATAGCCAACCAAGCGTCGTGTATAAAAGAAGGACCCAGAAGAGGCAAATTTGCAGTCATTCTGGTAATGTCACGCCCGCCTTCAGTTTTCGTCAAACCAATATCAGAAGCCTTTTTCCACACTGCTCTATTGTAGTGGTAATAGCATCCTGTTATTTTGGCCTTTTTATATACAGACCGAAATGCATTGATAAGTGCCAATTCGTAATCGCACTTAAATGATTTAATTTGTACTCCAAGCACGTCACGTATTATGGTAAACAGTGCCACATAAGAGGTTTCTTGTTTATTTGGTAACAGAGAGTATAATACTGGAAACACATTCGTAGAGTCATCGGTACTATCTACGTCAACGTGCACGGAGAATAATTGATAAAATGGCTTAGGAACACGTTTGAAGGTCCCATCGCCGAAGAAAACCTTGTTTCGATCTGCATAATTTTTTAAGTTTCTTTTAGCAAAAGAAGATGAGAATATACGTATTTTATCACTTTCGGATAATTCGTAGATATGGATATTGTGAATAGATGTAGATATTGTCATTTAAACATTCAAATGACTCCTGTAAAACAATTTTATATTTTATCTTCGTCCAATAAAAGCTATGATCACAGTCGGTAGTTCGACTACAATTATCCATATTTTTTTAATAAAAATATAACCTCCGAAGGCTGTATTAGTGGACTTAAGGTTCTTCACCATTGAAGTTCACTCAAGTTATTGAAAAGGGCTATGGTGTTTAAGTCCTACTTAATTATAGAATATAACTGGTATACATAAATTTTCAAGTTGTGCGTCACATTTTGATCTTGCTATTATTTTGAATGGTAGAAATAAATGTAAAAAATTCATGTAATAATAAAAAGTTTTATTGAATAATATATTATTAGGTAAACAAAATTAAATTTTAATTTAAACCATCTCCTTCTTCTTAATCAGCTTCCGGCAGGTCACGTGCTGTTTCGTCATGAGCCAAATGCTTGTAGAAAGCATGAAAAATTGGTGGGATCCATTGCAGAGCTTATTGTAAATCCAAGTATTTGTTAGTTGTGATCGGTTTACAATCCGACCTTATAGGCAGCAGTGTGGGTAGTGTAACATCTTCCATAGACTTTCTTCTATTTCTGGTTAGTGAAACCTTTTCGAATTCTTTCTGATTAAACGAAGTTTTGTAACACATTCTGCCATAATCTTCTTTCATAAATTGCATCCAAACTATTTCAGAATAAGACACTGACTGACCCATATCTCCCTTTTTTCGATGTATAAACGGAGCCGTACTTTCTTGAAGACACAGTAAATTTTAAAATCATCCGTAGACATATCAATGACTTCAATTGGTGTTTTATCAGATGAACAGGATCGAACAAATTGATGCCAATCCCAAGGAGTTCTTATAGAAAATTGTGGCTGTCTTTTCTTTTTCCTTTCTATGATAGAATGTATACCATCCACTTCCATGTGAGTGTGACCTTGCATTAGGTATTCGTGGTTTATTATTTGCAGGTTAGGTACCTATTTTATTTAACAGCCATAAGTAGCACATTATAAATATGTATGTTTTTATTTTGACTAGCACAATTATCAGACCAAATTGTGACCTCTTTTATGGATGTGTTTAAGACGTTTATTTCAAACCATTTGATCAAACCCGATGACAATTCATTTCCTCCACGTCCTGATATAGATTCATCCCAGATGTACTTTTATTTTTAGTACTATCTAGTATAGTATAGTTGAATGTCCATAATTTGCGAAGATAGAAACTTAGACTGTTTGTTAACAAAGGAGTTGGCAAACATTTCTGTAAATCTACTGTTACCACTTTTTTGTCAGCATTCATAGCACAGTTCAATTTATCAAAAGCTTTCAAATCATATCTACCCTTTGCCTCTTTTAAGTGTTTAGTTGAGAATGTTTCTTTTTCAAGACCTTCTGATCCACGTATCTGAACTACAAAACGATCACAGTCGTCACATGACGTGTCAGTTTCTGGTGGTTTTAATCCTTAGTTAAAATGAGTATCAAAAATTTTCCTGTATGTCCAAATTTTACCAATCATATTTTTGTGCAAATTGTCTTTGGCATATTCGTCTAAATATAATTTGTACATTAATTTTAAATCTAAATGTGCCCCTAAATACTCACGTCCAGTTTTTTCTCTACTTTTAGTCACTATAGAGTAACTCTCGTATTTCGGAAATGTTTCTATATGTCACATAATGTCGTTTAACACTTCACTTATATCGAGAATAAAATGGTAAACAATATTATGGACTCTTACGACTGTTTAGTTTTGATATAGTATGGGACTTAATGTTTTATAAAATAACTATCTGGAAAAAAAACGGGTGCAGGACTTAATGTCTTTTACCATTTGGTAAATTCAAATAAGCTGAATCGTTTTGTTAAAAAAAATAAAATCTGCAAAAAATGGACTTAAGGTCCTTCACCTTTCACCTACAGAATGTTGTGTGAGTGTCAGAAATATTTATTTATTATTTTATATGCCTACTAATAAATATGATACCACAAGTTACACCGAAACGATGAAATTATTGCAAAAAGAAACCAGATGTTAGGAAATTCAGCTGCTGATTGATAAGCAATCATATAATTTTACACCGCTGCTAAATCATTAATTGTTAGGGTTATGTTAATGAGAATTTGAGCAAAATTTATACAGTCCATTGTTATTAAAAATTCGTGAAGAGATTTGAGAAATAGAGCCACCATTTCAACTTCGATGCAGGAATTGACACCTATCCTATAATCGAGGTCGTGGTGGATATTATCAGATATAATACTTCATTCATCCATTTTACAACGCATTTTTTTATAATTTTAATCTAAATTCATTGCTTTATTGTGATATAAGAAGAAAAGTTCCTGTTGGAAAACCCTGTATAAGCAAATTAAATTGACATTCCAATGAATTCGTAAATGTTAAAACTAGAGTAACAAGGATAATTGTGGAAAACTGGAGCTAGGGAAAATCTAACTAAAAGCGGAGTTTCGATGCAACATACCCTGGAAAATAATTCAATGCAGTAAACTATTTAATTGACATTCCAATTAATTTGAAACTGTTAATGTGGGTAGTTTTATATTCACAAACATATATATCATCAGAACGCTGGATAATAAAGTCAGTCTAAGCTCAGCTGTGTGGTCTTATTCAATCTCCTTATAACCTACATAACATGGCGCAGTCGTAATTTAAATAAAAGCTACAGTAATGTAACAAGTACAATCGTGGAAAACTGGAGTTAGGTAAAATCTAACTAAAAACGGAGTTTCGATGCAACATAATAGTAATATAATCAAAATTTTTGTTGCATGTTGTTTATCATCGAAATGCGAAACGATTTAATGAAAATTAAGCAGAATTGGAAAAGGGACGATTTGTTTCGCTAGCACGTACTATGGAAGACACTTCCGCCTGCCCACCTCTAAATTCATTTTGGCTTGCACTCAAAAAAAGCGCTCTCTAATCCTGCCCTCGAATACACAAATGAAAGACTTTTTACAAAATGCATATGATGCGTCACTAAGCTGCGAAGTGCAGGTTGCAACTAATAGCCAAATCGTTTTCCTCATTGGTGAAATCTTAAAGGATGCGTGGTTCGGCGCTGAGCAATGTTTTTGCTAAGTGTTTTTGCCAAGCTTTTTGTGAGCAGCTATGGCCTTGATAGTACCTACATAAAGAGAATGAAAACGATATTTCTTGTTTATTATTAATGGGGTTCATTTCATATAAATTTGATACAAAATTAGGAACTTCTCAGACTTGTTTAGCTTATTTAGATTAAATCGATTTGTACATGAAAACGTGTCACCGGTAAAAATGTATACCTACTAGAGAGTTTTAGATACTAGGAAGTATAATAAAACTCTTACCAACTGAAATAATTTTGAAAAAACAACTGAATCTTAGATATTGGAGTGAAAATGTAATTGAGATGGATAAGCCGTTGATTCCGGGAAGCCCCGGTTCTCATAAAACAATTAACTGAATCAATAATCTAAATATCACTTCAGAAGCAGTTTAATTAAACACTAGAGAATAGTGTTAATATGAAATACCGGAATGAATGCATTTTATTTGAATACCAGTCAGCTCCGCTGCTAAATCAAAGTTCAATAATAAATATTATTAAAATTTGCAAAATGCTTTGTAGTTACAAAACGCGGAATATATAGTTAAAACTGATTATAAATTTTATTCAACAATTTGATACTCCTTTTGCAGCCTTTGTATGACTAGCATCATTTGGAACCTAAAGTTAGTATAAATCGCATAGAAGTGTTGTTGTATGTACGAGTATAAAATAAATAAATATTTCTGACACTCACACAACGTTATCTAGCCCAAATTAAGTTTCTTAAAGAACTTGTGTTATGGATACTAGTTAACTGATATACTTAAGAAATATATAAACATACATATTGAATAAATACATATTTTTTATTAGATAATAAACTTAAATAAACATAAAGACTTCCATGACTTGACGACTAATATTTACATTTGGCTGCCGCCTAGATTCGAACCCAGGACCTCTGGCATAGAAGGCAATGTACGTTACCCCTACACCAGCCGGTCGTAGGTCGTATTTGGAGTTTATAGTACATAAATATAAACTCCAAATCATAGCAGAAAGTTTTTGAAAGATTTTGGAGATTGACATTGAATTTGCAAGGCTTTTGAACTACCCGCTGCTTAATGCATATAGTAGTAGATAGATACATAGTAGATCATTTGCAACAAAAGGCCTATATTGGATCTTATAAGGCCTATGTTGTGCAGTCATCGACCTTTCAATCTCAAATTTTAATGCAAAACTTAAAGGTTTCAAAATCAATTTTTGTTAGCAACTGTTAAGTTTTAAGTCCCCTAGTCTAACTAAAATTATAAATGTGAAAGTTTGGATGGATGGAGTATGGATGTTTGTTCCTCAATCACGGAAGAACGGCTCAACGGATTTGGATGAAATTTGGCATAGTGATAGTGTGCAGTCTGGAATAGCACGTAGAATAGTTTTATCTCAAAATTACAGCGGGATTCGAAACTGCGCGGGTAAAACCGCGCACAACAGCTAGTTTGTCATAAGATTATGTGTGTGTACTTATGCGCATACAAACTTGTTTGATGCTTCTAGTAACCTAACTTTAAAATTGAAATAGTAATATTAAATCTAATATATAAAATTCTCGTGTCACAGTTTTCGTTGCCATACTCCTCCGAAACGGCTTGACCGATTTTGATGAAATTTTTTGTGCTTATCCGGTAGGTATCTATGAGAATCGGCCAACATCAATTTTTTTTTTAAACTTATATGCAAATATATATTTATATTATAACAAATATTTATATGGCAAAACAACGTTTGCCCGGTCAGCTTATTTAAATTTATAAATATAGTTAAATTTATAAATGTCTAATGAACTGATTCTAGGTATCGGTAGGTAAGATAACGCTTACGTCTTACGAAAGATTCGCTAGGTTTGCTAAAGTAAATTTTGCTTGGAACGTCAGTTTTTACCTTTTTCTTATAAATTTAATGTATTTTTTGCATCTCGTTTCATTAGAATAAATTTCACCGCAAACATTGAATAAGCTTTATTAAATACTGATCGAGTCGGTCTGTTAATAATAAGCTTCAACGTAAGTATAGAAATGTTTTTTTTTTGTGTTTTTGTATAAATTTCAATATATTTGGGGAAAACGAAACTTTGTATCATCAACTTCTTGTTTTTTAGAATAAAAAGAAAAAGTATTAATCTCGGATCAAATGTCTATTTTCATGTATGTAGCTTTATGAAATCAAAAAATATATATTTCCCTATCATGCTAGGAAATTTGAGCATAATTTTGACAACCTTCTGCAAGATAAATCGAACTTACTGTACTGGTCGAGCAGCGGCCGGCAATAGTTGTATGAAAATCCATAACTATCGTGTTTAGCGGCTAAATAAATTACTACATAAAATCATATTTGTCCTTTAATTTAAAAATGGAACGATCTTCTACTCCCTAACATGGCGAGCAAAGAGGTAACTTATCAAAGGATTAATTTAAATTTCGAACTGTCTTGCACATTGAAAAAAATAATACTTTGGCGCGTAAAAAACTACTGTTATTAGTTGTTCGTCAACTTCGTCATTGGTTTTAAATACTTTAAATTTTAAGAATTGTGCATTCAATAATTATATTTTCAAATAAAAATGCTGAATTGTACTGCTTAGTTTAATTTCCGCGCATTATTTGAGAATAGAAATGTACAAGCCTTGGCCGCAAATAGGCATTGATAGACTTACGTATGTGTGCCTCAGGTTCGCCTCGGCCCACATTCACACGTTCGTCCATCAATGCCTCTTTTGCTTGCCGCTGCAGTAATGTACTATACATATATTTGACGACCGGCTGGTGTTGTCAAATATATGTATAGTTACATTGTTACATGTTACATTGCCCTCTATGCCAGAGGTCCTGGGTTCGAATCCCGGCGGCGTGGATATTTGTGTGAAGAGCACAGATATTAGTCGTCGAGTCATGGATGTATATATATTTATTTAAGTTTATTATAATAAAAAATATGTATTTATTTAATATGTATGTTTATATATTTCTCAAGTTTATCAGTTATCTAGTATCCATAACACAAGTTCATTAAGAAACTTAATTTGGGCTAGATAATATGTGAGTGTCAGAAATATTTATTTATTTATTTATATATTACGAATGTGTATTTACCACAGGACTGTATAAGACACCAAAACGTCGAACTAATTGTTCATTATACGTGATAAAATGCAGTTTAATTTTATTTTAATTAATATCATGAGCTGTTACTATATCCAAAAAATATATTTCGATCTTTAAAATAACATGTTTTTCCTCGACGGTCTTCGAGGAAAAACATGTTATTTAAATAATGAAAATCTGCAAAGGGAAATGGCACAAAAGACAACTATCATATCACTTATTGTTTGCTCAAGCCGGTGAAGCCTTTGTTGTTTAGACTTTAATTTTATTCTACGTGCAGCTTTCAAGATTAACATTATTTCTTTTTTCAATAAAAGTAATAAAAATACTATATTCTAATTTGATTAAATTTTATAAAACTTTTTTTTTTAAATAGTATACTTATCGATTGTATTAGACGTTTTTTTTCGTCATGTCATTTTACTCTCAAAGCCGTAAAAATAGAATTTCATCTCTTTGACTCTTTTACAACCAATCGAAATAAAAAAATAAACAGGATAAAAGTCTTTGACAGTTTTGTAATTAGAATAAACCAGGATAAAACACTCAATCATATTTTTATCCCGATTTTCCGACGGGATCAGGTTTGTCACAGAAAAAAGCTTGTTTTAATAATGAAAAATATACCTCATAGATAAAAAATTTCTTGTATAATATCTTCCTTAGTCTACAGCCTATCATCACAAATATGGGGGTGGCCATGATCGCTATCCCCGCGAGGGTTCAGTCGTACTGCTACTCCGTTCGTCAATAGAACGGTGTCATTAGAATGCTCTGGAACAAAAAAACAAATTAGTTACCTCCTCTTCACATAGGGGAGAGACTCACGCCCGGCAGTGGGCTTATTACAAAGAGTTGTGATGATGATGATGATGAGGGTGTTATTACACAAATCGATCGACGTACGAACCGAACAGTAGACGGCAATCGATAGTTTTTACTATGCCTTACTTTTTTGCTTGGTGGTAGGATCCCTTCTGGGTCCGCCTGACTAGCGACCACCCTTTATATAAAGTCTGCCGCCAAATGTTACCGCTCCGGCGGTAATGTGTTCCGGCAATATTGTATAAAGAGCCAGTTCCTTCCTAAACCCGTGTGCTTTCATCTTCGACCTCATCGTCACTTACCATCAGGTGAGATTGAGGTCAAACGCGGGCTTAGTAACTTATAAAAAAAAAAAAAAAGCCTAAAAATCCGCTCGACGACGATCGATTGGTGTGGTAAAACCCTTAGGCCGTCTTATATCAATTATTTAGCGCTAAACATATTTAAAAAAATATTCTGTTCCTTTCAACTTCAAACAAATGATAGAAATTACCATTTAATTTATTTTTTTTATTTTTTTTTATTTTTCGGAAGATTTACAGACACATAATAATATTATACAAATATATGAGTATTCCATAGCCATTTAAAAATCTCCACCTTTGAAAATTATACATATATAACGCTAATCTATTTAGTGCCTTTGATGCAAGACTCTATTTGACTCTTCTTAAAGTCAGAAAAGTCGTAAAGTTTTTTTTTTACCATGAATACATAGAGAATCATTATCCAAGATCTATGCTTGAGTCTTGATCAATGCTTAAGAAAGTTTCCATACTACGGATTTTAATGTACAGTAAACATGACATCAAAAAAATTAAATAGTTTGATACAAGGTATAGATCATTATCATCATCATCATCACAACTCTGTGTAATGAGCCCAATGCAAGGCTTTGATTCTCTGCCCTGATGGCCCAGTGCTAGTTGGTGGATGTCAGAATTTTCAGGGTGCTGAAATGGCTTCTGACAAACCCTAACGACTACTGTATACAAGTATACAGCACCCGGACACGACTGCTTAGCGTGCCCTCCGAAGCACGGAAGTCGCCGTGAGAAATGAATGGTCGGCGGTCACCCACCCTTGTTCCGACCCGGCCGAGCGTTGCTTAGCTTGCGATATCATATAATGTGTACAGTAACCACGGCGCTATAACTGAGGTATGGATTCTTTGGTATAGATAGGTATAGATATAAAGCCAAAACTATGCGAACGTACTCATAATTTACACACGCAATTGTGTGTGTATACAATTGTAAACACACTTTGGGAAAGTTGAAGGTAACGAGAAATAAACTTGACATAACTAACCGCATAAACAAACATAAAATTCAGGGTTCTTCATTTTTGACCTTTGGTGTTATTTGTCAAATTTCACAGACATTATTAAAAAAAAAATGTATTCCACAGATTTTCACTTGCAAAATATAGCAGACATGAATAAGTATTCCGAATCATTTAAGAGCTGCTTCACAAAGTAACAAAGAAAACAATTTGCATGCTTTTCATTTTCAACTTCACCACAGCTAAAAGGTCCTTGTATAAGTTTTGAATAAGCTGAAAGCAAAAATCTGTGTAACAAGCAACGCAGTCTGTCTGTTACTCAACAAAACTTTGACTGCTTTTTATGAAATAGCGGTACACGACGCTGAATTTTAAATGGGATCATAAATATCTTGAATTTAGCAGAAACCTGAAGTTATGTTTTTTAGTATTACACTGTAGCTCAAAAAGATAACGATTCGCTATTCTAGTTTTATACAAAATAGGGGTCCGGAGCATATGCGTTTTGAAAGGCTTTATTTTAAATTTATATGAGTGTTTTATGACTACTAATAAGTAGATGGCTAATTAGCTAGGAACGGTCAGCCTGGAAAAGCCCTATGACCCTTGGATGAGCGTGTGTTATAAAAAGCGACTAATCCGAATGACACCCGTTTTTGTGACACAAGCCAAGTTGCTTTTAAATGGTGATTTACATTTAATATTTGGAAATAGCCTGTGGATTTTCTACCATCAAGGCTAGAAAAGCGCTCGGATCTTGCCATTTACGACATGCTTATCTCTGAGAGGTGGGGTTATTCTAAGCTGACCCTAGGCGACTAACAAAATAATAACAATATCTTTCGTCTGTAACAATCTTACCGTTTTGTGCGCCAGAGCGGGAACGGTTGCTCCGGCGCAGTGAATGTCATGCTCGGCTGTAGGAGGACATATCTCGAGAGTTTCTTTGGCTTGCTGAAACAATACCTTAGTATTAAATTTTTGATTTTTATTTATAAATTTAGAGAAAGCTTCACCATTTTTTTAAAGTAAGCAAATTTTTTGAAATAACGGCATTTAACCAAAGTTATATATATTTTTTTATTTGTGACAGTCATAAAAAAATAAGGAAGAACACAAAATGTCGGGTTCTACGGCACTTGATTATTTTGTTTGCCTGTGTTACACTTGCTGTGTTTATATTATGAATCCTACGGGGACTGCAAACATGTGCAGCCAATTTGAACACGAAAAAAACACGATTTCTTTAACTGTCCTGTTCAAGCAACGATCCGTCGACGCCGGCGCAACCCACGTAACGGGATTTCAAACCGGTCGCCTTACCGAGCCGCCCGCCCGCGCCCCGCCGTCGCTGGCGCCCGCCGCCGCCGCTTGGGCAGCCGAGTTCCGCCGAGCAACGAACAAGCAGTCTCGCTATTCTAAAGCTACGCGAACGACGTACTACGCTCGCGCACAAATACCTACTATCTACGAACTACACAATTATTATCGAATATATACTGTACGCGTCATTGAATAGTTGTTGTACCAATAAATTCCTGTACCTAATCAAGAATATACAGTCCACTTATTGAAGAGCACCCATTTCTACATGGTCCTTCTCCCTCGAACTTTGAACCCGTGAGAACAAAGGAAGTTTGGATCAAACCACGGCTATTTCCTGACGCGTGCCTGCATGAAGAATCTTCGTCGGACTTCTAGAAGACGTCTACGGGGTTATTACGAAATATAACTTCGCGTCTGCGGGACGACAAAGAAGATTTTATCTACGTGCAGACTACGTGAAATCAAAACTACGTGCTACGCTACGAAATCTTTTTTCTGGTGACTTCTAAAACCAAATTGGAACCAAATACGAAGTAAGATCGTTCAATTATCCTTAATCATCCGTCATATCCATTCTTTAATCCTTTTTTTTCATCATTTAAAATTACCATCTAACAAAAAAAAAAACCTGATTAGTGCATAGTCATCTCATCTCATATTTCATTTTCATACCATTAAATAACTTCATAAATGTGCATTTATAAGTTTTATAGTTTGTTTTTAAAATAGTTTGCTATTTTCGATAAATAGAATAACATTTATTAAATTAACATTTGCACGGTTGCTACGAGCTTGCCCCTGCGCTTAAAACAGAGCAAAGTTAATGTTTGATTGCCTTGCTTCTTATTTTAGTGTGTGATATTTTTATTGATTTTGCATAGTATAACTTTTGATTTTGAATGTTTCTTTCAATTTTAATTATATCTAAAGCCTAACTTTCTTTTACCTTTTACACTATTATTAGACACTTGAATACAGTTTATCTTTTCCTTTTGCAAACTTTGAATAATAATGGCTGAATATAAAAATTTAATAAAAAAGCGGGCTTCAATAAAAGCTAAGCTTACTCAGTTTTCTTCCTATCTTAATCTTTCGAAGTCATGTGAGAAATTAAGTGATTTACAGGTTACAGAAATAGAGTACCGACTTCATACATTTGAAAGCTTATACGACAAATACGATGCGTTACAGAATGAGCTGGAGGCGTTGGCGGACGACCCGGACGAGCAATATGCGGAGCGCGAGGATTTTGAAAAGCTGTACTACAGCCAGATAGCTGCCGCTCGTCAACTGACCAGCACCGCACGAAAGGAGCAGACGGAAGATAAACATTCCGAGGTTAGTTCCGGTAGCCAAACGCATATTCATAATTCTATACGTTTACCAAAAATTGACTTACCAAAATTTTCGGGCAGCTATCAAAATTGGTTGGAATTTAGAGATACCTTTATTTCAATAATTCATAGAAATGACAACATAGATAAAATAAATAAATTGCACTATTTACGAGCGTCATTACGAGGCAGTGCATTATTGGTTATCGATAACTTGGATTTTAAATCGGATAATTACGATGCGGCGTGGAATCTCCTCTGTGACCGTTTTAATAATAAGAGATTACTTGTTAACAACCACGTACAAGCCCTGTTTAACGTTGAGTCTTTACAAAAGGAGTCTAGTCGCGGTTTACGTTACATTATCGACACTTGTAACAAAAATCTACGTGCACTTGCTACTTTAGATCAGCCGGTCCAACATTGGGACACGCTCATAATTTACATGATGGCAACTAAATTAGATAATATTACGAACAGAGAGTGGGAGCAACATAGGAATAACCTTGTTGATCCGCCGACACTTAATATTTTTGTGAACTTTTTAAGCAATAGAGCAGACCTGCTGGAAACGCTCGAAGAATCAAATTTTGTTAGAGGTAAGAAGCATAATAATAGTGATTTTAATAACTCTAAACCTAAAACTTTTTTAACTAATAATATTTCTCAAAAATCTAATTTTCAATGCCCTATGTGCAACGGGCCTCATTATTTATATTCGTGTAAAGATTTCAAAGAGCTTTCCGTGGAGTCACGTATTAAAAAAGCAAATGATCTTAGAGTTTGTTGTAATTGCCTTAGATTGGGACATGATCAATTAAAGTGCAAATTTAGTCATTGTAAATATTGTCAGCTTAAGCACAACACTCTATTACATGTCGATAAAGAGCCTATCTCGATTCCAAATGTCGCTTTCACGGTCAACCAGTCTGTTAATTCCCGTGTCGTGTTACTTTCCACAGCTATCGTGAATGTTGTGGGCGCGGAAGGCAACTTGCACCGAGCGAGAATACTGCTGGATAATGGAAGCACCGCGAGCTTCGTATCTCAAGATTTTACTCGTAAGCTTTCTTTAAATCTATCCAATATTCAATCCAAAGTAGCGGGCTTGAATAATCAATCAAGCAATATTTCAAAATCATGTTCAATTTCAATAAAGTCAATCAATGATGACTACGAATTTACGATCGACTGTTATGTTTTACCAAAAATAACGTCGTCGCTACCTAATACACATGTCGATATAAAAAACTTATCTTTACCTGTAGGCATACGTCTAGCCGACCCGTCGTTTAACTGTCCGTCGTCTATCGACATATTAGTCGGCGCGGAAGTGTTTTGGGGAATTCTCGGCGCGAATCGCTTACATCTAGGTAAAAACAAGCCAACACTCTATGAATCTAAACTAGGGTGGATTATATCAGGTGCTTTAGAACAAACACAACCCACCTCGTCTATGTGCCATGGTATGTTTGCTTCTGAGTGTACTGACTCACCTATAGACCTTCGGAGGTTTTGGGAGCTAGACTCGGTGTCGTCTAATCATCAGTTTAGTGCTGAAGAAAGGGCCTGTGAAGAAATTTTCACAAGTACTACCTTTCGTAATTCTGAGGGTCGTTTTGTAGTAACTATTCCTTACAAAGATGATCCCAGTAATCTAGGTGACTCTTTTAATAGAGCTAAACAACGTTTTATTTCTCTAGAATCTCGCCTAAATAATAATCCTGCAGACATCGTTTCGCGAGGACTTTCAGCAGCTAAGCTATCTCAATCAAAGTTATGGTGGTCGGGGCCAGACTACTTCCTAAAAAAAATTTATCAAATTCAAATAGCTCACCCGAAATTATTCAATCATTATATTTAAATGAACAATCTTGTACCGAAAAAAATTACATTAATAATATAGTTCTAAAATATTCAAACTTTAAGAGGCTACAGCGTGTCATTGCATATGTTTTGCGTTTTATAAAAAATCTCAAAGGTGAAAAACACACAGGTTTACTAACAAGCGAAGAGCTTTCGAATTCGTTATTTTTATTAATGAAAATTGCTCAACAGGAATCTTTTCCTGAAGAGTACAATCTGTTAAAAACAGGCAAGGCGTTACCAAATAAAAATAAATTATTATCACTATCACCTTTCATAGACGATCATGATGTAATGAGAGTTGGTGGCAGGCTGAACAATTCATTCTACGAGTACGATGTTAAGCATCCTATAATAATTTCCGGTAAACATCATATTACCATTATATTATTTCGAATGTTTCACTGTAATTTACTACACGCGGGACCTCAATTATTATTATCTACGATTCGTCAAAAATACTGGCCCATTGGTGGTAGGAATTTAGCCAAGAAAATAAGTCATAAATGTATAAAATGTTGTAGAGTTAAGGCTAATACTATCCAGCCAGTTATGGGAAACCTTCCAGAGCAACGCTTACATCTCGAATTTCCTTTTATTGACTCTGGGGTTGACTATGCAGGACCGATTTTGATAGCTGATCGAAAAGGTAGAGGTTGTCGATTGATTAAATGTTTTATATGTGTATTCGTGTGTTTGGCTACCAGAGCTGTCCATTTAGAGCTGGTGTCAGACATGACAAAGGAAGCTTTTCTTGCCGCATTTAACCGTTTTATTGCTCGTCGGGGAAAACCACGCAACGTTTTTTCCGATAACGGAACCACCTTTGTCGGAGCCTTTAATGAGTTGTCTAAACTATTATCAGAAAATTCAGAATTAAGTAATATCGATGCATCAATCAAATTTTCATTTATACCTGCGTATACGCCCCATTTTGGTGGTCTATGGGAGTCTGCAGTAAAATCTGTCAAATATCATCTTCGACGCGCATTGGGCTTAACGCATTTAAATTTTGAAGAGATGACTACTTGTCTAGTTCAGATAGAGGCAATTTTAAATTCCCGTCCACTGGTTCCCCTATCTAATGATCCACAAGACCTTGTACCTCTAACTCCTGCCCATTTCCTTATTGGACGGTCGTTAGTCACAACACCGAGTGAATTAATGGTCGATGTCAACATATCGAGTCTTCAACGCTTTCGTCGCATCGATTACTTAAAACAGCACTTTTGGCATCGATTCTCCAAAGAATATGTGCTGTGGCTTCAAGAAAAGACTAAATGGCGACACTCAAAGGGCACGCTTAATGAAGGAGCACTAGTGCTTATTAAAGACCGAAACACTCCACCTCTACTTTGGCCACTAGGCCGTATTACACATGTCATTACAGGTAGAGATGGCGTTGGACGTGTCGCCGACATCTACACACGAAAAGGAGTGGTACGACGAGCCTTCAACACCATTGTTCCGCTTCCCGTCACTATTGAAGACCATGGCTCTTCAACGGGGGGAGTATGTTCAAGCAACGATCCGTCGACGCCGGCGCAACCCACGTAACGGGATTTCAAACCGGTCGCCTTACCGAGCCGCCCGCCCGCGCCCCGCCGTCGCTGGCGCCCGCCGCCGCCGCTTGGGCAGCCGAGTTCCGCCGAGCAACGAACAAGCAGTCTCGCTATTCTAAAGCTACGCGAACGACGTACTACGCTCGCGCACAAATACCTACTATCTACGAACTACACAATTATTATCGAATATATACTGTACGCGTCATTGAATAGTTGTTGTACCAATAAATTCCTGTACCTAATCAAGAATATACAGTCCACTTATTGAAGAGCACCCATTTCTACAGTCCGGTAGAAAACGCTTAGTAAAGCCATTTGCATTCTTCTAAATAAAATTAATCTAAATAACTCATTAATCTTATTCCTATAAGATAACATTCGGATAGTTGAGTTTAGTAGAACCAACCGTTAATTGCTTTAAATGAACACAGAAATTATATTGGGTCCTTACATATGAAATTAGTGTTTTGTCGTACTGGCCACTTTAATCTAAAATATCTCCTCTTTGGTTTAAAATTCCAAATTCAAATTCATACAGCTATTTACTCATCAATTTGTGTCTCGAAAACCGTATTTCTTTTGCTTTTTTCTCTGCGTCATTGAGTTTACAAAATGGAAAATTTAAAATTTCGTGTTATTTACGAATATGAGTTCCGCCGTGGCACCAGTGAAACGAAACCACTGCCATACACATAAGAATTAATTATGTGTAAGGCAGTGGTGTCGCTAGAGAAAGCACAGTGCGTTTTTGGTTCCAACGTTTTCGTTCTGGAAATTTCAATAAATTGCAGACTGCGGTGTTAGTGATAAAACTGTTTTAATCCACATAAAACAAATTGGGAAGATAAGATGAATTGAGTGAAGCAAACCGACAAACGCTCGTCGACTACTGCGTTATATTACTGAACCGGCACAATAATGAAGGGATTTTAAATCGAATCATTACCTGTGATGAAAAGTAGATACTCTACGACAATAGAAAGCACAGATTGCAATGGCTGAACCCCGGTGAACCATCCAAATTCTCCCCCAAGAGAAAATTAACTAGAAAAAAGTTATTGGTCAGCGTTTGGTGAACTAGTGCCGGTGTGTAGCACTACAGCTTCTTAAATCTGGCCAGACGATTACTGCAAATATCTACTGTAGTCAGCTCCAAATAATTATGGATAAACTAGCCGCTAAACAACCGAGACTGGTCAATCGCACTGCTGCTTCAGGACAACGCAAGACCACACACTGCAGAACAGACTGCTACAAAATTAAAGGAGCTTCAATTGGAATGTTTAAGACATCCACCGTACTCTCCAGACCTTGCTACAACAGACTACCATTTTTTTGGAAATATGGATAACTTTTGGCAGGGGAAAAAATTCAACTCCGATGAGGCAGTCCAAACCGCTTTCAAAGATTTTATTGATTCGCGTCCTGTTTTTTTTTAGAAAAGGCATAAATGAACTCTCTTGAGATGGCAGAAGTTCATAGATAGCAATGAATCATACTTTGATTAAATAAATATATTATATTAAAAAAATAAACGACTTTTATTCCTCCCATACAAAACGCCAATTTCATATGTAAGGACCTAATATGTCATATACCTATCCAAGAAGTATTCCTCTGGCATGAAAATACTTCATAATACCTAAGTTCTTTTGTTCATGCAAATTAATTAAAGTGCATAATATAAGTTACTTAAAATACAAAATTATAAGCCTAAAGTTTATTGATTCACGTTTCGGTGTAGAGTTCGATAATAATTCATTATTGGCCTGTCAAACCCATCTGCCACGGCTCGGGGTACTTCGTTATTAGCAATACACAGTATTTCCCAGAAGGAAGCGACAGGTCATCAAATTTATTATCTCATGTTTCGCACACTTTAAGTGCAAATAAACATAAAATAAACGCAATGTAAGCAATTACAAACTCTTTTCATAGTCGCTGTTGATAGTATTATATCTATAAACGTCCTTTGTCTAGACTGGGAAATTTGTTCTTGTTTATTTGGATATATTCTATAAATTGTATTATCCCAGTTTCTTTTTTGGAAGTCAAAATATTCTTGATGTTCTTAGAAGATCGAGTTAGTAAAAGTAAGATATACTGAACTATCATCATAACCCATTTTACTAAGCCTACTGTAAAGTGTTACGCAAGTCTTTTCCTTGGGTGAGGAAGTGGTTTAGGTCTTAAACCAATAATCTGACCCAGTGTTGGTAGTTCGAATTTTCAGAGCATTGAAATAGATTCCGATAAACCTTAGCGACAACTGTATACAAATTACAAGTAAACAGACCCCGGGACCAACTGTTTAAGGTGCCTAAAGATCTCAACTTAAAAAAATTAAATTGCTAAAAGAAATATTGCGTAAATTAATACAAAGTATGGTCTCCTCTGTTATTAAGAACTTGCTGACATCGAGTTATTCATAGAATCGATGAGATTGTTTATGTTATCGACAATTTCTCTCAATGATATTTAAGTAAGACCATCGGTTATTGTCACTCTATCCAAGTCCTTTAAAACACGGCTCTGGCGCATGTACCATGCATGCTCGATGGGGTTGATGTCTGGCGATTTTGCAGGCTAAAGTTGTACCCGGATGTTTTCCCTTGCCAAGTACTCCCTTGCGTGCAACGCTGTATGTGACCGCGCATTTTCATGCATCAACGTGAATTTAGAGCCAAGCGATTGTGCGAATGGCCGGACGTAAGGCCTTAGGACAGCCTGAACGTAATTTATTGCGTTCATGTTACAATTTACAACCACGAGCTTTGTATGTCTGTTCTTCATAATACCCGCCCATATCAGCCGTGGTATGGATGAACTTCCTGAACGCAACTCAGTTTTTCAGTATTTTGAGGACGATAGTACACTTTATATACTTTATATAGTACCCTTTTAGTTTCAGGCTTGAACCCAAATCAAGACTCAGCGCAAAATAAAGTTTTATTCCCTGGTTCCTGGGTCTATGTTATGTGTTCCGTACGCCATTAATTTTGACGAGCGCTATTCAAGTAACGTATCGCACCTAATTGGCCGTCGTCTCGTAGGCCATACTCATGCAGTCTATTTCGCACATTTTGGCAGCTTGCAATAACTCCATTTGAATTTTGCAGCCTTAAAACTATTTCTCGAGTGGTTTACATCTTGTTCTTGCAGTCAGTTGTAGTTATCGATCTTGCTGGGTTGTACACGTTCTTCGACCTGGTTCTCTCCCATGTTAGTGTGACGCTGAGGAAGACGGCAAATAAGACTTCTGTTGACAACAAAATACCGAGATACCTGAGATTGACTTCTTCCCGCTTGCAACATCCCTACAGCTCTTTGCATTTCATCTGAGGTTAAATGACGTAAAAATAACTCCATTATTGTTTAAATCATAAAATTGATACAAAATACTTAATTTAATAAACAAACAAAACACTATGAAATTAGTACAAATGCATTCACTCATTCACTTTTGAATTTGTGAAAAAAAAAACACAAATTTAATTCTCGAATTTTTTCTAGAGGTTGTGCCACTATACATATGCCTCAAAATGCTTTTGTTTGGTATTTTCAGCAGATTATGCGAAAAAGTATTTTGGCTTGGCGATGCCTCTGTATTTAAATAGCATCAAGGCTTCACAAAGGAAGTCGTCGTGTCGTCGTGTCGCCGTGGTTTACTGTGTGTATCATACGATATCACAGGTAAAGCAACGTTCGGCGCGGTCGGTACTTGGATGGGTGACCGCTAGGCTTGCCAACTTCAAAATACGAATTTGCGGGAAATAATGATCTCATATGCGGGACCTGGATTTAAAAAGCTGGATCAATTGAATTTTGTATAGAATCCAAAAAAACGTGAACTTTTCTTTGCAATTCAGCATGAGAAGTAAAATAAAACACCTTGTAAGATTAATAAAAGTTAATGTTTAATAGTAAAACAATTATATACCTATATATTTTACACTGTAACATAAATGGTGTATTTTATACTTAATTATGTAATCACTTCTTAAATGAGTATTTTTCTTGAGACTTGGCACTCTTCAAGATTATTTTATTTTTAAGGACAAAATTGTAAAAATCTTTGCATGTGTAAGAAAAATTACTTTAACTTGCAGCTCTGACTTCACAGAATCCACATGAAGGCGATTTCGCGCATCGGTCCAAGCATTATTACATAGAGAAAAGACCCTCTCTGCTGCTGCATTAGAACTCGGAATAGATGCAATGTATTGAAATATTTTCAGCAAGTTCCGCGTGTTTGATGCCGACAATATCTTGTGCCACACTTCATAGACTGACGCTTTTTGAGTACTCTCATTGGCTCGCTCTTCATCTTCAATGACTTTCTGTAAAGTTTCTTTCACAGTACAAAACTCCTCATAGAGCTTATCCATATCTAATTTCTGGACTAACGCCATTTTCTCGCAACATTCTGCTAATTCGTTATAAGTAAATTCCCTTCTAGCGCAAATATCCGTATGGAAGCTAAGTAATTACTTTCTGAGAAGTCGAAGTGGCTATCAATATATTTCAGCACATTATTATACCACGCAATAAGAGTCAGTTTCATTGACTCTTTATCTTCATCTGAAAAACATTGTATTGGTACAAATAAAACCGAAAAATTCGTCATCTATTCTTTGTTGTATTTGTTGTCGTATGCTTTTCACAATGTTGTAAGTTTCACATGACAACGCATTTTCTTTCTCTAAACGCACGATGCCGTTCTGAAAAATTTTCAGAACGCTGTCAAAAAAACCAAGATAGCATTCGGTCTTTTTGGCCTCATCCTCGTCAAAAAATTTCTTTAAAGCGACTGGACAGTTTTCTCCGAGAGACGAAAAATAACTTTTTAAGGTAGGAAACCCGCTCAAAATTTTCTCAACAGTGGGATGTAACGAGAGCCATCTTGTTATTACATGTCTCACTATATTTGTTTACTGTAGATTAGCATCAGCGAAGAATGCTTTAAGTGTTTGAACTCTCTGTACATGATACGACAGGTAACCATAAACTTTTAGAACCAAAGTTTCCACATCAAATTCACATTTTGCACCCGCATGCGCAACAGCATTATGCAACATGTGCGCTGAGCATCCTGCAGGCATAATGTTACCAATTTCGTTCCGTAAGTGTGTAAAAACTGAATTATTTCTCCCGAAATTAACATTCGCATTATCAGCAGCATACGCAGATGCGTTTTGCAAATCGAGAGAATGACATTCAAGTCGTGTCTTAATGTTATTATATATCATTAGGGTCTTCGTAGAAATCAAGCAAACATGTGCGGATACCCTCCTCAGGGCAGTAGAATCTCACAACTATAGGAAATAACTTCACATTTCCGTGATTAGATGCATCGCTAGAAATACTGTAAAATATGCCAGATATCAGTTTTTCGATATTTTGAAGAGACGCAGGAGCTAAAACGTTGTTTACTAAAGATGACGCTTTTGTTCTACCAAGTGAAATTAAAGCGGAGATTTTTGAATCGGGAAATATTACACTGCATAGTTTTGAACCGCAGTCTGTCGTAGTGTACGGTATGTTGTGTTTTACTCCGTGGTAAACCTTAACCAATTCAGCAGCCACGACCTTTTGTTCGTCAGACGTCAATATATCACGCTTTAAGAAAGCTTGCAATGTTTGATTACTTTTTCGCATTCTTTCACCGCGCTGGTGTTCTGGTAACGCGCAGTGGCGTTTAATATCGTTTAAACCGCCGTGTGCTACCAAAAATTACTTTTTACAAATCTCACAGAATGCTTTGTGCTCATTACCATCAAGTTTTTTCAGAAAATCGAATCTATTTTCCCGTACTTGCCGATAGGTGCACATACGTTTCAGTTTCTTACTTTTAGCAGCCCTTTCAGTATCACTTTTCTCAGTGTCCGAATCAGACATATTCGCCCGCCACGACCACGGCCGTGCGTGACGGTCGTGTGCGGTCGGTCGGTGTAGGTATATGACGTGTGGTGCATATGTCGTAGCTAATTCCGAAAAGCGGGATATTTAGCGTCCCGCATGCACCCTGAGCGGGACGCCTCGTTAAGGGTCTCAGAAACGGGACGTCCCGCGTATAGCGGGACGGTTGGCAAGCCTAGTGACCGCCGACCATTCATTTCTCACGGCGACTTCCGTGCTTCGGAGTGCACGTTAAGCAGTCGGTTTCGGGTGCTGTATACTTGTATACAGAAGTCGTTAGGGTTTGTCAGAAGCCATTTCGGCGTCCTGGAAATTCTGACATCCACCACCCAGCTCTGGGCCAGCTTGGAGTTTACAAAGAGCTCATTACAAAGAGTTGTGTTGATGAAGGCTTCACAGAGCTTCACCTACGCTCCACCTACGCTCAACCTACACACCTACACATTTGAATACTCTCGCACTCGATATAACTTAAGTCTAGAGGAGCAAATTCTTAGTACTTCTAAGATATGTTTTTAAAATGTCAGTTCAAAGACTTGCCCAAAGCCCACGTTTCGAAGCGAAGAATAAGATGGATGCGTAATAATTTCAGGAAACTGGAAGCTACTACACGATACAAATAATATATTAATCTTCAAATTAACATTATAAAAATTATAACCCATGGGTTGGCAAGAATAAAAGAATCTTAATTGAGAGGCAAGGGTATTTTCGCTCTTTAAGCGTTGTGTGCTTTAAAAAAACAAAACTAAGAGCTTCTGTTTTAAATAACAAAAGGAAATGAATTGTTTGTCAGAGCAAAATAATTACCTAATCTTACTTAAATAAATTGTGCTCTATTGTCAACGACGACAGATAGATGACATTTACCACTTAGGTACTGAGAGCCATGGAAGAAAAATATCTTTTTGTCATCCCGTGAAAGAAAGATGAAAATATAGGTGAACACGTCTCATGTTTCATTCAGGTAATATTTATTTTTACATAAAGAAGAAGATTTATTAAATCATTGTTGAAATAATAAACAAATAATCGTGTTGTTAACTTACTTAAACAGCTGTAAATTGATTGTCCGCTTAAGTTTATGATTTCTTGGTTTTCTTTTACCTCTAGTTAACCCTGTGACTTATTTTTATAATTTTCAAAACACGGTTTTAATGATTTATTATTTTTGAAAACGTATATTATTAGATTACCTCATAAAAAAGTGATACAGTAAACTGATAAATTAAGCAAAGATACAGTAGTTGTACCACTTAATTAACTGTATTTTCAACAAAATTCCAAAAGGAAGATGTTCTGAATTTGTGAATATGTTTTTCTTTTGTGTTTTGTAACACGATTTTTTGGACAATTATTAAGTGATTTTAAATATTCTTAGTTCATATGAAAGAGGATACTTCAGAGGTGGTCCCATATAAATTTCAGCGAAATCAATATAGTGAAATTTTTTAAATTTTTGAAAAAATATGTTTGATTACGGAGAATATTTACATTGACGACCTTATTCATCCTTCAGCCAAAGTTTTGGACGTGGAGTCAATTTTTTTAATGCTCTGCATTCGTTGATTATTTTTTATGAGATTGAACACATGCCTTCGGTCACAGTATAAAGGAGAATGTTTTTTTTCGATTAGACAATATGTTTATGGCCTTGGTCATTTCCACTTTTACCCGAAAAGAAAAGACTTCTCACCTATGTCACTTTCGAGTTTCAAAAATAGTATTCTTTTTGCTGTTATTAGTTACTAGCTATTTCGCGCGGTTCTACTCTCGCAATTTTGTATCCCGTGGGAATATCAGGACAAAAAGTGCTCTATGTGCTATTCCAGACTGTATACTATAACTATGCCAAAATTCATCCAAATCCGTTGAGCCGTTTTGCCGTGACTGAGGAACAAACATCCATACTTCCAAACTTACACATTTATAATATTAGTAAGATTGTCTGTCGTCTACTGCTAGATACCCATTGCTTGACAAAATTTTGCATTGAGAGGGAAATAATATGGCTATTTGTAGTATCCGATGAGTTAATTTTAGCCAACATGGGATCAAAAAGGTCGAATGCGGGGGCGTCATTTTGTGCCCCTGCGGGAAGATCGGGTGTGTTAGAAATCAAAAGATTAATTTAACAACTAGTGGATTAGAATGGTGAAAATGTCTTTAAAGAAGCATCTAGGTGCTGAATTAGGTATCCGTATATCGTATATGCGAATCTGGACGTTCCCATATTTTTCTTATAATGTAAGGATCACAGTATTGCGGAAAATAAGGTAATTATTTCTGGTAATTTACGCAAAGTTTACCGTTTACCTTGCAAAGTAAGAAGATAAATTACGCAAGGTTTTGATGTTTGTACCAAAATTAAATTATAATAGCCAAACAATTGAAAAGAAACATAAATAAGCTTATAAAAGAAACTTAGCAAGTAAAGAAATATAAATTATGACCAAATAATACTTTTGTTTTAGTGAAATCAGAAAATTTATTTTTAATGTATGTTTACAATTTGCGATTTTGGCATAAAGCAAATTAAAGATTTTTCTTTTGCATATTGAAAAAAAACATCATTTGGTTAAGGACCCGCATAAAAAATTAAGTTGGCTTTTCATCCCGTCTTCGAAATTTGATTAGTTAATTCTCATTAAATTACCGTAATTACAATAGACGTACATGCGATTTATAACATAAAACAATAAATAACTCTAAATGGCGTAACTCACTTCTCTCTACGCTTTGCTGATTCCCAAATGGGTATAGAAAACAATTAAATAATTTATTGAGGGTCAGGTAGTCTATTAGATTCAGTATTTCCCCAATGAATCCCATTTTTCTTATGAAATTTCTATGAATAAACTGCGGATATACAGAATAAAGCACTAAATAAGAGGCCCAAGTTTAAAAAGCAGTAGTTTACTATAGCTATTATAGGTTATGCATAAAAATATATTTTATACTAAACTCAAGAAACTATCAAAAACTATTTTTGTATTTTAAGAGACTATCACTTCGAAGTAACATCTAATTTGATAATTTTTTTTCGTTCGACTTTCAAAATTTACAAAAACGTTAAATGAACGAACAACGATGCTGGAAAACATTATTGGAACGAAAACAAATCATCAAAAACTAATCGTAACACAATATGCTAGTTCGAAATTAAAAACAAAAAAAAAATGGTTCTTAAAGTATCATTTTAATCAGCAGAAAACAGAATGAATATTAAAAAGATACTTATTTTATTTACCGTTTTGGACAGCCCTATTTTGTTTTTCGACATCAATAAATAAGAATAGTAGATGATTTATTATTAACTAAAATAGTTGTACTCACCGGAAAATGACTTGATGTCTAACTGCTTTTTAATGTCATGCTGGGGTGTTTTCTTTGATCGACAAAAACAAAGAACAACTCGGAAGTATATCCGGAACCTGAAACAAATACAAGAGGTAAGACTTTCTATCCTAGTAGTTATATTTCGATTTTTTGAATAGATGGAAAAAACTATTCTACTAGTTTCGATCTAAATCCTTAAAAGCCTTTATCTTAATTGTTCAATCCGACTGATGGAATATTTTTGATGGAGGATTCAATTAGGAAATCCTTTATTCATTTATTTTGTTTGATATACAGGGTGACTGGTGACAAATTTTAGATACTGAAAGAGAGCACTCTGTTATCGATTCTGATCATAATTATGTAATAAAAGTAGATACTTAATTTTTTACTAGAACTACCTGTAAATAATAGTAGATTATGCAACAAGGGGATAAAGCATTGTATTATGTCACGGGCATCATATTCTTAATTCCCTTAATAATTAAGATGTTAATTCCCGAACGAAGTGAGGGAATTATGGTAAGAATCCTGAATGAAGCGAGGGATTCAAGACTGCCCAAGACTAAGACACTGTTATCCCCGAGGAGCTTACTCTACTTTATACACCACCTTGTAAGATAATCAGGTAATGAAACGCAGGAATTAAATCAAGTACTTAGGTATTTAATAATTTAGAAATTAAAGATAATATTAGAAACAATTGACCAGTTATGTAAAGATAAAGTGATATTTCTATTTGGTAGGTATATTCATTGTTTACTGTTGTCTTCAACATTGAATAAACAGTCCATAGGCTGCTAGGTTTCTTTGTAGCAGACAACTGTTGAAAATATACTAAAAGCAATGAGTCCGAAATAATTTTCACGGCTTTTTTAGTTTTCCAAGCAAAGAAATCTTCGTAAAATTTACACGGCAAAATATTATCGACGATACTATTTGCTTCATTTCTAATATCTTCTGGTGTTAAATCGTCACTCGAGCTCGACATATTTTATTTATTTGAAAACTATTGAAATAAAAACTCTGAAAAAAATTATTTTCAAAAACCGCGCAATTTTACTTTTTATTTGTCTTTTTCAAAAGACGAAACCGTCGCATACAGGTTTTTTACGAGGGTTTTTAATTTTTTCTTGGTAGTCGTTCCAAATGCAAAGGTACACAAATTTATACAGCCAAATTTAAAGTCCATATATTTTTTAATTTGGCAAAGCAACTAGTCATACAGCCATGTCCATGTAGGTATTATTAAATTTCGCTCCAATTGACATTCCAAAATCAAATGACATTATAATCCTTAGGATTAAAGTATTTTTTATTCCCTGTAAGATATCTTGTTTTAGGTGGAGTTTATCTCATACATAATGCGAATTTTAAACAAAGGTGGTGTATAAAGAACATTATGTTACTATTTACTTTACATACATCTGAGTCAATCGCGGCACGTGACCTGGCACGCGGATCGCTAGCGTAACCACGCGTTACGTAATCAATTCTTTAACTTTCGGTTAAGTTTACTCAGTAAATAATTAATATTTATATTTTATTATATTTTTACTCTTCGTGTATGATCTCAAACTATCACGTCCTTGAATTTCAAAAGTGACCCACCAGGCACCTGTATAATAAAAGTTAACATACAGCTTACAATACTTAGCATATTAACTGTATAGCAAGTTAAATAATAAATATCTTTCTAACTTTAAAAATTACATATTTTGTTATCACAGATATCTACTTCTGACTAGCAGTCGGTTATTGCAGCTACAACATTAGATAATATCGAGAGTCTCATTCTTATTTTCCCAAAGAAGTTAGTTAATACTTTCTGAAATCTTCCTTTAAAAATATTGTCTCAAGTTTTCACGATTAAATAACAGCGACCGCGGTTTCCGGAGAGATACCGAAACGTCGAGTTAAAGTGTAAAATACAATTGAAATGAAAATAAAATGTTATTTCAAATATCTTTGTTAAATGATAAGTTTAACAAACTTTAACACAAAAGCCACCGAAAGATTGACTAAAGTTAACAAATATTAAATATCTTTAACCAGCTGTTTTCCTAATACTTGCTCACATGTCGTGGATTTTAATATTTGAATTTTAATATTCGATTTCAATTAGATAGGCACTATAAAATAAACATTTCGGTCTATTTACAAAGAAATACTCATAAAGAGGTGGGACTTATTTTACTAATATAGCTTTGATTTATTCGCCATATCAAGATCACAAATCCCAGTTACACTTTCATGATAATAAAATTAAAAACCACTAGCTTTCGCCCCCGACTTCGTACGCGCATAAACTTTATTTATTTTTAACAAAGCCAGTCACTCATTGAAGTACTTTTATGCCAAGTATCACATCCATGCACTCAAGGAATAAGATTTTTCATACCGATTAAAAAGTCCAATACTTCCCGTTCCCGTGAGAATTTCGGGAATTCCTTCCATAATACATATGGACACCCATTGAAGAATCTTTATACCAAATATCACATCCGTGCACGCAAGGAATAAGGTTTTTCATGCATAGTATAAAATAAAATTCCATTAATCACTTCTCGTTCCCGTGGGAATTTCGGGAATTACTTATATTACACTCATTGAAGAACCTGTATACCAAGTATAACATCTGTACACTCAAGGAATACGATATTTCATACAAACTAAAAAGCCCTTCCCGTTCCCGTGGGAATTTCGGGAATTCCTTCCATAATAAAAACTGACACCTATTGAAGAACCTTTATACCAAGTATAACATCCGTGCACTCAAGGAATGAGATTTTTCATACAAATTAAAAAGTCCAATAACTCCCATTCCCGTAGAAATTTCTAGAATTCCTTCCACAACCTCCCCTACAACCTTTAAGGATTGTATGTTCCGAATTTCAGCACTCTAATGAGCAGTACTTTTGGCTGTACGTTGTCTGTCAGTCACTGAGTCAGTAACGGAAGAGATTTATATATTAAGATTAATTATTATAATTTAAATATATTTTTATAGTTATTTTGTTAAAAGAAAGATTTCAAAATTTTAGTTGCAAAATTTTATTGTGCAACTAGCACAATATCTGAAAATATTAAAACTCATTTGTGGTTGTTTAAGCTGGGTTTGGCGAATTAAATAGCAATGTACATCTCAATAGCTCAACCCTACAATAATAATTACAAGTATTAGTTAAATAATCAGTCATATCATATTTGATCAAATGTTTTGGACATTGTTGAGCGCCGCCCTGTGACGTTTGATTTGACAAACATTGCACTCCAAAAGTTTAGATATTTGGCGTTAGTGGTGATTAATTTAAATATTAGATATGCTGAAAAACTTTATGCATTTTGATAATTGTAATTATTATTTAATTGTAAAGTAAAAAAATATAACTTAGATAAAGATCATCATCATCATCCACAGCCTGTAGACGTCCACTGCTGGACATGTGCCTCCTCCAAGGTCTTCCACGTCGCTCGGTCCCGCGCCGCCCTCATCCAGCGTTTACCGGCGACTTTGACCAGGTCAGTCGTGCGGGGGGCCTGCCTACGCTGCGTCTCCCAGTACGTGGCCGCCACTCGAGAACTTTTCTGCCCCACCGGCCATCTGTTCTGCGAGCTATGTGCCCAGCCCATTGCCACTTCAGCTCTGCAATCCTTCTGGCTATGTCGGTGACATTGGTTCGCCTGCGAATCTCCTCATTCCTGATTCGATCCCGCAGGGAAACTCCGAGCATGGCCCTTTCCATTGCCCGCTGAGCGACTCTAAGCTTATTTATAAGGCCCATAGTTAGCGACCACATAGATAAAGATCATTCCAAGTGATTTCTGTCATGCTGTACTCGTTGCAAGGACATGACGTGGCAATTATTGCATGTTCTATTGTATAATTTTGATTAAGTGTATTATATACCTACTACTTGATGGTTATAATCGATAGATCAATAACATTTCAAGTTTTTTAGTTGACAAAAAATAAAATATAAACGTCACTATTTAAAGTAAATTCAATATATTTTTTTACGTAAAAAGCTAACGGTTCTGCCAGGAATAAATAATGAGGTTCCGGTCAAAGAAATTCGATACGGGTCAAAATTCAACACGGTTACAATTCAGCGCCGCCAAACGTAAAGGTAATGTTTCATAAACAAGAAATTTTACTTGTATTTGTAGAAATTTTAATGTATCAATAGGATAAGTTACATAAAAAGTAGTTGCGAGAATATTCCACTCATTCTTAAGATATTAAATGCAGTGACATAGTAACACCACTAGAATAGTTCCCGTTTACTTTAAATTGAGTGGAATGGATGTTAATATTCTCCAGTAATAGTTTCTGCTCAAAGAATTTGTAATGCAAGACTGCCAAGAAAGTGCTACATTTAATAAATGAGAGAAATATATTTATCTGTTTGTAATGTACCTACTTAAGAAAATATGGCTTAAAGGTTCGTTTAACATGATGTAAATTGTAAATTTCTTTTTTAAATAAGGATTGTTTAAATGGAATATTTTAAAAGAGATTGCTTATCATCATCAAAACTTTATGATAAGCCAACTACAGGGCTATGAGTCTCTTCCCTGGGTGACACTGACGGGGAGCTATAGGCCATAAGCCACCAAGCTGGCCCAGTGCTGTATGGATGTCAGAATTTTCAGGGACCCAAAAATGGCTTTTAACAAACCCTAACTACTACTGTATATAGCACCCGGGACCGACTGCTTAACGTGCCCTCCGAAGTTAACAAATCATTTTTTGTAAATGATGTTAGTATTGTCCAAACAATATTTTATTATCTACAGTGAAACGCAACTGCTCTCATAGCGCAACTGTGTCGTTGAAAAATTGAATTCTGTGTTAGAATGCTACGTAAATTTGGGTACTAAAAATGGTCATATTTTTTTTTTATAAGTGACTAAACCCGCGTTTGACCTCAATCTCACCTGATGGTAAGTGACGATGAGGTCGAAGATGAAAGCACACGGGTTTAGGAAGGAACTGGCTTTTTATACAATATTGCCGGAACACATTACCGCCGGAGCGGTAACATTTGGCGGCAGACTTTATATAAAGGGTGGTCGCTAGCCAGGCGGACCCAGAAGGGATCCTTACACCAAGCAAAAAGAGTATTTCTAAAGTTTTTCATTTTATAACGCTCAAATTAATTTTTTTAGATAAAAAATCTAAATAAATTACCCCCACCGTGACTCAAACCTCCTAAAACCAAAAAATAAAATCATAAAATTGCTAATGTTTCTCTCAGTCAGTATCATAATATATTATAGATAGATAATAATAAGTTATCATTTATGTTTAATGTTTATATTGATTGTTACTTTAATTTTAAATGGACCTATAAATTAATTTTTGTTTCGCTATTTATTTCATTTTTTTTTTCATTTACTGGTCTTACTGTCCGGTCTTTTCCGCCGAAAGGCGTGTTGATTTTGAAATGCCGAATAATAATAATAATAAATACACTTTATTGTCAATCAAAACACAACACACAAACATTAGGTATTTATAAAACAAGTATGGACAATATGGGCGGCCTTATCGCTCCAATATTTCTACCAGGCAATATTTACACTTTACTCAGAATATATTACAAGAGGCTTTCTATACATATAAAATAAGTGTGGTTTGCAGCCTGTTCATGTTTTGGAATAAAAATTACTTTTGGATTAGATATTCCGAAAGTTTCCTTCCGAGTAATATATTCTTGGATTTTAACGTATATCGATTTATTCATATTATTCTTTTATGTTGAAAGTATTTTTATTCATTCTCCGTTCGATTATATGTTTTTTGTATATTATAAAACGAACAGAAAGCATACATTCTTAGTGCTTATTTAATTAATTACAAATCAATTTCGATGATTATATACCATCAAAATCGATATAACACTTTTGAAAACAATGATTTTTAGAAGAAATTCAATATTGGCCAGAATTTCAATACACCGTGAACCCTCGATATAATTTTAAATTTATTTTGCGATTCCACTCAAAAATACTTTCAAAGCCAGCTGAAAGCAGCTATGTACGAATTTCAAAAAGAGATTATTTCCCTTTCACTTTTTTTGTCTCTCACACAGCTTTGGTGGAAGTATGCAATGCAAATGGGTCAGTATGGAGAAGTTAGAAACTATGAGAGATAGCGAAATCTGTTCTTAGGAACCATGGTCTCGATTTTAGATTTAATAATAATCTCATTTAAACTTTTTTCTTAACAACATACCCGGGAATCGAACCTGGTTAAAAGACTCGTTTTATTTAAAATATGACACTCATTCCAAAATAAATATTTACCTTTTTCAAATTATAAATGATTTGGCACGTCCGCTGAACAAATGCGTTCTATTTTTAAATAAATGTTTTTTGTAATGCATAATATCGAAACAAATAAGATGTGCATGAGTAGTCTCTTCAGATAATTGATGATCGATTCATATTATTCACGACATTTTGAAAATTAATTAAATTGTGGCCATTTCAGTCCAATTTTCTTACACAAGATTTCATAGCTAAATTTGGTTCTTCTACTTATGGACCAATACTTGACCCAATTACAAGAGTATTGACCTGGTTCGATTCCCGGGTATGTTGTTAAGAAAAAGTTTAAATGAGATTATTATTAAATCTAAAATCAACACCAATCCTAAGAACAGATTTCGCTATCTCTCATAGTTTCTCACTTCTCCATACTGACCCATTTGGATTGTACACCCGGTATATCAAAATAGATAATTTTTGGGAATTGTGGCACGATACTCCTGGTGGTAACTATTTTCATATACAGACGTTTTATTTCCATTTTAATATATTTTATAAATAGGTTAAACTATGCTTCTAATAATATTAATTATTTTAAAATAAAAAATACATGTGCTATGTTCTACTCCAAGTAGGACTCTTAGGTCTACATTATGTATACTGGATTTTTGATAGTTGTAATTGATAATTAAATTTACACATAACTAACAAATTAAAAACACAAGTATCTTTAAATTATACTTACTTGTTGCTCATCCAATAATAAATAAGTGGGTTTATCATAGAGTTAGCCATTGCTAGCCAATAGAAGCCCAAGTAGATGTGCTGAGCGAACGGAGCTGACGCCAGCGGCTGATGGTGATACACCATCACGAAGTAAGCGTGGTACGGCAGCCAACAGAGGGCGAATACCAAAACCACTAATACAAACATTCGGACAACCTGAAACAAAAATATTTTCGTGAGTATAATCATTAATTTAAGCAAAAAAATAGTTTCCGAAACCAACACTTGAACTCAAAAATGAATAGGTTATTAAGAAAAAAAAAATACTAAGAAAAATGTGTTTTTTATCCGAAATCTTTTTAATTTTTGGTTTCTAAATAACTACTTTGAAATCATTTACTAAACATTTAAACCTTACCAAATAATCAATCATTATCATAATAAATAATCAACGTCATTATTAAAGTGACTTTGTGAATATTTTCAATATCGGTACATTCATAATTATGAGCAACCGTTCTTCATTTCCTTTATTCAACAAAATTTTAGTTCATGGTTGTTCGAGTTCTTTGTTCCTGACAGGCTGTGTCATGTTAAATGTTTACACTGGAACTGCATTTGAAAATCTGGAAATTTCCAAGCCATGGTAATGCGAACGAATACAACCGTTTTTAAATACTAACATGTGTATAAAGATCTTTAGGAGTATTGTAACTGAAGATGTGACTAAAACGAGATTAAACTAATATAAACTACAATTAGGAAGGTCAAAAATTATCACCCTAAACGCTAACACAAAAATCCCATAGTAAAAAGTCACAAAAAACCGTGGTAAACTGTTTAGAATCCGTGATAAAAAATTTACACATTTTAAGCTTATTTATCCCAGTTAAGAATTCTGAGCTTTTTCAAAAACAAGCGTTTTTAAATACTTCGTAACGGCAGAATGGCAGAAAAATTTGCAACTATAGTTCGGCCGTTCAGATAATGCGTTCCTGACACCTATCAGTTAGTCACGACTATTGATGGGCACAACATAACACTGAGTTCGTTGCCGTTCCTCCAAAATGAAACGCCACGTATTTTTAAGATTATTTTCGTTTTAAATTGGCAGAATCATTTAAAATTTATATTTTAGTAATTTAAGTGGAAACCAAAAAAAGGTAATATAAATATAATAAAATTGTTTTATTTATTTTTTGTTACAAAGTTACAATCTGTATTTCTATGCAATAAAGTACATTGAATTGAATGTGCGTACAGAATATTAACCAGACTCCGATTCGCTTGAGGAGGTAGTGTCTTCATCATCATCTTCGCCTACATGTATAATTATTTTATTATCAATAACAGAATCAATCCTGATATCTCGGTCAAAATGTTCCATAATCAGGTTTTTAGTCTTTCAACAACCTTTGCCCAGTCATCTCTAGTGACTTCCCCGCAGGCTTCTTTTAATAGGGTCATCATCTTTTTCGTGCTGAATAGCGGGGAAGTATAGTGGCGGGCGGCGTAACTTTTTATTTGAGCCCAGATTAGCTCAATCGCGTTATATTGGCAATGATACGATGGAATTCTTAGAATGCGATGACCGTACTCCAGAGCCAGTTCATCGATTTCGTATCGCACATTTGCCACTTTATTTTCTGTAACTAATTTAATTAGCTCTGCTTTTAGCATCTGCATATGCCTTTTGCTTGTAACCAACTTTTTTTCGCGCATTCGGTTTGGTCATAGTTTTATTTTTTAATTTAATAAAAGTTATCTTATAGTCCATTATTTTCAAATTCTTAATAAGAAAAACAAAACGTATTATTTCATAAAGTATACCTGTTTAAGAACAGATTACGATACTGTTATAGCCTGTTATTGTTAGCACAGCACTACAAATATATAGCTTTGACATAACCTTGTAATAGCGCAGTATAGATTTTGAAAAATATTGTTTACCAAGTTGTTTGTCACTCAGTTTCGCACAAAATTATAAAATCAATTGATTATTGATATAATAATGTTGTTTTAATGCTCATCAATTGTTAAAACGGTAAACAACCAGCAAAAATATTTTTTATCGTAACTGCAACGCCATTACAAAGTTACGTCGTCAGTTCAATCGCGATGTGTCAGGAACGCATTCTCTGAACGGCAGAACTATAAAAACTGATTTTAGCTCCTTAGTTTGACATTAGAGAGACATAAAACTAGAGAGTTTGATAGAGCTCATTATGGGGTGTATAAATTGTAGTGGAGTTGGATCATCTCTAAAATACCAATGAGCATCGAAAAGTTGTGTAAAAAGGCAACTTCAAAATATGTGAACATGGAAAATAAAAGTCTTTTTTTCTAAAGTGTATATTTTTAAACATTGAGAGTTTTATTCCGCGTCCTCTCAACAAATCGATATTGGCGCATTCATTTCAATTTGTCAATATTGTTACTTATTTCAATTGTATATTTATGTGCCTTTAAATCAAAATTAATTTTGTCAACTGCAACTCTTCGATTTGTTTAGTGAGTTGCTTACCTCTGTAGCTTCAATTCAATTCAATTCTTGACAAATTGGCAACCAGCTGTCGATATGAGGCGACAAGCTATTACTGCCAGTATCATGTGTTGGAATAGACACGGTATTAAGAGATAAGTACCTCTGTAACTTCATTCAACACTTCATACTTGGATTAAACTATTGGATTACGTGACGATTGTTTTTTATTTTTTTATTTTAGCGTATACGGCGGATTATACATAAGATACTCTGTTTATATACAAATGCATTCACACTTTTTAATAGTAAGATAATAAATGTTTATGCTTTTATTTTCGTTTTTGGAAATAGTATGAAATATTTAAACTTTTTTTTATCATACTTAAGAGTGGCTTAACAGAAATAAAGAGAAAAATGTTCCGGGTCTAGGCGTATTCTAGGTTCTCCCCTTGTTTGCTACATGGTATCTCATCAGAACACAATCTTTGCTTACTTTGATTATATGTAAATAGGTAACCGAACATTAAATTCCTTAGGAAAATAATTTATGTAAACATACAGTTTTGTCTAGGAAGTCAAATAAATTTAACGATGGTGTTTCTGTTTAGAAACATAATACAAAAATAGACAATAATTACAGGTATTGTTACTTTTTACAATTTATAATGAAAATTAAAAGTTTTTATTCACAGTAGGTGTGCTTATACACTTTGAGAAGGTCAAACGCTGGATGAGGGCGGCGCGGGTCCGGGCGACATCAGGAATCCTGGGGGGGTCTCTCGGCACATGGAGATGATGATCGTCCATTATCCACCATTTTCTTAGAGTTTTCTACTACCTACAACTATATGATAAAACTAATAAACAAAAAACTAATCATCTTATTCGGAAATTTTAGTGCATGTCATCCTACGTCCATCAGTTAGTACCTAAAGCCATTTAACTTAAAGAAGAATCATCAAAATCGATTTAATATCGTACATCAAAGTGACACCGTTGCACTTTACAATCCACTGATGGATGGTTATAGCTCCTGTCGGTAGTTAGAGATCATTAATCATAGTTTAAGGGCGTTTTCCGATACTTCCGTCGTTCTGGCGACGTACCTTTGTAATGGCACCTCATCATGTCACTGACAGTTATATCTTTGTGTGGTTAACTCTAGTGCTTGCTGAAGGCATCACCTTAACATAATTATACCATAATATATTATGGTAAAGGAGCGTTTGCCCGCGACTTCGTACACGCATAAACTCAAAAGTCCTATATTTTCCGTTCCCGTGGGAATTTCGGGAATTCCTTCCATAATACAAATATACACTTATCAAGGAACCTTTATACCAAGTATCACATCCGTGCACTCCGGGAATAAGGTTTTTTAATACAAACTAAAACATCATATAATTCCTGTTCCCGTGGGAATTTCGGGAATTCCTTTCATAAAACAACCAGTCACTATTTGAAGAACCTTTATGCTAAGTATCGTATCCGTGCACTCAAGGAATAAAATTTTTCATACAAACTAAAAAGTCCTATATTTCCCGTTCCCGTAGGAATTTCGGGAATTCCTTCCTTAGTGCACCCCTACATGTATGTTCCAAATTGTATGTTCCAAATTTCAGCTCTCTACGCCCAGTAGTTACGGCTGTACGTTGTCTGTCAGTTACTCAGTAACTCAGTCAGTAACGGAACAGTTTTATATATATTGATTGATTATTCCATTTTGTAGTTATACCCATAATTATCTACTATACACGCCGTGTACCATGGGTTTAGAATAGCCCTCTCAGCCCTGGATTAGCGTGTGGTAAAAGGCGACTGATCCAAGTGGCCCCTGTCTGAAGGAAAGATTCCGTAAGGGTCCGACTGGCTTTGGGTTGCCAACAATACTGTTTTTAACAGTATTATACTGTTTTACACTACATTATACACGATTAATCCGGTTAAAAAGTAGTTTTATTAAAATTATGATTCGTGAAAATTAAGACAATATTATGCTAATTAATAATTTGTGCAAGAAGCTCTAAAAATATGTGTTTTAAACATTAAATAATTTGAATACTTTTTATTTTTCCAAAATACTGTTTGATATTTTTTAAAGACTTAAATATAATTTATTTCTAGAAAAAAAAGTTGGCAACCCTAGACTGCAATCTAGAGACTAGCGATCACCCTACATATAAAATTTACCGCCAAATTTTATTGCTCCAGTAGAGATGTGTTCCGCAATATTTTATGAAAAGCCAGTTTTTCCTATACCTCTGTGCTTTTATCTTCGACTTTATGTTCACTAATCACTAAGTAAGATTGAGGTCAAACGCGGGCTTATCCTATAAAAATAAAAAGATCTTACTTTGGTAGAGGACAATACAGTATGATCATAAGTATTGTAAATAATTTAATAATGGTGAATGGTTGTCTTGGGCATGCTCTAACACCCTTGGATAAGCGTCCCATTAAAGGCGATGAGCGTGCTAGACCGAGCGTGCTAGACCTTTGGTGCTATACCGACCACCGTTCATATAAAATCTGGAGCGCACATCACCACTCAAGCGGCGATGCATTTATGGCAATATTTTATCAGAGCCAGTTCCTTTCTAAGCCCGAGTGCTGTCATCCTCGACCTCATCTTCACTCAATATCAGAAGAGACTGCAGTCAAACGGTATAGAAATAAAACATACGAGTATATTAAAAAAATACCAGTAAGAGATTAAAATGTCATATTGGTTATCGGTGAAAGCTTTTTCATGTTAACAACGTTTTCGGATTTCAATTTCGGTTCCCATTCTTTGATGATAATATTCTGATCTGAATCATTAAATCGTTAGGCTCGTCCTATATACTAGCGTAATTCTTGTTTGATATGTTGTAAACACAAATGTAATATATATATTTGTAAACAAACTTATTAAGTAAATCGGTTAGCCCGCTTTTGAATTAAATTACCTGATGGTAAGTGATAATTGGGTCAAACATGGATCACGTGAAAGGAACTGTCTGGATACTTATTATCGCAGACGCGATGATATTGCCTGTTGCATTATAAAGAAATACGGATAGGTAGATTGGCAAGTCGGACGGGACGTGCCCGAGTGCCCTCCGAAGAGGTTCTAACTACCAAACGAAATCGAAAAGACTTTTTGCTTTTTAATGAGATCACATTGGCTTGGAAGGGCTATTTACCGACCCGCACAGATATAGCATAACTATAAAAGTACAGAGTAATTACTAAAACAAGTCTAATTTTACGATTTTAAGATTCATACTGTAAGGGCGGGTTGTATCAAACGGTTGGTTATCGTATCATACGTACGTAACTTTTTGACGATTACATCAGATGTTTAACGTACGTCAAATACAAAGCGTTGTTTCATCACAAAAAAAACTGTTCGTCAATGTCTTTTCTCTTCCTTTCCACAATTGAATCATCATCACTATCATTTAAAATATATGAAAATAAAACAGAATCCATAATGTTAAAACCTTTCAACCAAAGATGTCCTGCCTGTCAACTCAGTTTTCACTAGAAAGTTACGTTAATCAGTGGGTGGATGGACGGTCAACGTAATCGTAAATTTTTGACGTCCGTTATAGTTGAAACAACCCGTTTTCTAGCTTGACAGTGGTTAACGCCATTTTTAACGTTGACAGACACGTAAAGTAGTTGTGATACAACCCGCCCTAACTCTCTATAAACTACTTTCATTCATTCATCCATTCACAAAATAATATGTACAAAATAACACAATCATTATTTTTTTTTACTTTGTGCTTTTGCTTTCTTGTTTGGGACTTATAGTTGTTAATATTTGAGTAATTATTTTTTTCGTAAAAAAGCTGAAAATTGACAAAAATCCGCATTGTATGTCCTCGTTGTAAAATACGTAATTAATGTTGTTTTGTTCTCTACCAGCACAATGCTGAGCAGAGATCAACTTGTATTTAGAACTTTACCTAATAGCAAAAATATTAAGTTTGTTTACTTTTAATGTTCGTTTTTTGTAAGAAGCTTGTATTCTTTACTTTCTCTGTATTTATATTTTCCAATTCAATTCAAGTCAATTCTTTAAATAATATCTATAGAGACCCTTATAACAAAAGAAAAATCCTTTCAACAGCCTAAAAATGTTTCTACAAATTCGGTGTTAAATATAGAAAATGGTGGGTTGTGATTTGCCGATAACATTTATTGCATTACATCGCCGTCAATAGGCTTTATCTAACATAGTCCACTGGACACTCTGTGGAGATAATTAAGCCAAAAAAAGGTTTTTAATAAGTGCCCAAGTTTTTTTCAGCGTCACTCTTTTACAAATGCGCTTAATAATTCACTACGACTCACTGTAACTGAAAGATTCCGTTCCACCTGGGAGTGACTGAATCAAATCCCTTTAGTCAGAGTTCTCGTTTGCGAAGCGTTTCGCAAAATTATCGCGAAAAACTGTGTTTTCAGTGAAACAATTCTTTCTTTTCCTTTTATTTCTTCACATTTGGTGAAAATGATCTGGGTTCAGGATGTCAGGGTGGCAAAAAATTTGTATTGGATAAAATTTAGGCCTTGAGGACCGCTGTTTCTTCACATGTAAATAAAAAGTTCCATAAGTTATGAGGTCAACTTCGGGCAATGAATTCTACATCAAATGTTGGCTCAGTTCCTTATATTTTCAAATTACTTAGTTCTGAATTAAGTAAGCTCTAAGAAAGCTAAAATAGATTGAAATATGCTGATAGATTGAATATGATAACAAATACAAATTGTTCTACTTTTTTTGTGTCGTAAATAACTGCTTTGTTATGGTTATGAAACAAATACTTATCAATACTTCTGTTCATTTGATTTTAGAAAACTCTAAAAACAAATGACCTTAATTTTTATGTGATTTGCACTGATGCACAAAGTAGTTCATTTGAAAGTTTAAGTGACAGTGGGTTGGATCGTTAGTAATAAATAAATATTACCAGAAGATTTCAAAACTCATATTAGATGCGTGTCAAATAGATACATTTATTTCGCATATAATACCTACATTGCTCCCAAAAATTAATAAAAATTTACGTTATTGCAAGATTCCTTGCTTTTATTTTATTTTGAACTCAAGTTATTTCCTACCATAATTGGCGTTAAGCTATTCCAAAAGCTATCTTTATTACATTGACTTTTTATTGATTAATGTCAAGTTTTCACCACAAATGAATCTATCTTGTCAATTAAACATAACAAATACGAATTGGAAAAATATCAGCTCTGTTGTGATATGAATACGGCGAACACACTTTCTGTCTGAAAGTTGACAATCTGATTTGAAAACTAAAGCCAACAAATATGAATTACAGTAAAAAGTGGGAAATAAAAATATTCGATCTATGTCTGAGTTACAAGCAATTTTCTATAGCCTTAAAACAATATGGGTCAATTTTCATTTGAAAATTGGTAGGTGAAAAAGTTCATAAACGGGGGCCATACGAACCGAATAATTGTCAGCGCAATGATCGCATTCTTCCTGAATGCTTAGCTATAGATAGCTTTTGTAAACGTATTAGTAATTTCATGGATGCCTTTAAAAAGCGATTCTTCAGAGGAAAATTTTCTTTCTTCTTATTTAATATTGATACAAGTTTTTCGTTGTAGAAATCGTTTTACCGCCGCGGTTACTGTGCCTATGAAGTCGTTGTGGCGCCGTGGTTACTGAGCATGTTGGGAGTATCGTCGTTAAAGATCTCCGTAGTTATTGCAGGGAATAGTTGCGGGTTGTCGTAGACACCAAACAACCTATATCCCAGTAGATGTTTATTGAATATTATAATGTTTGAGTCACACTTCTCGTGGCTATGAAAGGCTTGGTGGCCTTTTTGTGACGACTGAATTGTTAAGTTGTGTACATCAATTAAGTTAATTAAGAAGTGTAGATAAGCACGAACTAAGAATGTTCCAGTAATCACGAATCTACATGTACGTGCAGGTTTGGCAGAGGAGAGACTCATAGCCCTGCAGCACAATGAAATGCAAGTGTGTTGAGATTATGATGATAAGTTGATATTTTTTTCCGATCCGTCGAACTCATGTTTAAATAAAATATTTGAAATGTTTTGATAGTAAAAAATCTTTTCAATAAAAATAAACTTTAAAACTCCGTTGCCTAAAGATCGTGCTAACAAGATTCTTTAAAACTTTGATGCTTTATTTTGACCGACAATGAACGATTTCCATAAAAACAAATGGCAGTGTACAATCAAAAATTCTTAATGCTCAAAAATTCTTTCAAATGCGCATAGAAATCGCTTTTTTTTAATCCGCAAGGTAGAAAGGGGATAAATATCACCTTTTTATATTTGAACTACATACTTAGAAACTGTCGAGTAATGTTTTGAAATTGGTGATGAATGTAAAGATAAAAATTTGTCTAATGAGAACTTAGTTCTTTTTCAATATTTAGTTAAACGACATCCATTATAGAATCATCATCATCATCACAAATCTGTGTAATCAGCCCACTGCAGGGCTATGAGTCTCTTCTCTATGTGACGAGCAGAGCCATTCTATTCGCCACACATTTATTTACACAACTGTTTGGACATAAAAAGAAGTGGTATAGTTGTTGAAATGAAGCAAAATTAATAGGGTAAGGTAAATTACTTCAATTACTAAACTCACTTAACACCTTTTAATATCAAGGACTTCTGAATACAACTGTCTATCGACCGCCATTTACCTATACAGGGTGGAATTTTTTAATGCCACCTGGAGGGAAAGTACTCTAAATAATAGAGATAGCAAAATCTACTCCAAAGAAACAGTCCTTTACTTTTGAAAAGAAGTAAAACCTCATTCAAAGATTTTCAAAATCTCTCAAAAATCTGTAAAAATAACACCCTGTAATATTATTGCATCGATCGTTAGGGTCAGTCACAAGAATAAAATCTCTCTAACATACTAGGTTAATTTAATGAAAGGAAAAGTGAGTTCGATTCCTGGGTGAAGCAAGCGAATTTTCGTAAAATCTTTGAATGCCTTTTTATTTATTTTCCAAAATAAAGGAATGTTTCTTTGAGTAAAATTTACTACATATATTATTAAGAGTACTTTTCCTCCAGCGTTAGAAAACTCCACCCTGTTTATGAAGTCTGTCGCCATATATCATCGCTCCGGTGGTGATGTATTCCGGAAATGTTTAATATAGATCCAGTTCCTTCCTAAGCTTATTTGTATTCCATCTTTGACCTCATCTTCACTTATCACCAAGTAAGATTGAGGTCAAACATTGGTTTAGTCACCAAATTTCAAAACAATACTCAAAAGTAATCCCAATGTTCCTACAACACGAATTTTATGCAGGACCTTGAAATTTTTACATCTGTTGAAACATATTCTTAGATGTGCTTAGATTTTTTTGGCTTTGATTTTGCAGCAAACTCTGTAGGGGCTCTTTACAGGTTTACTTATTGTTGATAGGCAAACATATTCTTGTTTGACTTTTCCGGACGATTCAAATAAAACTCCCAATTTATGTTTAGCTTCAAACAAATAAGTCAAAGTCATAATAGTGTCCAAAAAGCTTATTAATCTAAACCGATTAACAACTAATGAAGCCTTCATACTTAATCCCTGAAGGCCTTATTATATAGGCTTTCATCCCAATTCAACTTTGAACTTTCATGTAATAATTATTTTGGTCTTATCTAAATGCAAATTTCGTAGTAAATTTGATTACATAAATGCACACTCATCTTCATAAATAGTAGTTACGTCGTATGTACCACCGTCCACAACCTTTGACGTTTTCCGGCTGTAACGATATATTATATTACTAAACATACGAGTATACCAACGTTGTATACCACCAAATGTCCGATGTTGGTTCTAGGGTTTCTTTTTGTAATGAAGTTAAAATACAAGTGACTAAAATACAAGTTAAGCATACGAAAAGAACTGGATCTTTAAAAAGCCAATAGAAATAATAATTTGAATCAAAATCCAATTTAATATTTGGCTGTCGACTGTTGTGAGTGTGACTGGTGACAAATTATAGATACTAAAGGAGAGCACTCTGAACTCGATTCTGATCATAATCATATGTAATAAAAGTGGGTACCAAATTTTTACCAGAAATCCCTCTGAATACATAAAGAGACCTTACTACACTTTTCCCGACGCGCTGCCTCAGACAACACGCAGATGGCAGTGTTCCCACAACAAGCACACCACCACCCGCTAAGTATCTATTGCATTGCGTAATGAATTCTTTAACTTTCGATTAAGTTTACTCAGTAAATAATTAATATATTTTTTTTCTCTTCATGTGATCCCCCAGTCCCACCCTGTATAAAAGATGATCGCTAGCCAGGCAAACCTTGAAGGGGCCGCTTGGAATAGACGTTTTTGACGGCACGCTTATCTGGGGGCGGGAAGGGCTGTGCTTAATCGTTTTTACAACAGTAATGGTGATAAATTCACTTCTGGCACTTGTTTTTCGGCAAAAATTGCGGAAAAACATGAAACCGTAACTAGCTTTAGAAAATTACTCAGAGTAGTTCATAATTATTGTTGGATATACATATATGTATTTATGCAGCCATCTAAATAAGCTATTGGTTCTTACTTATACTATTATTGTTTTCATAATTACATGCACATCATGCATAGTACTCCATACATACACACCCAGACCAATGAGCACAATAATATAAATAACTGTATTTTGCCCGCAACTTCGCCTGCGTGAATATCGGTAATTTATCATCATCATCAACCATAGCCAGTAGACGTCCACTGCTGGACATAGGCCTCCCGCAAGGTTTTCCATGACGCTCGGTCCTGCACAGCCGCCCTCATCCAGCGTTTACCGGTGACTATGACCATTGGATAAGGGTATTTCTCCAGAGACAATTTTTTTTTATGTCTTTGGGTTTATTTCTGTAACTAACCAACATAAATGGATGAATTTTTTTTGGGAGCAGCTCAGCTTTGTCCCTTACAAGTAAATTTTGTTTTTACAATATTTGCAGCCTAGTTATAAATTAAAAAATAATTAGTTGGTTCTCCTGATTCATATGGCGCGTACGATTACCATTTTCCAGAACATAATGGTCCATGTATCAAATTCAAAAAATGAATTATAATATTATATCGAAAGGTTCTCTTACAAATAAAATTTGTGTGATTACGACTAGAGTTACATGATGAAAAAATCAAAAGTCCGGAAAAAAGTCCTAATTTCCAATGCAAAATCCTAAAACATTTTAGTTTAAGAATTTTCTGTCAAACGTACTATTTAACATTATAAAATCGTAAAACTACCGTTTGTATTGTATGTATCTTCAAAAATAAAGTATAATAAAACTAATTAAGCCTACTTATTTGGATAAACAAGTACTGATTCTAACTGTGAAATTATTACCAAAGGAAGATTACATTTTTATGTTAACCTTTTAATAAAGAGATTATTAAAACTGAAAAAAAGATTTTATGGGAAATCCTTAAAATCCTGAGATAGCAATCCTCAGTAGAGTTCAAAAATCCTGAGATCTCAGGACAAATCCTAAGTAAAGTAAATAAGAAGTGTCCGGCGTATAATACTGATTAATATGGCATAAGCTGGGCTTGACCGTATTTTATTTATTTATTTTTCATTGTACACATGGAGTAAGAAACAATTTGAATACTTAACAATGTTATAAGTACACGGCACAATAGGCGGCCTTATCATCTAAAGATGATCTCTACCAGGCAACCTTGTTCCGGCACCTTGTTCTGACCGTACTTGGTCAGATAAATAAATTAGGATAGGTTTCAGCATTTTGCAGCTAGGTAGCTTAGATCATGGTGTCATGAAGGCAAACGTGATTCATCTGTGTTTGGTTTAGGTGGCACTATGATAACAATGCCTATTTTATAAAAATAATATTATATTAAAACTTCAATTTGTGTTCCAATTGTAGGTAAGTTTCTGATTCATTGGTGCCTGATTCATATGAGCAGAGCACCATATGGATATGGTTGGATGGATATGGCACCATATGCATATGGTATGGAAAATTATTTTCCTTTCCATCAAGAAAGGAGTGCTGTAACCCTAGTCGTAAAGCAAGAGAAACATTTTTCATAAAGAAATTGCCTTGAAACGTATTTTACGCAGATTTCAGTAAAGACGTGCAAGATTGGATTCAAGATCTGAAGAGTCACTAAAACTGCCGGAACAAGTAAAAGCGCTTAAAAACGTGATAACAGATCAAACTTTCATAAAAGACCACACTTAAATCTACCTGAAAAATAATAAATACAGCTTTTTGTCTAAACTTTTGCTACAAGAATCAACAAATTCTAATTCATCTGGATATAGAATTTTCAAACATGAATATCTCAAGAACATCCATAGCAAAACGAGTCCCTCATTTAAATATTACCTATATGATGTGCGGTATATTCATTATATATAAACTTAAGCAACAGAGTTAAATTGAAATATTATTTTGGCCAGATGAATCGGTCAAATAATGAAATTTTAGAGAAATACCCATAAAACGGAAACAAACATAAAAGCAAACGTCTATAAAAAATAAAAGATACCAAAAACCTCATAGTTTCTGTAACATATTTCTGTAACACCTTAATATCTAATTTACTTCTATTTCATTTTAGACCAGCTCCCTCAAAGTTGAGAGTTTTAATTACATGAACGGTGTCGTCATTAGGCTAAGCTTGGTTCACAGAAGAAAACTTTTAATTGGATGCTTGAAGCCACTTCAAGTATTCACAGCGAAGATAATAAGTACATATTTTATTCATACTTACTTAATAAAATTAGAAAAATTATACTCATATTACAATAGTTTTTAACTTGCCAATTTAAAGTTAACTAAACTAGAAAATGATGTAATCACGTCATAATCTCCCAAAAAGTCAAGAATATATCACAAAAGTTTATTAATGAAAGGGATCCTCAAAAGGCTACAACACGTCATCGTCATAATGATGATTTAGATAGAGATTAATTTATGGGTCTTCAATACTAGTATTCTAGTATCCCGATATAACAGGGAGCTTAATAGATTCTGTACCACCTTGATGTTGTATAATAACGATGGCTTTACGTCTATAGTAAAGCTTATAGTATTAGCTAATACTAGTCACCGCGCGCGGTTTTACCCGCGTATCTTTTGATCCCGTGGGAATTTCAGGATAAAATATAGCCTATAACCTTCCTCAAGAGTTGGGCTATCAAATGCAAAAAGAGTTTTTCAAATCCCACTTGTAGTTTCTGAGATTAGCGCGTTCAAACAAATAAACAAACAAACAAACTAAAAAACAAACTCTTCAGCTTTATATATTAGTATAGATAGATTAGCCTAAGTATTAACAATAAGTATTTTAACAATAAAATAGTTATACAGGCGTGTTTAATAAGGTTTGAACACTACAGTCGGGTGGAAATTATTGAAATTTTATTTTAAATTCTGAGATAAGTAATCTCAAAAGATTTGAAGGTAAATATTAAAATCGAGAATACATAAGCGAAACAATTAAAACTGAAAAAATTGCCACAAAAGCAGATATTTAAACACAAACAATAAATCACAATCAGTAACTTAATAAAAATCAACGTGCCAAAATAAAGTAATTGATTGAATATGCGGTAGTAAAATTTCAATAAAAATATTGTTTCCATATTCCATTACATGTCATGTACGCTGTTGAACGCTTTAGAGCTAAATTCAAAGGTGGCTTTAAAGTACATATATTATTAAGTACCTTATAGTGTTTTCGAAAATAATAGCAGCTATTGTTTAGTAAAATAAAATTCCCATAATTCTTTCCTAAGCCCCGAGTGATTTCATCTTCGACATTATTTTCAACCGACTTTTAAAAAGGAGGTTCTCAATTCATCTGTATGTTTTTTTTTGTCAGATCAGATTAGTCTAAAAGAAATATATAAAACATATATTTTTTTATTGCTACAAAATAGATTTTGAAAATATACGATATTTAACATTAAAACATCGCCCGAGCTACAATAAGCTTATGAAATTGCTAATAATAAATAATTGTATAATAATTTAAGCCGCAGTGACGGACTTAATGTGATTGCTTTTGCAGATGACAAGTTCACGATATACTCGTAGTCAAGCTATTTCAGGTTTAATTTCCGGTTGACATAATTATATCCCTTTATTGTTTGAAAAGCCTGTAGGTACCTTGGTACAATAGTACACTTGGTATATATTTTTTTTAAGACCAAGATTTTGACCTCAATCTTACCTCATAGTAAATGATGATGAAATACGCGGGCCTAGGAAAGAAAGCATAGCAAAGATTTTATAAACTAAAAAATTATGGAAGTAGTTATTTTGTTTAATTTTTTGTTATTCGATCAAATCAAAATTATACTTGATTTGTTTGCACATAAAAAATAACAGTTTGTTACATTATCTTAGCAACAGCAACCTCGATGAAGCTAGTACGTCTACAAAACTGATTTTCAATTAGCTCCACACAAATCAGAAAAACACGAAAAATTCTGCTTGATTACTTATATATTTTTATGTTCTAGTACAATTTTATCGCAAAGCGATCATCTCAGATCTCTTTGATTTCAAGCAATAAAATTTCTAGTTGATTTTGTTATTTCATATTTTACTTTTAGAATAGAATAGAATAGAATAGAATCAGTTTATTGCATTAATACACACAAAAATTACAATTTAAGTTAAAAAAACAAAACAGCATGCATTATAAACAAACAATAATTCCTCTAAAAAAACAGGACATTTAAAACACTTATACAATAATTACTAAGACAATAATTTAAGGAATCTTAAAAAATATATATATATATATCAACATAAGTAACGTTTCATATTAACTAGTGTGTGTAATATTGCAAAAGGTCATAGCTCAATGTTCATATTTGCTCAGGTGAGCAAATCATTGATTTTCAGCTATATATTACCTTAAGGGTACGTGTTGAGTGAAATAAGGTTTTTAATTAAAATTAATACTAAAAGAGAAATAAAACAATGTGGTGAGATTAGTCGTAGTGCTTTCAATTTCAATTAAGTATACTTAATACCTACACTACCTACCTAATATGTCATACCTAATCTATACATATAATAAAATGGTAGGAAAGTCAAAACTGTACATTGAATATTTTTTTAAAAGAATACTTGGGGTATGATCTACAATCGAAACAGAAACAAAAAATATAGTTTTTAGAATTTTTGTCTGTTTGTCTGTTTGTCTTTCCGGGATAAACTCAAAAAGTACTGCATGGATTTACTTCAAATTTGGCATGAAGATAGTTAAGAAGTCGGGTCAACATATAGGCTACATATTATCACGCTAGCAGTGTTATAATCGTAGGTGCGTTTGGTGCTGCATAGCGTTCACGCAGACGACGTCGCGGGCAGCAGCTAGTTAATAATATAAGTAAGTAACTAAAACAATATTGTGAATCAATTATATAATTTATAATAATATAATGATTAAATTTAAAATAAAATGATAATTCAAAAAAAATATTAATAATAAATAATAATTCAATTTATAATAATATAAAAAGCAAACGCAAAAGCACGGGTTCGCCGAGAGCAAAAACAATAAAGAAGAAGAAAGGCTTAAAAGTCGATGCAATAACTATTATAAAAGTTTCTGTCTATTTAAAATATATAATTTAAAATGTTTTTTGAATGTGGTTTTAGTTGGGAGTTCTCTAAGAGGCGGGGGAGTATCGTTCCAGCACTTTGTTGCCTGATGACGGAAACTGCCCTCAAACGCTACTATTCTGTGCTTTTGGTTCTCCAACGGTAAGCGTGCATTCCGCATGCCACACAGTCCGCGAGACACAAAAAAAGTAAGCTTTTCGTGTAGATATTCGGGTCTCCTCAATTTGATTATGTCAAACATAAGACATGCCAGGTGCAACTGCCTGCGCGATTTCATATTAAGAATAGATGCCCTATTTAGATGTGGTGTGATGTGGCTACGGGGAGCAATTGTAAAACAAAACCTGCAGCAGGCATTTTGCACTCTCTGTATCATGCGCTTTTGGAGTCACTAACGTAAATGCTCTAAGTGAATCTGTTTTAACGAAGATTAGATTAAGAATAAAGATAATTGTGTAGCTTTATACTTTTTCTCTTAAAAACACCAACAAAAAATGTGCTATAATATCTATCCTACGAGGGTGGATTGAAAAGTTCGCGGCCTAGTCAAGAAAACAGAATAAAGTACATACAAAAATATTTTTATTTTTCGACGTAATCTCCATTTCGCTCTATGCACTTCTTCCATCTGCTTTCCAGAGCTGCCATACCTGTTTTAAAAAAAGATTCCTCAAGGTCTTCAAAATACAGGTTAACAGCGGCTTCGACCTCTTCATTCGTTAAAAATTTCTGCCCACCGAGGTGTTTTTTCAGGTTTGGAAACAGATGAAAGTCCGAAGGTGCCAAATCAGGAGAATAAGCTGGATGTGGCAACAATTCGAAACCACAATCACGAATTTGAGCCATAGACTCGACAGACGTGTGGACTCGGGCGTTGTCCTGGTGAAACAACACTTTCTTTCTCAGTAATCCTGGGCGTTTCTGTTTAATTTCTTCACGTAAACGGCACAGAAGGGTGCTATAGTGCGCAGAGTTTATTGTTTCGCCTTTTGGAAGGTAGTCCACCATAATGACACCCTTAGCATCCCAAAAAACCGATGCCATCACCTTGCCAGCCCACAGAATTTTCGGAGTTGGTTCACCTGATTTTTTCCATTGTTTGGATTGTTGTTTTGATTCTGGGGTATAGTGGTGAACCCAGGTTTCATCCATTGTCACAAATCTGTCAAGAAAACCTTGTGGATCAGCCTCAAACATCTCCAAACAGTCGCGAGAAATCGTGAGTCGAATTCGCTTTTGCTCCACTGAAAGCAATCTGGGGACCCACCTAGCCGAAACCTTAGAAAAGCCGAGTTCATGGACAATGATGTTTTGCATTCGTTCATATGAGATGCCTATAGTGTCTGCAATTTCTCTGATAGTCAATCTACGGTCTTTCAATATGAAATCACACACTTTATTGATGTTTTCTTCGGTCGTAGACGTCATTGGCCTGCCGGAGCGAGGGTCATCTTCGATGTTCTCTCGTTTTTCTTGGTGGTAGGATCCCTTCTGGGTCCGCCTGGCTAGCGACCACCCTTTATATAAAGTCTGCCGCCAAATGTTACCGCTCCGGCGGTAATGTGTTCCGGCAATATTGTATAAAGAGCCAGTTCCTTCCTAAACCCGTGTGCTTTCATCTTCGACCTCATCGTCACTTACCATCAGGTGAGATTGAGGTCAAACGCGGGTTTAGTCTCTTATAAAAAAAAAAAAAAAAGTCCACGTTTAAATTCTGCAACCCATTTTTTCACAGTGGGATAAGACGGGGCAAATTCTCCTAATGTTGTTTGCATGTCATCATGGATCTCTTTTGGTGTTAATCTTTTTTTAAACAAATATTTAATCACAGCACGTTGTTCAAATTTCTCCATTAGTGAAAATTTGTTCTACACACGTATTATTTTATTTATTTATTTATTTATTTATTTATTTACACTTTATTGTATGCCTTACAAAAAATACAAAAAATTTAAACACATAAAAAAAAGATATACAATTGGCGGCCTTATCGCTGTGAAGCGATCTCTACCAGACAACCATATTTATATTGTTCGTAAAATTTTATTTAAACAAGATATCAAATTGAAAAATTCGCGGGCTGACAGTTCAAAATGACGGCAGAAAAAATAACAAAAGTTTTTTTTTTAAGACGACGAATTGGAAATTTGGGTGGTGGGGATCTCGATTTTTCCCAGCAGTTACAAAACATATGAAAGTGATATTTTATAATATGATTCTTCATTTAATTGACTCCATTTTAGCCGTTGCAAAAACACGATTTGTTAACTTTTGTAACAGAGAAAAAATTGTCAAAGAATCCTCTTTTAAAACAGAGATTTGTATACTACGGGCAAACTAGACCAGTTATAGAACCAAAATTTTCTTAGTAAATTAGTCTTATTACCCACTTCAATATGCCCGTTATGTTTTTCAAAACTTTTTTGTAGGTTTTGATAAAAACGAAATAAATCATTTTGTCGTATACGACCTTTTTGAACAAGCTAGTCCGCGCGTGATCTTGTATGAAATCAATCTCCCCTCAGTGACCTCAGTCCCCCGGTGACCACTGTCAACGATGGGTCTATGTCAGTCGAGCAAGCGCCCGCCATCGATCGCTGTGCAAAATTTAACGCAAAATCTACTTACAAATAATTAATTTAAAATGGGAAAAAAATGTGTGTTGAATTATTCTAAAAGGAAAAGGAAAGCTTGTTTTATTGAGCTATGTAAAAATATGACTAAGAAAAGGTAAGTAATCGTCATTTTTATTTGTCAGTCACATTGTTTGTTTATAATAGTATTTATACTTAGTAAATAGGTAGGTCTTACTTTTTGGGTACTTAGTAGTCCAAAAAATATTCTAAAGAATGTGAGAGTAGTTATATTGCGTTTGTAATTTATTTATTTTTATTTATGAAAAGTCGATCGCAATTTCGTGGTTATTGTAGTATGGGTTCACAATTGCAATTTACTGTTATTATAACTAAAAGTCGACTGCTACTTATAAAACTATTTGAATTTTAATAAACGGTTTTTATAAATAATTACAAAAATACTTTTCAGAAAAAAATTGTTAGACAAAGTTCGGAGAGTACAGTCATGGAGTCGTCTTTGAATCTCAGTGAAAATAAATCAATGACTTTTGATTTTACGGAACAGTATGTATACATAATACTTGCCTACATTCATATTAATTTAATGATCTACTTGCTTCAAATATCAGTTCTCTTTTGAAGTAATAATATTTTAATTTATAATTTCGTTTATTATAGAAAACAAGACCATAATTCACCGATCTATACAGAGTTACAAAACGTGCTGCCCACGTAAGATTTTATCACGTATCTATCAACATTATGATAACGATTATGATGCGTAGGTGGAAAACGCATAAATTATTCCCAAAGACGTTCCTATCAAGCAAGATGCTCAGGAGCTGTGATATAATTTAATACCGGGAATTTGTTGTCGACCGTTCATCGTAACATATATGGAAACAGCCCCATAAAATCCATAAAGAAGCATGAAAATGCAATAAACAGTAAAAGACTTAAGACGAAATACAAGAAAAGAAAAAAAATCGTACTTTGGTACTAAGAACGCTTAATTTAGATTATGGAAAAGTAGTGGATAAACCGGATTTTAACGAAGATACTTTAAAAAAAGCTAAAGAGACTTGTGCAAAATTTGATGAAAACAGATGAAGAACTTAGAGACGTCGAAAAACGAACCATATTACAAAGTGAATCAGGGGAATGGTCGGAACTGCGACGGAATATGTTAACAGCCTCAAATTTCGGCAAAATTATTAAAATAATACAAACAAATTCTTGCAAGAAATTCGTTAAAAATTTATTGTATACACCCAGAATTGATCATGTTCAATCTATTTGCCATGGAAAAAAATATGAGAAAATAGCTCTCGAGCAACTATCTTCAATAAATAAAGTCAAAATTGAAAATTGCGACTTATTAATCGATGAAAAGTATCCTTTTCTAGGTGCTACGCCCGATGGTATCACAAATGATATGCTGATAGAAATTAAATGTCCCATAGCGCTTTTTAAAATTGGCACAGAAGAGGCAATTAAAAAGAACAAGCTAAACATTTATACAAAAAACAAAAATGGCGACATAATCATAAACCAAAAGTCGGATTGGTATTTCCAAATTCAGGGACAATTGCATATCTACAAAATGAAATATTGCCTTTTGGGGATATGGTATGGCGACAACAAAATAAAAACGGAAATCATAGAAAAAGATGACAAGTTTTGGACAGATGTTATGGAACGAAAATTGCTAAAATTCTATTACGATTGTCTTCTTCCTGAACTTGTCGATCCAAGACATATTAGGAATAAGCCAATTCGTGATCCAGAGTACGTTATTGGAAATAGCAATGAAAATACTGACCCAAATATTACTCATAATTCTGTTTCTGGCGTTGATGAAGTTGCTAATGCTGCAACCTCAAATATCGTTATACCATTTTCTAAATATTAACTACAAATATGTAAATGCTAGTGTGTCTTGTATTTGATTTGTATACGTCTAGTATTTTTTATATGTGAAAAAGTAAATGTTTTCAATAATAAATGATATTATATTACTTAAGTAATGTGTGAAATAAAAATATGTTAAGTAATTTGTATTTAATTTAGTAGATAAACTGTAAATAAGTGAAACAATAAATATATAAAAAATTAAATGTTCATATTTATAACTGTGTAAATTGTTAATAAATATGTGGCGTTATTAATATTCAAATGCAAATGATTACATGTAATAAAATAAAAAATACCTTTCATGTTTATTTTTGCTATAATCTGCCGTATCTAACTTATAAGTGGCGTGGCCTTGACATTGCATTTATACCTCACTTTTAATTAGGCATTACAAACTATGTTTTATTTTGAAAGTGTAGTTAAAAACTATTAAGTAGTTTAGTAGTAATAGGTAGTGCAAGATCAAATAAAAGTTATTCAATTTTATTGAGTTCTGTTGCATTTAGAAATATTAAAATAAAAAAACAAAAAATAAAAAATAAAAATTCTAAAGTTCATAACTTTTTTATACACTGAATTTGGCCAAATAATTTTTGTTAATATTCATCAGTACTAACCCTAACACCAATATCATCATACTCTCCAACTGATTGTAACTAGGTTTATTGATATTTATAATTATGTAAATAAAAATAAATTAAAAAGTGTTGTATGAGCAACTCTATAGAAGTCTCTGTTCCAGCGGGCTCTCTTGACAGCTATCAGGGCTGTCGTGACGCTACGAAGTCGACTGCGAGATGCAACTCGCAAGCCGCGTAAAAGTATCGGGGTGTTTGCGGGTAGCGGGGCGCAAACTCTCAGCTTTAGATAAATTGTTTAGCGATTCGTCACCTTAATGGCCAGGCCGCGAACTTTTCAACCAATGTAGTATTTTAAATTTCTTCTCATTACTTGCTCTACGCAATCAATAGGGCTTATTATCTTTTTAGACCTTTTATAAAATGTAAGATCAGAATAAAGGAATAGTCCTAATATTAGAGCTAAGTACTTATTGACCGGATATAAATGCATTTAAAAAAACAAGAATTCATAGCGTCGTCCATCAAAATAATTTTGTTAAACTTTTTTTCAATTGCTTTAAAACCAACATTTATGTTCAAATATATATTTTTCATTCATCATGTTTAGTTTTTTTTCCGAGAGTAAGGTTTTATTTTGATTAAACAAAATTCATTTGATAATTAATCAATTGTAGTAAGCATGTTCCGTACTGTTTGATAGATAGAACAATCAAATCTCTAAAAATAGTTTAACAATAAATGAACACCAAGCCCGTGATCGAATCCAAAATAATTTACACAATATACGTATAGAGTATACATGGGGTTAGCGATAAAGTAATTGGCTAGAAACCCGGTTTCCGTTATAGACGTTGATCTGTGCCTGATAGGAGGATCCTGCATTTTATTATCACCACCCTCTCAGCTGTATACCGTAGCTGTATACTGTGAAACTATTTGTTAAATTAAAAAACATGTGCTCTCTGGGATTAAAACAAGAAAGTAATTGGAATAAAGTGATGCAATTGTGTTTTTGTGTTGGGTTTCATGAAATAAAAAGGAATGTTTGTATTCTTTTTGTGTTTATGTACAAGAGTTTACGTTTCATCAAAACATTTTCTCTTTCGAAATGGGTACGAAGTTTTTCTATAAGGTCAGTGACTTCAGAAAATGATTCAAAATAAATAAAATTACTTTACTTTCGAATGAAATAATCAATCCCTTAAAACGCGTTGATAATGCCGACAGAATGGTCACAGAACTAGTCATAATATATTCTACTACTCACAGTGTATTAGAAGTGGACGGTAAAACATCTAACTTTAGATATTAAACGTCAGTTAAGTACATCCTAAAGTTTAAAAAAAAATATATTAATTACTAGCTGTTTCGCGCAATTTCAAAATCCCGTAGGGATATTAGGATAAAAAGTAGCCTCTGTGCTATTTCAGACTCTACACTATCATTATGCTAAATTTCATCCAAATCCTATGAGCCGTTCTGCCCGTTTTTAAGGAAGAAATTTCCATGCATCCATCCACTTTTCACAATATTATTAATATTAGTATAAGAATATTGGGATATTATCATTACTTAACAAAATATACAAAATGTCACCTATAAAATGTTCATAGAATAAAGATACGTAAGTGTTAGTCTTTACATACATGTTATACCTTTTATCTCAGTAACCCATGTATTCGTTTAATTTATGAGGCTGACATGATATTTGCAATATTAAACCCTCGTCAAAAATAAAGGAAAAAGAAAACAAGTTTTTTTTATGGTTTGGTAATAAAGTTCCCAAATTAACGCTTTCATCATAATTCAAAGACATCGTCAAGCGAAAATTGTGTTCAAGGGTTCTCATAAAATATCTGAACATATGAACCATAAAAGCTCTGCGGTGTAAGGTGGCGTGGTAATTGCTCTTTACTTTTTTCCACTTTACTTAAGATTACAGGAACTATATCCGGGATATTTTTAAATTACGAATTTACACAATGTCACTCTTGAATGTAGTTTTGACCTACAACATCAAAGATTATTTTAATTTTGACAATATTGGCTACTAAATGATACATTTTGATAAGTGAGCGTATATTTGAACAAATTGAACCCACTTTTATCAAAGTATTCCTGTGCCTAAAGTAGATATTACAAGAACGTGTGAAAAAGGTCGTGGTCAAAGGCCGGTCAGGCTTCACAGACTGTGGCGAAACCCGGGTTAACTCGCAATAAGGTGATGTTGTATGTGTGGTGGGATTGGAAGGGCATTATTCATTATGAGCTGTTACCACCAGGCAGGACTATCAATTCTGAACTCTACTGCGAACAACTTATGAGAGAGAATTAAAACAAGAAGTTGAGAGAAAGCGGCCGGAATTGATCAACAGAAGGGGTGTGGTGTTTCATCATGATAACGCTAGACCTCACACATCTATAGCCACCCAGCAAAAATTAAGAGAGTTTGGCTGGGAGGTTTTAATGCATCCGCCGTATAGTCCTGACCTTGCACCTTCAGATTTCCACCTGTTTCGGTTTCTTCAGAATTCTTTAGGCAGTCTTAGGTTAACGTCACGAGAGGACTGCCAAATCCACTTGTCGCGGTATTTTGATGAGAGGTCCCAAAATTTTTATAGCAATGGGATCATGTCCCTACCTACAAGATGGCAAAATCCTGTAGGTAGGGATTATCGAACAAAATGGTACATACATACTTTAGTTAAATGTCAATAAACTATATTAAAAAATGTTTTGAATTTTCTTAAAAAATGCGAAGAAACTTTTTCCCCAACCCAATAGTTCAACTTGAACAGTTGTTGACACGGGTGTCGGTCATTACTTATGGTACTTATGGTCTGAGTGTGTACTTATTGTTTCCCTGTACCTACATCCTGAAAATCCTGCATCACTAGTGATTTGGGGTTGCGGAATACTTGCTTAACATAGTAATTGGATAATGGATTTCCGAAAAGTAACTCTGATTGAATTAACCTTCAATCAAAACAAAAAAACAAGTGCTAGTCCAAAATCTTAAATAAGAATATTCGAGCTCGTTTCTGTTTTTTTATTTTGCATTTATTTTTATTTTATTTTATATTTCTTTTATTTTATAAAAATAACTAAATAGTTGTCAATGAATCTTAACAGTTTTTTTGTGTCCACAGTATTAACCACAGTATAAGGGTGTTACCACATTTTTTTAGTTACGGCGACGATCGATGGCAGAATGGATTACTCAAATTCGATCGACAGTTTTTACTAAAAAAAAAAACCGGTCGACGTCGGTCGATTGGTATGGTAACACCCTTAGGAATTATGTTTGTGATGCAAGTGTTCCTTTTTTTAACCGTTAGTAAAGTGTTGCCATTTGTGGAAGTTAGGGTTTTATTTGATTTTTATAACGGAGAATCGTAGCATCCATTCCGATTTAACTCTTAATATACTAATAAACTAGTTTACAATTTTGAGAATTTTAAAGAAATTATCTAAAATATAACTTAAATAAAGTGCCAAGATTATTATTTCAAATACTGATCTACTCGGGATCATTTTTAACGAAATCTATAACAAAATTGGGATCTATAGATTATGTAAAAAGGTTCCTTTCTATTCAATTTTTTATCCGGAATCACAATTTTTATTGAATGAATCCATACAATGGCCGAATCGTGAACGTAAAAAAAGACAAAAGCTATTTGTCAATACAGCCTACACTGATTGGCTGGGCACAGATTGATGAGGTAATTTTACGACCCAGCTATGATAGAAATATCATTTGTAATATTTTATTGAGCTTCCAGTGACTAAATTTTTTTTGTGACTAATTGCAAAACGTAAGCACATTATTTTCTATTTGACACTTGAGTACTTAATTAATAGAATGGATTATATTGCCTTTTAACATGTTTCTTAGTCAGCAGCGCGTTGGCCTACCCAAAAGGTATCAATACAGGGTCCTGATTTATTATATTAAAATATTTTAAGAGCAGGTTAATAATGATGCATAAAATAAAATTATAAAATAAAATTATATTATATAAAATTATATATTATTAAATTTTTCTTAAATTGAAATTTTATGATTCTTTTAAGTGAACAAAATTTAAGTTCAATCTTTTATTTACTATTACATAGCAAGGAATAAAAAAGTTTCCAACTCTTTTTTTTAAGAAAATCACTTCACCTAAACAAAAATCTTACGCGGTTAGTACCTACGTATTCGAGCCAAGGTTGATGCCTCGCACTCGGGCGATGCGTGACCCACCTAGCATGAAGTTAGACGTAACAATGAGCAGTTGTTATGGTGTTAGGATATAAGTTTTCCTAACAGACCACTTTGGCGATAGGGTAACACTGTCTGCCTTAGATCAAACGAAAAGGTCAAAAAAACAAAATATTCCAGGCTTTTATTTCCTGCCAAAGAATGACATCCTACTGGAACGCCCCAAAAGGCGATCTCCATAGGTAGGGGGTCAATACTCCTATTACGAAATGGACCCTGCACGGGAATAAATCCCCGCCGACAGTGACAGCCGCTCGCCGTCGGATGCCATCGTGTATCCAGACAGTGTGGGAATCCCACTGCAGAGCCTGACCCACTAAACACCATCTTCTCCGATCCCTAACTCAAGAGCTATTCCTAGATCGTGTAATGAGCTACAGCCCAATGGGTTCGGGACTGTGCATTAGGTATCCTTACGTATAACCAGTATTAGGACACTGTAAACCTCAATGGAAAGTTTAGAGAATGACTACGGCTGATCCGCAGTAAACTGGTGGCATCCCATAAAAACATATACAGGGTCTTTCAATAAGGACGGGTCGTATCCGAAATGGAATAAAACAGGCTGTGTATGAGATATTAACGAAATTATTCTTTTATTTGAAAGATTTCAAAGATCCCCAAGGAAAGATCAAATTTATCAAAGTTCCCGATCTTGGTGGCCAATTCGTGTCACCTCTGCATGAAATGACCCTACCTTCAAAGCGTTCGTGCAGAATGTCCATTGCGCTGTGCCATCTTGCTGTAACCACATGTGATCCATGACCATATCGTACAATTTAGGCAAAAAAATTATAAAAATGGATGACTGCCTGTTGATTGCTGTCTGTCTGTTGAAAATTGGACCTCTAAGATTCATGCCACCATTCGAAGACGCGGCGGATATTTGAATGATGTCATATTCAAAACGATATGAAATAAATGGGTCGATCAAATAAAAGAATAATTTCGTTAATATTTCAAATATAGCCCGTTTTATTTTATTTTGAATTCGACCTGCATAATTATTACTTCTGTAATATTTTAGACTTCAAAGTTGTAAAATAAAATAAAACTTAAATGTTGAAATAAAACTTAGGTATCTAAAAATTAATACCATTACGAGTATATTTCAAAAATCTTGTTACAACGTGTTGAAATCCTGAAGGAATTCAATTCCCTAGAAGATGTGGAAAATTCTATAGTTTTATGTCACGAGTGCAGAGAACTTGTGGAATACTAATTGAAAGAAACCAGCTGGGGTAAAGTAAATTGGATATCCAATGGGTATCCATTAAGGATCCATTTCGACCAGTAAGCTTATTGGCTAACACGTCTGCAGCGGAATGCTAGATTAAATTATAGTAATATTTCGAATATGAAGTGCATGAAAATATCATCTTTATACAAAATTGATATATTTTCCATTTTTAATACTTACTTCTTTGATTACTTCTTAATCGAATAAGAATGTTTAAGTAAGTGAAATGAAAATATGTAACTCTGCTGTTATTTGGTTGATTTCTGAATTTATATCATTCACAAGCTCATTCTTTTTCGATTATTTTGCAGTAACAATGTAAAAAGTGAGACTTGCCCTTTAAGGTTTTTAGGGTAAATTCTAATCCCTAAATATGTACAGGGTGTTGTGAGGAATATTTTGTAGAATGCGAACCACACTATGAGTTGGAAATAATGAAGCTCGTTAAGTTTTTTTGTGATCGTTCCTTTTAGCCCAATTATGTTTTTTTTTTTTAACAATAGGAATACCTTTTTGATTTACATCTGACTTTTAGCAATTCCCTTCAGCTTAATTGTATACAAGCATTTAAACCTGTGAACTTTTGATTTCGAAGGATGTTTTTAATTGAATATTTTACCTTTTACAAGAGCTGGGTTACCAAATTGGTAATTTCTGAGATGAGCATGTCAAACATAACAAATTCTGTAACTTTATTACAATCGTGTAGTTGTGTACAGTCACGTGTAATACGATGTATACACTTCGCAACTTATTCGGTTGTGATAAGGTTCAAATTCAAATGAAAATGTTTACATCTTATTAGACGTGACTGTACTAAGTCTCATGTTTCTTCTGTACATAAAAATTATGAGACGTTTGTTTTCTGATGAAAATTGATTATAAAAGTAAATTTATAATTTAATTGCTATAATCAACGAATGCAGAGCATTAAAAAAACTGACTTCAAGTCAAAACTTTGGCTGAGTTAGAATGTCATCCACGTAAACATTCTCCGAAACCATACATATTGTTTTAAAACTTTGAAATTTTCAATCAAGTACCTCAAAATTTATATGGGACTAACTATGAAGTATGCTCTTTCATATGAAACAAAAATTTTCAAAATCGATCCATAATTGTCCGAAACATCGTGTAACAAAGACAAAAAAAACATACAGACGAATTGAGAACCTCCTCCTTTTTCGGTCGGTTGAAAAATACAAATACACCTACATGCAATACTCTACAAGATACACAATTGTTTTGAAACCATACAGTGCAATGTAATAGCATGCTTAATTTTTTTTTAAACAAGTTAGATATTGCTATTTTGATGAAAATAATTCCATTGTTTCTTTTCACGTCAGTATAAAGAACTGAAAGATGAAGAACAACTTTACTTTGATGAATATTTTAGCTCTGAGTTACCAAAGTGCGACTTCAAGTTCATTTATACAAAATTGCAAAAACAAGATTGTGGGAGCGGGTCGTTTATTTCGAATGAAATGTTTTATATACATAAATTATTAATGTTCTTATTACATTAATTAGTATTAATTAATTATTGGCAAAAATTTAATATACGGGTCAGTAATATGGATGGAATAGAAACCGGAATAGGATGGCGTTTATAAAAATTATTTAAACATTTTCAGTGGGTCGGTTTTTTGAAGGCATTTTCATAGCAATAAATAATTAGTTTGCTTCCATTTTGGTTTGGGTTTGATGATTTTATTTTTTATTTTTTATTTTATACTTTTTAGTGTAAAGCTTTTGTTCTGGGCTAGTTATCTAGTTTTTTCATAGTTAGTTAGGTTATACAGTTATAAATATTAGTTATAGTTTGTTAGCGATAAGTTTTGGGCTAGTTCTGGTGTCAGTAACTACCTACTACTTCTGGTAATGTAATGTTTTGGTACTGTAACATCATGACTTTGACCTACCTACTATTATACTTTTTGCCTGTAGGCCTAGGTAGAAAACTAGTCTTTAAGAAAGAAAAGAAGAGGAATAAAATTCCAACGAAAAAAAAAACGACGACTTGATGCAGCAAGAGATGGTCTTGTCTAGGTATCGCCAGCATGCTGCTCATGCTGCAGAAACGGACAAACGAAGAGAGATTCGCTTAAAAAAAACTTCGTGCGAACAGTCAGCTAATCTATACTTAACGAATATCTACAAAATATATGGAAACTAGCTTATTATGAAAAAACTAATAGCTAGCCCAAAATTAAAAGTAAGTAAATGAAAAACCGAAAAAACTGTAGGTACCAAAATCAATTCACCCAAACGTGAGATAATTGCCAATAAACATACATACCTTCCTTTTTGAAGTCACTTAAAATACCAAAAGTTTCTCAAAAATGGGAAAAATATCCTCTTAAAAACCGCAACAACATCGGTTCAGCCAAACGCAAGATAATCGTTGACAAATATAATTAACATTAACATTAACAACAACTCCTCTTAGTAACTTGACTACTTTTAATCAGAAGTTGCACAGGTAAATCTGCGGGAAACTGCTGGTATTCGGTAATTATTCGGCAAATCAATCAAATATTCAGCTGATTACAAATGTCGAATGTACGAAATACGAATGTTCGGCCGAACATTCGACTCATCTCTGATACAAAATAAACAGATAAATTGAGAAGCTTATTTTTTACAGTTGGTTAATATACTAAAACCTTCTCCTAAACATGACAAAATCTTTTTCTGAAAACCGCATCCAAATCGGTTCAGCCAAACGCGAGAAAATCGCGGGATACATACATTCTTACCTACAGGTCAAACTGAGAACCTCCTTTTTTAATTTGGTTAGTAAATAGTTTTTATTAGATTTAATTTGTATTTTAATTAAATCTACGTGAAAATATTTTTTTGTTAGAGTCAGTCCACTTTATGTAAATTTACATCGAACAATTAAAGATAATTTTAAATAACGCTTACAATATAATATGTAAGTATCTATTAGTTTCTGTCCAACCGTGGGAAAAGCTTTCTAACTGTTTCCTTGGAAGGAATAGCTACAACACCTTAATTTCCTCAAATACAACCAAATGCCGCCAAATGTTACCGCTCCGGCGGTAATGTGTTCCGGCAATATTGTATAAAGAGCCAGTTCCTTCCTAAACCCATGTGCTTTCATTTTCGACCTCATCGTCACTTACCATCAGGTGAGATTGAGGTCAAACGCGGGTTTAGTCACATATAAAAAAAAATACGAAAAAAATACAGTCCGGAAGTTGTCACTTTGACTGTGATGTCTTGTTGTAAACACCTTTAATGCATAACAAAAATGTGTAGTGGTTATATAAAAAAAAAACGTAGTCACGGTGTCTGTAGACACCGCATCGTAGGGCTTAGATGTAAGGTTTTATTAAACGTGATAAAATAGGGTTTTCTAATTATTTCTTTTTAACGTGCCTCTCCGACTAGCAAAGGTTGGCAGACAGTCTGTATAACGAGTCTTGCCTGTCTCTTCACTAAAATTTGATACAATTTTATGTCTAATGGTTACCGTTAGTCGTAAATATACTTATGTACTACCTTAAGTTTAATAAAATGATTTACATTTCTGATTGATTACAATACATAAAAAAATAAAGAAAACAAAAATAAAATCCCCGAATAAGCACACCAATTACATGGCCCCAAACTAAGGAAAGCTTGTGATATGGGATACCATGCAGCGAAATAGGGGGAACCTAGAATATAAATACTTATATAGATAAACACCCAGACCAGGATTTTTTTTTTCTATTTCCGGCGGTAGTCGAGCCCGCAACCACTGGCGTCTGAGGCAGATAGGTTTACCCCATCACAAAAGTGGTCGTGGTTTTATTTATTTATTAAAATAATAAATAAATGAAATCATCTATAAAATAAAATCATCATCATCTGTTGTAGCATTATAACTGTTTTGCTCTGACCAAACGCTACCTTAGTACGTGGATATTATTGTACTTATTGAAAATAATATCTTGCAGGCTTCCTTCTTATTATTGTTTTTTTTTTAATGTCACAATTTGAATTTATATGATTTTTAATTACCTACTATGAAAAATACTTATTATAAGTAACTGTTGTCAAACCTTTGCCGTTCCATTTTAATAGCTTTTGTTTTTGACACAAACTAACTAAAATATATTGAGCACGATGAGATTTTATTACCGTCACTGTTAAACAAGAGCCTTCGTGTACTATTTGTGTCGTAAAATATTTTACGAACACGCCTACTCGCAAAATGTAAAATAGCGCTGGACAAAGTTTTTGCACCAATTTTATGTTGCCCGTAGTCTGCCCTTTGAAACTTACCTTTACAATCGATACGGGATTTATGACCCAATTTTGATTATAAATGTGTACAAATAGCTCATCCGAATTAGCAAAATCAGGGGGAAAATTCGTGCAGTTTTTTGCAAAAAAGTTTTGAAAATCGGCACAGTAATGCGTAGTGGTATCCATACCAACATAATACTATAATCCTCAAGGGTGGGGGGTATGCAGGGTGTCTGTTGCCTATTGCCGGCTTTTTTTGAAACGCTACTTTTTTATTTTAAACTAGCTGTGCCCGCGGCTCCGCTCGCGATAATTTCGGGATAAAAAGTATCCTACGTTACTTCTAGTGCCTCTCATGATTCGTCGAGTAGTTTTTGCGTGAAAGCTGAACAAATATCCACGCTTTCATATTTATAATATTAGTAAGGATAAGGATTGACATTTTATAATATTTGACAATTAATTGTTTAGATCACTTTCACATGAGGCTTAAGTATCTATGGAACGAAAATACTTCAGCGCAAAGCTTCCGAGTAAACTATATTGAAAGTTGACCCGTCCGGCACGTGAACATGAAGATTTCTAGAACTGCTAACCTGGGAAAGAGCGACGTATAACTGACCATGCGAGAAACAACTGACACCGAGATCTACTCCAGCAACACGAAAAGTCAGCCCTTGAGCCTTATTGATTGTCATTGCAAAACACACCGATACTGGGAATTGCGTTCTTTTAAATTGGAATGGAAAATTATTTGGTATTATGGGAATTCTGGGAATAAAGACGGTTTCTCCTGCACCGCAACTTGTTAAAATTTGAGATATCCAAATAGAATTATACCCAGAAATATGTACAACTTACAACAGAAAAAGAAATGAAAATAAAGCTGAAACGCCTGTGCAATGCTATCTACCTTTACCTACTTCACTTAAAAATAAATAGGTACCTATAACTACAATAATTAATAAAAGTACCTACGCTTTTATCTAAAAAATACAAAAAAAAAACCGAACATAAATTAGCCAAAATTTGGAATTTGACCGAATATTTAAACACTAGGTACCAAAAAAACTAATACCTATTTTATAAAATAACAACGAAAGAAATTCAAATAAACTATTGAAAACTACTGAAAAGCACGGTTTATAATATCAATTATTGTCTGTCAATAAAATCGAACGCTCTGAACGCATCAACAGCCAAATATTGAATGAATTATAAAGCTTGCGCTCGCCTCCTGCCTTTTTATACCGTACCGCCGCGAGCCGCGTCGAGCGCGGCAACCGTTTGCGCAAAAATAATCCTTATTTCATTCAGTATTCACGCGCGATGGGTTATTAGCGTATTTCATATATAAGTTTGGTGTTTCTTTACGCATTTCTATGATTCTTTTTTTAATGAATAGGTAATGATGTAAATTTTTTTAAATTAGGAATGAGTGAGAGTATATAAACGTAAGAGTAAACAAATATAATCAGAAAGCTCCGAACTGCTAAGCTATCGGGATTTACACGTGTTATTGTGAGTCAACCATAAAATATAGACAAATAGGTACTGTTGTGGGATATTTTTTATATAATTTTATGAAGAATATTTCTGTCATTTCTATGTAGCTTTAACCATAAAGGCTGCACATGCGACGGAAGCTTAAAAAATGAAGTAATTTCTGTCGTTTTCCCAACATTTCCCTTCACTGCTCTGCTCCTATTGATTGTAGCGTGATAATAAGTATACTATAACCTGCCCAGGAGTATGAAAAATATTTTTACCAAGTTTTGTTAAAATCCGTCGAGTAGTTTTTGTTTCTATAAGGAACATACAGACAGACGGACAGACAGACAAAAATTTTACTGATTGCATTTTTGGCATCAGTATCGATCACTAATCACCCCCTGATAGTTATTTTGAAAATATATTTCATGTACAGAATTGACCTCTCTACAGATTTATTATAAGTATAGATGAAAATAAAACTAACTTGGTTCATTTGATTCCGAGGAATTTGATCCATCTGACTACGATGCCAGGGAAAAATACACGCTAAGGAGGTAAAAAATTAAAATATTTCACATCATCTTTGTGACTAAATTGGGACAAAAGAAATGAGACAAAAAATAAATTTATTATATTTGAAAAAATATATTATATGCTTGAATTTCCATGAACTTCTAACTCGTAAGGCAGTAAAAGCTTCAAGTAAAGTACTTCGATGAAGTATTTTGAATTGAATCTCCACTAAGAAAAATTCATTTAAGCCCGGATTTATCTATTGGATAGAAAGAAAAAGAAACAAGATGTAAAGAAAAAAATGGTAAGGGCAATGACAACTATAATAAAAACTAATCGTTTCCATGTTATTAGGACCCGGCATGAAATTCTGTAATCTGAAACAGTTCTTTCATCTTAACTGTAAATATAAAACAAGATGATCAGGAGACATTAAAATCGAATTGTCCTCAAATAAATATAAATAAATGAAATTTACGAAAACGAGCACTTTACGAAATAATTTTCATTACTGTAGCACATTGCTGTGAGATTTACACACCTTGGCTCGTGAAATGGTTTATAATCTGTTATATCCATACCTGCGGTCTAAAATATATTTCACGAGGCTTTTATTTTACAATATAAATTATAAAAATGAGTCTATGTAGAAAAGCTTTCTGTGTAATGGTCTCATATTATTTATTATTAAGCACTAGCTGCTGCCCGCGACGTCGTCTGCGTGAACACTATGCAGCACCAAACGCACCTACGATTATAACACTGCTAGCGTGATAATATGTAGCCTATATGTTGACCCGACTTCTTAACTATCTTCATGCCAAATTTGAAGTAAATCCATGCAGTACTTTTTGAGTTTATCCCGGAAAGACAAACAGACAAACAGACAAAAATTCTAAAAACTATATTTTTTGTTTCTGTTTCGATTGTAGATCATACCCCAAGTATTCTTTTAAAAAAATATTCAATGTACAGTTTTGACTTTCCTACCATTTTATTATATGTATAGATAATTTATTATACGAGTAAGCACTTTGTTTATTCTGAATGTGGAAAATACTCGTCCCTAAATCTAATATATAAAATTCTCGTGTCACAGTTTTCGTTGCCATACTCCTCCGAAACGGCTTGACCGATTTTGATGAATTTTTTTGTGCTTATCCGGTATCTATGAGAATCGGCCAACATCTATTTTTTATTTTTTTATTTATATGGCAAAACAACGTTTGCCGGGTCAGCTAGTTTATTAGTGGATTGAAAAGTTCGCGGCCTAGTCAAGAAAACAGAATAAAGTACATACAAAAATATTTTTATTTTTCGACGTAATCTCCATTTAGCTCTATGCACTTCTTCCATCTGCTTTCCAGAGCTTCCATACCTGTTTTAAAAAAAGATTCCTCAAGGTCTTCAAAATACAGGTTAACAGCGGCTTCGACCTCTTCAACAATTCGAAACCACAATCACGAATTTGAGCCATAGACTCGACAGACGTGTGGACTCGGGCGTTGTCCTGGTGAAACAACACTTTCTTTCTCAGTAATCCTGGGCGTTTCTGTTTAATTTCTTCACGTAAACGGCGCAGAAGGGTGCTATAGTACGCAGAGATTATTGTTTCGCCTTTTGGAAGGTAGTCCACCATAATGACACCCTTAGCATCCCAAAAAACCGATGCCATCACCTTGCCAGCCGACAGAATTGCCTTTGCTTTTTTCGGAGTTGGTTCACCTGATTTTTTCCATTGTTTGGATTGTTATTTTGATTCTGGGGTATAGTGGTGAACCCAGGTTTCATCCATCGTCACAAATCTGTCAAGAAAACCTTGTGGATCAGCCTCGAACATCTCCAAACAGTCGCGAGAAATCGTGAGTCGAATTCGCTTTTGCTCTACTGAAAGCAATCTGGGGACCCACCTAGCCGAAACCTTAGAAAAGCCGAGTTCATGGACAATGATGTTTTGCGTTCGTTCATATGAGATTCCTATAGTGTCTGCAATTTCTCTGATAGTCAATCTACGGTCTTTCAATATGAGATCACACACTTTATTGATGTTTTCTTCGGTCGTAGACGTCATTGGCCTGCCGGAGCGAGGGTCATCTTCGATGTTCTCTCGTCCACGTTTAAATTCTGCAACCTATTTTTTCACAGTGGTATAAGACGGGGCAGATTCCCCTAATGTTGTTTGCATGTCATCATGGATCTCCTTTGGTGTTAATCTTTTTTTAAACAAATATTTAATCACAGCACGTTGTTCAAATTTCTCCATTAGTGAAAATTTTTTCTACACACGTATTTATATTGTTCGTAAAATTTTATTTAAACAAGATATCAAATTGAAAATTCGCGGGCTGACAATTGAATAATGACAGTTCAAAATGACGGCAGAAAAAATAACAAAAGTTTTTTTTTTAATGGCCAGGCCGCGAACTTTTCAACCAACGTAGTATTTTATGTGATACTGAATCCTATTTTTTATTTCAATTTCTTATTGTAATCGCTATAATACCCATGTGCTTACATGGTTCTCTAGGTTTTCCAGCCTAAAACCGTGGCAATCGCGTCGTTAACTGTCCCACCTCAAATAAAATATGCTTATCAGCCCTTATGCGGGTTGTAGTATTCCAAGTGTGTTTTTACAGTTTTTGATGCACAGCTTGCTTTTAAATTTGGTTATAAGTACATACGACAGCTTTTAAAATGTTTTACTGTTTGGAAAGACATCTTTATGTTTTTTTCAGCAATAGGGGTGAACAGATACCACACGAATTTTGGATGAGTTGGGAATCTAACTAAGGACTTTTGGAAATTCGAGACGTAAAATATTTTACGACCCACGATATCCACGAAGGCTCCTCTTAGGTTTAAAGACATTTATTCTCAAAAAGAACTACAAATCAATTCACTTACATGAGAACTTATAAACTAAATCTAAAATACACAAGAACGTAACATTTAACAAATAATAGTTTTAAATGTGGGTACATGCATAATCACAATACAAAATCGAACGATGAATATGACAGAACAGATATAATTACACCGATACACCGTAACTAGATGTGGCCTCATATATTTTGGTTTAGTACGTAGGATTTTAAGTATTTTTTGAATATTTGAGTACTTTTAGCGTCTTTTATATTGTTGGGAAGCTTGTTATATATTTGGGCGCTTAAAAAAGAAATGTTGTTTTTACCATAATTTGTTCTTGGTGTCCGAAGAACTAAATTGTTAGAGCTTCTTAGGACTCTTTGTGCATGAATTTGTGATCTTTTTGTAAAAGAGAGGTTAGTATTTATATCTTTTAATAATATCTCTTTATCTATCTTTATAATCAAATCTCATCACGCTCAAAACATTTAAATTAGTTTATGCCAGAACAAAAGCCACCTACCTATTAAAATCGAATGGCAAAAGTTTAACAAAAGTTACTTAAGTTAACAAAAATTATATGTTATAAGTAATCCGAGTTTAAGGATTTAGACTTGTGCATAGCTCTTATCCCAACTAGGTCTCCACTATCTTCCTGTGTTTAACGGACTCCCCATTATAAGTAATGAAAACAGCACAAAAATTCACATTATGACATCTTATATAATTTACAAGTTAAGGTTACAAGACAATTTTTCCTAAAATTTTCAACGTAAGAACATACTAGCTTAACTTTAGCGCTAATACAGTCATCATGCTACAAAAGTAGATAGTTATGTTGATTTTATTTTGAAATGAATTAATGTTTTCATTCATTATTCATTAATATTATTTAACTTGGTAGTAGTTCATGTATTTGCGACTAACGATGCCCATTACATAGGTACAATATTGTCCGAAGTTTTCATTTTTAAAAGAATCGTATTTTATCACAATTTCAACCCGACAATGTCTACAGACACCGTGACTGCAGCTTACTTTTAATTTTGCGTTATGAAGTTGGTTACTGAGTCTTGAAAGACTTGGGAATCGAGCTGAGGACTTTTAATGAAGGAGGTGAATTCTTTTACTACTGCTAAATTGAAAAATTGAGATAAACACACAGAGAAAGAAGTGCGTTGTGTTCTTTGAAACGGACCACGTGCTGACAAAAGATAAAGCTAATAATGATATAAAAATAATAAACTTAACATGCTCATTTAAAACGATTCCGTGAACCCCTTCTTTCAGAGATACTTAAAGCACTGCTAACTCATTTGCGACTTAAAGAAACCATTGTTGAAGAGATTGATCACTGATGATGAGAAGTGGATCACCTACGATAATACGCCTTCAAATTAGCAACGTGGCTTCAGCGCGACAGGATTAGTATGGATAAAAATAAAATAAAATACAATAAAGCCCCGTCTACACTGTTTACAACACGATTTCAAAGAAATGAGACTGCTAGTTTACAACAGCACAAATGGCTTTTTGCAACCAAAAGAGACAAGTTTTTGTGGTCTCAGAGCACTAACTGACCTAATAGTACTATACATATAAAAAGAGTAAAAATTTAGTTCTAAATCGACGCTCTTCCCGTTTGCGTTCGCTCCCGAACGGTCGTGTCTGCGGCCGCTCCCGAGTGTTCGTATTGCGCTGCCCTTGTTCCCTCCCCCGCACTCGTGCGGGTCAGGTGCCAAGTTAAGCTCTTTCGGAAAGTTTTCTCTTGTGGAGGCTGTGTGGTGTCGGGGCTAATTCATCTGCCCTTTTCAGGGCGGACCCGACTGCTGCCGGCCGAAGCATCGCTGGTCAGGTGGATACGTAACCGTGACAACTAAGCATGATCGTCCGCGGTTCATCGGCAATAGGTCCGTATTAGGTCGTCCTTTCTTACAGCGCAGTTTGTGCAGCCGTCTCGCCGTTCATCGGCACGCATCTTCGTCTTGGTTAGATAGACTTCTCTCTTTCAGCCCAGCACAATGCCTCGTCATACTGAATCCAGCAGCGAAGCCGCTCGTCGTCGTATTCGTGAGCTTCAAGCTGACAAAGAAGCCCTTGAGGCTCAGCTCAATTCCTTGAATGAGGAATTAGCCAATCGTCCTGATAACTTTGCCATCCTCGATCACTTGGCTAAACAGAAATTTCAACACGATGCCGAGAAGGATACTCTTCTGGCTCAAATCCAGTCCTTACAAGAGCAATTATCCGCACGTCCCTCGTCCTCAGAATTCAGACAGTTGTCTTCAGATTTCAGACAGATATCCAGCGATAAAAAATCACTGGAAGCTCATTATGCAGCCGAGAAGGTAGCCCTTCTCGCTCAAATCGAGTCCATGCGAAAGCAATCGTCCGCTCGTCCTCAGGTCGCCTCCATTTCACAGGGGTTCCAAACCGATTCTCCGGCGTCTCCAGATCCCTCTGAGTACGTCGATCCTTTTTCAGATTGCATGTCGGTAGATTCCACCGCATGCAAAAGGAAAACTACCCCGCCAGGTAGTGACTCCGATACCGTTCCTATCGTTCCAGAATTTCCTGCTCCGTTCAGCGAGGTTCGCAAAAAGTCCAAGTCAAAGAAGAAGAAGCAAGATGCCTCTTCAGTCTTATTCCCATCCGTTTCAGCTGCTCCAGCCGCTGTTCCTGCTCCGCAAAATGTCGCACCGGCGTCTGCTCCTGCGCCTTTTGTTTCAGCGATCCCGGCGTCACAGCCTGCGTCGCAATCAGATTCGGCTCCGCCGAAAGTCAAGTCTCCGCCCCCCGTCTTTCTACGGGACAAGAGCCGCTGGACCGAGGTCTCAGCTCTCTGCAGTAGACACAATCCCAAGATCCAGTATAGTAAGGCATCCAACGTGGGTGACTCTATTAAGGTCGTTGTCAATTCCATTCCCGATTTCAGGAATCTTACTCGGCTTATTGCTGATCAAAAGCTCGAGTACCACACTTACGCTCTCCCTGAGGAGCGTAAGATTTGTGCCATACTCAGGAACGTGCCGTTCGAGCTCTCGAACGAGCAAATCCAAGAGGACTTGTCTTCTCAAGGCTTCCCCGTCGAATCTGTGCACAAAATGCACAGCCGCCGAGGCAAGCAGTTCCCACTAGCGCTAGTAATCCTAGCGAGGAGCCCGCAAGGGCAGTCCATTTTCAGAGGCAAGCTCACCGTGTGCGGTCTCTCCAACATCCGCGTCGAGGTACCACACAAGCGTGGTTTTCCAGGTCAGTGCCACCGCTGCCAATTGTATGGTCATGCGGCGGCAAATTGTCATGCTTCCCCTAGGTGCGTCAAGTGCCTAGAACCGCATGGGACTAAGGAGTGCTTTCGCACTCCCGAATCGCCCACCGCTCCGTCCTGCGTCTTGTGCGGCCAGTCAGGCCACACAGCAAACTTTCGCGGCTGCCCCAAGGCCAGGGCTACCGTGAAGCCCATCGAGAACTGGAGAGAGCGACCGCAGCCTAGCTTGGACGCCCCTCCAGTCAGTTCAAAGGCCCCTAAGGCCTTTACTTCTATCGTTCCAGGTCAGCGCAGCCGGGTCGCGACTCAATCGCAACCGGCCGCCAAATCGGCTTCCCAGTGCCAGAATGCAAATGGTTCTCAAGACCGCATGGCGTTCTGGATCCAGCTCGCTCCCATCGACGAGATACTGGCTTTCGGCGCCGCTCTCGACGCCAGCCCAGAGGGTTTCAACGGTGCTCTTCCGGTCCTAACCAAGTTCGCTCCCCTTATCAGGAAACTCCAGCAAGCTCAACGTTTCTAAACGTAGTCCTTCTTTCCAGCATTCCTATCTCAGAGTGAGTCTGATCACTCTAGATAATATCTTAGCTTCAGCTTTGTCATTTCTGCTAATCTTAGCTTTGTTTTTTCTCACTTTCAGTTCCTTTTGGTGGCAGCCGTCTGGATGCCGCTCACTGCGCAGCCTCTCTCTCCAATTGGCTGTCGCTCCGATAAATGATCAAGAACCTGGATTAAGGTAGGTCGTAAAGGGGGATGTTTAGTGGGTACTCAACTCAACTCAACTCAAATAATCTTTATTTCGTAAGTATTTAAATACATTTGAAATAAGTCAAACAATTTACAAATTGAACTGAATCTACCACCACTTCGGAAAGTCGATCTGTTGAGAAGAAGTGGCAAGAAACTCAACAGCAATCATCTTTTAAAAATAAGAGAAAAATAATACATAGTAACAATTTACAGCCAGGGAATCCCAACTTCTTGCATCCGGATATCTTAAAGTAAAACTTTTCACATAACACTTAACCTTAAATCTATCGAAGGGTTAATAGGTTAATCTTAAATATTTTAGGATTTTATTATAAAATGAAGCGTACACATTGACCCATGAACGAGTTGATCTTCTGGAGTCTACTACTTATTATATTTATACAATAGGCAATCAAGTACTAGAGAGAAACGTAGACATAGATATAGAGGCAAAGATAGAAGCAGAGATAGACGTAGCGATAGAGGTGAGAGAGAAAACAGATAATGTGGATGGAGATGAGGATAGTCGTGGACATAGACAGGACGTGGACACGGAAATGGGGAAGTCAGAGTCAAGTTCAAAAAAAGTCATAAAGTCATCAGCAAAACGACCTGGCACCGCTAGCAGCACCCGTTCACGAGTATAACGCAAGCACCAGCCATCACCCTCCTCAACCATATTTTAGGGAAGAGGGTGACCCGACACCCGACGCTACCGCTAGCCATGCCGCCTGAGGGAGCATGACGTTCTTGCTGTTGTATGGACAAGAAGGAGATGTAGATGGCGTTGGATAAGAAGGAGATGGAGTTGGAGATGGAGATGGAGTTGGAGATGGAGTTGGAGATGGAGATGGAGTTGAAGGTGGAGTTGGAGATTGAGCACTTTAGAAAAACAATTACAACCAAGGACTTTTATCGTCCATATATTCAGATATTGTATAAAAGCCTTTATTACACAATTTTTGTTTAATAGTTACTTTAAATTTATCAAGTGGTAAGTCTTGAATATTTGTGGGAACCTTATTATAAAAACGTATGCATTGACCCATAAATGATTTAGTGACTTTATGAAGTCTACTATCATAGCCGGCTAGCTTATACTTATTTCTAGTATTAACATTATGTAAGTCACATTTTCTACGGAACATGTTTAAGTTCTTTTTTACAAACATCAGATTTTCAAAGATATATTGTGACGCAAACGTAAGAATATTTATTTCCTTAAACTTATTTCTAAGCGTCGCTCTGGAATTAAGTTTGGTATGCTCGGCTTCACTGAGTGAGTCTCCACACTGTCTGGGCATTCTATTTTCCGTTAGCCACTGGGGTTAACAGCTTATAGAATGCCCATTCGTCCGTAATAGGATTCATCCTCCTCCCGCTAAAGCTTGCTTTACTGGTTAAAGCTTGTTTTAGGGGGTGCCAAAATTTTCTGTGGCGGAAAAACAAAAAAAAAAAAAAAGTTCTAAATCTTATTTATTATGAATTTATTTCACCCCTGATAAAAAGATACGAAAATTAAAAAAATGTGGGAAAAATATTCATTTAACCAGATTTAGCCGTTTTTCGATGACAATTTCAAGCAAGATTATAAAAAAAAATGTTTTTAAATAATGGTTTGACGAAAATAATCAATCAATACGATAACTAGTTTTTATTTGTTCGTAAATACTTACTATATTTTTATAAACAACCTACTTTGACACTGAACACCAAAATCTGATGATTGAAACCTTGTCACTGTAAAATGCTACGGTGAATTTGAAATTGTCAAACGTCATCAAATGGACTGTCAAACGTTAAGTTCAGTATTGCTGATAATCAACTTATTAGATTGAACATAAAAAATCACTATCATATTTTATTTTTTCATAATAAAACTGTAGTGATATATAATTTTTGGTTAAGCCTGCTCAAAGATAAAAGTCTTAAGATTGATTTGGTGCACAAACCATGCTGGTTAGAATTTCAGTACCAGAATGTAGGCAAAAAAACCCGTCTCTTTTTGCATGACAAGTTGGGGATAAGAAAAAAAAGATGGGTAAACGATGTAGTTTTTCGCATTTTTTTTTTTAATAAAGCTACCTAATGTCCTGAAATACTATTAAAATTCGGTAATTGTAAGAAAATCAACTGTTTGCTATTTCTTTTGTTATAAGTTACTATTCACATTTGTATTTCAAATAAGATAAGTATTGAGCCCTTGCAAGGTCTACTACTTAAACAGCCGTTGTATAACAAATCAAGGTGAAATTCTGCGACAGTAAAAATAAAAGCTGCTACAGAATGGCAGGGTTTTGAATTGAACTACCATGTGAGGTATTTTCGTCGATGAAATTGTGCATAGTTACTGCTCCTAAAGTCCTATTAGTACATGCGGGGACACACTGTACGAAACATATTATTATTATTCCGTATATTGAAAATTACACGACTACGCGTGGAAAGGACCCGACAATCTGACCTATTTATTATTTATTAAAAAAAGACGTGTGGCACTCCAAAACTGCCGCGGTAAAGCTATTGCATAGCATTTTTTATCAACTTATGCAATTATAATTATTTATTTATTTTATTAATGCAGTAATGTTTGATCTAATATGAAGTTCCACAAGTTCCTAGTAGATGGCGCTGATTGTTTATTAAAGGCCGCATGTAAAGTTATGAAATCAAAGTATCACCGCTGTGCCGGTCGGAGGGGGGGGGTGTTAGGTTTTTTTCGTTACGGAATTTCTGGATTCGGTCCCCACGCTCAAGGCCCGCGATAGAAGCAATAGCTTAAAAAAACTTGAACTTATAACTTAATGATGATTGGTAGTAGGATTTTTCGTATTCGTATTCCACATTATAGGTGCTTACGATTTAGGCGAACAATCGACACAACTGACCAAAAGATTATACCACGAAGCTGGGGCCATTTAATTAGTTGCTCAAAACGACTCGTGTAATATGGTCCTGTAATATGGCCAGTATGCGTCGTGCTAATAGGTATAACAGTGTTTATTGGTAACCAAAATTATTTGATAAGAAGCTACAGAATTCTAAAAACCTTTATGCTTTGTAGCTCAAATCGCACAAAATAAAGAGAATAAATTCGGGTAGTATATAGTTTTTATCACTTTTCAGTTCAAGCCAAAGTTGTTTACAGTTTGTATTCGCCAAACGAAGAACTGAAGTGTTTGCCGTAGCCAGAAATAAATGAGGCCAATCATCTTAATTCCATTTTGCAGTTATTTTATTTTACTTCCCCCAACGTTTCATTCTATTCCTTTAGAAACCTGATTAGGATCAAAGCTCCGTAAAATACAAAGAGAAGAGGCTAAAAATGCCTGCCAACCGAGTCAGCTTTAGTATTTAAGCTTTTTCATACTTAAAACTTGTCAAGTGATCCGATTTAATTGAGAAATAGTAATGTGCCTTTACTTTAACACTATTTCTCTTAAATTAGCTCTAATTGCGGTTGTGAAAAATAACTAGGTCAAGTTATATCATATCAATATATATAAAACTGTTCCGTTACTGACTGAGTGACAGAGTGACTGACAGACAACGTGTACAGCCGTAACTACTAGGCGTAGAGAGCTGAAATTTGGAAAATACATTCTTTAGGGGATGTAGGGGCGCACTAAGGAAGGATTTCCCGAAATTCCCACGGAAACGGGAAATATAGGACTTTTTAGTTTGTATGAAAAATCTTATTCCTTGAGTGCACCGATGTGAAACTTGGTGTAAAGGTTTTTCAATGTGTGTCTGGTTGTGTTATGAAAGGAATTCCCGAAATTACCACGGGAACGGGAAATATATGATGTTTTAGTTTGTATGAAAAAAACTTATTCCTTGAGTGCATGGGTGTGATACTTGGTATAAAGGTTCTTTCAGTGGGTGTCTGGTTGTATAGTTTCTGAAATTTCCACGAGAAAGGTAGTTAAGCGCATACGAAGTTGCGGGATACAGCTAGTTTGTCATAATAGTAAACCTGTTTTTGTTTATTTAAATGAGATCAAAGTTGTAAAAAAGTTCTTAAAAAGTTGGTATTTATCTCAACAACTTAATACACTCTTCTAAGACATTTTTAATAACGCTAATGTCAGCAATCTGTTCTCACAGATAAACCTTTAAAAAACTTGAGCAACTCGAAAATATTTGTAAAATTTTCATATTCAGATGATAAACACAAGATATTCATAACTCCGCATCCCGTACCAAACGTAAGTGGCTTCCTACCTTCGCCTGGATCCCACGCGATATTTACTGTACCGAAACATGTATAATCCTGTGGCTGCAAGCTATCTCGGAGATCAATTTCATTTCCGGCTCAAGAATCACAAGAGACAATTACGTTCTGCTGACAAATTTATGCTCAGAATTCTCGCCATAAAACGCACTGTTTTAATTAGTCTCAGAACAAGCAATGATATCCTGAAGTAAGATTGTCAAAGACAAAGTAAATCTGCTCTTTTATTAAATACGTTTAAATGTTAATAATAAAATATTCATTTTTAGAGAGATTTAAAAAGAAGGCATATCATTGTTTTTTTTTGTCGCTGACTATTCCCACGATTGACCTTTATGTCACCTATGTACGAAAGTGAAGATGAGGACAGACAGATATGTTTGAAATATGTATCTGTGTTGAATATAATATATAGATATTTAAAACATGCTTTATTTGACTTACCTGCTGTTATTTCGATAAATAAATAATTTTCATATTCCCTAAGGTTAATTCATTAAGTCGCACTACAGTCTGAAGGCTACCTTTTAAAAATGTTTTTTTTTAATATGTTTCTTTTTTGACAATAAATAAATGTTTACCCATAACATCATTTGAGTGAGTGATCTATCTTTCCTTTTTTACTTCGGCATACTTCACCCTTCACATTATAATATCCTTCCGTTATTGTCAAATGACAAACAAATTGGTAAAGACAAATTGTTTTTAGAATGTTCTTTTTTTAATTTCACAACGTGGCTTGCAATGGCCGCGAAATAATGAAATTTTGTCCGAGGGAATATGCCAGTTTGCAAGAAATTTCTTTTTTAAATTAAATTTTTAAAACGTTAAAGATGTTGCAATTGCAGTAGGGAAATTCTAATCTAAAAGTTGGTTTGGAAGTTTGTCATGTATTTTTTTAACGCTAAAAATACAACAATTCTGATATTTTGATCTATCGAGTACGCTGTTCTTCGATAGAAAACTTTTTATAGGTACAGGGAAAAAGTCACCTTGTTGGGCGTTCACGAGATCTTCTCTTAGTAATTATTTAAATTATTCCGATACTGAGTTGCTGCATTCTTAGAGCATTTCAAACGAAAAGCAATATCTAGTATTTGGTTGCAGTGCAGCGTGGATCAGTCCTCAATCTATGGTTTACTGATAGAAATCTACTTAAAAGATTGAAACCAAACGACCAAAACGGGTAATTTGAAGATTTTCTGAATCTTACTAATAAATGCAAAAGTTTGGATGGATGGATGTATGGATGAAAGTATGTTCCTCAATCAGGACAGAACGGCTTAACGTATTTGTATAATCTGAAATACCACACAGGCTTTTCATGCCATTAACAGCGCGGGTAAACAGCTGTTAAGTAGCTTAAAAATAGTAGATTGTATCATAAGGGAGTAAAATAATAACTTTTACGGCGAGGGCGCTTTTTTGAATCCAGAGCGAAGTGAGGGATTCTAGAGTAGAATCCCGAGCGTAGCCAGGGATTCTTTAGTAGAATCCTGAACGTAGCGAGGGATTCAAAGTACGTCGCCCGAGCCAAAAATATATTTGAGCCCGAGTGATACACTCTACTTTTCATCACCCACTATGAGAAAATAAAAGGCGCCTCATATTTTATTGTAATATTATTATTTAATAAAACATAGAGTAACAACTAAATTGAAATGAAATAGTATCTAGTAATAAAACAACTGAAAACTTATATTTACATTTGAGACATTTGATGTTCAAATAAATTTGATGAGCGTTTTTAATTTGATTTTTTTTTATTCAGCCGGCGGCGGCGCGACTTTGGGCCGTCGTACTTACCAGCCAGTCTTTATTCAAACAATATTTACGTTCGATTTCTTTGGCGCTGAACACTAAGATCAGATGTTCCAAATTCAAAGAGTGCGCGGAAAAGATAATCGCGGCGCACTTATAAAGAGGATTAAAAACTCATTAATGCCCGCTAAATGTTTCTTAAAGAAAACATCACCTTTGGGTGCACTTAAAGGCGAACCAAGTCATCCTTTTCGAATAGATGGGATGAAAATATATTTTACCTTTCTCTTCGAGCGTACAACTTGCAACTGATGGTGCGTGCACTCGCCTATAGCACGCCCCCGAAGTGCGGCGCTCATGCGTGCGTACGCCCACACCATTACTGACATCGGCACCACGTACGTCACCGCCAGGAATATCAGATTGTAGCTGCAGGTGGAAATGAAAAATAAACAAATGAATAACAAGAGTGTTATTAAGAGGGACAAAAATTATTTACTCTTTTATCTTAAAATTTAATTGTGTTCCTTAATATCAATTATGTTCGGTCAAAGTCTTTACAAGCATAGGTATTGAGGCATTAAGAAATATTCGCATGGGGTTAAGACAGCCCTTCTGGTGAACTCCACTTCATGGTATAGAACTTCTCCAAGCTTTGCCTGGCTAGCGATCACCCTTAATATAATGTGTGCCGCCAAATATCGACATTCTGTACCTTCTTAGGCCCATGTGTTGTCATTTTTTCTATCTCAATATACCATTAAGTAAGATTGAGGTTAAACGCGAGCTTAGTTACTGTTAAAAAATCATTTAATTTTCTAAGAAATTAATCTTTAAAAATACACAAATTTTCAGGTATCGTAATGTTTGCTTTAATACGATCTAAAATGTCATTATCAGACGAAATGATTGATCGATATTAAAATGACTACAACAAACCAGCAAAGTCAATTACCCACCAATTAAACGGGGTCTCTAAGGTAAAACTCGGAACGTTATAGTACATGATTTGTACGATCATGCATTTTAATATCCACCAAATTGCATTAACATCGACTAGATGGACACATTTGACCGCTATACGTTTCACAGGTAAATAATTGAGTAGGCACTAGGTTCTAATAAAGTGAAATTAGAACCTCCTATTGTTTCTCCCAAAAACGTTGAGGATCGGTTTATAATTCATTAACAGTTTTATAATAACATAAGATAGCTAGTAGGTACTCCCCATATAAAATCTACAACATAATAAAGATCAGAAAACAAAATTGATCTCTGGTGGTTAGCTACAAAGTAATATCAGAAGATGGAGCAACGTTAGTAATATAAAGTAAACTAATTGATTTCGATCGCATCTGCCAGGTCCCTGTAGCTCAAATTGGTGGAGTAGGTACCCGATCCGCAAGCGGCAGGGCCGAATACGAGTCTTGGTCGGGTAAATTTATTTATAGGGTTTATTTTTCGCATAAATACCTATAATATTTTTTTATATATCAAGTAGCACTTGAGCGTTATTAAATACAAAAAACTTAAAAAATATGATATCTCATATAATTTATTCTGGTAATTTTTTTGACGATTCTGAAATCTGGATACTACTCTATGGCCTAATCATAAATTAGAATTCGAATGAAATAGAAAAACAACAAACGATAAATTAACTAACAAAGCAGTTACAGACAGTCAGCGTCCTCATCCTCAGGTAAGTATTTGTTTACATTTCATCTTTTGTTTATTTTACTTATATTTTTGTGTGCTGAATGTACTTTTTTTCTAGTAAATCTTGAAATGTTTACATTTATTATATCTTAAAATAAATTGAAGCATTACTAAAGTCTTCTTAATTATTTTGTATATACAAAGATCATTTTCATTGAAAACCGCATTTTAGAAGTCAGCAAAAGCGTGCTGTTAATTAAGAGTATGTTTCGTTTTCTGCGCTCGTGTCTTATACTTTCACCTTGAGAAAGTCAAATAAAAGACAAATTAGTTTGTACGATAGTTTACTTAAGCCAGACAATTAAAGCTAGCAGTTTTTGCCCGTGTGTAATATACAAATCTCGCGCAATAAAATTAAATTTACACAGCTGAATTTAAAGGTGTATGAGAAAGCATCAAAAATGACTAGACGGCTTTCTACAGCAGCTATGGCTTCGGAAAGCATGGGAAAAATATGTGATGTCAACACGAGAGACAGACAGAAGATTTAAGATCTCTGAGATAGCAGCAGCTCTAAGGATTTCATATAAACGTACACAAAACATAATTATTAACGAGTTAGGGTTCCACAAGGTTACTGCAAGATGGGCTGTGCAGCTTCTTTCAGTTGAACAGAAACGAACTTTGCTCATGATTTCTAGAGACTGATTAGCGCATTTTCAAGCTAATCCAAACGAATTTTCGGCAATGAACCACTGTTTTTCTATGGACAAAATATGGGTTCATTACTAAACTCCTGAAAAATACAACAATCCAAACAATGGAAGACAACCGGATCTCCGACCCCCAAGAAAGCCAAGGTGTGTTTGTCAGTAAACAAGGTAATGGCATCGGTTTTTTGGGGATTTTAAGGGTGTAATTTTGCTCTGTAGTTAAATTTTTTCGCTAATGTTGAACAAAGTAGTGCGCTATCTTCATCTCAATATTAATTAATACAATTAACTTCTTCTGCTAATTCTAGACTAAATAGTATTGATATACATAGACTAAAACGTATTTGCTATTTTGATATTGTTAAAGATCAAAAAAATTACTGACGAACCTAATTTTCTTGTGATAGGTATGCTTTTTATTACAATTGCTCAAACGTTACCTTTGACAGTACTTGACTACTGCTTGTGTTATTATTATTTTGAACTATTGTTTCACTTATCTTTTGTCAAACATTATAAGTCCACAAATAATTAAGTACTCCAAATAAGTCACGTTATTTACGAAAATCTCTTCAGTTAGTCGTTTGAAAAAAGTTAAGCATCTCTGAAAACTCTGAAAACAATTTTCACTCGAGAGCTGTTATTATCCAAGTACTTATTTATATATTAAAAACTACTATTGCTTAACTTATTTTTTAAGAATTCATCTTATATAATTTTAATTATTAAGTATTGTATAGAACTAGGTTTGACGTATTTAGACTAGTAAACAAAGGGTTCATTTCAGTGTCCATACATTGCCTGGCTTTTATCCCACCATATAAAACTAATTCTTTTATTATTTTTAGATAGTATAATAAGGTGAAACTTATGTTATGTAACTATTGATTTCGTGTTAAGAAACACAAGTTGGAATTATCCACCATGTAACAACAGAGCACCATGTATTCACAAAGCAGTAAAAAAGGAATGAAAATCTTTTGGCCGGCCGCTGCTATTAATCAGTTGATTTGTCAGTTTGACAGTTGGCATTGACTTGTGTCGTTGATAATGGGAAGAACGTAGTCTGTTATTTTAAAAAATGATAGAAAAATATAGTATAAGTATATTTTATTTACTACTTTTTTATACATATGTTTTAATATTTTCACTTTTTATACTTGTTCACAACAAGAGTTCACAACTAACTCTTAATAAAACTTTTCCGGAACCCGTCACAGACAAAGCAAAGATATTTGATTGCAGATTTTATATGAAAGGTTGTAGCGAGCCAGGCGAATAGATAACATGTTAATAAATTAAAACATAACATTAATTTTACTATTTCGAATAACGCAGATTAACCAAACTGTCTCTGGATAAGCGTTTTGTGAAGGGCGACCATCCTAAGTTAAAAAACTGCCGTCAAATATCACTATTCCAGTGATGAGCTCGGGCATGTTTTTAAAATGTGCCAGTGCCTTCCAAAACTCATTTGCTTCTGACCTTATATTCACTTAGCTACTCAGAAATTAAGATTGAGGTTAACAACGGACTTGGTCACCGTTAAAAACATGTACCTACTCTAATATTTTGATGTTCGTATATTAATGAATATTCTCGTGTTATTAAATTTTCAAGTAGATACTTGAACTTTGTTCCCATGCGACCAGGAGTCATGTTTATAAATCAGGTTATAACTAATCCTTGTTTGTGCTTTGAAATTGTTTATATATTATACCGAACCGCAATATGCAGAGCCCCTTAGAAAGGTCGCAAAAATATGTTTTGTTTTTTTTGTTTGTCATTTTTCACTTGACATAAAATATCGTTACTATAAAATAGTCGTATATGGTTTATATATAAAACCAAATAGTGCTTTCGAAAGACCCCACTCCACCTTTGGTAACGGCTTTATTATCCGTTCCTGTGTTTTTTCTTCCGATAATAAGCTTTGCAATATTAATGGATTTTATTTAGCTTTAATCAAAATTAAAAGGAACTTATAAAATTGCAAAAACATCCCAGCTCAGTAAAAAACGTTGTAAAATACACAGACAACTAAGTAACCAACAAACAAAGAACAATTATTATGCACTGGAGACTAATCAAGTCTACCCACATAGCTCAATCCCACAAATGAAACCAAAGACAAATGAGTTTACTACAAAAACAAGGAATCTTTTTTAAATGATTGGAAATTCAAGAACTCAAATGTCATGTTGGCTGGCGTACGTTCTCGTTACACACTTATTTTTTGATCATCAAATAGAGGAATGTACTTTTATTCAGAGATTTACATGATATTTATTTTTTCCCAGTACGTCTTATTTTTTTCTCAATAACAGAACAGAAAAGTGAATCTATAAAGTTATAGCTTTGTTGTGACCTCACATTTACTGTCGCATCAAGAGTTAAGGGGACATTTTAGACTTCAAAGAAAATTTTTGTACATTCAGTGATACAATCCTTTTGAATAATACTACGGCCACACTACCTTACCGTCTACCGGGCTGTTACCGCAATAATTATGGCATTAAATTACCGTTTAAATTAGTCAATAAATTTGGCGGAAAATATCACTTTTTCAAGATGGAGGTCGAAGCTGCAGCGGTGTTGTGTTTTATGAGTGCCATTTATTTTTACAACAATCTTTTAAATTTCAACAAAGCTAAAAGAAAAAAAAATGGGTATCCCAAAGAGACGGTTCGGATTGGAATAATTTTAAAAACTCGAGCGCTTTTTCATTTGACCACTCCATGTCGGTCGATACGTGCGTCGCCGGTGAGCTCATATTGCACACTGGACAAACGGTAGTGTGGCCACAAACGCTATAATTACTGCGGTAATCTTCTTTGATGTGCGGAAAAAGACCGCCGCCGGAGCTATTGCCTACCGCCATTTGCCACATTGATTGGCGTTGTAAAATTATGGCCGTAAATCGTGGTTACACCTAGGTGTTGTTTAAGTTATGGCAATAATTACTGGCATATCACGGTAGTGTAGCCTAAGCATAAGTGGAAAAATTATTTTTGTTTTCACTTTTAAAGCGTTATTGGTGTAATTAATAATTGGTGAAATTAATAATTTGGTGTGAATTTTTATTAATTTTATTACAATTTAATAACTATGAAATTATTTATGATGTAAATTTTGCTTTGGAATGCAACTTATCTGTGTTGTTAATTTAGGGGGTACGTATGACATATATCAGTTTAAAACCACATTGTACAACCATGATTATTAACACTTACTACAAAAAATTACTACCCAAAACCGAATACAAAAGTATTATTTATACTTTTTGAACCTTTTTCATGCTCATTTTTATACACGAAGTATGCCAAGAAATCCTGAGTTAATCATCGATATTTCCTCCTTGTGCACGAAGATACAAGGAGACTCAATATTCATTTGAATAACACCAAGTTGATCTCAAAGAAAACTTCTGAAATTCTAGAATTTTCGAATGCAAATCGTTTGAAAGAACACTGCAAAGTGACATGCTCCAATTGATTTTACGATTGAATATAAAATCTATGGAAAATTACAGTCAACCATTGAAAGTATAAAAACCTTCTTTGACATTAGATAAAAAATGTTATGAGAGTATAAAATATTATTATCTATTGATTAAACATAGACCTTCGTACCTTATATTTATTTCCTGTTGCAACAGACAAAATAAATAAATAGAATAGTTTTATAAAGTTATAAAACTATTTTTTTATATCATAGTTTTCCATTAGTTAGGAATCAATAGTGTATTACCTAACTTAGAACAACTAACCTACTTTGAAAAGTAATACAAAAAGACGTGAGCGAAACGGAACAGCGCCAGATACTTTGAAGCCGCCTTTGAACTCAATTTTATCGGAGATTTAAAAGATGAGCAAACTGAGCTTATAAAAGAATTAATATTTCTACAAGAAGCTCCAGCTATTATGCTTTAGCTGTAGAGTTTCGTTGTTCAAATCTCGTCAGAGCAGATACTAAAGACCCTGTTTTTAATCCGCCTTAGTAACCACTTGTAAGGTAACTTATATTCCAATAAAAGGAACGAAACAGCCAGTTCAAGTACTTAAACAAAACAAATCCAAGTTAAACCTAGAGCTGAGTTATCGTATCGTTTCAAAGTGCTCATTGATCCATATGGCAATTATATTACATGGTCAACGGCACATTTACATCAGCTAGATTGGTAGTGCTAAAATATGGTCGGTTAGGGTGGCACTCACATATTTATCCGTCGATACCCTGATGTTTCTTTGTTGATTTGAGTATAATATTGTCTTAAGTTTTCGCGATTCATACCATTAAATAAAACACTTTTTAACCGGATTTATCGCGTATATTTACATTTTAAATTTTGACTCGACGTTTCGGTGTCTTTTCAGACCCCGTGGTCACGAGCGACTGAGGTGTCAAGCGTCGGATTGATAGATTGAAAAAAGTTATACATCATCATCTCCATCTGTTTCTCAGTCTTCGTGAAATTAAAAAACACCCTAATTTCAATAGAGAAGATGGTTGGAAACTATCACCGACATGGGACCCTATCCTGAAAAACATTAAATCTAACATCCAGCAAGCTGCACGACCTGTAACTCAAGATACTGTCAGCTCGTTTTGTGTCAATCCCGAACGCTACGCTCGAAGACTGAGAAACAGATGGAGATGATGATGTACAACTTTTTTCAATCTATCAATCCGACGCTTGACACCTCAGTCGCTCGTGACCACGGGGTCTGAAAAGACACCGAAACGTCGAGTCAAAATTTAAAATGTAAATATACGCGATAAATCCGGTTAAAAAGTGTTTTATTTAATGATTTGAGTATGTTTATTTTTAAATATTTATACATTTTCATATATATTTTCAGCTCATGAATCTATCGTCTAGTTACCATACCTCTATTTCCTACGTAAAATTCGAGAATCATAGTTGTAATAATTTTGAAGGAGATAAATGAAAACTGGAAATAAAACTTATTTAATTAACGTTCTTTATGTAAGTAGGCAATCGTCATTTACAGTTTCAGGGCATTTTATAAACCACTTAGTATATTCATTCCCCTGAGCAAGCTTTTTGTTGGTCTGAGCAATAAATTCATGCTTTTTAACTCAGCTTCCCGTGCTGTTTGATGTTTGGTGAGACGCATTTCATATGTTACAGATAGAGGGACGAAACATATTAAATGATAAAATTACACAATATACAAAATATTTTTACGTAACCATAATAAGTTTACTTAAGGAGGCAGATCGTGAGAATCACCGAAAAGAGTGTTACGATTTTTTATATTTAACCTATTTAGATATGATTGATAATAGTGATAATTTGCATTTCGAATGAAAGACCAAAAATTATTTTCATTCTCATTTAAACTCTAAAAACCTAATAGTTATTATATAATAAACGCTCAAGTTGAGAAATATCAATACGAATTGATTAAAAAAATACCTTTTGAACACTGCATAAACCATTAATAATGTCATGTACTTTTTTGTACCTTTACAAACAAAGTCTTCTTTATTAAAGCCCTGAAATCTAGATAAGTTTTACGTAAATTCTCCATAAAAAATGTCTGAAAAATCACGCGCATCCAGAGCGTACGATTTAGTGCTCTCATCGCTGGCTAGTGCGTTTTTGGATTTCAAGGAGACACCACGCGTGTTTGATGCATCAGCAGAGTTACATGTTCTGAATTTGTGTACTTTGTGATGAACTGTAAGTTATTATTAATTAGTTATATTTATAACTAATTAATTTCGGTAAGAAGAAAGTACCAATACAATGAAATCTGAAAGAAAACAAAGGTGCCAAACCAAGTTACCACCAAAGACCACCATTGACCGCGAATTGATGTCGCTCGCATACGGCCTAGCCCCTTAATAATATTTACTATTGAGTAAACTTCCCTGATTACTATCTATATTAATTTAAAATTTTCTTATTACTATTTATTATTTGGGACGAAATGCGGTAAAATTAGGGTTATTTTATTTGCTTGATAATTAGAAGAAGTATTTTGTATATTAATATACCTACATATGTATATTATATGTACTTATATTATTTATGGTATAGAATACTTAAGTATATTAATAAATCGATTTATAAATTTGATATCTTGTTTGATTTTCAATTAATTGCTTATAAATTATTGTTATTGAATTTGTAATCTGGGAAAATAAACTCAAAAATATGTTAATAAATTTAGGCTTATGCTTACCAATAATCAGTTTTTGAAGTCGGATAACTTCCGTCGGGCCACTTGATGAAACAGATTTCTCGTTCCCCGTTGATGTATCTATAAGAAAAATATTTTAATTATTGCTGTTGAACATTTAATAACGGAGAATTAATTTTAAATGTAAGCATGGTACCTATTTACAAAAAAGATAAACTAAAGTTCAAAAAAAAAAATATTGTCGTATTTAAACTTTGTATCAGTCGTACAAAAATACTCTTTCATAGTTTTGAATGAAAGAATTTTGCGCTCAAAATTGACAAATTGGCCCCTGAGCGAGTGACATTGTTAACGTAATTTTACTTTGAAATCAACGCTCAATCATGTTACTATTATACGAGAATTAATAGAAGTGAAAGACCTATTTATTTATTTAATTATTGATTATTACAAAGGTATACTGTACACAATTTTAAGGTATAGTGTATCTTAAGGACTAACATGTACAAACGTATAGGTTATTTCTAAATTATTTCTGCCTGTAGACCTATTTCATCTTGATTCACCTATTCTGTACATTCGTTCTTTAAAGTTCAAAATCAGGTACTTTATAACTTCGTCCCGAAAAGTGACTTCATTCCAATAAAGAAGAACTTTTACTCACTTCAAACTTTTGGATCTCGTCCCATTCAAGGTTAAGTAGCTCTTGTTAAGTATCCGTTTTTTGACATTTGGAGTTATTAATAAAAATGATTTTAATTTTTAGCTCATTGTGTAAGGGAAATTTAAATTTCCTTTTGTATGAAGGTGCGTGAGTGAAAAAAATGAGTATACCTATATGTTTAAACAAGCAGTGTTATTATTGTTGTTTAATTAATCAAGACAAACAAATAAAACTCGTATGGTATTTGTGTTTAATTAATAGACCCCTGTATGCACATTGCTGCAATAACCTTGCTGACATTGCATGTGAGTGTCCTAGAATTACAGTAACAGATAAAATAAAATATCTCGGTGTGATTATTGATGAAACTCTTTCCTTCAGATATCACATTGAAGCTCTTAGTAATAGAATCCGTACACTGATTTTCGTTTTTAAGAAAATCAGGTCAATTGCGGATTCAAAACTTATCATGCTATTATACAGTGCCCTGTGTCAATCTGTGATAGCATATTGTATTACGATCTGGGGCGGAGCTCCTAAAACCTCTCTACTTATTGTAGAAAGAGCTCAAAGAGCAATTCTTAAGGTAGCTTCTTTTAGGCCACACCTCTACCCTACTAACTAAATCATGCAATGTACTAACAGTCCGACAATTGTTTATAACTAATACAGTACAGCACTTCCATACATCACCAGTTCTACTAACAAAAGACGCAAGGATATTGTATGCTCAAATCGCACGCGGGTAAAATACACTTTGACTAAACGATTTAAAAAATTCCTAGGGCCATTATTGTATAACAAAATAAACGCCAAAGTGTATATATATCCCTTAAACGTAAGAAATTGTAAAAAGGCTTTAAAAACAGTTCTCCAGGAATTGTCGTACGATGAAACCGAGATGCTACTGACTGTTATAAGTTAATTTTTGATAATGTTTGCATAAATGTGTAATTAGGTTTAATAAATGAAATAATTATTAAATTTAAAATTGTCACAATTTCCTATTTTATTTTTATTTCTTAAGAATAGTTAAATAGATTCTACTATGTTTGTATAAGTATAAGATCCATATTTTATTTTATTTTATTGAAGTTATATTTAATTTGAATGATTTTTAAATGTTATTTTAGCACGCTACAGCCTGAAAAACAGGATTATCCTAGTTCAGGCACCAATGTTCTATCCTTCCTTGTATATTTAAGCCGATATTTGTAATTTATGCTTTTCTGAAATTAATAAACATTTTTATTATTTATTTTATTATAATTGCTTTAAAACGGCCATGCTATGTCAAGCATAAATTCAAAGAGATGAAAAGTGAGCAATAATTTTACTCACCACTTATCTTTGTAGGTATAAATAAGAGCAAAAACATTTTTCTATAAATAAGAAAAAATAGACCTCTGTGCATACCTACTACAAGATTATACTCGGTGTAAACCAATGATATTTAGACGTCTTGTATCAATTTTCAATTTAAGCTTATAAATACCATTTCAAAGTAGTTATTTATAATTATTTACTTAACAACTAAAACTAGACTTCTTTTATCATCCTTACTTTCACAATTATAATATTAGTAGGATTTATCCAATTCCGATAACCGATATTCATTCACGCAGACGAAGTCGCGGGCAACCGCTAGTCACTACATAAGAACTTAGTAACTCAATGATTAATAATCATAGTTTAATTAACTCAACCTTATTGTTGTTAACATTATAGAAACCATAAATTAATAGCCGTATGATTCGAAGTTGCTTAGCCGCACAGGATGGTGAGATAGCTTCCTGTTAGTTTAAAGTTCGCCTGACTTGAGTCATGTTTACAATGTGCTTGTTGTTCTAAGTTTAGGTGTATTCTAAGTTTACAATGGCAGATAAATATGCCATTAGTATTGTAAATTTAGATTTTTATTCGGAAATCGAGTTTAAGTAAATGAATGTAAAATAGAGTTATTTACTCGCGGCAGTAATATGTAATTAAAGTGTACTTTTTCGTGGTTACTTACGTCAGTAACTCAAAAATATTGGTCTCATAAACTCTGTGAGAGTAGTTTTTTCAGTCATATAACGACAAGATTATAACAAAGGCCACGGTTAAAAAACTTTGCCTCCTCAGTATAATACATTATTAATAAAATATTTTAATATTCAACTCTTCGATCTTAGACCACAGATACGTACGATGATCTATGAATCTTTTTGTATTTTTTAATACGTTTTACGTGTGTTTAATACTATGAAAAAATCTTTATCGAACATTGGGGTTTTGCATGAATATTTATCATTACAAAAATTTTATTTATGGAGTGAGTGAAGTAAATGTTGACTTAAGACTTTGAATTTAAAAATGGATATATCATCACGGCATTTAGCCTTAAATTACACTATGCACAATACTAATTCACTTTATTTCTATTAAGTTTATTACAAATCAACAAAATCAACAAATCAACAAAAGCTACATGAAAATTTAAATTGAACTAAGATGGCCTTTCTATTCGTCTAGAATCGGCTTATACTAAGCCTCCTATACATAGTATCCTAACGCCCCTGAATAAGCGCGTCGTAAAAGGCGACTAATCGGAGTGACCCCGCTTGGTGGTAGGACAGGGTCCAACTGGCTAGCGACCACTCTTCCTATTACCGCTACGGTGATGTGTACCGGCAATATTTCATGAAGAGCCAGTTCTTTCCTAAGCCCGTGTGCTTTCATTTTCGACCTCATCTTCACTTACCGTCAGGTAAGATTGAGGTAAACCCCTTGCTTAGTCTATAATTAAACATAAATATATATCACTTCTGAATATCTCATAGAGGTATGGGGTTCAGCAGCAAAAACTAATCTTTAAAGCCTACAAATCACTCAAAATAAGTTAATAAAGATGTTATTTAATCATCCATACCGCACATCTAGCTCCATTATATATAAAGGGACCAAACTTATGACAGTCTCACACTTCCCGTTTGCGTTCGCTCCCGAACGGTCGTGTCTGCGGCCGCTCCCGAGTGTTCGTATTGCGCTGCCCTTGTTCCCTCCCCCGCACTCGTGCGGGTCAGGTGCCAAGTTAAGCTCTTTCGGAAAGTTTTCTCTTGTGGAGGCTGTGTGGTGTCGGGGCTAATTCATCTGCCCTTTTCAGGGCGGACCCGACTGCTGCCGGCCGAAGCATCGCTGGTCAGGTGGATACGTAACCGTGCCAACGAAACCTGATCGTCCGCCGTTCACCGGCAATAGGTCCGTACTAGGTCGTTTTCTTTTTCAGCGCAGTTTGTCTTCGATAGACTTCCTTTCAGCCCAGCATTATGCCTCGTCACCCTGAGTGTACCGAGCATCAATGTGAAATCAATCGCCGTCGTATTCGTAATCTAAAGGACGAAAACAATTACATCAAATCCAATACTGAACGCTTGAGCCGTCTCGATAATGAGGAGAAAACTCAGCTTCGGGCTCAGGTCGACTCCTTGCAGGCGGAATTATCCGCTCGTCCTTCCTCCTCGCAGGTCGCCTCGCAGATCGCCTCCCAGTTCGATAAGTTTTCCAGGGACAAACAAGAACTGGAAAAACAACATGCAGCCATTCAGGCCCAGCTCAGGTCTGACTTCGAAAGCGAGAAGGGTATCCTTATCGCTCAAATCAAGTCCTTGCGTGAGCAAGTGTCCGCTCATCCTCAGGTCGCCTCCTTTTCTCAGGGGTTCCAAACCGATTCTCCGGCGTCTCCAGATCCCTCTGAGTTCGTCGATCCTTTTTCAGATCGCATGTCGGTAGATTCCACCGCATGCAAACGGAAAACTACCCCGCCAGGTAGTGATTCCGACTCCGCTCCGTTAGTTTCAGAATCTCCTGCTCCGTTCACAGAGGTTCGCAAAAAGTCAAAGTCAAAGAAGAAGAAGCAAGATGCTTCTTCGACTTTATCTCCATCCGTTTCAGCTGCTCCAGCCGCTGTTCCTGCTCCGCAAAATGTCGCACCGGCGTCTGCTCCTGCGCCTTTTGTTTCAGCGATCCCGGCGTCACAGCCTGCGTCGCAATCAGATTCGGCTCCGCCGAAAGTCAAGTCTCCGCCCCCCGTCTTTCTACGGGACAAGAGCCGCTGGACCGAGGTCTCAGCTCTCTGCGGTAGACACAATCCCAAGATCCAGTATAGTAAGGCATCCAACGTGGGTGACTCTATTAAGGTCGTTGTCAATTCCATTCCCGATTTCAGGAATCTCACTCGGCTTCTTGCTGATCAAAAGCTCGAGTACCACACTTACGCCCTCCCTGAGGAGCGTAAGATTCGTGCCGTCCTCAGGAACGTGCCGTTCGAGCTCTCGAACGAACAAATCCAAGAGGACTTGTCTTCTCAAGGCTTCCTCGTCGAATCTGTGCACAAAATGCACAGCCGCCGAGGCAAGCAGTTCCCACTAGCGCTAGTAATCCTAGCGAGGAGCCCGCAAGGGCAGTCCATTTTCAGAGGCAAGCTCACCGTGTGCGGTCTCTCCAACATCCGCGTCGAGGTACCACACAAGCGTGGTTTTCCAGGTCAGTGCCACCGCTGCCAATTGTATGGTCATGCGGCGGCAAATTGTCATGCTTCCCCTAGGTGCGTCAAGTGCCTAGAACCGCATGGGACTAAGGAGTGCTCTCGCACTCCCGAATCGCCCACCGCTCCGTCCTGCGTCTTGTGCGGCCAGTCAGGCCACACAGCAAACTTTCGCGGCTGCCCCAAGGCACCGCGTGCTGCCAGGGCTACCGTGAAGCCCATCGAGAACTGGAGAGAGCGACCGCAGCCTAGCTCGGACGCCCCTCCAGTCAGTTCAAAGGCCCCTAAGGCCTTTACTTCTATCGTTCCAGGTCAGCGCAGCCGGGTCGCGACTCAATCGCAACCGGCCGCCAAATCGGCTTCCCAGTGCCAGAATGCAAATGGTTCTCAAGACCGCATGGCGTTCTGGATCCAGCTCGCTCCCATCGACGAGATCCTGGCTTTCGGCGCCGCTCTCGACGCCAGCCCAGAGGGTTTCAACGGTGATCTTCCGGTCCTAACCAAGTTCGCTCCCCTTATCAGGAAACTCCAGCAAGCTCAACGTTTCTAAACGTAGTCCTTCTTTCCAGCATTCCTATCTCAGAGTGAGTCTGATCACTTTAGATAATATCTTAGTTTCAGCTTTGTCATTTCTGCTAATCTTAGCTTTGTTTTTTTTCTCACTTTCAGTTCCTTTTGGTGGCAGCCGTCTGGATGCCGCTCACTGCGCAGCCTCTCTCTCCAATTGGCTGTCGCTCCGATAAATGATCAAGAACCTGGATTAAGGTAGGTCGTAAAGGGGGATGTTTAGTGGGTATGCTCGGCTTCACTGAGTGAGTCTCCACACTGTCTGGGCATTCTATTTGCCGTTAGCCACTGGGGTTAACAGCTTATAGAATGCCCATTCGTCCGTAATAGGATTCATCCTCCTCCCGCTAAAGCTTGCTTTACTGGTTAAAGCTTGTTTTAGGGGGTGCCCAAAATTTTTCTGTGGCGGAAAAACAAAAAAAAAAAAAAAATATGACAGTCTCACAAATATACACTTACAATATCTGTTTACTAGTAAGAAAAATACTAAATAAAGAAATACACACAGAAGTAACATTTTCAAAAGTAAATCAATATCAAAAACGAGTGACCAGAAGAGCCAAAAATATCTATCTCTTAACTCCGCGAACTAAGTATGGAAAAAGAAACTTAGGTATTATTCGAGGGCGCGCAACTATACAACAAACTGGCAAATAATATCAAAGACATTCAATCACCTCAATTGTATAAAAAAGCACTACATTTCATTCTAAATAAATAAGTACATACCTACTCACAACAATAATATAATTATAATAAACTAAAAATAATAATAATAAATTAACATACTTTTATTGACAACGTATATTAGTCTAATTATATGAATCACACTCGCAAACCCCATACTACATTAAATAAATCTAAAGTGATTGAAAGCCATGTTGACGATGAATATTCGTAATGACTTAAGATACGTAATAGCGACTATTGAACTGCACTAGAAACTTCCTTGTTTAAAATATAGTTTTACCACCTTACTAAAAATAAAAAATTATGTCTAAAATTTGTTAATTGAAATCAATAGGTAGTAAAATTGTTATTGAAATTATATTAAGAGGTTCTCAAACTTAGTTATGTAGATAAAATATGAAATATTTTAATACTAAGTCCACTCTGTACACTACTGAATTTCAAATTGTATTTCTCGAAGACAAGTGAATTGTATTCTTTTATTTTGGGAAATAAACTTCCTAAACCACAAACTCACCCGCTTGACATTTTCATTTCGTCACTCACTGTGTACGCACTTATATTATAGTTTTCATTTTATTTGCTGATAGTATTACTTACTTTTTGGTATAGGTGTCCGAATACAGCAGGCTAGGGAGCGCCAGCAAGGCACTTGCAGACCACACTGTTAATAGCACCGCCCTGGCCACTTTGCGACTCAGCCTGTGGTGCAACGGTTTCACTATCGCCACGTACCTGAGAACAAATATGTATCTGATTATTTATATGTCGGAGCTAACGATAAGTTGGCGATATTAAGATGTTAGTATGACTTCATGGTAACGGAAGTATGTTGGTAGCACTGTTAAAGAGGGCGCTAAATGCAATGACTGACTGACATTCGATTGCAGCGCCATAGGTTATATCTTGAAGTAGGATGATGGCAAGTGACGCAGATACGGTTAGGACGGCTAGGTGCGCTGAAGTATCTCGGACTGACGGTCGATAGTAGCTCGGTATTAATTGAGTTGGCATTGTAACTGACGGAACGGACTCGCGAATTAAGATTTTGTTGTGACTAAAACAGGGTTATACCCAAGCCCACAGACTCGGTACTAAGTAACTGTCCAGTGATTAATTCTATCGTGTTTTGTGAGTAACGCTTTTCTTTTCGTTTTGTGTTTGTTTTCCGACATCAGAAGTGGGATGAGGCCATGCATAATTAGTGTTTCGGTTCATTTTGCGAATAGACTTCCGGGATCTGACCAAGCTTAACTTCCGTTTGTGATTAGAGTAAATTCACGTGTCTTAGAGAGTTCACAATTTTGTGTGCCGTGTTTGTGTAAAAATATTTGCCATGTGTTGTTAATTAAATTCGTGATAACTTAGTGTGTGATTTAAAGGGATCCAATACGTTAATTTTGTTATTTTCATAACGTGTTTTTACTTGGTTCATTTCTATTGCGTGCGAGTTTTTGAAACATGGCAACTAAATTTCAATCGATTTATTTTGCGTTAATTTTGTATAGCTTGCGCTGCTGTGGCTTAATGCGTTTTTTTTTGAACCTTTAGTACCTACTTGGTAGATAGTAATGATATCACGGTTGAGCGGGTGAAATTTTGTGGTTAAGCGGCCTTCATAATGCCTTTTTAAATAGGTAGTCTGAATATTGAAGTTGTAGATTTTCTTTCTGATTATCGTGTATCCGTGACTCGGTAGAAATCGCTTTGTATCTTGCCGATCTTCGATTATTTTGCTGCGATTCTTAGGAGACACGTTTTCTTATGTTTTGGTAACAGTAAACTTGTTATTATTTTGGCAATTGAAACGTAATATTACGATAGTGTGTGTTTAATGGATCACGGAGATAGGTTATAACGTCGAGATTGAAAATGCGTTTAAATAATACTTTGAATTCGTTGCGATTGACAAAAGAGCTGGATTTTACTGTCGAACTGTTTGCGGTTGTCGAACAATTTTAATACTTTGTTGTTGTGAATTATGAAGTACAATGCAATGACTAGCCTGTGTGGCAATGACAGCCTGTGTGGAAATGACTGGCCTGTGTGGCAATGACTAGCCTGTGTGGCAATGACAGCCTGTGTGGCAATGACTAGCCTGTGTGGCATTGATTAGCCTGTGTGGCAGCAAATGGCCTGTGTGTCATTGACTGACTTTTGTGACGGGACGGACGTCACTGCAGGGGAGCTTTGCATTGTTTGCTAATTGATTGGGTTTTTCTAGTAGCTTATGCTTGCTTTGTTTATTGTTCGTTCGCTGTCAAATTGTTTGATGTTACATTCAAAGTAAATTTCATTGTTTAATGTGCGGTTTTCTTATCGAAAGTATTGTAGTTCGTAAAATGCGTTGACGTTAGCCGATTCCTACTGAGTTTCTTGCTGGTTCTTCTCAGTAGATGGATCTTCCGAACCAGTGGTAGCTTTAAGTAAATTGTTAAATCGTGGATTTAGAATTTTGATGGAAATATTAAATTGAAGTAAAATTTTAAAAAATCTGTAGCGGTTAAAGTTTTGAATTTGCCAAAAGTACAAGTATCCATTGTAGTTGTAAAGAAAGATGTTATTTTTGGTGTTTGGAAGAGATTTAATGTGTTGTGGATACAGGTTCTCGTTCGCTGGTTTTGTGACTACGCCAGAAGGATTCTGGGTAGTGTGTTGAAGGAGTCATTGGTTGACTCAGGTTTCCCGTGGAGAAATGGTGTAATTGCTGTTAACCACGAACGATGTACCTTGTTGTTAATAATGAAAATAATGGATTTCAATGTTTGATTTGGAGATAATTGTTACTCATTGGTGCTTGGAACTTGGTTAACTGAAACGGTATTTTCAGTTATTAAAAATTCAAACTTGTGTGTTTTCTTTTCAGAATTTGCCTGACTTCATTGTCAGGAGTGGCCGAGCCGCCACTTTGGTATGATTGTTTCAGAATATCACACGAGGACGTGCTCCATCGCAGGATGGCCGTTAAATGCAATGACTGACTGACATTCGATTGCAGCGCCATAGGTTATATCTTGAAGTAGGATGATGGCAAGTGACGCAGATACGGTTAGGACGGCTAGGTGCGCTGACGTATCTCGGACTGACGGTCGATAGTAGCTCGGTATTAATTGAGTTGGCATTGTAACTGACGGAACGGACTCGCGAATTAAGATTTTGTTGTGACTAAAACAGGGTTATACCCAAGCCCACAGACTCGGTACTAAGTAACTGTCCAGTGATTAATTCTATCGTGTTTTGTGAGTAACGCTTTTCTTTTCGTTTTGTGTTTGTTTTCCGACATATATATCAGTACCAGAACTATGCGATTTTGATTCTATGGGAATATTTTGATTTCTTAGGGTCAATACTGCTTCACGCAGATGTTCGCCCTGCCTGCGCCCGCACGACTGTTTCTTTTGTATTCGACGCTGCGTCAGGCTAGTTTCAAACTGATGTGGTGAAGATAGCTTTTGTTTTCAAAAGTTTGTCTATGAAATGCAAGTTTTTTGTTTGTTTTTAAGTGATTCGCACGTTCAAAGAAATCAATAATTAAAATCATTTTATGAATATAAATTTTAAATGTTTACCTTCATTTTCAACGTATTTTACTTTTAATAACAATCATAATCATAAACAAGTAAAACAAACATAGTGTTTAAGTTCAGTCCAAAGCAAAGCTTTAGAAATTCTTTGTTTATAATTTCTCACTCTCATTCATGAAAGTAACAGCCCGTTCACACATGGTCCGTTTTACTGGATTCGTTTTTGTACCGTAAATACGTATACTGAATAACGTGCCACATCTGAAATCGCTCACACAACTCCATGCGCCATCGATGAAAAAAAAGGAATCCGGTAAAATGTATCCAGTAAAACGGACCATGTGTAAACGGGCTGTCACTCAGGGTGGAAACATCGCACCTCCAGAAATATAAAGACTTAATAGGAAAAAACAGTTTTAGAGAAAAACGGATTTAAATTTTCTATGAATCTTGGGACTTTCATGTATGTTAGAAACCGAAAATTAAAAAAAATATTAAAAATTAAAAAGGAAACCGATTAATTAATAAAATATAAAAAAATATTATTATTTCTTTAATAACAAAATAAATCACTTAGAAGTTAGGCCTTTAGGTATAAGACTATTTTTTTTAAGTCATATTTTTTATTATACCTCCTGAATTCTGAGCATAAATTTTTAATCTAAATATCTTCAGTCACACACTGACTCAATAATTAAAAGTCAAACATGCGAGACAAAATTTACACACATCAAAAAAGTTTAAGTTCGCTAGCAAAAGATGGATTATTTTTAAAATTTTACTTTTTAAATGAATTTCGCTGACGTACCATTTTTTTATTAAAAAAAATACACTAAAAAAACGGATTTAAATTTTCTATGAATCTTGGGACTTTAATGTTTGTTAGAAACCATTAATTAATTAAATATAAAAAAATATTATTATTTCTTTAATAACAAAAAGAAATCACTTAGAAGTTAGGCCTTTAGGTATAAGAAATTTTTTTTAAGTCATATTTTTTATTATACCTCCTGAACTCTGAGCATAAAATTTTAATCTAAATATCTTCAGCCACACACTGACTCAATAACTAAAAAGTCACACATGCGAGACAAAACTTACACACATCAAAAAAGTTTGAGATCGCTAGCAAAAGATGGATTATTTTTAAAATTTTACTTTTTAAATGAATTTCGCTGATGTATCATTTTTTTATTAAAAAAAATACACTTTTTGAAATAAAAAAATAATAATTTTAGTTTAGTTTTTACTAACCAAAATTGCAAAAACGCCCAAATGTAATTTCGGGTAGTGAATCATTGAAAGAAAAAGAGGATTTAACTAAATATTGCCAACATTTATTATGAAATTGTTTTTATTTAGTACAATTAACTCCTCTCCTGGCTTGAACACATGCGGCAATCCTTCTTGGCATGCTGAGAATTAAGTCATCCAGCATTTCTTGCGGTAACCTGTCCCATTCTTGAATTACGGCTTCTCTGATCTCTGGCACTGTCTGGGGAGGTGGCTAACGGTTCCAAACAGCTCGCTTGATAGCATCCCACGCGTGGTCAATTGGGTTAAAGTCAGGTGAGCTGGCAAGCCAGTCTAACCTGGTAATGTCGTATTCACGTAGAGCAGCGTTAATTCGTTAAGCTCGATGTGCGGGTGCATTATAGTCAACCGTTATGAATCGAGGGCCATGGTATATTCTAAATAACCTGACCATTCCATCAATAGCAATGGTTTGGTATAAAGCTGCAGTCATCGAGCCACGATACGGGATCAACGGCGTTCTAGCACCAATCATTATAACGCCCCAAAAGGATACCGATTTCCCGCCTTGTTGAACGGTTCTGGTGGCAGTTTTTTGTCTTTCAGCGTCCCCACGTCTTCTCCAGACACGAAGACGTCGGTTGTCTGGAAGGGTGCTAATTCTGGACTCGCAAACAAAGAAACCATTCCGCCAAATGTTTTCCTCGTCGTTTTCTTCATTTTGGCGGAGTCTAGCCCACTGCAATCTGCGGCGTTGTCTTTGCTGTGAGTTCAGAGGTGCTCGCCAGGATCTCCTCGCTCGTAATTCAACCTGGTGTAAGCAATTCCTGATGGTATGAGTGCTAATTTGTAGTCCTGTAGCAGCCCGCAACTCAGCTTTTATTTTAGTGGCATTGATTGTTGGGTTTTGGGCAGTCAGCAATCTGATGTAACGCTTCTAAACAGCGGTAAGAACAGTTGACCGACCACTGCGAGGTCGATCAACAAAGTTATCCACGCCACGATACTCTTAGAAAATAAAGAAAAACGTTTATGCAAACGTGACAAAAACGAGGTCGTATTATCAATGTGATCTTAATTTTTTTTATGTGTGTAGTATAGACTCAATCATAAACTAGGTCATTATAATATCGTAAACAAAAATATGTTTTTACATTTATTTCATTTTTAGAGAAGCTTATGTCGGTTAGGGTCTTTACAATATTGAACACGTAATGACTTCCACGTAACACTTGCGAAACAATGCTAATTGCGTCTCAATGAAATCAAAAACACGTGGCGTATGGCGAGTGTGTCAGATAGACCCAATGATATGTTTATCCTTTTTAACGGTCTTTTAGGTCAATTTTTTAAAACTATTCGATGAAAAAAGTCATACTGAGTATATTTATGTCAAAAAGTCAAATACCTAAAATTTCGAATAAGGTATTCATAAGTATTTCTGAGGGTGCGACATGTTATACATGTAGAACTAAAGGAAAATTTTGGGATATTAATAAATAAGTTTGGCATAATAGCGTCGGAAATTGTGATTTTGCTGATAATAACTTTAATAATACAAAGGAAAATTATATTACTCCGGCAAGTTATATAATACAACACTTTGACACGTTTTCATTTGCGTACACGGTGGATTAAATAGTAGTAAACAGATATAAGAGTAATATTATGAACGAGAATATCCAACAAATTTTATTTTAATTAGTTGTAAATATTTTTTTTTTTATAAAAAAGTTTCCAATCAAAAAATATTTTTATTGAAAAGGAACCATCTTTGATTGTAGCTTTTAGTGTTAACATATTTGTATCGGTGTAGATAGTTTCAAACCTAGGCAATAGTTTTGTAAAAAAATAAAAATTTACATGAATTCTAAGCTTAAATTTTTCTCATTCGGAAAACTATAATAATATTGTTGTTTTTACTAAGATTATGTTGCCTTACTGATGAAGTACTTATAACAATAAAAATAGGTTACAAATTTAAACATTTATAGTTCCAAACTTAGTTTGTGTGTTTTTTTGTTTGTAACTGTAAACTCCAAGTGTTACTTTAATAGGTTCATTATATTTCATTTTTATTTTTTATTAAAGACTAAGTCCTCGTGTCACCTCAACCTCACTTTAGGGTAGGTGCAGATGAGGTCGAAGATGAAAGATCACAGGCTTAGCAAAGAACTAACTCTTCATAACATAGGGCCAGAACATATCACCGCTTTAATAATAATAAATAATAAATCATTTTATTTCAGACTTCACATCCATATAATGTTGTTAGTAACACTCCTTAAAACTATGAAAAAAGTTTGATTTACAAAACTTGGAATCCAGTGGAATATCAAGTATCTCAAACTCTAATCCCTAAACGTTAATTTTAATAGAAATTCTCCGCAACACAGAAGTGGCCAAAACTTTGCAAGTTTCGCAATGTATTGTTACTGTAGTTATATCGAACGCTATCGACAGATTGAACAGTATAGAATACGCGGGACAGTATTGGAAGCGGGTAAATACAGTGAGGAATGACAAATTTATAGGGACTTGTGTACTGGAGAAACTTAATTTAACTCAATGTCATTCGAAAAACAAGCTCTTAGATATTAGTTTAGTCAAAATAAGCATTTGAATGGTCAAAAGATTGACGAAAGCTAGAATAAAATCACATTTTCATAATAGAAGTTCGTATTATTTACACATAAATTAGTACCGTAAACCAAATTTACTTTTTTATAAAAAAATGCGGCCTCTTTTTAAGCTGAAAAACTTCCTAATATCTTATAAATCAATTTTATTTCAAAGTATAGTTCACGTCAGGTAAAAAAAACGCTGGATTACTTTTTTATAGGTTTATAGGACCACAAGCATTGTTTTTACCTTTTTTTTTTTTTATAAAATATGGATGGGACGTTTGTCTTCCATGACACCTGATGTTAAGTGAACATGAAGACTAAGGTGGCACACGTCCATCCACGAGAAACCTATTCACTCGACGCTTAAAAGTACTAGGACTATACTGGTCAGGGAAAATAGACGCAGGCAGTTCATTCCAAACCTTGGCGATCCATATCAAAAAGGAACTGTCAAAGCGCTTAGTTCGACTTTTCGGAATATCAACCACATACGGATGGAAGTTCTGTCTGCGTCTAGTAGTCCGATGGTAAAAGGGTGAGGGTTCAATTTGCTCAAACAGACCACTCGCGCTTACACCAAAATGTATCCTGTAGTATACGGTTAAACAAGCAACCTTACGACGATGCTCTAGGGTCTTCAGTTTTTTGGCCGTAAGGTCGACATTGTTGATTAGATTACGGGCTCTTCGGTCAACGGAGTCCAGCGCTTCTAGTTGATATTTGGCTGAACCATCCCAAAGATGACTGCAGTACTCCATGCATGATCGCACTTGAGCTGTATATAAGTTAAGAAGCTGTGCAGGGCTGAAGTACCGCCGTACCTTCGAGATGATTCCCAACTTTTTCGAAGCTACTTGAGCCATGGACACAATTTGTTGACCGAAATTTAAACTGGATGTTATAGTTACGCCTAAAAGCCCTAGATGGTCAGTGATGGGAACAGATACATTTTGGAAAGTGGGCGTTAATGTGAAGGTGCTCTTTTTTGCGGAGAATAGACACGCCTGAGTTTTGACGAGACCTATACAGCATTTACGCTGATCTGACGGATTGATGATGAATTACTCTGCTATATACTGTTATTTAAATTAGCGTAAAGTATTTAATTCGATAAATAATCAAATTTAATTTTTGCGTTTTTACCATCCGTCGTCTATTTTTATTTAGAATTAGTGAACTGGAAATAATGTCGTTTGTAATTTTTTAACAGTTCATTGAAATTAACTCAAAAAAAATATTCAAAAACTCTTAAGGTGTGGATGCGGCAACGGCTCCGTGTACGGCGCACCACTCAGAACTTCATATTTGCTCTTAAAATTATCTCCATCATGGTTCATTATAGAAAAGTGTGCCTTATAACTGCCGCAGCCGTGAGATGCAAATCAATGTTTTTCGGCACCGTAAGGTAGAGATGGATTCACGCCCTTACTCTAAGAGTAGAACTAACTAGAAAATATAAAAAATTGGCATATTTTTGGTAGTAAGTTGAAAACTACAAAGTAAAATTGTCAACAAATTCCCAAGCAATCACAATATTGTGTTCCACTCTTGTGGCTTCGTTCCTTACACATTCCATTATATGTGGTAAACATCCGTAACTTAATCGCATTCTGTGCATGCGGGAGAAGTTCCTCCTTTAATAAGGTAGATATGCGAATTTATTTCATGAATGTGTTCGGAGCGAAGACGAAGGTGGTTATGAATTCCTGTCCGGTAAGACTACATGTATAAGACCAACAAATAGAGAAAACTGTGCATAAAACCATCTTTTACGTATTTGTAATTGGGGGATAAAAAAAATATAATTTCTGATTTCAACAATATTGGGTATCAAAGAAAGCTAATAGTCAGCCTTTTCAAAATTTATATAAGTAATAAATATTTATGACACTCACACAACATTATCTAGTCCAAATTAAGTTTCTTATAGAACTTGTGTTATGGATACTAGATAACTGATATACTTAAGAAATATTTAAACATTCATATTGAGTATAATTAGTTATTATTTAGTATTTTTTTATTATTATTATTTAGAGTATAAGAGTATTAATTAGAGTATATTGACATATATTTTTCATAGAATATAAACCTAAATAAACATATAAACATCCTTGACTTAACGACTAATATCTGTGTTCGTCACACAAATATCGAACCCAGGACCTGTGGCATATAGGAAATGTATGTTACCCCTACACCAGTCGGTCGTCAATATATATATGTCGCAGTCATCTGGTTGAATTAGCCACTCAATTGGACGCCTAGGCCGTTCCAACCGGCTTAAGGGCAATTAGTCAAGTCGTTGATCGCAACGTTTAACCAGTTGCCTAAACGTTGTTTAGTCATTTAGTTAAATTGGATATTGTTAAGTTTATGTTTGGTTTAAATATTAAAACATTAAAACGGAACTTATTTTATTATATTTATATTTACGCGCGAGCCGAGCGAGCGAAGCGAGCTTGGTGCGGCAGCACCCGGCGATGCGCCACAATGGACTTTATTTCCTTGTAATTGAAATAAATAAAAAAAAATCTTATAACAAAATTTTGCTTGACTGGTTTTTCCGTCATAACAGATGATTTTACCATGACCTACTTGTTTTATTACTTTATCCAAAACTGTACCAAATTTAAATCACTTGGCTGAATTTTGGTCAGCAATCTTCAAGGGGCTAACTTTCAACACGCCAAGTTGTTAAACGTTGAGTTTTTCGTGTTCAATCAACTATCGGCCTAGGCCGTTGATTCGGTCTAGGCGTCCAATTGAGTGGCTAATTCATCCAGATGACTGCGACATATATATAGTCATGCTTTGAAGTCGATTCGCTGGGCTTCCGTTTTATAGGTACTCACATTTTATGCACCATTTTTTGTAGGCATTACTGTGGTATAACGTAAATAAACGTCAACGGGATCTTTAATTTCCAATAATGAATCATATACAAGAAGGATTATTAAAAAGAGACCAAATATTGTTTGGGAAACACTGTTTTACTACCTTATTTAAAACTTCATATGTCTGAAGCTTTTTCATTATACACAGTCTTATTATTAACTTGGGTTTCACCATTCTATGGTTAGTTTCCGGTTTTATATTCCAACACAGCATAGGTTCTTGAATATGGTAAATTATAAATGTGTGATGTGGATGAATTTTACTTTCTATGTATGAAGGAAATCGTATGCGTAGGTTGCAGTCCTATGTCAGTATTATCTTTAATGAATGAACAAAAAACATTTAAATTTTAAATTTATTAGGTATATCAAAACTGCCTAAACCTGCTCAGTTGATAATAAAAGTTATTACAAAAACTTAAATACCCGACTTCGGAATACAGTAAGTTCCCGGCTGTTGCTGCTATTTTTTATTATGAATTTTACTTAAAAGCTCTTATATTCTTATGATTTAATGTATTTACGGGATTCTTACCACGATTTTTGATTTTTTTTTCGCACGTGCGATATTTCGATGCTGTTACAAGCACCATGATCGCGGACTGGCCAGTCCCGTAAATACATTAAATCATAGTGAAAATAACCGCGATAGTTTAAAACAATCTTATATTCTTATTTGCTTGTTTTATGCTTTTTTGTTGGAACGTACTGTATTCCGCAGTCGGGTTTTTTAGATTTTGTAAATACTTTTTTTATGGAACGGACTTTGCTCTTGAGACCATAAACAAGCAATTAGAAAATCAATAAACCCAGTTATTTCAACGTCAAAGTATAAAGGGACTTTAAAAGACGGTCTATAAAGACTGTTAAGCTCTGTGGTTAAGCTATCTAATTTATTACTTCTAAACATATCGTAACCATCGTCGAAAATCACAAGACTTTCTTTTATATAAGCACTGTGCAGATAACTGCACATCATTGGCTTATCTCTCAGAGAAGAGATATATATGTTGTTTCATTAAATTAAATTATAAGCACCTCCACATTCTGAATGACTTTCGTCTAGACACCAAGAAACTCATTTAGTTCAATTTTGCTAATGTGCGTGCCATTAGACTTAGACTTTTACTGAAGCTACAATGTTGACAAAAGATTTTATACGTAATTTTAACTTGAGTTTCAATTTGAATGGAATTATCTATTAGCCTGCAAACTGTACGGCAGCGACAGCGACACGGAGAGCAACAGCAACTGCGAGCAGCGGCGCGGGTAGACATTTCCGCGACACGATAGAAAGTATTGAGTTTGTATGAAACCGTGACAAATCAATCGAGCGTCCGCTGGCGTCGAGAACGGCCCAGATTACCCTCGTCGCAGCCCGCGTCGCTGTCGCTGCCGTCCAGTTTGTAGCATTAGTTTCCGATTTAAAAAAAAAAACACGTGGGAAGCTGTTTCGTAGTATTCGCTAGTTCGTTATCAGGAAAACATTTTCATAAAATGTTGAAAGGGCTTTCTGGCAAGTTAATTATGCAGCTCAGCCAAATCGAGAGAATCATCGTAACTGCATTAATTATGTATTCACTCGTGGCGAAATAATGTAATATGTAATTATATTACCAACATTTAGTTGTATTATGAACCTATTTTATTGTTAAATAACTGAAAATATGCTAAATAAAACCATCTGGGACTCCCGCTTGCCGGACGGGGGCTCTTCCAACTGAGCTACTAGGCCCTGGCGACATGTCATCGAAATTACTTAGCATATTCAATTTTCAACCGACTTCAAAAAAAGAAGGAGATACTGAATTCGTCTGTATGTTTTTAAGCTATTGCATAGCTTCTATCGCGGGCCTTGAGCGTGGGGACCGAATCCAGAAATTCCGTAACGAAAAAAACCTAACACCCCCCACTCCGACCAGCACAGATTATAATTGCATAAGTTGATAAAAAATGCTATGCAATAGCTTTACCGCGGTAGTCTCCGAGTGCCACACTTCTTTTTTTTATGTTTGCTACCTCATAACTTTTGATTGGGTGGACTGATTTTGATAATTTTTATTTCATATAATAGAGGATTAAAATCCGTAAAAACTTCGTCGAAATTGATTGAGCACTTGATGTTTTTTTTTAAATATGTATGAATTCGGAGATCGTTTTCCTTAATGACCTTCTACTTTAGCCAAGTTTTGACGTGAAGTCGGTTTTTTTAATACTCTGCGTTCGTTATATTGCTAACGTAGCGCCACCTAATGGTATAACTTTGCAGATAAACTACCAAGACCTTTTTTTTTTCAGAAATTGTGAATCTCAGTTAAAGTGAAGCATACAATGTTAGGTGTTAAAAAATTAAAAATATTTTATTAAAAATAATTATTTTATTGAAAATATCGCTCTTGCAACAACATTGTACAAAATATTTCTGATAGCGTTGCGATGTGTGAGAGACGGTGTCAATCGATAATAGAATGGATTAGTCTACGTCGATCGATAGTTTTTACTAGACCAAGCCGTGAAGTCGTCGTGGCGCCGTGGTTACTGTGTGTATCTTACGATATCACAGGTTAAGCAACGTTCGGCGCGCTCGCTACTTGGATGGGTTACCGCCGACCATTCGTTTCTCACGGCGACTTCCGTGCTTCGGAGGGCACGTTAAGCTGTCGGTCCCGGGTGCTGTATACTTGTATACAGTAGTCGTTAGGGTTTGTCAGAAGCCATATCAGCACCCTGAAAATTCTGATATCCACCACCCAGCACTGGGCCAGCTCGGTGGATTATGGCCTAAACCTCCTCGTCACCCAGAGAAGAGACTCATGCCCTGCAGTGGGCCCATTACACGGAGTTGTTTTTTTTTTTTTTTTTTATAAGTGACTAAACCCGCGTTTGACCTCAATCTCACCTGATGGTAAGTGACGATGAGGTCGAAGATGAGAGCACACGGGTTTAGGAAGGAACTGGCTCTTTATACAATATTGCCGGAACACATTACCGCCGGAGCGGTAACATTTGGCGGCAGACTTTGTATAAAGGGTGGTCGCTAGCCAGTCGGACCCAGAAGGGATCCTACCACCAAGCAGATGATGATGTGATGATGATGATGAGACCAAGCCGATCAAATTCGATCAGAAGAAACCGACGTCGGTCGATTGGCCTGGTAACAGTCTCAGAATGTCTGGGATACATTAGAAAGAAGTATAAAAATAATGTATCCGGCAAGATGAAAAAAAAAGTATGGACGAAGAATAAAAACAGATCCAACTATTTCTTGAGCAATTATAAATGGTATACTTTATCGCCATTTATATACTGCTTCGCAAGACAGCGTCTGGGTCTAATTCCTCTGTTCTACGACTTTGCAGGTTTGTTAATCAGTACAGCAAACAAAATTTGTTTAGCGTAAAACTCTTGACCTAAATTTCTAAAATGATTTCAATTAAAAATGAATTTAATTTTAAATTCAGAATTTGTTTACAGTTTCACCTAAAACTAAGCTCCTAGTAAGCTTTTACTTTTTTACTAGTGCGATGTATTCACCTAAAAGTGTTTTTTACACCTAGCCTAATTTATAATGTCATTTGCTGTAAACAAACGTTGCTGGATCAAAATCATAATAAAATTATCACTTTATATCAATGATATAAGTGGTAGTTTCTTAATCCAGATTTTTAAAACTACATTTAAATTTTACAAGCATTAGATTTAATGCTCTCTTTTTATTCCCTTTTTAGCGTCCCTCTTAATTCCTCCATTAGTGTAAATCACCCCTGGTGAACAATTATGGTACAGACTGAATTAGTATTTGGAACAGAACTACGCTGTTCGTTAAGTGATTAATTTAGTATTCGAATTTAGAACTCTATTATTAGTTTCATTGCCTAATTGATGGTCATAGTTTCGGTCAATTTAATTTTGTAGAAGCTGTAAATCAATATTGTTTTCAGATTTGTTCTTCTGGGAAAACTTGACTCAACTAAAAATAGGTATATTTTGAGGTTCTGAATTTTAATTTTTAGTTAAAAATTTGAATTTTGACAGTGCATTTAGGAGTATTTCTATATCTACGTGGTTAGCATTGATATAAGTTGTAAGACATTTTGTATGACTTTACTTATCAGTTTAATCTTTTCGTTGAAAGGTTTTTTTTTGTATTTTTTTTTATAAGTGACTAAACCCGCGTTTGACCTCAATCTCACCTGATGGTAAGTGACGATGAGGTCGAAGATGGAAGCACACGGGTTTAGGAAGGAACTGGCTCTTTATACAATATTGCCGGAACACATTACCGCCGGAGCGGTAACATTTGGCGGCAGACTTTATATAAAGGGTGGTCGCTAGCCAGGCGGACCCAGAAGGGATCCTACCACCAAGAAAATATATAAAAGCTCATTTTTTTATTGGTGATTAAGTCCCCATTTGATCTGCTATCTCACCTGATGGTAAGTGATGATGAAGTCGAAAACAGCACACGGGTTAAGGAAGGACCTGGCTGTTTATAAAATATGACCACAGAAGCAGTGATATTTTATAGCAGATTTTATACGAAGGTTGGACGTAGTCATGCGGACCCTGAAGTGGTCCCACCACCAAGCGGAGGCCACTCGGGTTAGTCACCTTTTACGACACGCAGAGTTATTTTAAGCCGATGAATAATAAACCTTTCTAAATCTTTGTTCAGTGCAATCAATTTTATAGATTTTAGTTTGAGAATAATTCTGAAATGGAAAATTTTCACTAAATAATCTTAATTCATGGACGCCAAAACACGAGCGGCCTAACTTACAGGATGCGGTGTACTGTACTTCTCGCGATACCTGAACGACTAGAAATACGGTGAACGCTAGTGTATAGATCTTCATGTACTTCGTATCTTCATGTAACAACTATAGGCCTATCTCAGTATTGCCAGTAATCTCTAAAATCTTTGAAAAACTCCTTAACAAAAGACTTCTTAGCTTTCTTGATAAATATAATATACTTTCAGATAAGCAATTTGGTTTCAGAAGACTTAAATCCACTGAAAACGCAGTCACTGAACTAACTTCCTTTATTAGCAAACAACTTGACAGTGGTAAAAAGTGCTTATCCATTTTCATTGATCTCCAAAAGGCATTCGATACCGTCTCTCTCCCTATCCTGCTAGACAAGTTGGAGCTCATTGGATTAAGGGGAGTGCCTCTTCTCTTGTTCAAGGATTATTTATCGGGAAGAACTCAAAGGGTTAAACTCGGAAATCACATTGGGGAGCCTGAAGAAGTCCTGTGCGGTGTCCCACAGGGTAGTGTCCTCGGACCTACTTTATTCTTGCTCTACATAAATGATCTATGTAATTTAAATATGGCAAATGCTGAAATCTATGCTTACGCAGATGATACCGCAGTGGTATTTAGCGCAGAATCCTGGGAAGTTGTTAAAAGAAATACTGAAGAAGGACTGAGGGAAATAAACAGATGGCTATCATATAATGCTCTCACTCTAAATGTCTCCAAGACCAACTATATCTGCTACAGTCTTTACAAAAATAAGCAACCTGTTAACGACTTCAACATTAAGCTTCACAATTGTTCCGCTTCGCAATTGGTTAACCACTGTACCTGCCCAAACATTACGAAAGTCGAGCAAACTAAATATCTTGGCGTGTTTCTGGACCAGCGACTTTCCTGGTACATGCACCTTGAACATGTTTCATCCCGGCTCAGAAAACTATCATATATTTTTAAAACATTAAGACATTACTATCAGCAGGAATCACTAATGACAGAAACCTATTGCGAGAAATCTATATCGCTCTAGTTCAATCAGTAATCAAATATTGTATCTCGGTTTGGGGTGGTGCAGCTAAAACCAAGTTTCTTGAAGTGGAACGTGCTCAACGCAATTTGCTAAAAATTATTCATTTTAAGAAAAGACGGTTTCCCACAGAAGATTTATATAAGCTTGCTAACTTGCTTTCTATCAGGAAGTTATATATCTTAACGATAGTTTTAAAACAGCACTGTGCACTAATTTATGACCCTAGTATTACATTTAGAAGGAGAAAAGATAAAGTTTTAAAAATTTCTAAGGTTAACACAGTTTTTGCTAGTAGACAAAACCTTTGTCGCTCTGCCATGTTGTACAATAAATTAAATAAACAGCTAAACTTATACCCTTATACTCATTACGAATGCAAAAAAATTGTATCAGCATGGCTCGCAACTAAAAATTATGAGCAAGTCGTAGGTACTTTAACTGCAAAGTTGTGATTAAAAATGTGAAGCTTTGGGGTCAATTTCGACCCCGATACCAGTTAAGGGTTAAAAGTGCAGTAGGAAAAATATTTGTATTGTTTTATTAGTTCCTTTGTATTTCATGTCATATTTTATCTAATTATATTATACTAGGTACGATTATTATAATTATTATTATTTTATTTTATTTATTTATTAACAAATTTTCCCTACAAATGACACTCTGACACACATACATTTTATATATCCCTTAACTGGTATCGGGGTCGAAATTGACCCCAAAGCTTCACATTTTTAATCACAACTTTGCAGTTAAAGTACCTACACTCTCGCGCATCGAGGTAATCTCATTACGTCGCGGGGTGCGGCGGGTGACGGACGCGCGTCGCTTTACTACTACTAGGAACGGAGGTATGTACATCGCTGGGGTCAAAATTGACCCCGATACCGGAAGTGTGCATTTTATAGTATGTAATATGTCGTAATGTTTTATTATTTTTTTAGGATAAAATCATCACAATGGCGGGTTTTTTACGAGATGGTGACATTTCACAAATTTTGGAAGATGAAGACGAAGAATCTGGCTCTGAAATAGTTCATAGTGCCACAATAACTGCTTGTGACCAAGAAATTATTAGCGATTGTGAGGAAGAGGAGCTGCTTAGCTGTTCTGAAGACAGTATTATAGCTGACCGTTCTGGTTCTTCAAATTCCAGTAGCGAAGAAGAAGAAGAACAGAACGAAGAGGTAATTCCACAATCTTCTGGATTTTATAGAGGAAAAAATAAGTTTAAGTGGTCTAAAATTCCGCCTAGCTCATCCCGTGTAAGACACCATAATATCATTACGCATCTTCCTGGCCTCGCGGGACCAGCGCGAGACAAGATGAGCATGTCCGAAATCGAATCCTGGCAATTACTGTTACCTGATGAACTAATAGAAATTGTGTGTCTTCATACAAATCAAAAAATTTCAGAATTTACTCAGAAGTATAAAAGCCAGGGTAAGCACACCGAGTTTGTTAATTTATTGGAAATGAAAGCATTTTTTGGACTTCTGTTGCTTGCTGGAGTCTTCAAGTCTGGACACGAGGATGTTGACAGTTTGTGGGCTACAGACGGTACAGGGCGTGATATTTTTAGGATCACGATGTCTCTAAAAAGGTTTCTGTTTCTTTTATCGGCTTTACGATTTGACGATGTTGAGACAAGGGCTATAAGGAAGGAGACTGACAGAGCTGCACTCATATCAGAAATATTCGACAAATTTATAGATAACTGTCAACAAAATTATAGCTGTTCAGAATATTTGACTGTGGATGAAATGTTATGCGCATTTAGAGGAAGATGTCTGTTTCGAGTGTACATGAAGTCGAAACCCGCTCGATATGGAATAAAAGTTATGTGCTTATGCGACGCTAAAACTCATTATCTATACAATGCATTCATATACACCGGTAAAACGGAAGGTAGTAGAAGAGGTGAACTATCTATACCTACTAAAACTGTTTTGAAATTGGCGGAACCTGTTATGCGGACTAATTACGGGTGATAATTGGTTTTCATCAATTGAGTTGGTTGACAAGCTAAAAGAAAATGGATTGACTTATGTAGGAACTATGCGCAAAAACAAACGTGAGTTGCCGTCAAATTTTTTGCCTCACCGAACACGAGAAGAAGGTTCATCTCTATTCGGATTTACCAACGATAAAACACTGGCATCGTATGTTCCGAAAAAAAATAAAAGCGTGGTTATGATTTCTACAATGCATCACGATCAATCTATTGATGCCACTACCGGTAAGCCAGAGATTATTATGTTTTATAATACTACTAAAGGGGGGGTTGATGCACTAGACCAAAAATGTGCTAATTACTCTGTTGCTAGAAGAACACAACGTTGGCCATGCGTAATTTTTTCAGCAATTTTGAACATTTCGATGGAATAGTTATGTTTTGTGGAAAGCAGCAAATCCAAATAAGCGTCTAAAGGGGAACAGATACATAAAGACTATTGGAATCGACTTAGTGAAACCTTATGTGCAAGAGAGGCGAAAAGATTTTTTTTCGGAAGACCTAAAGCAAAGAATAGAAAGTTTTTTGAAAGAACGTCGTGAAGAGGATATAAGCGTCGCACACCAAGAACTAGCAACTACTTCTGACTCTCAAATTACTGGCGGTAAAAGAGGCCGGTGCTATTTGTGCGACCGTAAAAAGGACTTCAAATGCTCAAAAAAGTGTAGAAAGTGCCAACATTACATATGTAAAGTACATACTGCCATATCGGTAACTTGTACCAAATGTTAAATTTTTAAACGTTTTTTTTTTCATTTTTGTGGTGATTGGATTTAGTTCGTCATTTTTTTTATTAGTATTGATCTCACAAAAAGTTTCTATTTTTTGTTATATTAGTTATATACGAAAAAAATTTAAAGATGTTTTGTTATGCTACGATTTCGTTTTTATATATATAATTGTACCTAAAGTACATACTTAGAAAATAAGAAGATCTCAGCTATTTTTTTGTTTAAACATGTGATCTCAAGTTAAAATATGTTAAAACCTTAATTAATAGTTAGATATTAAGTGCTTTTTTCCTAAATAAAAAGATTTTTTTTTTATATTTTTCTTTTCTTTTTTTTTTGTTAACCCAGATATCTGGGGTCAATTTCGACCCCCTATACCACTAACGTTGCCCTTTTTAGCGATACCAGCTAAGGGATATACACATAGGTACACACACACCTTTAACTACACAATATTATTGTTCGAATGACTGTTTCTTTTTATTTTTCTTTTTATATTTTATATACTTAAAACACTTATTTTTATGTAGATATAAGATTGTAAATAACCCTTCCTTAATTTAACTTAAGTAAAATGTAATGGTGTAGTTGCAGAGCAATTAGAAATTTTATTGTGATGGAAGAGTGGTGTCTCTCAACACAAGCTTAGCTTAAAGAGAGGCACCAGCAATTAGTTTTTAAGCTTTCTAATTGTTAATGTAAAAATAAAGATTTTTTCATTTTTTTTCATTTTCATTTTTCGACTAGCACTTGACGTTCATCCACTCTTCTCGGCCTTCTTTAAGGATGTTCACCTCCAGAGATTCGACCTTTTAAATATGCGTTATTAACACGAAGGAAATTATGGTGATTGGGATAGCGACCGCGATTAGTATAGAGCCTACGAGATTGTACGTGCGGCTTGCCGACTATTTTCGTGACGCATATTTAAATAATAAGCACAAACGAAGTACGATTCAAGCTTAATTCAATAATAACAATATAAGAGACTGAAAAAACACCCGTCTGTAGTTCCGAGCTAGAAACAAGTCACTGAGGGTCAGGTTGCCTTGGAGAGTTATAGTGATTATATTTATTAATAACAAGCGAACAGAGATGACAAGAGATACAAAAACAATTCTAAGAACTACTAGCATTGACGACAGATATTTCTCAAATACCTTGGCGTTATTATTGATTGCACACTCAGTTTTAAGCTTCATGTTGATTCTCTGTGCAATAGATTGAGAAAATTGATATTTATTTTTAAAGGCCTACGGCATGTTGCTGATAAAGATTTACTAAAGTCAGTTTACTTCGCATTATGTCAGTCGCTCATATCATACTTTATAACTCCGTGGGGTATATCAAAATCAAGTATGTTGAACCTCGAAAGAACCCAGAGGGCCATACTCAAAGTTTCCTTGTTTTTGCCATGGCGTTTCTCAACCGAACAATTATATAAAGAATGGCAGTTCCTCGCCGTACTTCAACACACATACTCCAAATTCTTGTAAAGAAACACTCCATGCTACAGCTTTTCCCACCCCTCGTAGGCAAAATCCAATAACACAGTTGCCTAAATTTAATTTTGCATATACTGATAACTTTTACTGCTTTCGAGGTTCATTTTTATATAAAAAATAAACAAAATCATTTCAATATACCCATTAACAAAGACACCTCTTAAAAATAAAATTAAAATATGGCTTCCGAAAATTTTATTAAAATTGTCAAGTAGGAAATTAGATTTATTTATCAATTTGCTTATTATTATTTTCTACATGACTCGATCCATACATTGATAAGGACTGTACCAATCACGTTAGTCACTAACACAGAACTTGTAAAATAAAATGGAGGAGACCTGATGTCTTGAAATTCAAGTTCCTTGGAACTTCGTTTAGGCTTCAGGCTCTCACAATTTTAACTTTTGTATACTTGTAATTTATATAATATTAAACTGTGTAAATTGTGATGAGAGATAAATAGTTATTATTATTGTATTTGTATTTTGAATAAACACTCTCGAGTTTTTTTCGTTCGGTTCGGTTTTCATGAGTTTCAAGGGCTACGCCAAGTGAAAATCATTGTTTGGGTTAAAGGTGGGATCGTTCTTCTTATTATTATTATATTTAAAGCTACACGCCTTTCGGCGGAAAGACCCGACAATTTGACCAGTCGGTCGGGGATCAGGGCAAGAGGAACAGAACCTATTCGGGCAGTATAAAACAAAACCGCTTTTTGCATGCGTGCTGGAAGCGAACCACCGCCGAATCCCAGCCTTTCAAGGTTTCTGCCCAAAGTGGCTGAGGTCAAACCATTTGCGGATATTACAACCGGGATGATTTCGGTGGACATAACTTCCCACATTTCGGTCACCTCGTGTGCAAGGTCCAAGTACTTGCGTTGCTTTTCGGTCTCGGCGTTCACGAGGTTCTCGTCATGTGGTATGGTTATGTCCACCAAAAACACCTTGGACGACGATCGGTCCATTAATACGATATCAGGTTTATTCACTAGAATAGTCCTGTCCGTGATAATGGGCCGATCCCAGTAGAGCGTGGCGCTGCGTTTTCGAGAACTGGCTCCGGCGTGTACTGGTAATAAGACAGTTTCTGATTGATGAGAACGTATTTCAGAGCAAGCTCTTGGTGGAGAATTTTGGCTGCTTGGTTGTGTCTATGCAGATACTCAGTGTTAACAAAAATGGAACAACCCGAAACTCATGTTTAAGGGACTCGCCAAGTTGGCGGAACGCCCGACATACGTCCACTGTGCCGTCCCTCATAATGTATTTCCGGTAGTTGTTCGTCTTGATAACCTGATCTTGTATCGCAAAGATAAACACTTCGGTTTCCCCAAAGTGGTCCCCGAAGCGCAGCCAATGCACGGAGGCACCTTCGGAGGTAAAACCTTCTGTACAGCTCTTTCTCTTTTCATACGGTCTCACGATCAGAAATGCTTAGTACCGCTGGTGTCTGCCATGTCTCGAGGCCCAGATTGAGATCGGTGAGTCCTTTGTCACACGCTACAACCTCTCTTTGCATACCCACGTCCGCCTTCGCCATAAAATAGGCTCGGAGGCTATATATCTCCCGGTTGTGCAAGGTTTTGGCGCTAAATAGGCCTCTCCCTCCACACTTCCGGGAGATATACAGCCTCATTACTGACGACCGAGGGTGATGCATTCTATGGAGGGCCATAGTAGTGCGGACCTTCCGATCCAGGGCGTCTAATTCGGTCTGAGTCCATCTGAGTAGGCCAGTGGTGTACGAAAGAACGGGTGTACCCCATCCGTTAAACGCTCAGACTTTGACTTTTTTTTTCAGACAAAAAACTAGTTAGTACCTTTGTCAGGCGCTCAAAAAAGACTTCGCGTACAGACTGTTTTACGCTCGTTTCCTGGACACCGATGTTCTGTGACATAATGGCCTTTTTTTACTTATTTTTATAACTATATGAAAAACCTAGCTATAAGTTTTCCTGTAATTTATAAATAAATAAATACCCAGATATCGGTATGTTTCAGTTTCGGAAAGAGCTTTCAGGTTAACGGGACGAGAGCGAGTAATCCTTCCCCTTTCTACATGAACAACCGCACACTTGTCCACTCCAAACTCCATTTTGATGGAGCTGCCAAAATCTGTCACGATTTTTAGCAGTTCCCTCAATCGTGGAGCCGTTGGAGCTAACAGCTTGAGATCATCCATGTAGAAAAGATGGGATAACCGCATGCCCCCTCTACGAAACTGAAAGCCCGCCTCCGATCCCTCCAGCAATGTGCTTAGAAGATTCAAAGCCAAACAAAACCAAAGTGGGCTCTGACAATCACCCTGTAATATTCCCCTACCAATCTGGATTCGGTCTTCCGCAGCCATCATTCGCTTGCCTTGGAGACTGAGCATTGTACCCCATTGTCTCATACATCGCTCGAGAAATAGTTGAACTGTTCCGTCGATTTTGTACAGTTAAAGAACTCTCAAGAGCCTTGTATGAGGCACAGAGTCAAATGCTTTTCTGTAGTCAATCCAGGCTGCGGAGAAATTGCGACGGTTGCGTTTGACCAGTTTCCCAACGACAGCGTCCACGAGAAGGAGTTCCTTTGATCCGCGGCTACCAGCCCTTCATCCGTTCTGAATGAATTCTTATTATTTCTAAGAATTGTGACCTTTTTATCTGCATTTCTTTTATCATCTATAATTTTTGTACCTTCTTTGAATCGGTATGAACAGTAGATATTTTTAAAATAAAGTTCCATGAGGCGATTCTTTTTTAAAAATTTTAAATAATTCGTATTCATAGTATGATAATTTTAATAAAATATTAAAAAAAATCATAATTTCAAAATTACGAGGCCTAGGACGGTAAAATTTGGTGTTCCTATTAAGTAATGATCCCCTCTATCACCCACATTCCGTTGGTCCATTCCTTACGAGACACCCTGTATATGTATATACATAGCTATGTATTTATATGTATGTATGTATATGTAATTATTCGTATGTAGTTTATTTTAAGAGCCGTACATCTCGCCCACTTTAATTTCCTCTAAAACCAAGTTTGCCTGGCTGAAATCGCTTTACAGCCTTAAGGTCGCCTTTTGAATGAATCCATTTTATTGTCATCATTTCTATTTTTAATTGTGTAACTATGTTGGTGAACAATAAAAAAATATTATTATTATAACACAGCCATCAAATTAATTTAAAACTGGCAGAGTATTTAATTGATACAGATGCTAGTCTGAATCATTAATATATTATTATGAAGAGCATTTTACCAGATATCTGTAATGGTTGACGCAAAAAAAAACAATGATGATATTTACAAATGACACAAAGAAATTATCCATTCATCTTGTTTAAATACTTAGGTACAGAGTACCGCTTACTAGTTTAAAATATTAAAACTTAAAAGATATAGCGTCATTTAAACAGGTGAGCGTGGCGTGGCTATTATAAAAGGGGTAGTATTTAATCGAGTAACTGTAAATAAAAATTTTAGGTGACAAAAATAATGAATTTGGCTTACTGTTTTAATTAAGTGAGCGACTGAGAGCGAGTGACGAAGAATCAATGAAACAGCGACTTAAAAACACTTTTGACCATGTCGGGATTGTCCAGGGTTGACTATAATAGCTGACCAGGTTTATGGCGCTTCGCCGGCCGCTGCCGCGGCACCGCTCGCTTCGCTCGCTCGGCTCGCGCACGTGTATAACTATATGCAACCTAACATGCTCCTCCTCGCTGCGCTCGTCGTCGCACCTAACCGTACTGATTCCGCCTTCCGGTGCGGGAGCCCTTCTCGTAACTTATCTCTTTCATCGCAATGTATATGTGTTTTAGTCGCTCACTTAGTAATTCAGTCGCAATATTAATATTTAAAACCGTTCATTTTCATATATTTTTCAAGACAGTCCAAATTTGTTTTTTAGTCGCTCGTTTTATTATTTCCAGTCCAAATTTGTTTTTTAGTCGCTCGTTTTATTATTTCCCTTATAAAAGTAACTGGCCAGGAAATTTTCATTTAAAAACCATTTTCATAATAATGTAGTTATTTACACATTTTTTACACTATAAATAAAATAGAAAAATGAAACATCAAGTTTGCGAGCCAATTGTGTATCCCGCCTCTTCAGATAGTCCTTCGGGCCATGTCGTCAACTTTGTTTGCAAATAACCCCACTTTTATTTCGAAGCCACAGGGGATTTTAAGGATCGTCGCCTCTTTTGATCGATAGTATTTATTTATTTATTTATTGCTTTCCATAATAATACAGGTGGTAGGTACAGTATCGAATGACACTACAAAATAGTTCGAAAAGTTTTGACGTGTATTTTAGTTAGTAAGGCCGCTTAAGGTTTTCTGCCGTCCCAGCTTAAAATAGCAAAAAACTAGTTAGTCATAAAAGTGAGTATTCCGAGTATACCAGTTGGTGGTAGGATTCCGTTAGAGCTTGTCTGGATAGCGACCACCGTTCATATAAAATCTGTCGCAAAATATCACCGCTCCAGCGGTGGTGTGTTCCGGCAATATTTTAAGAAGGCCTTTCTTTCCTAAGTTATAAATATATTATTTAACCCTTTACCCGCCAGACTTTATATCAGTTGTCGTGCTCCCAGTGCCAAGCACAGTAAATCTAAAATTAATACCTGCAACAAATAGGGATGTTCAATGGTAGATCCATATACCCGTGCCAGCTTCGCACGCTTCAAATTATATCTTAATAGTTTCAGCTGTTTAAGCTTAAAGAGGTAGGTAACAGACAAATATATAGAAAGAGATATATATTTCTAATAGTATGTATTTCGGTAACCAAATGAAACAAAGATCGTTTAAAAGATTTTGAAAGATTTATTGATATTAGGTCAGAGATGAATATTTTCAACCGACTTCCAAAAAAAGAGGAGGTTCTCAATTCGTCTGTATGTTCTTTTTTTATTTTCTTTTTGTGTCTTTGTTACACGATATTTCGGACAATCATGAATCGATTTTGAAAATTGTTGTCCCATATAAATTTCATCGAAATCGGTTGAGTACTTCAATGAAAATTGCAAATTTTTGAATGAATTTATGTATGACTAGCTGCTGCCCGCGACGTCGTCTGCGTGAACGCTATGCAGCACCAAACGCACCTACGATTATAACACTGCTAGCGTGATAATATGTAGCCTATATGTTGACCCGACTTCTTAACTATCTCCATGCCAAATTTGAAGTAAATCCATGCAGTACTTTTTGAGTTTATCCCGGAAAGACAAACAGACAAACAGACAAACAGACAAAAATTCTAAAAACTATATTTTTTGTTTCTGTTTCGATTGTAGATCATACCCCAAGTATTCTTTTAAAAAAATATTCAATGTACAGTTTTGACTTTCCTACCATTTTATTATATGTATAGATTTCGGAAAATGTTCACGTTGATGACATTATAACTCAGCCAAAGTTTTGACTTGAAGTCGGTTTTTCATTGCTCTGCATTCGTTGATTATTATGACCCTATACTGTGATGAAGTTTACATCTTTTAATGTAGTTAAATCATATTTATTGATAACACGAACATAATAGCTAGTGCGTAAGCACAACACTAATGGGAAATTCCACATGGTGGCACTCGTTTATGACGTCAGAAGCGGTCATCTATTTCTGACCGTGGCGGTTAAAGGGTTTATCCATTATTGTGGCGGTCCTTGGTGAAAATGTAACTGAATAGTTTTTGTAGACAGCTAGATGAGTGATTCTGTATGTCGTAATTTCCTTTCAAAAATATTCAATATTTCAGAACGTTAAACTTTTTTGGGTCGCGTTTCGGAACATAAATAGCAATATGTGGATCTAAGCCAGCTTTGTTGGCCTTTTATTGTAAGTTCTGAAAAGATATCGTTTTGTATTTAGTTCTTAATTTTCAGAAGTCCTGATAATGGCTTAAATATTCTATTTTATTATTCTACGGAGTTTAAATTCGACTAAAGCACATAAACTTACACTATTGTTAATATCCTAATAATTGTTTTTTTTAACTTGTGTTAAATAAATAATTAGTTATATCCAACATTTTAAATTATTGAATTATTATTATTAAATGAGTGAATTATGACTTTCATTGAAAAAAAAAACTCAGAGCTTATACAAGGTCTTCCTGTTGATTTCCCATAACTTTAAGGTTTTGTTCCTTACTAAAAAACAATGCTTTTTGTCAAAGAATATGTAATTCAAAAGTGCATAATTTCCAAGATATCATCAAATTAATATAATGAGTTCATAAATTATCACCCTTGTAAAATCTCTTTAACATTAATTCAATAGACGCGTGTCACTGAAGCCATACAATAAAAAACAAAAACATTTTAAACGTTGAGGAACGTTGCATACAATGTACAACACAAAGCGTTGCGAACTGTACCTGTAAAAAAGGGATGGAAAATGCCACGTTGTCATATTACGTCCTCCCTGAGGAGCTTTAGATTCGTGCTGTCCTCAGAACCGTGTCAACCTCTCGACGCCAACCCTGAGGGTTTCAACGGTGCTCTTCCGGTCTTAACCAAGTTCACTCCCCTTATCAAGAAACTCCAGCAAGCTCAACGTTTCTAAACGTTGTCCCATTTTTTCCAGCCTTCCTATCTCAGAGTGAGTCTCATCACTCTTGATAATCTCTTAGTTTCAGCTTCGTCATTTTTGCTAATCTTAGCGTAATTTTCGCTTTCAGTTCGTCTATGGTGGCAGCCGTCAGGATGCCGCTCGCTGCGAAGCCTCTAGCTACCGATTGACTGTCGCTCCGATTATGATCAATAGCCCATGTCAAGGCTGATCATTAAAGGGGGATGTTTAGTGGGTATACTCAGGCGTTCTGAGGAGTCTCGTGGCCGCTCTTGCGGTCCCCACACTGTCAGGGTACTCTATATCTGCTAGCCACTGGGGTTAGCAGCTCTTTAGAATTCCCTTTCGTCCGTAACAGGATTCATCCTCCTCCTGCTAGAGCTTGCTTTAGTGGGTGCCAAAGACTTTCCTTGGCGGAAAAACAAAAAAAAAACCACGTTGTCATACTTCGCAATAAAGGTGTTTTACATAAGATGTTTTGACTTAATTGAATTATTTTTATGAAAAATAAAAACAAAAAAATAAATAGAAAACTATTCACATGTTATTTGATTCTATTACATGGTCCCATTAATACCCTAGAGTAATGGGAAATCAACAGGAACACCTTGTATGTTTTGAAAATAAAACAGTACCCACATGCCTCTTCTCTAAAAGATCTTCGATTATTTTTGGTGACTTTGTCATTTGTGAGGTTATTTTAATTGTTTGTAACAATTTAGCAGCGCCCACTACAATGAACTAATTTTATAATTTTCTGAGGATTCACGCAACTGAGAGACCACTAAATACTGGAACGGCGGTGTCAGTCGCCTGAGAACATTTTCGAATCGGTCGACTGGTATGAAACAGCGAACTCCCCCTGGGACCATAGACCTGATTTGCTTTAAAGAACAGTTGACAGAAAAATCTTTATGTCATACATTTAATTTTTAGACAACAGCATTTTATTTGTTACAGTTAGTAGTTTAAGAAATCAAGATTATGAATTATATTTTTTATATATTTTTTTTGTTGTGGTTTTAAATTTTTACTGATTTTTTATTGTTAAATTATTAGTATGTCTTGTTTAAAACACTCTTAGCTTAGGTTGATACTGTGATTTTCTTCTGATTGTAACTTATTTATAGGGTATGTTTATATTTCTAACGTAGAAACTTAGGAGATACCCAAAACGATATAAAGACTGATTTTAAAATTATTTTTATAAAGTTTAATTCCGAGATCGTTATGTAGGTGACTCGAAAATGTGAATAACATTATTTTTAACTCCAACTGCCTTTCTTATAATTGTATTTTACTATTTCCTTCTAATATTGGGTGCAATAAAGTATAAATAAGAAATAATTTGTATAGACCTGTCATGTGTATTCTATCAGCTTTTATGTAGAGTTTTAAAACTGTTAATTAACTGTCAATAGATATCTAGTTTAAATTATCTGTGAGATGACAACCCGGGATAGCATCATCTATGGTTTTTAACTGTACACTCAGGAGGTCGCAGTAAAACTCATTATTACAAAGATTTACAATTCATTCAGTGAACATAGTTATTTGTTCGTACTTCATAGACATTACAAAGAGAGAACTGATTTATAATATTGGCCCGTTATCTTTTTAGTTCATAGCCAGTCGCCAGTCTTGATCGAAACTTCTCGAGTGGAAATTTTGAATATAAATACGATAAAATTCCTTTTCTCTGATTTACGATTCCTTACCCTAGGAAATCCGTGAGTCGAAATCACTACATATTTTTAAAAGAAGAGTTAGAGTACATTATCTCTCCCAAACATAGGTCTTTAAAAGCGATTATATTATAGAACCTACATACATACATAACTTCACGCCTGTGTCCCTTGTGGGGTAGGCAGAACACCAGAGGCTGTAAAACCATCTGATGTCACGTTTGACAAACGTTTGACGGAGGCATTATAATGATGGAGAGAGACTATTGCAGTTATAGAACCTTCCTCCTTTAATGTATGTTTCTACCTATCTTTAAATATTGTTAAAAGTACTTTTACCACAAAGCCATATTTAAAAGAAATCTTGCAATACTATGATTTATTTGATTATACCTATTCCTATTTCAAGCTTGTCGTCATTAAAATCGATCACTATGAATAAATAACAGCTGCTAAGATTTCCATTTTACATCAACTTCATATTGAAATATTGTTTTAACTAACTAAATAGAAGTTGTTTTAACTTCTAGAAGCTGACTTTATTGCTTGTAAATAATTTACAAGTTGCCACGTAGTTTAAATCGCAAAACTGTTGACATCGAAGGTATTATTGATTATAATGGTAGTGAAACTACTCGCACCAACTAATTTCTGATTCATTAACTATAATTATTCGTAAAAACTTAAATGTTTACATTATTTGTAATTTTAACTCGAATACGGTGAAGCGAAACGATGCTCATCTATTTCCTCATAATTTACCGTGTTTCCATTTTTGAGGCTGTGCGGTCGAACTAATCGAGCCCACACCCTTTTACCATCGGCAGACAAAACATCAACTATGTGTTTTGACAGTTCCTTTTCGATACAAGTCACTGAGGTTTGGTATGAACTGAATTCAATAAATCCTCTGTCCCTGAACTAACTTCTACAGTATGCCCGGGAAGATAAGCAGCTGGCACATTCTTTTTTTTCCTTTGTTCAGAGTCCAGCATGGAAGGAATTCCAGTAATTTTGGCAAAAGCATGACAGACATTACTTTTATAATACTCATCATTTGTATGGTATTATTTTAGAGTATTGACTAAACTAAAAAGTCTTGCAAAAGTCAACCATGTAGCAAGCAAAATACATAGTAAGCTTCTAAGAAATTTAAAAAGCCTCAGCCTCAAAGGTATTTTAAACAGAACGCTTCGAAAACTCGCACCTAATTTGCTGAGCTCAATTTGAATCCCAAGCAGCCGAGTTTCAACGAAGCCTCGTTAGGAACTAGATGTGTTGATTCATTTTGTGGTTGCAGATTTTCTTCATGTTTGAGTAAACTTGAGTTACTTCCGTAAAGTAACGATACTAGTCACTTAAGGTTAGCTTACATTTTAGCATAAATATTGAAGCATAACTAATAAATCATGATCGGAATAAAATATCCTTTTATTTTAAGTTTTGTTGGGTAGCTTTGCCTGAGACTTTGTGTGATTAAATTACTCTAGTGATACGTTTTATGACGTCCACTTTGGTGATGGGGTAAACCTGTCAGCCTCAGACGCCAGTGGTTGCGGGTTCAATTCTCGCACGGGACAAGATAACAAAAAATGTTCCGTGTCTGGGTGTTTATCTATTTATTTTAACACAGAATATGCTTACTTTGGGGCCATTTAGTTGGTTCAGGTAACATAATATTTAAGCGAAATCAGGTAGATATATCAGTTTGGCTATCTATACTGTGCGTTATGCGTCACTTTTTAACACCTTAAAGGATTTTTTTTTCTGAAACTAGAGCTTTTCGTTGCTAGGGCACAATTTATCTATCAGGCAAGATCGAACTTTGGCTGTGTAAAATTAAGCATACGTTCGGGGCCGAATTCCCGCCGGGCCATCGAGATGATTCCCTTCTTTTTGGTAGCCAGTTAAGCCATGGACACATATTGTTGGGTTCAGAATTCAGATTAATAAGGTCCTAATTTAGGACGTTAATTTATTTATATTTAAACATTTTAAGAAAACTTACAGCTAGGCACATTTATAAGCAAATAAACAACAACAAATGCTGGCATGAGTTGGAAGCTGAAGGCCAATTATAAGTTCAATTTTGACCAAAACACATAAATACGATACAAATTATCTAATGCATTTGAACCAAAATTATTAAGTGCTAATTTTTGATACCTAACATTTAATCCTTACTTTTACCGTCAACAAGCGGGATAACCTTCCATTTATTTTTGTTTTAAAGGATAGACGCGCTTTATATTTTCTTTAATCATCCCTTTCAATTAGGAGATGTGAAAGAATTTTTCTTAAAAAGAACAATTATATTGAAACTTGTTTGTGACCAACTTCTACTCACGTTTGCTCTTTAGAATACTTTTACGAGTGTTATTTAATGCCTTTTTTGTATTTGAACGGATTTTATAATGAACGGATTTTATAATGAAAACGATATTTAAAAATAAAATAGAAAATGCTATTAGAGTATAACCTTTTTGGTTTTAGTAGAGCGTAGAAATAATCTTCAATCAAATGAGTAATCTTTTGTTGTTTATTTATTTATTTACAGATAATTATAATAGAATATTTTAAACATTAAAGAAAATAAGGCCAATAAGCAGTTTACACAATCAAGACTTTTTTGAGTTGTCTTACTACTTAACTAAAATATTAAGTAACCTTCCTTCATTTCCTTACAAAAAATAATATTCTACTTCATCAGTGTTATTAAGTATTCATTTTATCAAATCAATATTTTTTGAGAAATTCTTGCAGCAATCTATTTGAATATCTAACAAGGGAAAATCATTTATTCATGCTAGAAATGTAAAGTTAAATGTATGACAAAATTCCGATTCCAGTAGCAGCAGGTATAAATTAAATAACATAGGTAAAATTGCTGTCGTAGTTATTATGAAAAGTCCTCAAAATATAGGTTTGCTTTTAGAACTTCAAGAATATATTTTGGGGTATCCTAAGTTATGATTGTATCGCATATATACTTCATTTAATTTATTGCAGAATCAAAAATATGCTTACAAGTTGTTGATTTTTGTAAGTTACAACTCTCGTAAAACCTATCTGCGATAATTTTAAAAGTACAACTTAAAATTTAGAAAGGTGCTTAATTAATTGTTCTGTGGAATACCTATGAGAAAAGTGTTTTTTTAAGCAACAATTTAGATATGTATTGAATACAAAGTAGGTATCTAATATTAAAAATATTGATATTATTTATGACCAAAAGAAGTTATGGAAGAGCAAAAATATTCACAGTATTACTTAATTAGTGACTTTAATCACTAATTTAAAATCATTTTTTTTAAAGTAATTAAGGAGCTCCAGTACCAAATCCGACAAATCCACTTTTAGTAATTTTTCACAAAACACAGAACATTGTTAAAAAATATCTTTAAGTAGTTCGATAAAAAAAATATATATGTGTGTGTAGGTCAGGTGTTAGATTTTAAGTTCATTAGTAGGATAATTCATAACTCAACTTTTTTCATATCCACAGATATCAGTCAAAATATAGGTATGAAATTATAAATATATCGGTAAAATACGTTTTTTTTATTAATTGTAAATAAGTAAAGCTAATATTAAAATCATGAGTTACTTCAGAAATTTGAAGGACTTGAAAGAGTATTTTTATTACAAACCACTTATAAAGTCAGTCCTCTGCGACCACTTACCACCCATAAGGTTACTTACCACCCTCAGATTAATTCAATTTCATAGCGCAACTTTTGAACAACTTTGGAAACTTTCAAGAGTTGAATCTTTTATTATTCTATAGAGTAGAAGATACGAATATTTTAACCTAACAATGTATTTACTCTTTACACAAATCTTAGGAAAAGTATCCTGAATTTAAATTTTTAAGTTACATGACATCTTGGAAATATTTTTCAAATTGAAATTCATGTTAAGCTATTGCATAGCTTCTATCGCGGGCCTTGAGCGTGGGGACCAAATCCAGAAATTCCGTAACGAAAAAAACCTAACACCCCCCACTCCGACCGTCACAGCGGTGATACTTTGATTTCATAACTTTACATGCGGGCTTTAATAAACAATCAGCGCCATCTACTAGGAACTTGTGGAACTTCATATTACATCAAACATTACTGCATTAATAAAATAAATAAATAATTATAATTGCATAAGTTGATAAAAAATGCTATGCAATAGTTTTACCACGGCAGTCTCCGAGTGCCACACGTCTTTTTTTTATTGTTGACTGTTTGTTATGGGAGAATATTATACACAGTTTTAGGTGATATTAGTTAAAAATTAACAGTTAAAGAATTACTAGGATGAATATCGTGATATTATTGCTTTAAATTTTAATACGGTAGTGTCGGCTCTGAAAAGCCCTAGATCCTGGGTAACCATGCCATAAAAGGCGACTAACCCAAATTTGGTGGAATCCACGTTTGATGGTAAGACCGCTTGAGGGTTCCACTGGCATAAAGTCTCCAAATATCACTGCTTTGGCGGTGACGTGTTACGGCAAGTTTTGAAAAGCCAGTTTCTTTCCAAATCAATCTTGCTGTCTTTACTTCATCTTCACTTGCACAGAAATCAGGTGTGAGATTGAAGTCAAAGCGAGTTCGGGCACCTATAAAAAAGTGTCTTTAAAGGACAAGATTTTATCTTCATAAATTCTGGCCCATATGTGTACCGCGAGGTACATGGGCACCAAATTGTAGGTCGTGAACCTAGGAACTGTTAAATATAAGATATATTTACCTACCTGTTCATGATTAAATGCTGTAAAATAATATATTTAACGTTGAAAAATACCCATTTCGGAACATTATTTTTTGACATATGTCAGCAAATGTCAATAATGACACGATGGCACCACTCCGTTAGTCATTCAAAATAAGGTCGTTATTCCAATAAATAAATAAACAACAGAATGACAAACTGTCACTTTGACAGTTATAGTAACATTTTTTATGGTAGGCATTTTCTTGGCATGGACAGCAGTATTTTTACTGCATAGTACAGCAATATGGCTTGTGTAAAAAGCCACGAGCAGAGTTAGATTTTTTCTCAGTTTAATTAAAGTTCAGCGTATACCTAAACTGTTTATACAGATTTCTTTAGTGGAATCAAAGATATTCTCAAATGGGCCAGTTATACGGCGATCCTGTCCGATTCAATTAATACTTTAAATAATAACTCACCTGTCAATGGTAATAGCAACCAAAGTGAATACTCCAGCGGACACCGTCAAGTTAGCAGTGAAGTTGCTCGCAGTACAGGTGATAGCGCCAAATGGCCAATGCGCAGTGACAAGAAACACGAAGTTTGGCGCACCGTTCAGTGTTGCCATGAGAAGATCTGCGATGGCCAAGTTGACGAGGAAACAGTTGGTAACTGTGCGCATGCGGCGATGAGCTGGAGACAATAATCAAAACATTAATAAAATAAAAAACCTTATTATTTTATTCCATTGAGATATTAATACTACGTATAGAGAAGCTATCTCGAACAAAAAATGTGTTACATTTTATGAAAAGAGCGCGGAGCATGCGGGGCATGGACTGAATTAGGCCCTGCAGCGGCTGCAGCGCTAAATCTAGCGATGACGTCTAATCAAACTATTTAAAAAAACTGCGCTAGATCGCTCTAAATGAACAATTTTGTAGCTGCCAAAACGTTAAAACTTGGGAATGTCATGTTATTGAAATTACGTATCAACATCATAGATTAATATTGCAGAAATGAACAACCAGATTTTTTACCTATTTTATTTGAAAGTAAATAAAAGGGAATGAATTTACTAAATATTCACGCAGTTTTGTAGGTACGCAATATTCTTCTTGTCTTCTACCTAATATATCTGACTTAGAAAAAAAATACTAAGTAATTCGTTGCATTTCACTTAACTTGTAAGTAATGATAAGGAGGCAATCCTACTCCGAACGGTACTCCAGAGCTAAAAAATAATAAGCTGACTTTATATGAAATAATAAGTCTGAAACTCTCTCTGTCTGTCTGGTACGTTTTCACGCCTAAGCCGCTCTACCAACTTTTATGATTTTTGATATACGTATATAAAATGATCTCGAGACAGGACAAAGGCTACTTTATTTTGAAAAAATCAATGTCTCACGTCTGTCTCATACGTTTTATCGCCTAAAGCGATTAACCGATTTTTATGAGTTACGATATACGGATAGAAATGATCTCGAGAAAGGACATTGGTTGATATGGTGAAATAGGGAAACAAATTTTGTAAGAAGATAATTTTTTTCGTATTTTATTGACTTGATCTGTATTATTGCCTAAAATAAAAACATAAATGAACACAGATATTTTCTTAAGGAAGAAAAATCCAAATAGATCTTCACGCCTTAACAACTGGTTAGATTTTTATGATTGTGGATTCATGGGTACTGGAGATCTTTAGAAAGGACTTAGGCCACATTATTTTTCTATAATCAACGAATGCAGAGCATAAAAAACCGACTTCGCGTCCAAAACTTTGGCTGAAGGTCGTCTAAAAATATTCTCTGCACCTACTCATACATTTCAAATATTAAAAATTTTTCATGAAGTACTCAGCCAACTTTGATTAACTTATATAGGACCACCTCTGAAAAATATTTAAAATCGATTCATAATTGTCCGAAAAATCGTGTAAAAAATAAACACAAAAAAGCAGTAATTATTATGAAAGGAGTATCAGAAGGTTATCCTAATAATTTCAAGCCATGTTTATTTTCAGTTCAAAAGGGTACAGTTTCCTTTACAGAAAGCTTTTACGGTGACAATAAACAAGGCATAAGGACAAATATTGAAATTTGCAGACTCAATTTAATAAAACAATGTTTTTCACATAGGCAACTATATGTGATATGGTCAAGCGTATCGAGCTCACAACATTTGTACATTTTAGCGAAATACAGGACGAGATACTTTTGCTTTTTAAAAATCTATACTCTTATTATAAAGCTGAAGAGTTTGTTTGTTTAGTTGGTTGAACGCGCTAATCTTAGGAACTACTGGTTAGATTTGTTTTTCTATTGGATAGTCCATTTATTGAGACTATACCTAATAATATCATGCTGCAACCAATAGGACCGACACTTCCCGTTTGCGTTCGCTCCCGAACGGTCGTGTCTGCGGCCGCTCCCGAGTGTTCGTATTGCGCTGCCCTTGTTCCCTCCCCCGCACTCGTGCGGGTAAGGTGCCAAGTTAAGCTCTTTCGGAAAGTTTTCTCTTGTGGAGGTTGTGTGGTGTCGGGGCTAATTCATCTGCCCTTTTCAGGGCGGACCCGACTGATGCCGGCCGAAGCATCGCTGGTCAGGTGGATACGTAACCGTAACAACTAAGCCTGATCGTCCTCCGTTCATCGGTAATAGGTCCGTGTTAGGTTGATCTTTCTTTCAGCGCAGTTTGTGCAGCCAATTCGCCGTTCACCGGCAAGTAGGTTCCTAGTTAGGAATAGGCTTCCTTTCAGAACAGTTCAGCTTCCCAGGATTCGATGGAGGCCCCCATCGAATCCAGGGCTAGGCCCGGAGAAGTTCAAGAACTCCGGGGTCCGGTAAGTCAGAATCAACTCCATCAATTCCAAACCGAAATGCGGGATAGTATGCAACATATGCAACAGATGTTCGCATTCCTAACTCAACAATTCACTTCACTCGCATCAGCCTTTCAGGTCTAACCCGCGATCCTCAGGCCTCCACCGCGTCTCTCCCAGCCACTCCGCCTTCGCTCAGTTTCCCAACAGATTCTCCGACGTCTCCAGATCCCTCTGAGTACGTCGTTCCTATTTCAGATTGTATGTCGGTAGACTCCACCGCATGCAAACGGAAAACTACCCCGCCAGGTAGTGATTCCGACTCCGTTCCTTTAATTCCAGAATCTCCTGCTCCGTTCACCGAGGTTCGGAAAAAATCAAAATCAAAGAAGAAAAAGAAAGACGCTTCTTCGACTTTATCCGTTTCAGCTGCTCCAGCCGCTGTTCCTGCTCCGCAAAATGTCGCACCGGCGTCTGCTCCTGCGCCTCTTGTTTCAGCGATCCCGGCGTCACAACCTGCGTCGCAATCAGATTCGGCCCCGCCGAAAGTCCAAAACCGCCCCCCGTCTTCCTACGGGACAAGAGCCGCTGGACCGAGGTCTCAGCTCTCTGCGGAACGCACTCCCCGAAGATCCAGTATAGTAAGGCATCCAATGTGGGTGACTCTATTAAGGTCGTTGTCTGCTCAATTTCCGATTTCAGGAATTTCACTCGGCTTCTTGCTGACAAGAAGCTCGAGTACCATACTTACGCCCTCCCTGAGGAGCGTAAGATTCGTGCCGTCCTCAGGAACGTGCCGTTCGAGCTCTCGAACGAGCAAATCCAAGAGGACTTGTCTTCTCAAGGCTTCCCCGTCGAATCTGTGCACAAAATGCACAGCCGCCGAGGCAAGCAGTTCCCACTTGCGCTAGTGATCCTAGCGAAGAGCCCGCAAGGGCAGTCAATTTTCAGAGGCAAGCCCACCGTGTGCGGTCTCTCCAACATCCGCTTCGAAGTACCACACAAGCGTGGTTTCCCAGGTCAGTGCCACCGCTGCCAACTGTATGGTCATGCGGCGGCAAATTGTTTTGCTTCCCCTAGGTGCGTCAAGTGCCTAGATCCCCATGGGACTAAGGAGTGCTCTCGCACTCCCGAATCGCCCACCGCTCCGTCCTGCGTCTTGTGCGGCCAGTCAGGCCACACAGCAAACTTTCGCGGCTGCCCCAAGGCACCGCGTGCTGCCAGGGCTACCGTGAAGCCCATCGAGAACTGGAGAGAGCGACCGCAGCCTAGCTCGGACGCTCCTGCAGTCAGTTCAAAGGGCCCTAAGGCCTTTACTTCTATCGTTCCAGGTCAGCGCAGCCGGTTCGCGACTCAATCGCAACCGGCTGCCAAACCGACTTCCCAGTGCCAGAACGCAAAAGGTTCTCAAGACCGCATGGCGTTCTGGATCCAGCTTGCTCCCATCGACGAGATCCTGGCTTTCGGCGCCGCTCTCGACGCCAGCCTAGAGGGTTTCAACGGTGCTCTTCCGGTCCTAACCAAGTTCGCTCCCCTTATTAGGAAACTCCAGCAAGCTCAACGTTTCTAAATGTAGACCTTCTTTCCAGCATTCCTATCTCAGAGTGAGTCTGACCACTCTAGATAATCTCTTAGTTTCAGCTTTGTCATTTCTGCTAGTCTTAGCTTCTGAATTTCTCGCTTTCAGTTCCTTTGGTGGCAGCCGTCCGGATGCCGCTCACTGCGCAGCCTCTCTCTCCAATTGGCTGTCGCTCCGATAAATGATCAAGAACCTGAATCAAGGTAGGTCGTAAAGGGGGATGTTTAGTGGGTATGCTCGGCTTCACTGAGTGAGTCTCCACACTGTCTGGGCATTCTATTTTCCGTTAGCCACTGGGGTTAACAGCTTATAGAATGCCCATTCGTCCGTAATAGGATTCATCCTCCTCCCGCTAAAGCTTGCTTTACTAGTTAAAGCTTGTTTTAGGGGGTGCCAAAACGTTCTGTGGCGGAAAAACAAAAAAAAAAAAACAATAGGACCGAAGTGACCAAAGGAAAATATGCAAAAACGGGGGAAATCCTTCAATTTTTATAAATGATTGATTATAAATAACATATTTAAATAGAATGTCATGATATATTTCTGTTATTTATAACAGAACTGTGCTTAAATTAAATTAAATTATCCCTTCTAAGTTTTTTGTTAAAAAAATAGGGCTAGTAAATTATATTTGCTAACATTTCATACCTTCTGAGTACTTATTCAACATAACATTATAACAAAAATATAATTTATTCGGTCAAAATATTCGCAAAATTTTGAAAACTTGAAGAACCTATTGAGAACTTCAACTTGAAGCTGCTCACAATCTAAGAATAGGTATATCAAATCTTCTACATTTCAATCGACCTACGAGCAGGTTTCTGTCAAAGGTATATGAGATAAGTTTTTGCAAATATACCTATATATCAAAGAGTACGGCCAACAATCTGTAAGTTACCTACAAACTTGCGTTATAACTCCAAAGCTTTAGACTACTCTATATTATATGGTATATATAATACTCATGATCACAAACCAGTAAATGTTTGTCTTATTGCTAAATACGAGAAATTGGATGAATTTGTAAAGAAGCAATATAATGGAAGTCCATTACTTAATTTAGCGGATGTTTTGTTATAAAAACTGTCACGCTAATTAGGTAGCTTCAAAATAATCTTTAAAAATCTAGTGTTACGGAGAGAGCGGAATATTGAAGATCCCAAAATCCCAAATTAAAATACAATTAAATCTCAGACTGTTACAACATAGAGATCATTATATGAAACAGAATAAATCCTTATCTTCTTATAATATAGGTAACTGTTAAAGTATTTCCCGCTTCAATCATGGCATCGTGATTGAAGTGGATGAAACCGCATAAAAATCTAGTACAGTAGGTAAATAATCATTTTAAATCTTTAAGTGCTGTTTTTTTTTCACCAAATAAATTTCTTTTCTTTCTTCTTTCTTTCTATCTTGATTTAATTTTTTAGCTGATACAATATTAGGTATTGTTTTTAACTAATATAAACGAAGATTTCAGGAAGATTTTAGATTCCAACATTGTTCGATTGCATTAATATTTGCAGATCTCTTTAGAATTTCCATTACTATTAGACAATTGTACCTTGTGAAATTCAAAAAGGTTTCAAGATCACAAAAAAAACAACAAAAAGTTCCTATAGCAATAATACATTAGAATAATAATACTGAATTTCCGTTATCTTCATTCAAAACAATTTTTCAAAACAGTATTTCACATAATTATTAGCGCTACAAAATATACAAAATAGTTATATCACTACATATACCCATTTTCATCACTTAATTACATATAATTTAATGACAATGAGGTATAATTAAACCAAATTCCAAATTTAATGTTTCCACACCAAATAAATTTCTACATGCAAATCTATATACATATAATAAAATGGTAGGAAAGTCAAAACTGTACATTGAATATTTTTTTAAAAGAATACTTGGGGTATGATCTACAATCGAAACAGAAACAAAAAATATAGTTTTTAGAATTTTTGTCTGTTTGTCTGTTTGTCTGTTTGTCTTTCCGGGATAAACTCAAAAAGTACTGCATGGATTTACTTCAAATTTGGCATGAAGATAGTTAAGAAGTCGGGTCAACATATAGGCTACATATTATCACGCTAGCAGTGTTATAATCGTAGGTGCGTTTGGTGCTGCATAGCGTTCACGCAGACGACGTCGCGGGCAGCAGCTAGTAAGTAAATAAGTTTATTCATGATTATGGATATGACAGTACGGAGGACACATTGGCCTAAAAGTATCTCCTGGGAACACGTGGATTAAAATCAAAATTTAATGTTTTTAAAATATAATCTTTGTCGCAGCTAATTTCAGAATAGTCTCAACTTAGGCAAACTTAATTCCCAGGTGACTTAAGTTAAGCTGTTAAAAATAAGTTTTATCTTAAAGCCGTGCTTCTTTTTATAGGTTAAACAATATTAGAATTGACGAAGTTAAAATATCTAACAAACTACAGTTTGCCCCGTTTCTCCCCGGAGTGTAAAATCTGGGGGTTTTGCCAGACAAAATATCGTTTTATAGAGCACAGGTTTGGTCACACCTGGAATACTGATGCTACCTTTGGGATATACCACAACAACGTCTGCTTACAGCGTTGAGCAAGTAGAGTTGTACAATACGCCGAGTTTGCTCTTCGGAAATAGCGTAGCGATGTAGCTAAATAATGATCAGTGTACGTATTATACTGCATACTTAGAAATACACCGGTGTGGTGGCTCTAGTATGTACTCGTATGGATGGTGTTGATTAATTGCGGTGGAAATCAACGTGGTCAGTTGCTCCATTATCTTTTTACATCTTCTGGTATTCGTGGATGGTCGTGAACCACCCTCGTCTTCTTTATGACTCATAATAAGAGAATTAGACTAGTTTCGTAGAAGAAATGTATTAACTCTGCTGTTACTGGAACCAAATCTGTGAGCTATGATTATTCTAGGCTTTATTGACATGCTTTTGATCTGTTACTGTCTTGACTACTGAAATCCTGGTTCTTTCAAATTTTGAGTTTTTTTAATATATTATAAGGATAGGACGTTTGTCTTCCTACTGATGAAAAGTGCGCCTGAAGACTATGGTGGTACACGTCCACGAGATACCTATTCACTCGACACTTAAAAGTACCAAGACTGTAGTGGTCAGGGAAAACAGACTCAGGCAGATCGTTCCACACCTTGGCAATCCGTACCAAAAAGGAAGTATCGAAGCGTTTTGTTCGACTTCTTGGTAAATCCACTATATACGGATGGACGTTATGTCTGCGTCTGTTAGTCCGGTGGTAAAAAAGAGTGGGTTCAATTTGGTTGAATAGAGCACTCACACACTCACCAAAATAAGCCGATAAAATACTGTCAAACAGGGAACCTTACGACGATACTCTAGAGACTGCAATTTTTACTTGTAAGATTGTCGTTATTAATAAGTTTCCGGTCTCTTCGGTCAACAGAGTCTAGCGCTTCGAGCTGGTATTTGGCAGAACAAGTTTGGAGTAAATCAGTATGTTATATTTACCAATGTATAAATCTTGTTTTCATCGTTTTTGTTTTCATAACATACCTTTGAAAACAAGCGTCTTAACTCTATAAATATAAAAAAAAATGGTCACTTTGACTGCAATATTTTTGAAAATAAATTAATAAATTTAAAGATCAGATATAAAAAGAGACACTCATTGACTAACGTCTAGCTACTAAACCAGAAATCAAATGCTTTACAAAAACAAATCATTTTGAAGATCAAAACATTCAGCTTATATCTTTAACAAAAATATTGAAGCTTATGATTGACGATTATGCTCCATTTCACTGTGACAAACGATATCTGAAAAGTATTACCGGGATATTGCTAAGGAAAACAAGGATAAAAATAAGAAACAGACGTTCCTTTACACAAAAAAGCTGTTCATATTTGTCAAATAACATATTGTTCTTAAGATAAAATTGTAGCGGTGACTTTTTATAATTGACATTTATATCACAACTATAAAATTAACAAATGTAAAGTATAAATGTGACTCTATTCCTTAAAAATACATTTACAAAGAACTAAAGGGTAACAGACTTAGCATAACTAAGTTTCATGATTGCAATCTAATATAATTCAAAATCTAAGGTAAAGATGGAGTGAGGCTTAAAGGATTAAAGTTTCGTGAAAGTTTGTGAGTTTCAACCGACTTCCAAAAGGAGCCTCCTTCCCAATTCGAGTATATGTTTCTTTTTATTATTTTTTTGTATCTTTGTAAAGCGATGTTTTGGACAATTATGAATCGACTTTGAATATTCTTGATTCATGTGATACGGAATTCAGAGGTCACATAGATTTTGACAAACAAAAATAAAAGTTTCAAAAGTATGTAAATGTTTTTTTTTTTTTTATTTGAAGAAAGTAAAAAAACTTAAACGCTTTGTTTGTTATAACCATAAATATATTTTCGTCACTTCATTTATTGCGAACACACAACTTTAACGAAACTTACCCACATACATGACTCATAAATTACGTCATCAATATAACTGTCGTATATTCAATTACTCAAGTTTGATCGACAACTATCGTAAGAAAAGCTCCAAAGCGTAAGATACAAAATTATCTTGTAAACTTTTCTTCCATAGTTTATAATGATTAGAAAAAAATCTATATTACTATATATTTACACCTTACTATATCTTTACACCTTTTATTCGAATTTCTGTTCATTTAAGTTATGTTCCTCAATCTCACCTGGCTGTAAGTGAAAAAGGGGTCAAAGATAAAAGCACGCGGGCCTAGGTAAGAACTGGCTCTACCTAAAATATTGCCGGGACACGTCACCGCCGGCGCGACCGAATTATTTCATGACAGATTTTATAAAAAGAGTGGCCGCTATACAGTCGGGCTTGACGGGATCCTACCACCAAGTGGGAGTCACTCGTAGCCGACCCTACGCGACCAAAAATTTTCTTCAGAATTGTAAACTCTACTATGTATTTTACTTTGTTTGTGAAACAATGATAACTAGGCTACCTACAGCTGAAGTTATCTTATATATACACCTTCCTTCTGTTTCGAATTAGTTTAAAACTCGAATTAGTTATCTACGTCTCAGTGACGATTTGGGTTTTCACTGTGACGGTGGACTTTGTTTCGATTCCCGATATAATGTGAAAATTATATTCTCTCAATTGTCTTTTGTCTAGATATGAAGACGAACGATCTACTTTCACCCCTTGTTTGACATTGAATGAGCTAGAAAATTATTGTTATTTTGCAAAAGTTATTATAAGATTCCATATTTTATAAACAGCATGTCAATTGATTGCTTAGTATGAAGCCTCTAATACGTTTAAATTATTTTTCCATAGAATTAATTACCTAGGTACCACATTTGTGACCATTGAAGTAATAGTAAAGGATGGAAAGTCTTCTCAATTTTTTCAAAAAGAAGAAAAGGGTAAAAATTTTTAAAACCGATGGTACAGTAGAATCCGTTTATTATGACTCCGCTTGTATTGACCAGCCGCTTATTATGACATAATTACACAGCGAAGTTTGGTTTTCATAATATAATTTTCTAGACTACTACAGTCCGAAAAGGCTTTTTTGGCGCTTGGGTGATGACGTCAGAGGGGTGTGAGGGTGAATGAAAGGGTTACCATTCAGTGTAATTTCCCTCTTCTCAAGGAAAATATAGATCCATAAAGTTATAGTTTTTTCATGTTTGAAAACTGAAATTATTCCATTTAATGAACTACGAGTATAAAAAGGCAAGTCGCGTAAACTTTGAGAAAATCGTTAGTGGTACAAAAACACAGGGTCAAAGATATAAATAGAAGATTAAACAAGAATTAATAAGTATTAAAAATAGAGTAACATAAAATAATATCATATTTTTATGATAAATAGCTTTCCTCGTCATCCTCGTCACCACTACTTTCTTTATTAAGTACCTACTCGTATCTAGAAATGCTGGTATTTTAAAAGTTTTGTAAAAATTCTGATTATCTTTCTTCACTTTTCATACAGTCTTTCTAAAGAGGTAATTCTCCTGAAATCGTAATTTTTATTGAGATTAAAAAAAAATGAAATAAATTATGTTCTAAAGTGTATTTTTCAAATTATGGCAATATGGAAACATTGCAGAGGCAACTTGCTTCTTTACTCTTAAAAAGCGATTTATTGAGACATTAAATTGTTTTTCTTTGTGAAAACAACTTCTTCAATTTTATAACTACAATAAGTAAGCCCGCATTTTGTAAATTTAGGAGTATTTCATATCTTAATATTGAATTTAAAAGTACATTAATAAAAAATGAGCGGTAAAAGTCATGAAGTGACATTTCCCAAGACAGTGGTTAGTTTCAATTTTTTCCACGCGTAAATGATCCTTGTCGGACTATAAGTTGGATATAATGACGTCGCTTACAGCATGCTGTGATCCTTTTTTAAAAAAATCGTTCGGTTATAGTGACTAACAGCATAATTCCTAAAAACTTCGGAAGTGTTCGGAATAGTCACGTGATACCCAAAGGCTTTTAGCGAGTGCAAGGCTGTTTTGATTTAAATATCAGTGCTATAAGCGAAGTCATTATACCCAAATTATAGTCCGACAAGGAACTTTTACGCGTGGAAAAAATTGGAACTAACCAACGTCTTGGGAAATGTCATTTCTTTTCTTTACCGCTCCTATTTTATTAATGTACTTTTGATTTAAGTCTTAACTATATACAAATATACCTAAACACAGGTTTAGGTATATTAATGATAATGTCAGCAAATATATTAATTTTCTTGTTAGAAGTATACCTACCGTTTTTTAGATATTATCTATTTTGATTAATTTCTACTTAATTCCGGTCTATTAAAATAAATTATATACTAAAATTATGAAGGGAAACATTTAAAGTGATTTATCATGCAATCGGAAGGATGATTTTGAAATATGTAGGCTATACGGCTTTCCTTTTATAACAACATCCTTCTCTAGGGATATTTTTAAATTGGATAGAACTATTCAAATTATTTCATCCATCTTACCGTTCTAAAACGCCGTGAGTCAACCTCTAACGTCAGCTAACCCCACTCTTACAAGATTGAAATAACCTTTTTGTAAGCAAGCATGATATTCTAAAATAGAATTACGAAGTCAGGTTTTAATCACGTCTTAGCTGAAATAGCTTTAGGTCCTGTAATCACAGGCTGTTTCTCCCGGTTTACTAATCAATATGTACAAAAAATTCACATCCATACATCAATTCATGCAAACTTTCAAATTTATAATATCAGTAAGATAAGTATTATGTATGAACGTGGTAGTTTGCGTGAATTAATGGATGGATATTTGTTTTAACTGAGAACATGTTAGCGATACTAGTAAAACAACTACAGATATGACTTGAGGCTAACTGATTACTGGCGTAGTGGCAAAGGGTCATTGTGAACCGCAAGTATCTATGCTCTTTCAAGGTTCACCAGGTTAGCGATCACCCTTCATATAAAATAAAATATCAACGCTTCACCAGTGATATGATCCGGTAACGTTTTATGAAAAGTCAGTTCCTTTCTAAGTCCCTGTGCTATTATTGAAATGGTAAGTTAATATCTGTCACTAATATGCACTTACCATCAGAAGAAATAACAATAAATAGTGAAAAATGTGAAGACTACGTATGTCAATATGAATTTTTACAGAAGATCCTAAATCCTTTAACTTAAAAAAAAAAAACATAAATTAGCTTCAACTTACCTAAAACAGTCCATATTACAAGTATGTTGCCCACTATTGCCAGCAGCAGCATGAGAGCGAAGATGATGAACCATGCTAGTTGCCCCCACCACGGGGGACTGTACGGTCGTTCTCCTAGACCCATGCAGTTCCCAAGTGTGACTCTGTAAGAAAACAAAGCAATGCTTGATATAGGGTAAATATGTCTGCCTACTAGTGGTCGAGAGTATATTCCCTGTACAGTTATGCATTTGTGTATATGAACAAGATTGTTGTCTTTGACTGGGCTATTACGAACAGAAATAATAGTATAAGTAAGTCTTTTCAGTAGTTTAAACATAAGCTTTTTATCTTAATTTGAGGGTTCGATTGTGGTGTTAATTATACGAGGTGTTCCTGTTGATTTCCCATAACTTTGGGGTTTTGTTCTTTGCTAAAAAACAATAGTTTTTGCCAAAGAATATGTGGTTCAAAAGTGCTTACTTTCCAAGATATCATCAATCTTAATATAATGAGTTTATAAATTATCACCCTTGTAAAATCTCTTTAACATTAATTCAATAGACATTTGTCACTAAAGCCATACAATAAACAACTAAAACATTTAAAAACGTCGCAAAGCGTTGCGTACTGTACGCGATAAAAAATGGACAGAAAATGCTACGTTGTCATACATCGCTTAAAGGTGTTTTACTTACATAAAAATTTTTGACTTCATTGAATTATTTTGTATGAACAATAAAAACGTTAAAAAAAATTAAATTGAAAAATTATTCACATGTTATCCTGGAATTTTGGATTCTATAACGTGGTCCCATTAATACCCTAGAGTTATGGGAAATCAACAGGAACACCTTGTATATCCAATAATAATAATTATTATTATCTAATATACGTAACTAAAAATATATGCTAAATAAAATCATCCGACCAGGACTCGAACCTGGGACCTCTCGCTTCCCGGTCGAGTGCTCTTCCATTGAGCTATAAATTGTACCTGGAGCCATTGTAGATTTGCAGGAACTCATTCAACTTTTTCCCTCATCTATGAGTATACAGGGTGACTGGTGGGTCACTTTTGAAATTCAAGGACGTGATAGTTTAAGATCATACATGAAGAGAAAAAATTAAATAAAAAATAAATATTAATTATTTACTGAGTTAACTTAAACGAAAGTTATATAATTTATTACGCAACGCATAGTTACGCGTTGCGTAAATAGTTACTTACTACACTTTTCCCGATGCGCTGCCTCAGTCAACACGCACACAGCAGTGTTCCCGCCACACGCACACCACCACTCGCTAAGTATTTATTGTATTATAACCATTCGTTGCGTAACGAATTCTTTAACTTTTGGAGAAGTTTACTCAGTAAATAATTAATATTTATTTTTTAATTGATTTTTTCTCTTCATATATGATCTTACTATCACGTCCTGGAATTTTGAAAGTGACCCACCGGTTACCCTGTATAACATAAATAGCAAATTGACTCACAATAACCTTCTTTATGGTTATATAATGCGTTTGAAATTCATGTAATGTAGGAAATTCATGTAGGATTTGCGATGGAGTCGTTAGTATTAATCCTTATACAAATAATTATGTAATTAATCATAAGTATCTAATTGCGAACAAATTATTTAACATCAAGCTCTCATCGTAAGCGAAGTTATAAAGGAAAATTTCGCAAAAACGGGGTAAATTATTCAATTTTAACTTCTATTGTGTGCGCTGAGTAAACGATTTAAGTTACGTAAAAATCACGTATGACGAAATAGTTCCTCTTCAAAAGTTCTAAAAAAGACCGCACCAGCATAATATTTAAATTTACTGACAATAACCTTTTTTATGGTTATAAAAAGCGTTCAAAATTCATGTAGGTATTGATTTGCGATGGAGTTATATCGATTAGTATTAATCCTTATAGCGACTATACACTCTCGTCGAGACACCCCGAGACAGGCCGAGAGCGAGCATGTACACACACACTCGTTCAATTAGTTGCTCGCTAAATGTTTTTATGAACGTACGTGTTTCACTAAGCTATGTGGTCTAACTAACGCGAGTTACAGTTTTTTGGAGATTTATCAGACAGAAGGCGTTCTATGGAACGCGAAGGATGTGAAACACAAAGATAAGCAATTTATCCATGACGCTTGGGTGCGAATAAGCGAGCAAATTGGAATTCCTACAAGTAAATAAAAAAAGAAACGGGAATCACTTAAAGATATTGCCTCTATTTAGAATAGAAATACATTTAATCACACAACAAACAGTACAAATATTTACACAGGGTTAATTTTAATTAGCGCACTACATCTTGCAGGCAGCCTCTCCACATCAATCCCAACAAAATTTATTCTACAACTTTTTAAAATTAAATAGAATTTTAGTTTTACATACATACATACATACACGCCTGTATCCCGTATGGGGTAGGCAGAACACCAGAGGTAATAAAACCATCTGATGTCACGTTTGACAAATTTGGAGGCATTTTAATAGTGGAGAGAGACTATTGCAGTGACAGGGGGTCAGCCTATCGCCCACAAAACAGCCTCCCATAACACCTCGGTCCCTTAACTGACTTTTACAGTATGCCCGGGAAGAGAAGCAGCTGGCACATTCTATGTTTGTCTTTCGCTCCCAGTCCAGCATAGAAGCATTATTCAAATAGAAGCAGCAATTTTAGTTTTCTCATACAAAAAATATTTATAGGCTCTGTTTAGAGGCGTAACTCTATTTACTTTGAACGTAGGTATGCCACGCACCTCGCGCAGTAAAATATCGCTTTAAAATAATAATGGGTACTTCTTGCAAAATTTAGAGCAAGGAGCAAAAATCATTACCGCTGTAGTGTTGATATTTGGCGGCAGATTTCAGTCAGGCAGCCCTCAAGGGATCCTACCACCGACTAGGTTATCCCGCGATGATATGGTTACTCTAAGCCGACTCACGCGGCTAAAAACTTTCCTATACTAACTTAATTTCGTCAAAATCGATCCATGCCAGTTTTCAATATTCAACGACTGTCATGAGTATACTTCCATGGTGGCTTTGCTCCCAGCAAAAGAAAAATAGAGAATGTACCAGCTGCTTGCCTTCCCGTTGATATAGTAAAACTCAGTTAAGGGACAGAGGTTTTATTGGCGTTTTTGTGGCAGATTAGTCAACTCTCTTTAACTTCAATTGTCTCTCTCCATCATTATAATACCTCCAAATTCGTCAAACGTGACATCAAATGATTTATAGCCTCTGGTGCTCTACCCACCCCATAAGGGAAACAGTGTAAAGTTATGTATGTATGTATGCATTTTTATTGCATACCGTACTGAATGCTCATATAATGTGGGTTTGCAATAATAAACTAAACTATGTAGGTATTTATTCACACCCACATTACGTATACCTAAGCTCCCAGTACATTTACCCAGTATGCCTTCGTAGGTGTTCCTGTATTATTTTTACTGTAATTGTTTTTTGTAGGTCTTTTCTACAAAACCCGGGTGAAACTGCCGAGCATTATGTTATATTTTTTGAAGTTTCTATGTTTGACTATCTATCAGTACTTAACGCTGTCACAGCTAAACCACTGAATCGATTTTGACGAAATTTAGAATAGTGTAAGCTTGAACTTCAAAGAGGATCTTATTTATTGAACTGTAATTCTGATATTCACGCGGATGAAGTTGCGGGCAACTGCTAGTTAGCTTATATTAGTATGATTATCAATAAAATTCAGATTTCAAAAGTTAGATGTAGACAATATAAGAAAATAGTTATAAAATGCTAGCTTCTGTTAAAATAATAAATAAAGCATCATCAAATTAAATCAAAGCATAAAAAACACTGAAATCGCATCATACTATTGTACCTAAAGTATATGACATGAATGAATAAAAAAATAAGATTTTGAGTTTATTTTAATTATAGACTCTTCACTTTTTATTTGATCGATCATATCTAGTCACATACTTTACAAATTACCTGTTTTGTTCTCTCTTTACTTGCTCGACTGATTTATTTTTATTATAAATTTTACATACATACATAACCTCACGCCTGTCTCCCTTTGGGGTAGGTAGAGACAAGGGAACACCAATTGCTTCGATCCAGACATACCTCTTTCGCTTCCTCCACGTTCATTAATCTTTTCATACATGATCGCCGGTTACGGGTACTTTTAACTAGGCCCTTTTTAAGAACGTCACCAATTTGATCGGCGTACGTTCGCCTAGGGCGGCCCCTTCCGACAGCACCATCCATTCTTGCTCTGTAAACCTCTTTCGTAAATCTACTTTCACTCATCCTTTCCAAATGTCCAAACCACCGTAGCATATACCCTTTTCAATCTTAGTCACTACATCTTCTTTCAGTCCGCATCATTTTCTTATTTCACTATTGCGCACCCTATCACTCAATTTCACTCCACACATGCTTCTCAACGCTCTCATCTCCACAGCATTAATCTTGCTTTCATGTCTCTTCTGCCACACCCAAGATTCACTACCATACATAAGCGTTGGCGCCAAAACTCCCTCAAGTACGGCAAGACGAGCCTTATTTGGTATAGTTTTGCTTGCCATTATCGAGTATATGGCGCCATTAATACAATTTCCTGCTTTTACTCTCCTTTCAATATCACCTTCACACTTCCCATCTCTTGTAAACAAGGACCCCAAGTATACAAACTCTTTCACTTGTTCCACTCTTTCGTCCCCTATCATAATATTGCATTCCGTCATATCTTCATTCCTCTCCATAACCATGACTTTCGTCTTTCCAACATTCACTTTCACACCTTTTCTTTTAAACGACTCGTGCATCACAGTGACCATTTGTTGCAATTCCGACGCAGACGATGCAAGTAGAACCTGGTCGTCGGCGTAAAGCAGAGTTTTGATCACTGTCTCATTCATTTTTAAACCCCATTCAGACTCTTTCAGATCTTTCAAACAGCTATCCACGAATAGGTTGAACAGCCATGGAGACGCTACACAGCCCTGTCTAACACCGCGATCGATGCTAAACCATTCTGTGTAGTCATCATTCAACCTGACACAAGCACTCGAGTCCTTATATAAGGATTTGAGTGCCCGTATCAAGTCACTGTCCACCCCAAACTCGGATAGTGTTGACCAAAGTTCATTCCTCATCACACTGTCATACGCCTTTTCCAAGTCAATGAAGCAGCAGAAAACCTTTCGGTGTTTAGCCAGAACCTTCTCGGTTACTGATCTTAAGGCAAAGACTTGATCCGTGCATCCCATCCCCTTTCGAAATCCCGCTTGCACATCCCAGATCTTGCTTTCTGTTTCATCCATCACTCTTTCGATTAATACCTTTGCATACATTTTGCCCACAATACTCAAAAGGCTAATGCCACGGAAGTTTTTGCATTCCTGCTGTGACCCCTTTCCTTTATAAAGTGGCACAATAACGGCCTTGCACCAGTCGCCTGGAACACGGCCGGACCGCCAACACTTATTAAAAAGCTGGTACAACAGGTTTGCAGTGACACTTTCACCCGCCTTGAGCATTTCGGCATCTATTCGATCATACCCTGCCGCTTTACCCAATTTCAAACCTGCCATTGCTTTCATAACTTCTTCCATACTTATCTCACTTTCACGATTGGCCACCACTTATTGGCCACCTACTTTCCAAAACATCACTCGCACTTCGTTCAAATAAATTCTCGAAATATTCTTTCCACTGAATCATAATATCTTCATGCTCACTAACAATATTCCCATCCTGATCTCTTAACACGCCCACTTTCGAGTCTCCAACCTGCCCTCGGGCTCTTCTGACTAAGTGCCAGAACAGTTTGGAATTGGCTCGAAAGTTTTCCGAGAATTTCCTATCAAGCTTGTTCTTACATTCTTCTTTCTTTTTGCTTGCAATATCTTTCACAGTCTTTCTTAATCTATCATACTTTTCTTTTGCTACTCTTTCATCATCATTCAAGTCATCTCGTATTCTATTTCTGCCCCTCACAGCTAGTAAATCTAGCCACGCTTTCTTCTTTTCTAATACACAACCTTTCACTTCATCATCCCACCACTCGTTCTTATCTCTTCTCACATTCTTCTTCACACTTACCCCACATATTTGGGTGGCCGTTTCTACGATACCATTTTTAAATCTACTCCAATATTCTTCTATCTCGCAGTCTTCATCATTCAATAGCGGTTCCAACCTTTCTTTCAGTTCTAACTTATATTTCTCACGGACAGTCTCATCTTGCAAATTTTCGACTTTCACTCTTTTCCTTCCAGACATACGTACCTGTGGGCGATGTCGCCATTTTTTGAGCAGACCTGCTATTCTTGACACCACAAGAAAATGGTCGCTTCCGACATTTACTCCACGGTACACTCTCGTATCCTTAACTTTCGTTCTCAATCGTTCATCCATGTAGGGACTAGAATGCATACATGTGTTTGTAAGTGCACGCGCAAATCCTTGTATGTGTTTGTACGTCGCTCGTCGTTTGCTCGATTTTGAATTACTTACAGCAGTCCGGTAAAGACACGCATACTATACAGACATAAGATAATTAATTGTAAAACTCAAATATAATCTAATTTAAGGTTAAAAATAATATTTTGTAAATCCATGAATACATGAACAGTACCGTGTTTTAGCATTTTTATTTGGAACTACCGGGCTCACCCAGCAACCCTAAATTGGTGACCCCGACGTGATCAATCAGTGACATTTTTGTGAATAAACTGTAGTGAAATTATTTAAAAAAAATAAAAAAAAAAACTTGAATTTCGTGATATGACGTCGCCAGCACCGAAACCCGTAACAATGGCACCATCTCCACCCACTCCGCCAGCTGATATTATGTCCGTGTCACTGCAATCCCGCATTCCAGACTTTTGGATGGACCAACCTAGGGTGTGGTTCATCAGGGTTGAGGCAATCCTGGCACCTCAGAAAATGGGAGATGAAGCTAAGTTTGAGCTGATCGTCGCGAAATTGCCAAAAGAAGTCATCATGCAGCTGACCGATTTTTTGATTAGACCTCCAGAAACAGGAAAATACCTGGCGCTGAAGGCCAAACTATTGAGCCTATACGAGGACTCCAAAGCGAGACAAATAGAAAGGCTTATTGGAGAGATGGAGCTAGGCGATCAGAAACCTTCCCAGCTCCTGCACAGAATGCGAGACCTTGCACGAGATAACATCCCGGACGAGACTCTACGTGTGCTTTGGCAAGGGCACCTCCCAAATACAGTTCGTGCGGTTATGGCAGTTTCCGAAACAAGAGATCTAGAAAATTTGGCTGTTATAGCGGATAACGTGACTGAGGCTACACGAGTGACGCAGATCGCGGAGATAACAAAGGGCAGGAAAACTTCTACTATGGAAAATGACGTAGCGACCCTAACCGCAGAGATAGCCAGGATAAACGCCAGGTTAGATAAGTTAGGGCGATCCCGTTCGAAATCACGAAGAGATGGAAGCCGTTCCCGACGCCCCTCGAGTTTACGTTCTAGTTCACGAAGCCGCCGTACACCGGAATCACCAGACTGGCTCTGTACCTACCATTATAGGTATCGCCACAGAGCCCATCGCTGCGTGCCACCGTGTACATGGAAGCCCAGGGACAGCAACAGGACGGGCAACGTCAACCCCACTTCGTCGGAAAACTAAGGGACAGGGTGCAGCCTCGGGCGGAGGTCTGCGCTGTCATACCCTGCAGTCGCCTATTAGTGATGGACTATAACTCAGGACTTCGATTCTTGGTCGATTCTGGCGCAAACGTGAGTGTACTACCAGTAAATAAAAAACTTTTAAAATCAGGTCAGTGCAGTGAATATAAATTATACGCCGCCAACGGCACAGAAATCGCTACTTATGGTACTAAGTCGTTAACCTTAGATCTTAAGCTCCGTAGGCCCTACCGCTGGGATTTTATTTTAGCCAATATTAAACAGCCAATTCTGGGCGCAGATTTTTTGTCACGTCATAAAATTTTAATTGATATGCACAATCGTAAATTAATTGATCAGGTTACAGATATAAGTGTATTAGCATCTATAGTAAATATTAACCAGCCGTCTGTTTCTTCCATAATTGAAAATCATCCCTATTATGAGTTATTAAGCCTGTATCCAAGCATTACCAAACCGCCGTCATTCCGGGAAACTCCTCCGCATAACGTTTTACATTACATCGAAACAACGGGACCACCCGTATACGCGCGCGCTCGTCCTTTGCCACCTGATAGATATAAGAAAATTAAAGAAGAGTTCCGAATTATGCAGGATTTGGGTATCTGTAGGCCTTCCAAAAGCGCATGGGCTAGTCCGTTACACGTCGTCCCAAAGAAAAACGGCGAATTAAGACCTTGTGGAGACTACCGGCAGTTAAATGCGATAACGAAGCCCGACAGATATCCAATACCGCGATTGCATGATTTTACTTATGTTTTGGCAAATAAAACCGTATTTACTAAATTAGACATAAATCGGGCATACCATTGCGTAGGCGTTGCGCCAAACGATATTGAGAAGACCGCGATTATAACCCCGTTTGGCCTTTTCGAGTTTCCCCGAATGACTTTTGGTTTACGGAATGCAGCGCAAACATTCCAGCGTTTTATGAGTAACACTGTTTTACAGGGTTTTGATTTTTTATATAATTATTTAGATGATATTATAATTGCCAGCGAAAATTCAACCTTACATAAAGAACATTTAAGGATGATATTCGAACGTTTTGATAAGTATGGTATTACTATCAATCTAAGTAAGTGTTGTTTCGGACAGTCGTGCATAGAATTCTTAGGACATGAAGTTAGTATAGACGGTATTAAACCAATCATGGAAAAAGTAGAGGCAATAGTAAATTTTCCCAAACCGGAAACGATAGTAGAATTAAGACGATTTCTAGGTATGCTAAATTTTTACCGTCCTCATTTACCAAATTTGGCAACATATCAATGTGAATTAAATAAATATTTAGTTAATGCTAAGAAAAACGATAAAACTAAAATTTTATGGACAAGCATCTCGGAAAATGCCTTTGTGCATTGCAAGACTGGGTTACAACAAGCCGTAACCTTGTCACATCCCTTACCGGATGCTCATCTGGCCTTGATGACTGACGCTTCTAATACTTGCATAGGTGCAGTGTTGCAACAGAGAGTAAAAGATTCATGGAAACCTTTGGGATACTTTTCTAAAAAGTTAACTCCGACTGAACAAAAGTATTCCACCTATGATCGCGAATTGCTAGCGATATATAAATCTATCAAGTATTTTCGCAAATTATTTGAAGGCCGACCTCTGACGGTGTATACAGACCATAAGCCCTTGTGTCATGCATTCTCAAAATTAGGAAAAGATGATAAAGAAACTCCTAGAAGGACGCGACATTTACTTTTTATTAGTGAGTTTACGGTAAACATTCAACATATTTCAGGAAAAGAAAATATTGTCGCCGATACTTTATCACGATTAGAATCGATTTTCTGTCCGACTGTACTCGACTTAAATAGACTTGCTGAGGCGCAAGAAAGTGACGAGTACTTATTGCATATGACACAAAGTTTAAATAGTAATAATATCGTTAAGTTTAAACGTATTATGTTACCTATGTGTAATAAACCAATTTTATGTGTAATTACGAATGATTTTGTTAGACCGTATTTACCGGAAAATTTTAGAAAAATTGCATTCGACAGCATACATAATTTAAGTCACCCAGGTGTACGAACCACGAGAAAAATGGTTACTAATCAATACTTTTGGCCTAGTATGAATAAGGATATAGGGCGTTGGGCAAAGGCATGTATACAATGTCAGAGATCGAAGGTATCCCGACACGTCGTATCGGATTTGGGAAAGTTTCCTAGAGTGTCTCGTTTTGAGCATATTCACACGGATATTGTTGGTCCTTTACCAACCTCTCCGGATGGATATAAATACTTTCTCACAGTTATAGATAGATGTACACGTTGGTTAGAGGTTTTTCCTTTGAAGGAAATTACGGCTGACGCCGTTGCAAAGAATATTTACGAAGGGTGGATAGTTAGGTACGGATGTCCTATTCGAATAACTAGCGATCAAGGTAAACAGTTTGAGTCTAATTTGTTTTCAAAATTAATGCGTTTTTTGGGAATTCATAAAATTCGTACTACCGGATACCACCCAGAATCGAATGGAGCCGCAGAAAGGGTACATCGATCAATAAAAACTGCCCTCAGAGCCCGATTACATCAGAGCACAACGTGGGTAGAGGAATTACCGACCATTCTGTTAGGTCTTCGCGCCGCTATACGAACGGATAGTGGAGTTAGCGCAGCAGAATTAACTTTTGGCAAAACTTTACGTTTACCAGGGCAATTCTATGATAGCATCGAGGACAAAGACCCGAACGATCCATACGGTTTCGTCGAAAAAATTCGCGAAACTATAAGTAATTACCGCCCAACGCGAGATATAAGTAAATCGAGCTCACGAAAAATTTTTGTACATTCAGATCTATACACTTGCGATTTTGTTTTTGTTAGGGACGATACGGTGCACAAATCGTTGAAACCACCGTACGACGGTCCATACAAAGTATTAGAAAGGGGTCCAAAATTTTTTAAAATTAGATTACCAGGTCGCGAAACTAACATTTCGATAGATAGATTGAAACCAGCTTTTGTTTTAAAGGAAAGTGACACTTATGAACACACACCTAATAGTAATATAGACCCTTTGGCAGAGTTTCCAATGCCAGGTCTGCACTCATCAAGTAAATTATCACCCGAAATTAATAATCCTCAGGTAACCAGGAGTGGTCGAATTATTCGACCACCGGTGAGATTCGCCTTATAGGTTCATTATAGTTTAGTTTAAGTATTAGAATAATAAAAAAGTATAATTAAGCTAGTGTTCATATACTTAATTTTAAAATTTCTAACAAACTACACCTGTGTACCTAAAGTAATATTGTTATGACGTCAAGCGAGAAAAACAACTTTATTCTCCGAACTGTTTACCGGTTGCAACTAAAGTACTAAGTAGACACTTTCAATATAAAGGTTATCGCAGACTAGAAAATATAATTCAGAATATTTATAGGATATATTTTTGATAGGTTAAGTAATAATTATAATAAGTATAAATGGATATTATATAGAGGATATTAACGAGACTAACTTTTAATTTTAAAACTTACGAGTTTTACTAAAAGTTAAGTTTTTATAATATAACATAAGTTAAATAAAATATAATAAATAAGTACTAAGTATTCATAGACATATATCGCTTGTAAATGTTACGATTAAAATGCTGGTATGTTGCGTTCTACGGATGATCTATACAATAATGTTAATATGTTCGTCAGGATTATTTTATTAAATAGAATCGTTAAGTAGAGTATCTTATATCTTAAGGATTTTGATAATGTGTAAGTACCTTTATAGTTTTAAAATTGACCAGAATAATGAAAGTGATGACCATGTACATGACAACATAAAATGTAATTTCAAGTTAAAATTATATTTTTTTTTACAAAATATCTAACTTGCAATTTTAACCAATTTTTAATAATTTAGTAGAAATAATATCGGAAATCAATTCATTTCTTATAGAACCTTTGTATTGTAAACAAGTTAAAGAGTTTATTTTTATTTTATTTTACTAGTTACTGATTCAAGATGGGTAATTATGGATCGAAGGATAATATCGCCATGGCGCAGGCTCAAGTAAACACCGGTGATTTAACCGGAAAGTTGAATACCATGAGCATCACGGTCATTATACTTGTTGCCATAGTGATTGCAGCGTTGTTGTATGGCATTCGCCAAAGATGCCATCGGCGAGTTAAGAAGTGGCTACGGAGAGAGATTTTATCCACAAACTTGAACCCTCCCGTGGTGCGAGTTCAAACGGTGAATTAGCCCGGCGAGGCTGGCGCTCCAACCACTGCGCATACGGGTTATTTGTAATTTAGAACTTTATTATGTGTTGAGTTTATCTTAAGTGTCGTGTTACAGTGTGGGAACGCAAGTGAATAATGCATTTAAGCAAATACAATGTTTACAGTGTTAGTAAAATCGTTATAATGGTCAACGAAGAAATATGATATTTATGTTTTGTATTTTTACCAGATGCACAACATGCTATTATGTTTTAAGTAAGATATGTTATATTGAAATGTGCGTTTTTATATGATTATATTCTTTTGTTACTTTACTGATTTCAAAATTTTGTATTTTTTTTTTGGGAGAGGGAATGATGTAGGGACTAGAATGCATACATGTGTTTGTAAGTGCACGCGCAAATCCTTGTATGTGTTTGTACGTCGCTCGTCGTTTGCTCGATTTTGAATTACTTACAGCAGTCCGGTAAAGACACGCATACTATACAGACATAAGATAATTAATTGTAAAACTCAAATATAATCTAATTTAAGGTTAAAAATAATATTTTGTAAATCCATGAATACATGAACAGTACCGTGTTTTAGCATTTTTATTTGGAACTACCGGGCTCACCCAGCAACCCTAAAATCCACTATTACAAAGTCAATCATACTTCTCTCAGACTGTCTCTGCCATGTATACATATGAATCATTTTGTGACTAAACATAGTGTTAGTCACCACAAGCTTTCTCTCCAAACATACATCTAACAGACTTGTGCCATTATCATTTATTCTTTCGTCACCAAAATTACCTAACACCCTTTCATACCCATCACGCTTTACTCCCACCCAGCCATTAAAATCGCCTAACATAACAATCCTTTCATTATCTTCACACCTTCCAAGCACATCTCTTACATTGTCCCAAAACTCTTCCCTGACTGCCTGTGGCTTGGACATATCTGGTGCATACAGACAAAGGATAAAAATCCTGGTCAAACCTACTTTCAGTCTCAACCACAGGAGCCTGGGACTCACATACTCATAACCTTTCACACAATCACTCATTCTTTCCGACAAAAGAACGCCCACACCTTGGCTTCCTCTCTCAGACTCTTCTACTCCCGCCCAGTAAGCAGAGAGTCGGCCATGCGTGGACATTCCACAACCTTTCTTTTTCGACTCACTCACACCTAACACGTCAATCTTCCTGGCATTCATCACCTCGCATATTTCGTCAATCTTATCATCTATTCCTCCACAAACATTCATCGTCGCAAATAAGCATTCCCCTGCCCTCTTTTTGCCTGCTGGGGGGACAAGACGTGACGTGTGGCAATGCACGTCGCCGTCGGGAATATTGCCCCCCCCAGATACGATGGGGCAGCCTGAGTTGACCTCAGGGAGGGATTCTCCAGCTCGACTGGTACCCTCCTGGGGTAGTGTATTTCTTATTCCCCTCCTCATCATATCTGATTCTCCTACTTCATCGGATAGGAAAGGATTGGGTAATTTGGAAAGGAATTATGAATGACGGGAAGGAAAAAGGTATTATGAGGATGCTGCATACACGGAGGGGACGTTTGTTGTGTACGCAGTAGCTAGGGAGGCCGGGGTCGCTTACCCGAGTGCCTTTACTTCACAGTCGGACAGACTACTGAAGAGAACACCCCATGACCATAAATTTAACTATAATTATTTCTTCCGAAACATTTTAGATGCTACTAGATGATAGATATGGTTGAACCCTGAAGACTCTATGAAATATAAGAGCATAAATAAGACTGAAAATATATAAAATTCCTAAAAATGCTATTTTCGATCATACACAACCAATATTAAATAAACATGATAAGAATTTTCGAAAAATTATGGGAAATTATGGAATTATGGGAACGGAATTTTTTTTTGGTTTTTGTCTGTCTGTCTGTAATGGACAGTTAGTTGGAAACTATCACCTACATGGGACCCTATCCTTAAAAACATGAAATATAACATCCAGCAAGCTGCACGACCTGAAACTCAAAGACACTATCCGCTCATTTTGTGTCAATCCAGAACGCTACGCTCGAAGACTGACAAACAGATGGAGGTGATGATGTATAACTTTTTCCACTGTCAAGACGCCTGATACCTCAGTCGCTCGTGACCACGGGGTCTGCAAAGACTAACGTCGAGTTAAAATGTAAAATTTGAATTAAACGCGATAAATCCGGTTTAAAAGTGTTTTATTTAAAGTTATACTGTCAACTTTCTATATTATTCTTTCTGTGTTTATTATGGCATGTAAATTAATTAAGTTTTAGATTATTAAAGTATTTCAACATGCGGGCCTACAGCAAAGTCATTGTTAAAAGTCACGTCAGCAGCAAAGTTGAAAGTTTGAAAGTTGAAAGTTGATTTCATTGGAGGGAAAACAATTTACATTAATGACTTAGTTTTAGTAAGAGGAAAATCAAAACATAAAAAAATCAAAACTGTATCAAAGCATTTGTATATAGAATGTCATTTTTACAAATATGGGCATAAAAATGTTTTTATAAAAAGTCATTTAAAAACTTAAAAAACCGAGTTTTAACTACTCGTATTTAGTAAGTTTGAGATTCTAAATAGATAAAACATTGACATCAAAATATTTAACACTTTAGGCGGCGGTATAAAAATTGTTGTAAAGCCGTACTGTCATAGAGCATAGCAATTATATGTTTCTGGTCGGCCACCACGGCTATTACCGTAGTACGGGTATGACCGTACTTGCCCAATATATTTTGAAAATTTATTAGGATAAGGCCAGTAACGGCAATAGCCTAAACACGGTCACAGTAATTACCTCCCGAAAGTAAATTTTTCGGCTATACCTTGTGTGGGGTCTACCAATTTCAGTGAGTTTTTTCCATATACGTTAGTACTAGATACTAGGAACTCCAGTATATCTTCTGAAAACATTATTTTAAACATATCTGGCACACAGCAGTGGTCTCTCAACTCGCTGTCACGTAATTAAAGTCAAATTGAGGAATCGGCTGGGTTGTGTTTTGCCATTCCGCTTCCTGTACAGTATCTGGATTGGATATCGGATTGGGATTTTCAAATGGATGATTATCTCAAAGCACACTATGTAGTGGATTAGCTTGAACATTAACGTTAATATCAGCGAGCCAAGATTTAATTGAAGTGAAGTCGTCGTGGCGCCGTGGTTACTGTGTGTATCAAACGATATCATAGGTAAAGCAACGTTCGGCGCGGTCGGTACTTGGATGGGTCTCCGCCGACCATTCATTTCTCACGGCGACTTCCGTGCTTCGGAGGGCACGTTAAGCAGTCGGTTCCGGGTGCTGTATACTTGTATACAGTAGTCGTTAGGGTTTGTTAGAAGCCATTACGGCGCCCTGAAAATTCTGACATCCACTACCCAGCACTGGGACAGCTTGATGGATTATGGCCTTTACCTCCTCGTCACCCAGAGGAGAGACTCATGGCCCTGCAGTGGGCTCATTACAAAGAGTTGTGGTGATGATGATGAAGATGTAATTACGATCCTCTGGTTTCTGTTTGTCAGCTTCTGACCCGTTTTGACTTTCGGACAACCATGTCAATTTTATTTTGCTACCACTTGCAGATAACGTTGACCGTGTTTCAAAATCCGTTTCATCACTTGAACTGCTGGATGCATGTTTAGGGAAGCTGGGACGGAACTGACCCAAAACGGAAACTTTGCGGACTTCGTCTTGAAAGCTCTATAACACACTCTAAGCTTCAAAATTCTTATCTGAATCATATTCACCTTCAATGTCACTAAATGGGTCGTGTTCTGAGCTCTCTGGGGTGGATACTGCCCCCAGAAGCTGTTCTATGCGAGCATCTTCTTTTTACTACCTCCCGGCTTGTTCATTTATAGTAATGTACAAAAAAAGGATAGTATACCATGCTTTTGATATTTCAGAAGATAACGAAGGAGTACGCTAGTTTTATGATGTATTCTCAACGATAACAAATAAAAATATTACGTATCTTTCAACTCCAAACCTCTCAAAACAAATACAAAAGGTACAGTAAAAGTGGCGCGTAATCAAATTTACACATTTCTCTAGTGGTTGCTGGCGCGGCACTGACTCACGCTTCGAACAATTAATTAGTATGGGTACATTACGGCTATAGCCGTGCTGTCAATATGTGCACTTTCTTGCGTGTGTATGCAACGATCATTTAACAGATGGACTCATGTATCCGTTTTGGACAGTATGACGAATCCAAATTTACACAAAGTGCTAGTACAAAACGTTTTATATAGAACTGTAATAGAAAAAAAATTCGAAAGCCGTACTGTCAGTTTATCAAAATCTGAACGTATCTAAACGTGTTAATTCACATGTTTATCTACACAAGTAAATCTCGGGACTAGCTTTTATATTATATAAATAGTGTCAAATGTGAAATGATAGTATAAGTTTACAGTTAAAGTTTAATTGTAATTATTTTTTCTTTTAAGTGCATTTTATATACTGTGCAAGCCTAACATAACACACACAACAACATTTATTTATTTATTACTTTTACATAATTAAACACATTTTACAATAAGAATTGTCTTAAAGCCCTTTCTGGGTTTGTCAAGACAATGGTTCTCTTAACCATAAAAACAAACTTATTTAAAACTTAATTTAAGCTAATAATAAAAACTAATAAATGTTATAAATATTTTACAACTTAAAAATAACTTTTCACTATAATTTAACATCTAACATAGTCTAGGGATATATAATTTTTTTTTAATAACTTAAAAAAGTAGGTACTGGCCTTACAAAAAAACTATTGATGACAGATTATAAAAACATTATTCCATTATAAAAGTAGATTCAATTTATTGTATTTACATATCACTGATATACCTACAAGATAAATAACAATGAATCCAATCCAATTGCAAATTCTGTAGAACTCCGGGTTTCTATTGAAAGGAAAAACCGCAAATAACAGCACTTCAATTGGTTGTTTCAATAAAGTATTCGTTTTACCAGATTTATCCATCAATACAAACAACTGTTCATGAAGAGGCACTTAAGTTTGGTAACATCGTTTAAAAGGTTTTAACGAAATTAATATATGTATAAAGCCTGCAATGAAAATCTCATTTCCGACAATTTTTAAGTACCTTCAAACTATTATAAGCTTTATAAAAGCAGCTTAAAAATGGTAGGTACTTTTACCACTGAAGCTTACTTTTCATAACTTTCAAATTCATTTACAAAAAGTTCAGATTATACTAGGAAATACAAAATGTTTTACTGCATATCATAATCATTCATAATTGCGAAATGAAGCATGATCTGCCTGAATGATTTGAGCCTATAGTTAAAATAAATTAAGTTAAAGTTAAATCGGTAAAGCGCAGTAATAAACATTATGTTTACAGAGGTTAATATTTTTCTAAATTAGACTAATCTCGTAATAAAACTCTTGTAATGAGAGGAAGAATGAAGTAAAAAAGTAAATAATATCATAAAGAGGAAGGATAAGAAATAATACGTAAGATGTCTTGCAATATCATATATGGTAAATAATGTTTAAAGTTAGCTGGGGCAATCAGAAAGACTTCGAATCACTATCTATGAGTTGTAGCACTTCATATTTTTCTTATTTACAAAATCTTATTTATTTTAAAATCAACTTGACTGATTTTCAAAGTTTGTCAATTTGTTTTTTACTGTATTCAACACATAAAAATACCAAAACCTTTTATTTTATTGATATAAACATGGATTCATAATTATTTATCTACATTATAAAAATTACATTATTTTGACTACCAAATTAGCTGAACTCGCGTTGTGTCTTTATTTAATTAGGTGGTAAGAAATAATACGCCTGCAAAGATAACATCTAGAAGAAACTAGTAGTTCCAATAATCAACTCATGCAGAGCATTAAAAAAACCGACTTCACGTCAACACTTTTGCCGACTAACAGTGTCGTCCACGTAAACATTCTCCGAAATTAATATTGTTTCAAAAATTTGAAATTTTCAATGAAGTATCTCCCTACAATATAAATTTATTTAAACACAGCAGATTTTATTTTACGTTATATTATTATTTTCTGTTCAAAAAGGTAAATATTCAACCGACTTCAAAAAAAGTAGGTTATAAATTCGTGTCCATCTTTTTTTATATCTTTGCTACGCGATAATTTAGTCAATTTTGAATAAAATAAATATATAATAGTAAATAAATATATATTTGTGACATTCACACAATCATTCACACAATATGATCTAGCCCAAAGAACTTGTGTTATGGATATAAGTGATAGAAATAGAATAGAAATAGATAGAATATGATAGATAACTTATATTCTTTAGAAATAATATATATAAACATACATATTGAACAAATAAATATTTTTATTAGAATATAAACTTAAATAAACATATAAACATCCATCACTAGACGACTAATATTTGTGTTCATCACTCAAATAATTTTCGCCGATGGGATTTGAGCCCAGGACCTCTGGCATAGAAGGCAATTTACGTTACCACTACACCAGAAGGTCATCGCTTTGATAGACTTTGAAGGTTCTTGTTTCTATTTATGGAAGATAAAATAGAATTCATACATATATACATACATAACCTCACGCCTGTCTCCCCTTGGGGTAGGCAGAGACAAGGGAACACCAATTGCTGCGATCCAGACATACCTCTTTCGCTTCTTCCACGTTCATCAATCTTTTCATACATGATCGCCGGTTACGGGTACTTTTGACTAGGCCTTTTTTCGAAATGTCGCCAATTTGATCGGCATACGTTCGCCTAGGCCGGCCCCTTCCAACAACACCATCCAGACAGACAGAAGACGGAAGTAGTTCCATTTATATTTCATCGAAAGCGATTCAGTACTCTTCGAAGCAATTGAAAAGACGTTTTAAAAAAATTGAAAAAATATGTATGAACACAAAAATTAATGCGTAGGTAGATGATGTTATACTTCAACTTGGATATACTATTGCTTATACTTTGCATACGTTGGTTATTTTGTTTGTTCTTTACAATAATTAGAGTAAACCAATTTAGTTTAATATACAGGGTGACTGTGACAAATTTTAGACACTGAAGGAGAGCGCTCTGTACTCGATTCTGGTCATAATTATGTAAGAATAGGAGGTCCTTAATTTTTCACTAGATTCCCTATAGATAATTAAAGTTTTGTTACTATTTACTTTTCTTACGCCTGAGTCAATCACGGTACGCGGATAGCTGCCACGCAAATGGAACCATGCAATTCTTTAACTTTCGGTTTAAATAATTAAAAAAATTATAATTAAAATTTATTTTTATTATATTTTTCTCTTCATGTATGATCTCAAACTATCACGTCCTCGAATTTCAAAAGTGACCCACCAGTCAACCTGTATAGCAACATTAAACTGGTTAGTAAAAGCTGGCTAGGGATTTTCAACAACGTTATTTAGAGATTTATCGATAAGATAAATCTTCTCTAGAGAAAGATTTATCTTTAGAGAAGTCTTTGTCTTTGTCAAGTCGTTTGTGCGTTTATTCAAATTTTGCAGTTTCAAGTAACTTCGTCAAAGTTTTGTTCGTTACATTTCTTTTCATTTCAATTGTAATAAATGCAATTTTATTTTAGTGGTTCACCATGTTTCGATCAGTAGTAGACTCTTTTGATAGGTCAAATGTTTAAATTATAATAAAGATAATGTGATGTCTCGTTGTGCATATTTGCTGATCTTTCTCCTTTTTAGTGAGATTTGATTATTTAACAAGAATTATAAAATTATTTAAATGCCAAAATTATAAAAATATTAACATGTTTTATTTTATTTTATTTCACACTATTCGGAAAACTTACAGCTAATTTACAAATCACATAGTAATTAGAGATGACAGAAGGCCAAAAAAAAGTTTCCACAGATAAACATTTATTACATTTTAAAAACAAAACAAAGTCACAAGAAAAAATAATTCAACTAAACACGTGAATTCAAAATAAATCAATATCAGGACAAGTTACAATTAGAAAAAAAAGGTTGATAAATAGTATTAATAGTATTTTAAGCACAAAAGAAAGCATTTGCCGCAGCTGTTTTGATATTTGTGATGCTGTTACAAATGAAGTCAAAACCATCTAGTTAGCGATTCCATTTGTTTACCAGAGCACTAGATCTGCATAGGAAGCTGTTTTGTCGGCAATTTGTGCTCGCAGTGGGAGTATAGAGAAGAGTTGGGTTTCGGTAGAATTTTGAGTGTGCACACAGACCAACCTTAGCTAAAAGCTCAGGTACTTATTTTGTACGATTTTTACCAGAATAACAGTATCCGATATTTGTCTGCGTATGCTTAAACGCAAGATATGATGCCGCCATAGCTAGGTATTCATTATCATATGTAGGTACGCGCGTATATTGTAAAAACCTAAGGAAACGTTTCTGTATACGTTCGATACGGGATACATAGGTATCGTAAGGAGGGTTCCATACAGATGATGCATATTCCAAGTGGCTCCGGACGTGGGCATAGTATAATATTTTAAAGGTTTTTATGTTGTTGAATTTCATAGAGCCCTGGAAGCCTTCTCTTCCTCTAACCATGTGCTATCTTCGACCTTATCTGCACTGAGATAGAAGTCAAACGTGGGATTATTATCCGATAAAAAATAGTGTTGCACCAGTGCATATATCATAGGAACTTCTAACACTATCGAAATAGTGTAATTTGACAATGGACACCTCGAAATTTGAATAAGGAACGTAATCATGCCACGATCAGCGGTAAAAGCTTAGATTTGATTAATATTTTTGGAGGTGTGTTGGGGACTCCATTATTAAAATAATAATGTAGAAAAAAAGAACCCATTGAAAATTTGAGACAACGGTTAGTACTGATTTTATAAAAAACCACGGTGTCTATAAAATATAAAAATCAAATATGATTGTGATTTAAAATAACTACAGGATTTGGTTTCAAATAAAGTAGGCTAATATCTAAATAAGTATACAAAATTGCTTTGAGTTTTACGATAATAGAACCATAACTAAGGAACTACATTAATATTTTGTGTTCCCAATTTACTACACAAACACAGTAATTAACTCCAAGGAGGCTTTATATTCTACAGTCCTTATTCCAAAGGCTTGAAATTTTTGAAGTACTTATTATATTCTGCACCGCTGCGCTGCGTTGATTTGCTTAAGTGGTCATTACGGGAACTGTCATTTAATATTTATCTTTCAACGAACCAATGTTTAACATTCAGGGTTTAATTTTTAAGTATAATTGACGTAATAAAGATTTGTTTTACACCTGAAGTTCCTCAAACCACTTATTTTATAAGTGGTTTACAATTTAAATAAAATTACTTTTTAACCGGATTAATCGAGTATAATTTATATTTTATATTTTAACTCGACGTTTCGGTGTCTTTGCAGACCCCGTGGTCACGAGCGACTGAGGTGTCAGGCGTCACATTGATAGTAGAAAAAGTTATACATCATCTCCATCTATTTCTCAGTCTTCGAGCGTAGCGTTCGGGGTTAACACAAAATGAGCTGACAGTGTCTTGAGTTTCAGGTCGTGCTGTTTGTTGGATGTTTGATTTAATATCTTTGAGAATAGGGTCCCATGCTGGAGATAGTTTCCAACCATCTTCTCTGTTGAAATTAGGGTGCTTTTTAATTTCAATGGCTTCTCTGATTCTAAGTATGTAATGTTTTTCCCTAGATAGAACTTCCACAGAGTCAAACCTTAAATAGTGGTTGGGCTTGTCTATGGAATGCTCACAAACTGCAGACTTGGTTACTCTTCGGTTTTTAATGTGAGCTAGGTATGTGTTTTTTAACGCGGGTTGATACACTTCTTTTAGTTTGACCAATATAGGAAAGCCCACAGCCGCAGTCAATCTTGTATACACCTGGGTCTTGTAAAGGGATGTTGCATTTAACTGGACGAAGATGTTGACTAATTTAATCATTTTGTGTTAACCCCTAACGCTACGCTCGAAGACTGAGAAATAGATGGAGATGATGTATAACTTTTTCCACTATCAATCTGACGCCTGACACCTCAGTCGCTCGTGACAGCGGGGTCTGCAAAGACACCGAAACGTCGAGTTAAAATGTAAAATATAAATTATAAGCGCTTAATCCGGTTAAAAAGTAGTTTTATTACGATTGCGTTTATTATGGCTACAAAAAAATGCAACAGGTTGGTGTTAAACTGGGCTTATAACAGAGGTTTGTGTCACGATAATTTGTTTGAAATAATAATTTGAGCATAAGAAATAATTAATAAGAAAAGTAAACCAATTTTTTACTCAAACATCTCTGTTTGTTTTAAGACCTCTAAAACAAATGTTACGCGGATACAGATTTATATAATTTTCCACCTTTTAAAATCATGATCGCGACGGCAGATTTATTTTGATATTATGAAGTAGTCTAGTAGTGCCACGTCCTTAAATATTAGTTTCATATCAATTTATTCCTACCATGATTGAAATCATTAGAAAAAATACCTAATATTCGTAGAAATAAATTGCGATAACGTATTTCGACGTTTGGCCGTTTGGATTACATAATTTTAGAAAATAAAATTCAAGGAAAATATATTCATAAGTTAGTTTTCAAAATTAAATTGTTTTCCGCAAAAGCTTTACGTTTTAAAGGGAACGTTTCAATGAACTGCATACACAAAGTTGAAAGCCACGATTTTGTGTAACGTCTTTTGCCGTTAGCTCAACTCTAAGAAATTGTTTTTGTTTTACTTTTCAAAGGCAGTTTTAAAAGAGATTATCCTATTCATGTTTAAAAATTTGAATTTTAAACTTGTTGTGTTTTACAATTACTTTTGTTAATATGCGGATTGTTTATACTTTAAAATTTAATAAAACATCTTTTCGTGCGTCTCAGTCGAGGCGCAGGTATTTTTCGTTCGCTAATTTATAAGACCGATTTGTTATTCAAACGTAAACATTTTTTTAACAACGGTTTTTTGACACAAAACGTATTTTTGTTGAACACTTCCCATTTAATTTACAAAGTGTATTATTTGTTTATATAAAAAAGTATATTTGCAGTCACAAAACTAAATGGAAGTAAATACAAATTACGCAAATGTAATTTAAACGCTGAAGGCTGGCAGCCCTATCACATGTGAACGGACCGCGGCGCTATAGGCATTTATTTCAAAGATGCGGCCGAGTTGAATTACTGTAGATATCTGTACTGTGCTAATGTTTACTCGAGTAGTAGGTACCTTGTAAAACATTCCTTCCATCCACCCCTGTTTTTGTCTTAAGTAATTTTAAAGTCAACACCGAGTCTTTCGCGACTACCGTGTTTGCAAAAAAACGTCTTCCCGTCAAAACTTTGACCGAGTTATAATTTCATCAACGTAAACATTCTCCGAAACCATACATGTTATTTCAAAAATTTAAAATCTTTAAGGAAGTACTCAACCGATTTCGATGAAATTTATATGGGACCAATTATGAAGTTAAAAATCTCTATCATATGAAATTTTTAAAATCGATTCATAATTTTCCGAGACATCGTGTAACAAAGACACAAAAAAATACATAAAGACGAATTGATAATCTCCTCCTTTTTTGGAAGTTGGTTGAAAATACGAGAAGATATCTGGACAAAAACTCTTTTATTTAAGAGCCCATACTACTCCAGCTAGAATCTGAATTTCGCCCCCACCTCACCGCCCGGCCGTGAAGCACCCCGCAACGCGCGTCGGAGCTATCTTACTCACTCGCGTTTTGTTTTCTCCAACTCTGCCTTTTCCGTATCTTATTTCTTTCATTTCCCATTTTGAAATAAAACACACCACAAATTTATTTATGGAAAAACGATATTTACGTGATGTTGTAGCGGCGGCGGCAAGCGTGAAAGCGACACAGGTTCCTCGTACGAATGCCGGAGCGCAACTGAATCCTTGAGCGGGCGCAGGTCACCCGTCGTGCCAAACACATTATTTTAGATTTAAGATTTATAATAAATAAAATAATAAATATATTTTAAAATCAGATCATATAGTACACGTATTGTCATACCTTGAAACTAAATACCAAGTTACATTAGTGTAGGTTAAGTACTAATTAAGTAATAAGGTTTCTTTGTTAATTTTAGAGGTAAGTTTGTGATTTTTTTCTATCGAATTTTTTTTCATTAATCGTGTTTTCAAAACATATGGTTCTTAGTTCATACTCTTAACTTTGCTATATGTTTTTTCTAAAATTATTAGTTCAGTACTCTGATAGATATTTGAGATCAAAATTTGGATTCGGAGCGTGTTTGAGGTAGTGTAGGCCCTTAATTGTGAAAACTTTTTTGTGCCGTGAAAGACATAGTGGGCTACTTTGTAACAACTTTTTATGTAATTTTCGTTTGTATTATTTTATAGTTGTTTGTCATTATTATTTTACTTCAATTTAAATTGTAATTAATTTTCTGTCACACAACCCTTTTTCGGTTTGTTCCGGCTTCATCCTATGACGTCTCATCCTAATTCTTCACTCATCCTAAAATGATATTCCGTATTCACCTAGGACAATATATACATATTTTTAATTCATCCTAAATGTATGCCTTACTCAACCTAAAGCAAATTTTAACAAAAAAAGTACGAGGTGCAAAACAATTTATGTTTACCATATAAATACTTGAATTATAATTTATTATTTGTTATTATAAATCAAATGAGCTTATTAATAGGTCTTGAGACCAATTTTGATTATGAAAAAGAAGTCATTAATTAAATACAAATCGTTCTACCTAACACGGAGATCTAAGGATGCTATTTTCACTTTTGCCAAGCTCTTGTTAAACGAGCGAAAAAACTAAAACTTACCAAACACCGAGATCAGCTCAAACAGCTCTCTCTGTGCTTGGTTTTACCATTCATACCGGAAGAGTTAATTGATGGTGCTTATCTTTACACTAGCTTTATCCCGCAACTTTGTATGCGCTTAACTACCCTTCTCGTGGAAATTTTAAAAACTATACAACCAGTCAACCACTGAAAGAACTTTTATACCGAGTATCACACCCATGCACTCAAGGAATAAGTTTTTTTCATACAAACTAAAAATCATATATTTCCCGTGCCCGTGAGAATTTTGGAAATTTTTTTCGTAGCACAACCAGTCACTCTTTGAAGAACCTTCATGCCAAGTATCACATCCGTACACTCAAGGAATAAGATTTTTCATACAAACTAAAAAGTCCAACCCCTTCCCGTGGGAATTTCGGGAATTCCTTCCATAACATAAACAGACACTTATTGAGGAACCTTTATATCAAGTATCACATCCATGCACTCAAGGAATGGGATTTTTTCATACAAACTAAAACATCATATATTTCCCGTTCCCGTGGGAATTTCGGGAATTACTTTCATAACACAACCAGACACACATTGAAAAACCTTTACACCAAGTTTCACATCGGTACACTCAAGGAATAAGATTTTTCATAGAAACTAAAAAGTCCTATGTTTCCCGTTCCCGTGGGAATTTCGGGAATTCCCGCCTTAGTGCACCTCTACATCCCCTAAAAAATGTATGTTCCAAATTTCAGCTCTCTACGCCCAGTAGTTACGGCTGTACGTTGTCTGTCAGTCACTCAGTCACTCAGTACCTCAGTACCTCAGTCACTCAGTCAGTAACGGAACAGTTTTATATATATTGATGATGATAATAGACGACAATATTACAAAGTTTAACGACTATTTAGTCCAGACATGGTTAAAAGATGGCAAATTTCCATTTTCTCGTATTTGGAATGTTTGCGGACAAAAAAAAGCAACGAACGATGTTGTAAGTTGGCATGCTACTTCAAATTGATTTACCAAATAAAAAATAAATATGCTGCGATTGCTTCGTATTTTAAAAAGAGGTGCCTATTTACAAAATGCTAAGATTCTCCAATGTCAGATTAGTGCGTCTACTTCTATAAAAATATGTTTTTTTTTAAATCGATAGTATAGGTCATAGCGAACTTTAGGTAATAGAGGAATAGCCAACTGTACCTGTGAATAGCGATAAAAATGGGATAGAAAATGCTACGTTCTCATACTTTGCATGAAGGTGTTTTACATAAGATGTTTTGACTTAATTGAATTATTTTGCATGAAAAATAAAAACAAAAAAAAATTGAAAATATATTCACATGTTATTTGATTCTATCACATGGTCCCATTTATACCCTAGAGTTATGGGAAATCAAAAGGAACACCTTGTATAATATTTTCAAATTTCCTGCCGTTTTATAATTATAGAAACACATAAAATAAAAATTTACTCTGCTTAGAAATATTTCTTATAATAGTATTTTTGTTCAGACTACCTTAAATTACATTGAAAAAAGACGTGTGGCACTCTGAGACTGCCGCGGTAAAGCTATTGCATAGCATTTTTCATCAACTTATGCAATTATAATTATTTATTTATTTTATTAATGCAGTAATGTTTGATCTAATATGAAGTTCCACAAGTTTCTAGTAGTCGGCGCTGATTGTTTATTAAGGTGGTTCGATTTCCATACAAAAAACAATCGGGATTCACTGATACAGGATATGGTTTAAAGCTTTAATTATGAGTTCTACAAACTATTTTCTAGTTGAATTTGGCGCGAGATGAACAAAAAACATACCGTTCATTTAGAAATCACAAATAAATCAACTGAAAATTTTCATCTAAAATGCGAATGTGTGTGTGAAAATAACACGATAGGCTACGTTGCCACTCCATGCAATCACTGACAGAGACAACGGTCGGGCGGGCGGGACAGTTGCTCGTGTGCTATGTTGCCGATCTTACTTACTTTACTACTGTCTGCTCGCGCTCGCTCATTCAATTCAACGTGAGTTATTCAGTCAGTCACTTTATAACTTACTTGACTTCTGATCGCAAAAATCTTGCTTCCTATCCTATTTCCTACATAAACACCTAATTTATTCATTACAATATAAATAAAATTGCCTACTGAAAAATATTCAATATTTTGTAACTGAAACATAAATCCGAAACGTACACGCTTCCCTACCTACGTACCAACCTAGCTGACTAGCTGATATCTACAACGTGTCCAAAAATAGTTTAGTTTACCTACCGCGGGCACTTTTTTAAAAAATTAGCGCCACTTTTCCCGATTATAAAATGGTATAATAAATAAGGCATACTACAATACAGAAAAAAAACGGGTACTATTACTAGATTATAACTTTTTTCGCTTTGCCACGTACCGGAGACCGATCCTTTTTTCTTGTTCTTGGAAATTAAATGGATGTTAGAAAGAGACAGATAGAGGAACATTGGTCAGGTAGAATTGGTTTGGTAGGAATTCTTTACATAACGGCAATTTCGTACGCTCTGCTCTTTTGTTTACTGCGCAACTTTTGGACACGTTGTATAAACAAAAGGTAAAGGTCTCCACACTTGCTGACCATCTGTGTGGATGTAAACAAAAGATAGGAAGTGTTTGTGAAATAAAAGAAATGTTTGTCTCTTTGGCGGTTGACTCCGGTCGCAATATCTGCATGGGATTTCTAGGAATTTGTTACAAATGATTACATTCACTACAACCAAGGTCGCAATAAATGAAATCCTCTGAGAGTTTGACCAGCGTTTTACAAGTCTCCCTGTATAAATACACATCCAAGACCAATAACATATTATATATACAGAGCCATAACATATTTATTTTTAATTCTTGTCCGTGCGGTGATCGAACCCTCGACCTTACAGCGAGCACTTTAGGCATTGCGCCGCGGATGTCGTCAACACCTGTGTATTTTTTTTATATGTGACTAAACCCGCGTTTGACCTCAATTTCACCTGATGGTAAGTAGGTAACGATAAGGTCGAAGAAGAAAGCACACATGTTTAGGAAGGAACTGGCTCTTTATAAATTAGTTCCGCATAGTTGGCTATTCATAATATGATAATCCATTACACAAAGCTTGCTTTCTTTGGCATCATGGATTACTACTCTGAGTATTTATTATACCGTATTGGCATAGACGGAAATAAAATATTATATAGAACACCAGAATTTCGCAGCCTCCTTTATTATTTGTTTGAAATTGGTAAAAATATAACTATATTATAGACATATTTTCTATCCCAACAAAAAAAAGAAATTCGGTGCTCGAACTGAGAACTCGCGGCTTAGAATCTGGGCCAACGCATAAAACGCCAACATGCTAGATTTGTGTCGTAAATAACAAACTAAATATCAAACAATCGATACGAGGAGGCCATAAAACACGGAAAAAGGACGCCATCTGTTGCGCTCTCTGTCGCACTTGTGAGAGTTTCTTCTGTGCATGTGTGCGTTATCCTTACACAACGTAAAGAAAGATTTAATTGAATTAGTTGGATAGTAAAATAAAATAAATCGTGTGAATTATTTTTTGGAAATTCTATATTCATATAAAGATGTCGCGGAACATTTTTAAAGTCAAAAAATTGGAAAGCTGATTTCACAAATAAATAAAAACCAGAAATTTGTGGAACTAACGCCATCTAGCGGGACTTTACCTTTTTGTAGGCTCATCGTTCCACCTTAAAGCCCGCATTTGAAGTTATGAAATCGAAGTATCACCGCTGTGCCGGTCGGAGTGGGGGGTGTTAGGTTTTGTTCGTTACGGAATTTCTGGATTCGGTCCCCACGCTCAAGGCCCGCGATAGAAGCTATGCAATAGCTTAAAATATTGCCGGACCAGAATACTTCTCTGCCAGAGCGGTGATATTTTGCTGCAGATTTTAGGTCGCTAGCCAGACGAAACCTCGCCATTTAGTACACGCTTATCCAGGGACGGTAGGGCCATTAAAAACTGAATACGAATTACTATAGTTGAATTGTTTTCGAATGATTTTCGTGACAGTTCTCATTTTCCATTACGCGCAAACAATTTACAACTAATAAAATATAAATTGGTTAAGAAAATAAAAACTATTTCAAGAAAATTGTTTATTTTAAAATTATAAATTGAACTATTAATAAAGTGTAATTGTTATTATTAACTGTAAATAAATTAAGTAAATATCATAAAAATATTCATCTTAAATAGAAAGATTCAAAGAAACGGAACGTTCGGTTTATAGTGATTGACACTACTGAATCGACATTGAATCGATGAATATGAGCGGCCATCTTGTAATCGGAAGTTTGTATACATTTTTTCACCAACTGATTCGATACTTCAAAGCCATCGAATGGAAGATCGAACAATTTCATTACGGCAACTGTAACAAAAACCACTTGAAAAGAATTCAACTATAGTATTCACCCAAAAACTTCTTAATCTGCTCAATTTTCACACTCGTTCCATTACTGAAATTACACCCAAGACACCAGATACCTAAAAGGAAAATCCTATTATAAACTAGGCGAATTATCTCCAGATAGCACAAAGAACTAATCCTATCATAAATCTATTGAAGTTGTTTCGAGAGAATGTATCAAGCCGTGGCTTTTGTGCCTTATGCTGAAGAGCATAGCCGTGAGCAGGATATAGGGATATTCTCGGACGCAGTTTGATCTCAATATTGAACGGAATACAAAGGTAGCTAACAATTTTTAAGTATTATAGCTCGTGGACATTGGATATGAATACTTAAGTGAGTTGGTTTGGGGACTGGACGGACCTTTAAGGAATTCTTTTGGTATGAAAAATCGAATTAGTCCCTGCAGGAATAGACAGTTCTGTTTATTCCAAAGACGTTTACAGAGTACTTATTCGCATATTAGAAAACAAAAGATAGGAAGACCTCCAGTCTTAGACAAGTTAAGTTTAGTTTTAGGAAAGTTCCTATGTAAAAAAAAACATGACTAAGTTTTATAATGTTTTGAATTAATCTTTCTTTAAGGTTTGAAGTAACGTGCATGGCTAATTTTTTTTACAGATCAATTAGAATTTTATAATTGTCTCGTCGATGATCTTGCAATGCTTTTGGCGTCAGGGCTGAATTTCGGAGATTACAAAGCAGTGCGACGAACAGTTCTTTAAAGTTTAACATGCAATGGGCTCGATTCGACATTACATACGCTAATTTTAAATCTCTCTAATGTCAAATTAGGAGAGTCCAAAATCAAAAGTTGCTTACATAAATTGATTTTCAATCTTCTAAGTTTGACTTAAAATTAGAGATTGTTATGTCGAATACGGCCCAATGTGCTATAGAATATTTCCCTATATTTACTAAAATTTCTAAAAATTCCTGTGTCAAAACACAGCGTGCAAGGTGCGCGGCAAACGCGGTGGCATTCTCACAATGACCAATGGGAGCAATATATTGATTGAAAACGAATATACAGGGTGATTGGTGGGTCACTTAAGAAATTCGAGGACATTATAGTTTGAAATCATGAAGAGAAAAAAAATATAACAAATATTAATTATTTACTAATTTAAAATAATTCATATTTAAGTAGGTAGGTACTTTATTTTCAGCAGAATTCCCTAAAAATAAATAAAGAGTTTCGACTAGGTTACGACCTTACGTAAAACCGTCTATATCTACCTACCTATTCTGTGTTGTTAATCACCGAAAGCTAAAGTAATCATTACGCAACGCATGGTTATACTGCTACGGACGTACACACGGCGCTATCTTAGATCCAAAGTGACAGTAGGTAATGTTGATATCAAACAAGATTGACAGCTTTATATTTTTCAAAAGTAGGAATATTATGCAACGTTATGTCCACAGGTTCTGACACCTGTCAGTATGTGTTGTTTTATTCAGGCGTTAAATTAAATAATTGACCAAATGACGTTTTGCAAATGATGATAAAAGCGCTGGCTGAACGTAGGGTTAATGTCATGTTTATTATGGTTTTCAGTTTGATGATCTAAATCTAACTCCAGTGTATAAACAGCCCTTTTTCGCTCTAATAAAAATGCTCCTACAGACTGAGTCATAAAAAATAGTGTTATTACCTACAGACATTAAACATGAAATTACCTTTGGAAATTTTTATTGATTAAATACGCAAATGATACGTACATTACATAATTATAGTACATGTCATACACGTCGTGTCTATGAGATATATAAATGTATTATTTATGATTTTATTATTTCAATCCCTAAATCATAAGCCTAATTTGATCTTTGGTGGTCAGAATTTAGTACTTCTGACCTAAAAATAACCTATTTTTTTTCTATTAACAATACATTAAAATGAGCCTTCAAATGAGCCACGCGACCGCAGTGCGACAGGTGCGGCAGTCGTGCTACAGTCAAGCGACTAATTTGATATCGCTCTCAAACCGTTGCTCATCGTATAGTTTAACTGTAAGAATGACCTCATAAACATATTTATATACAAAAACACTTTTAGCCTAATTGATTTGAATTGGATTAATTAGGCTAAAATCACATGCCACCTTAGCTCCTCCATCTCTATACATCAGCACGGCTTCCAAAGCAAACGATCGGTAGAGATCAACTTAGTAGATTTCGTTAAAGACTTGTCTATAAGAGTTGAGGGGGGTTGCAGGTAGATGCTGTCTATATAGACTTTACGAGTGCTTTTGATAAGGAAAGCCATATATTACTCATAAAAAAGTTGGAATCATATGGTATGCTGGATCATTGTTTTCTTGGTTTTGGTCTTACTTATCTCAAAGGCCACATACCGTTGTTGTACAAGGAGCTGAATCATTTGCTTATCTTTCAACATCTGGAGTTCCCCAGCGCTCTCATTTAGGCCCTGTTCTTTTCTCCGTGTTCATAAATGACATCTTGCGATTATTGTATGTTTGCAGATGACCTCAAAATTTATAAAACTGTATAAACAATGGTGGATATGATTAAATTGCAGGAATATCTGGATGGAACTAGTCGGTGGTGTCAGGATAATGTTATAGCTCTGAATAGCAAAAAATATTATTTTATTAAATTTACACAAAAAAATAGCGTTTCAATCTTCATACAACATACAGGGTTGTTTTATCAATGAGGTTGCAGAGATTCGTGATTTAGGTGTAGTCTCGGACAGTAAATTAACATTAAGAGCACGACCACTTTGGCGATGTGGTAAACGTGTCTGCCTCAGACGCCAGTGGTGGCGGGTTCAATTGCCGGACGGAATAAGAAAAAAAAAAGTTCCGTGTCTGGGTGTGTATTTATTTATGTATTTATATTCTAGGTCCCCCCTAGTTCGCTACATGGTATCCCATAACACAAGCTATGCTTACTTTGGGGCCATGTAGTTGCTGTGATTGTCTGGGGATTTTATTTTTTTAATTATTTTATTAAGAACACATTTCAATTCAATTATATCAAAAGCGGCTCGTATACTCGTGTTTATTAGGCAATACTAGAGAAATTATATTTTACAGAACAAAAATAATCTTGTACAATGCATTGGTTAGAAGCCACTTGGAATTTGCATCTGTTGTGTGGAATCCGCAGTATTGTGTGCATTCGCAAAGCATCGAATCCACTCAGCGCTCTTTTACAAGATTTTTAGCCTTCACCGTCACCGTATATCGCATAGAGCACCTTATGAAACCAGACTTAATTATTTTAACATGATTTCTTTGCATAAGCGGAGGCAAGTTCTTGATCTCAAATTTGTAAATAAATTACCTAATAATTTAATTGACAGCCCTGTTTTTCTAAATCATGTCATGATAACTGTACCAAGACGCATACCTAAACATCCCAATACAAAGGTTTTAAATGTCCCTTCTTGTAGATCCAATTTACTGGCTCACTCTCCCCTCCTCAGGGTGACTAATCTTTATACATATAATAAAATGGTAGGAAAGTCAAAACTGTACATTGAATATTTTTTTAAAAGAATACTTGGGGTATGATCTCCAATCGAAACAGAAACAAAAAATATAGTTTTTAGAATTTTTGTCTGTTTGTCTGTTTGTCTTTCCGGGATAAACTCAAAAAGTACTGCATGGATTTACTTCAAATTTGGCATGAAGATAGTTAAGAAGTCGGGTCAACATATAGGCTACATATTATCACGCTAGCAGTGTTATAATCGTAGGTGCGTTTGGTGCTGCATAGCGTTCACGCAGACGACGTCGCGGGCAGCAGCTAGTTTGCTAAATAAAATAACTTCAGAGATTCCAAATTTAGATATTTCATAAAAAGATTGTAGCTCACATGTTAATAATAATTAAATATATTTATGAATTATTAAGATACAAATTTTCCAAAATTTCCAAGTTTTCATTATTTTAATGCTCACACTTGGTTTTCATATTTATATTTAATTTAATTTACTGTAATTTATTTTCATTATATTCTCTTTTATTTTTTTATAATTTTTAGGTATAAAATAAATTTCACTGACTTCTTTTGATTGTTATATTGTGATTTAATAATATTTTGACTTTTATTTTCAGTAATTTATATATTCTTTTTTATTCTTATTGATTATTGGAATTGATTTATCAAAGTGCTTGAATAATTTAACAATTTTGATAAGTAATGAACTAATTTTACTGACATTTAATTTAATTTTATTTATTTCTAATATAATTTATAATACACAATCTGTAATAATTGTTAGACGTCTCTTTAATTATAAACTAAATTATTTAAGGTACTTATTATTTAAATTCAATTTTTTTTTCATGGTCTTTGTGTGAACTCGGCTTGTGAATTTTGTGAATGTTATACGTACGTACCTTTAATTGATGTATGTTCTAGATTCAAGAACTTTTTGTATTGTTTATATAATTGATTTTGTATGTATGTTATTGGCATGTCGTTTAGTAAATAAATAATAAATAACACCAATTTATATCAAATCTTTCTTTGAAGCCACATGGTTGGTATGTGAGTTTAGGTTTTTTTTTTAATTTAGTCTAAGCCCGCGTTTAATTTCAATTTCACCTGATGGTAGGTAAGTGAAGATGAGGTTGAAGAAGAAAGCACATTACTTCACACGGTTACGCCCGCGTAATTTTGAAACTCGCGGAAATATTGGGATTAAAAGTAGCCTACGTGCTATTACACTATATAGACTGTACACTTATAATCACTGTGCTAAATTTTATCTAAATCCACTGAGCTGTTCTGCAGTGATTGAGAACAAACATCCATACACCCATCCAAACTTCTGCATTTATAATATTAGTAAAAAGCAACATTTATTTAACGTCAGTTTTCAACTGATTCCACTTTCTAAAGAGTATGCGTAGGTGTAACCTAGTTCTTTCCACCACCAAACATTATTTTGCCGTATTCTAAATAAAAGGTAGGTAGCTAAAACCTCCCGTGCGGAGTTGCCGGTCTACCATCGGGCGCGTCCCCAGGTGGCAGATAGGGGAATACCCTCCAGAAATGGGAGGTACCGTTTCGACGGCGCGGACCAAAATCCGGGGCCCTCGTTGGTTGCCCAAAGGAGTATCAGCGGCTCACTTTGGGGAACCGATGAGGGCATGGGCAGAGGAGCGTTTGAGCCACCAGCTGCTTGGAGGGACGGCAGGCTGGACTGCTTCGGCTTCCGAGCTGTTGGCCAACCAGTAACCCTGGACAGAAACAGGACCGGGGGCCTAACGGCTGCGAGGAAAACAACCTCTGTAAAAATTACCCCAATCCCCGGGTGCCCGAGGTTCCTCATCCGTGGGATGGATGGCTGTGGGGGTCAGTCCGTCTGCCGAGGGAAAGCGAAAAGGCCGTCCACTTTTTCGAATCCCCTTTGTGGATTTTGGGGATTTTGGGGATCTATGTTTTTCTACTCGTATGGCTACACCGTACCTACATCAAAAATTTCATATACATTTAGACCTTAAATAAGATTGATATATCATGTATATATAAAAACAATTGATTTACTTTGATCCACTTTTAAATCAGCTGTAACCACAGCCAACCGGTATGAGGGCGGTATAGAACAGGTACCCTGGTAACGCATTGAGCGATTTTAATTACCTCATCACCTAAGATTACCATAACAATCGCAATGAATAGGTATTGTACTAATAGGTTAGACATACTCGTAGTTTCATTGAAGATATTCTGTTCAAGCTTTACAGCTTAGGCCAAGCTCGATAGAATATAATACTCCTGCAATCCATAGATATGCCTAAAATAAACTCATTTACGACGTCAATGTATGACAAAATATTTCTTAACCGTACCTCACTGCTTAGTCGGGTGCGCGCCACCTCGAACAGCATCCTAGTTGCACTGGAAAACAGGTGGGATTCTCCATTGTTAAAACGCTGGGTTAATCTACATGCTACTGGGAATCAGCGGGAAGCATGCCTTAATTAAATATGTAGATAATATTATTTTATTTTATACTTATTCTCCTTGCAAAATTTAATTTAATTTATTTTTAATTTAATTTAATTTCAGTTTAATTTGTAATATACCCTCTGATCAAAATTATAATTTTTAATAAACAATTAGATTACTAACATTAGTCATTAAGGTTGAAATTTGTCATTACTAACACCTATGGATGTAATATCTGAAATAAATATGTTCGAATTTGAATTTTTCCTCCATTGCAAACACATCAAATACGTGAATATCATGAAATGTAAATATCTCAAATTGCGAGGCAATCAATCAAAATTGAATTTCAGGATATTTTCAAGACTTTGTTCTTTTATACCTAAATTTGACAAATCTCAATTGAAACGCGTTTCTGGGAATGCATTACTTAAATATGAGCCACTGAATATGAAATTTACTTTAAAAAAGGAGTCCTTATATTAAAGAAATAAAGTCCCCAGACATTCACACCCACTAAATTGGTCGAATATTAGTATATGTAATTTTATTACTAAAGTATACCACGTCTGTATTTTTTTAAACTAACTGTAAAATTTGTTAGCTTACGAACCTTTACATTTTTCCAAAAGATATATTTTTACCGTATCCTTTATGGGGTAGGTAGATCATAAGTTTGACGAATTTGGAGGATTTATAATGATGGAGAGAGACTATTGCAGTTATAGGGAGTCAGCCTATCACCCACAAAACTTCCGAGCCTTTACAGTTTAATAAAACATATATGTGTTTATATACTTACCTTGGCTCATCCCAATTCACTCATGTTACAAAATGTACCTTTTGATCAAATTTACTTGAAAAAGGGTTCACTTAACAAAAGAGACAGCGGTACATGCATCGATTAAAGTTATGTCGTTGTTATATAGAACACATTATGTTATATTTGATCGTTACAAGGATGCTCATGACCGTATAAGGAATACACTTGAGGCACAGGTGGCTAATGTTACAATTGATAATAATGTTGAGGAAGAGATGGGACCCGCTTGAATCGTAAGTTGTATTTGTATTGTGTTATATTTGGTTTAATATTTGGAGACTCTAATTCAGTAGCGTAGTCGTAGTACATAAATGTAGCTATGAGTATTGACAGATTGGGTCTCCAAGATGGTCTGTTGGGATAACTGAAACTATAGTAATAGCTGTTTACCTCAAACGAGACCTGGCACTTTTAATTGATTTGTAATGTGATTTTAAAGTATTTTATTGTACTTTCTGGCTGTACAATGCCATTAGTTAAATGCTGAAGCAGTTCACTTAATATTTATTTTCAATTAAAAAAGTAATTTACAGAAGAACTGTCAACTGTCAGCTGTAGCCGTTTCTGTGACTAATAGTTGAAAAATTATTACACAGCGTAGATTTTCTCGATTTAATTATAAATTCTGATATAATATTAAGGTATCAATAATAACCATTCTTACTGCTTTTCAACCAACTTCCAAAAAAGGAGGAGGTTCTCAATTCATCTGTATGTTTTTTTGTGTCTTTGTTACACGATATTTCAGACAGTTACGAATCGATTTTGAAAATTCTTGTTTCGGGTGATAGAAGATACTTCAAAGTTGGTCCCATATAAATTTCAGGGAAATCAATTGAGTACTCCGTTGAATATTTCACATTTTTGAAAAAATATGTATGATTTCGGAGAATGTAATGACATTATAACTCAGCCAAGGTTTTAACGTAAAGTCGGTTTTTTAATGCTCCGCATTCGTTGATTATGAAGCAATCGAAACTTACCCACCGTATAATGGGTTTTGAGTAAACCTTATCGAGGAAAGCTGGCAAACAAGTACCAAGCAATTTGCCCCACTTTGGATACCCGTGCGAGTGCTTACGGGTTCACCAACCTTTGTATATTGAAGAACGTTTCTTCCAAAAATAATTACTTATCGAGAATAACAAGACGATTGAATTCGGTATAACTGTACATTACTTAGTACTCCAAATCTAAACACTCAGTTTTTATTTACATTTGGAAACCTAGGCTTTGATGGCGATTTATATTTTCGATTATTTTAATATTACAGAAAATATGCTGTGTTAATAAAACCTACATTACTATCGAGCTTCTATTACTTAATCATTTCATTTTGTTTTGGAATCGTTCGAACGCCTTGTGTTCCCAATCGATTCCAACTTTGAAGTCAAAGTAAATATTTTGCCGCTGCAATCGAATATCAATTTTATTGCATTTAGAGACCTTTAACATCGGGTTGTTGTAAGTTCGTCATAATTGTTAGTTCGTCATAATTTGTAAACTTCAGGAAGAAGCACATCGTATAATTTTGATAGAACTTCACTAAGGTAAGTTCGTTTAATCACAAATCACTTCTTGCTTCTTCCTTATTTATTTATTTATTTACTCTTTATTGCATACAAATTACAAAATGGATTACAAATAAGAAGAATTATATGTATCTTATTGTATAACAATTGGCGGTCTTATCGCTATCAAGCGATTTCTTCCAGACAACCCGGGTTATAGAACTGGTGAAATACGAGTTGGGATAAGGCATGCATAATTTAACTATAAATACACAAAATAATAATATACACAAATAATGTGCTATGATAGACATACATACATAAATATATAAACGCTACATATATATATGAAGTTATAGGTTAAATGACTTCATATGCTGACTGAAAATGCAGTTTTAAATTTTTTTTGAAGTTTAGAAGAGAACTTGCAGATTTGATCTTAAGAGGCAGCTCATTCCATAGATTTACTGCACGAACCATAAAAGACTTTCGTAAGTAGTCCGTTGAATGTATAGGTGTACTAAGCATAAGGTTATTAGTTGATCGTAGATTACGCTCATGTTGAGCATGGCGATATTTAAAATGCTGTTGAAAATAACTTGGCATGATGGGATTGAACAGAATGCGATACAGGAGACAAAGAATATTAATATTCCGGCGAGAGCGAATAGGAAGCCACTTGAGCTTAGTGCGATATTCAGATACATGATCATATTTACGCAATCCAAATATGAATCTTATACAGAGATTTTGAAGGCGCTCAAGCTTGTTTAGTTGGTCTTCGGTGATATCCAGATAGATCCAATAGCAAACTAGAAAAAGAGATTGTGCGATTGATATTTTGGTGGGAAGAGGCAAAAGATTACGCAAGCGCTTGAGTGAGTTTACAGCAGAAAACATCTTCCTGCTCACTTCATTCATCTGGGTATTCCATGTCATAGTATTGTCAAACATCAGACCTAGGTTTCGGACACTCCGACTGTATTCGATTGTGACTGAGTTAATTGCAATTTTTGGACAGAGTGACCAGTCTATCCGATTTACTAAATTTGGACTACCAATTATTATAGCCTGCGTCTTAGAAGGGTTTAACATTAGACCATGCTGCGTACTCCAAGACATTATTTTTGAGAGGTCTAAATTGACAGCATTAATTGTTTGAGATAAGTTATCCAAGCTACACTGAAAGTATATTTGAACATCGTCTGCATACATATGGTAGGACGAAGAAAGTTATTGAGAAATATTATTTATAAAAAAAAAGAAAAGGAGAGGAGACAACACGCCACCTTGTGGGACTCCTGCATGTACTTCGGCCCAAGAGGAGAAAGAATCTCGTGCAACTATACGCTGCCGACGTCCACACAAGTAGTTACGAAACCAATCAATTACCGATGGAGATATGTTAAGCGAGCGCAGCAACTCTAACAAAATGTCAAAATCAACTGTGTTGAATGCGTTACTGAAGTCTAATAATGTTAACACGGTGAGCTTTTTATTTTCCATGCCATGTCTAATGTCATCTGTGCTTAATTTGGTCAAAGTGGTGACTGTACTGTGTCCAGATCGAAATCCGGATTGGTATGTGTTCAAAATTTTATTTTTCGTAATAAATTTAGTCAATTGAAGGTGGACAAGACGCTCGAGAATTTTAGATAAGAAAGGCAGTTTGGAGATGGGTCGGATGTCATTGAAAGAATAAGGACTAGTTTTTTTGGGTATCGGAATTATCTCGGCATCTTTCCATAAAGTCGGAAACTTGTTCGATGAAATGGACTTGTTAAGTATAATAGTAATTATTGGTAAGAGGAGATCTTGCAGGAGAATTATAATTTTCCGACTTATTAAATCTGACCCGATGGCATTGGAGGCTATGGAATGAATTGCTTTCTTAACATCACATTCAGTAAATTGATTAAAAGTAAATTGTTCATAGGAAGGCACTGGCAAAGCTGAAAGTCGATTTAACGTTTGGTGTTTTGTTTGGGCTTCAATAATGCCGGGAGATGTGAAATGCTTGTTAAGTGCATTAATATCAAATTTATTAGGAAGATCTATGTTTTTTTTTTTTGCCAACACCTAAGGTTTTTGAGGAAATTCCAGGCTTTTGCCGGATTTCCCTTCGAAACAGAGTCATGAATATGGCGTCTTTGTGCGTCCCTACACACAGTATTACAGCGATTGCGCAACATTCGATACTTCGATATCCTTCAGATAAGTAACTAAATTATTATTTTACACATATAGTTATTGAGTGAAGATACAGGAAATATTAAAGATCGAAAATGTATTCAGATTATTTTGTTTTCAATTTTTGCATAAAAAATAAAAAATAAGATAATTCAAAATACATTAAATCATAAGTAATACAAACATACAAAATTTTAACAGTCCTAGGTTTTGATTTTCATTTCATTACAATCTTTACATTATAATGTTATTTCATGTAAACGCAAATGATGTTTAACACAATATTTTTTTGTTCTTAGTTTTAATTTCGTTGTTTCAAATTGATATTTTTTTATAAATCTCTGTAACATAGTAAGCCTAGGCACCAGTAAATAACTAAGTAATTAGCATGATTCGGTAAGAATGGCTTGCGCTAAGGATAATTGATCAGCGCTGTTATGATACAATTATTCCCAAAAATTATTCGAAGTGTCACTCCATCCAGCAGTTCTTCGAATTAAATGAATGTTAACACCCGAACGGCAGACGCGAGATGTCAGGGGAGGTGACGTGTAGTATGTGCACTGAATACACCTTATATCGATACCTGAATCGTTTAACATTGATTAAACCCAGTGACTTAAAGATTGAGTTGAAGCTGGATAACAATACGGCCTTTTAAATGTTAAAAACTGTGTATCATGTTATAGCAACTTTGCTGTTTCTTTTATGTTATCGTCATGGGTATACGAGCAGGACATATGCTATTACTATCATAGGTTGATAGTAATAGCATATGTCCTGCTCGCATTACCCATATTTTTAAGTTTTGATAAAGTCAGGGATTATAATAATAATTTCATCGGTTTTTCATACTATTGATATTATTTTTTTATAATGTCTGCACTCTATGGGCTGTAATGAGAGCTAATAATGTATCTAATAGGTAAATTCTTTTTGTAAGGACTTGCTAACTTGAAGTACCATATATGAGCTTAGGCTTTAAGATGATTTAAAACGCGAGATGTATCGCATGTTATATGATATTTAGGTAAAACCATGCCATATTTTTATCTGTCTTGATTTCTGAGATAAGTATCAAGGTCAATGCTGATCTGTATGAGTGAAGGGTACCGCACTGAGGTCCATTTTCAAATAATTTGTGAGGACTTGTAGTACCTGGGGATCAAAATCAAACCATCAAACCATCTCTTGTGCAAACGCTTTAGTTTTATATCGCTATTAATTAATATATTTTAAAAATTGATTTTTAAATGTTGTTATTTTTATGATCAGGTACATTTCTAATTTATTTGAATTATTATTACCCCAAGAAGGGGTTCAATCCACTGTTCATTCATCTGTGGCCACCTCGCATACAGTTAGCTAGTTGTAATTGAAAATATTTTTATTCTTACACTAAGTAAGCAAAGATTACAGGCAATCAATATTTTTGTTGACAAATAATTGGTTATTTGTAACAAATACATTTAAATTCATTGTAATATGAACATTCTCAACTGTTCTTCTTCTTCAAACACAATAATCACAGCAAAAATGGGCCGTAGAATATGCACAGACAAAGATGATATAATGATAAAAGGGATATAATGATAAGGTTATAAGGTAATAGCTCTTGAACCCAGTTTTGTTATAGCGTTAATAGGTTAAACATATTCATTGTTATTTCTTATTAACGACACGATAACGATGCAAAATATATGAAACTGTGCTATTTTATCGCAATTAATCGTTTAAAAGCTGCCTCGTTGCATTTTAATGCGGAATTATAAGACAGATGGCGCTCCTACGCAGCAAAGATTGACAACTTTTTACTTAATGATGAATCTTAATTAAAGAAATAACAAATACATTTAAATTCATTGTAATATGAACATTCTCAACTGTTCTTCTTCTTCAAACACAATAATCACAGCAAAAATGGGCCGTAGAATATGCACAGACAAAGATGATATAATGATAAAAGGGATATAATGATAAGGTTATAAGGTAATAGCTCTTGAACCCAGTTTTGTTATAGCGTTAATAGGTTAAACATATTCATTGTTATTTCTTATTAACGACACGATAACGATGCAAAATATATGAAACTGTGCTATTTTATCGCAATTAATCGTTTAAAAGCTGCCTCGTTGCATTTTAATGCGGAATTATAAGACAGATGGCGCTCCTACGCAGCAAAGATTGACAACTTTTTACTTAATGATGAATCTTAATTAAAGAAATACAATACTTGTAATACTTTTTGAAATTTTTGTTTACATTATTTGTTTACGAAATACTATTTATACGATTTTTTCTTTTACACAAATAATATTTGTCATGAGTTTTAAAAATTGAAATTAAAGCATTTCCAAGAGGCAAGGAGAGGCGAGGTACGAACCGGGGTGCGGGGGTGGATGTATGACACGCTGCTTGACTCGCGCGCAGTGCATCATTGTAGTTATCACCGCACTTCTCTCCGCTCTACTCCACTCCGTTCCGCTTCAGTGGAGACACTCAGCATTTTTCACCACTCTTTGCCGCACCTCTCCGCCTAGCTCCGCGACAGTGGAAAAGCAGCCTTATGTTCTTCTTAGTACGGATTGGGTGGAGATGATGAATTAATTAAGTAAAATTCTCAATTTTCAGAAAATGAAGATTCAATTTCGCGTCTAATTTGAATTAAAGCAAATATTTAACAAACCAAGGACTCTAATCCTAGAATATTAATTACTTATTGTCATCGCCTACAGCTTTTATGGAACAATTCAGCACGGACTAATTTCTTACATCAAACTTCAGACAGCATTACGTATATACCTACAAGTTGTTGACTTTATTCTTTTAAATCTTTGCATTCAATTCATATTTTGCCTAAGAAAGTTTGATTACGTCTCTGAATATCGTAAGCGACTTCGATGGCTTCCTATAAGCTACCGTCGAAACACTAGGAACCGTAGAAACCACTCCCCTTTTCCATATCCTTAATTATCCACTCTCTACTCCCTATTTGCGTGAAAGGTTTTCATACTCATACACTCAGGATACGCTATAACGTATCTTCATTCCATATTGCATTGTAAAACTGCGCACATTCATACGAAAACAGTATCTATCACGTCAATCAATTTTATACAGGGTTGATTTGTAGTCACCGGCCAAATTTTTTTTTCAATAAGTATCATTTAACGAAACGATTTTTGCAAAAAAAAAGTATTTTTTTTTCACAAGGAAATTAATTTATCCGCTAACATATTAACCACGGCATGGTTACTCTAAATTACCATTAAAATAAAGATGACTACGCGCTACTACACACATGTTGTAGTACTACGTCGTAATATTATCAATGAAATGCCGGGTCGTAGTAGCTATGTTCATGAACAGCAACTATTTTTTTAAAAGTTTGTGGTTCCATATTTCTACTTTTTTGTACTGAGCGACGTTAAAATAAATATGCAGGTACGTTTATGTCGTATCAAAGAATCTAACATTTAAATTTGGCTGGTGACTAAAAATCAGCCCTGTATATGTAACCTTTTAGGACCAACGCTGCGGTACGCGTGTCTACGCGCGTGTTCATACAAAACTGCTACGGACATAGCTGCGCGCGTACGGTACGGACGTACGAATCGCGCTACGTGCGCGTGGGACGTGGCTAGCTCCCGCGTGAATAATACGAATCAGCAAAATGCGTAATCAGTATAATATGCAAACCTTGCAATGTATGTAAGTATATTCCGATGAAATCTCGCAACTCAATTTTAAAGCAGATAGCTTCGACCAATTGAACTGAAATCCAACATAGTGCTATCCCCAAGACTAATGTACTAATTGTATTTAGTGCATTCTTACAATATGAGTATCAAATGAAAAGGGTTGCTGAGAATAACACGAATAAATGTATTGTCACTCTAAATTCAATATGACGTCACTCTTAATTCAATATGAACAATCGCAACAAGACTGTTCTTCGTGGACGACGTTCAAGACGTGGCTAGCTCCCGCGTGTACTACACGCCCGTACATAGATTTTCGATTTGAATTGAAGTTTAGCCAAATAGTAAGAGGTTAAGTATTCCATTGAAACGACTGTACAAGTACACTTATGAAATTTTACTTGCAAAATTACGTCACGCGTTCCCTATGCGATACGGACGTACGGTACACGCGTAGACACGCGTCATGCAACGTTGGCCCTAAGTAGAAATTTGCCTGAAGTTTTATTCATCCGTACCTACTACAAGCGAAGACATTTATATTTCTGTTTTTTTTTTTAAAGTCAATAAACCTAAATAGAATGCTCACAAATTGCGTACTATGCTTGCAGCTGGCCGTTTCTGTATTAGAAGGACCTAATTTCATTTAAAAATTTCGAAAGAGAAACATGATTTATCTTTATATAATCAATTCATTTCATTTATTAAACGAAACTTTTGTAAAGCGCAAATTGCGAAATTTACAGCCAGTCGTTGCACGATTTCGAGGTTGCTATTTAATAAAGTGATGAAAAGCTCTGAGTCATTTAATAAAGCGGAGAGTCTTGTCTAGCCGAGATCTAACATAGAATAGCTGAAAGTACACATTTTACCTATGCTTCGCTTCCGGGAAGGTAAATTAAAATAATCATTAAATGTCATGGCATTTCTTAAAAAAATATATTACTTATATTCTCTTATAACTTTTTATATTCGGCATTAAAGAAGCGATAGAAAGCCTATTGCTTTGTATTTGAATAAGCTAGCGTTTATAGTTTGAGTTATAAAACGAACAAAGACACCAAGAAAATAAGATACAAAATCTCATTTTGGGATTATGTCTATCACTCGTCATAATGCCGGAACATTGAATTCAATTCTGTTTTTCAAGCGTAATCATGTGTAATTGTGTATAACATTGTTACGTGTTATAATGGAAATCCTTCTAAATGACATGAATGATAAGCAATTTTTACAGAAAATTTTATAATAAAATACACCTACAGAACACTTATCAAACGAATTTATCGCTTTTACATTTAAACTCGCTCCGCGTCATATCTTTACAGACCCCGTGGTCTCGAGAGACGTCGAGAAATAAAGTAAAAATATGCGAGATAAATCCGGTTGAATAGTACTTCGGACTTCGGAATCACGAAAACTTAAGACAATATTATCTATACCTGCAACTTACAATTATACCACTGACGTGTTAATTTTCACTATGATACTAAATAAATCTAAGTGTTAAATTTTTTTTTAATTTCATGTGTCGAACGAAACCTCATACTCCTTATAGTACTTATATTTAAAAAAAAAATTCACCATTAAAAAATTCAACAATTGCTCTATACACCACCGAAAGCCCATGTCATGCTGTGCTCAATTTTAAATTAAAAACTCAACTGACACATATTATTATTAAAATAAGAAAGTAGAAAATAATTAAAACCATACTACCTATTTGCAATTGGGAAGTAAAGAGTGTTATAGATAACAGTTAAGTAACTTACTGAAGTAATTAACCAGTCTGTTTTCTTTAAATTTTTATCCTACTCAAAATATAACGATAACAAATAAGTATCTTAATCATTAGCATTTTAAACAATACAACAGGTTTGTGGCAAAATATAGCCCACCTACTTCATTTAAATAGCTTCTGGATGAAGTAGCTTACTAAATAAACAATAATGTCTAATACCTAGACTGGATTGTATAAATACTAGAATACATAATACAATCCACTCTAGTACTTTCATTTATATTGATTTAATTTGATGCACATTAGATTAGAAAACGGAATTCAAATTCAATTTGGTAATAGTAGACAAATTGAAGCCTTATATTACTTTTAAAATGATATTTAAAAGAAAGGCATTGTGTTAGATTAATTTCTTTATTTATATTGACTTTAACTCGAAAACTTTTAATAAGATATGAGTACAAACTTATTCAATCTGTGGCACGGTAATAAACTTTAGAGAAATGGTTTTTGTTTGTTTATTTTTATATCTTTAAATTTTCATCACTTTTTTAGTTATATTGACTCCGACTCTATAGTGCAGAGTAATATTCTATATTCAAAATAATCAGAGTTTTAATTTAATTAGAAAAGATAATCTCAAACAAGTCTACGTGGACTAGAATTTCATCCCATATCATGAAAACATTTTAAAAAAGAAAAACACCTAAGTACTTATATTTTCATACGTAGTTAGCTGTTTTTCCAAGTCTCATTCTCGTACACCTCATTCCGTGGAGACATTACCATTCTATGTGTAATTTGAGGCTTTGTCCAACCTGAGTATAAATTCAAGCCAAAAATATGAGTTTTGACGTGAAAGATTAACAAACATATATTCATAAGCTTTGGTATTTAGTAAGTATACTTATGTATGAGTTATGATATTATTAGTAAGATGACAAGAATAATAATTTCGAAACATGTTTAATTTATGGACTTGACCAATGTAAATTTATATTCATATATTTATTTTAAACACAATTAGTGTTGAGACTGTACAATTTTGGCAGGTTATATACCGTCATATCATAAACCGGATGCTGTTGGGGGTACCATGCACTTGTGTCACCAGGGATGCGCGCAAATTGCACATACTCATGAAGAGTCCGAAATGTAATTGACAACGACAACTTTAAAAATAAAAAAATATGTAGAATTTAGAACATTGAGGTAAGTTTTTCTCCTTTAGAAAATTATTCTGAAGTGCTGCAGTACCTGGGTAACTCCATACGCATCCAGTGTTATGGAACTATACCCGGAAATCGGGGTTGACCCACTCTGATCGCAAGATCCGTTTCCACGTAAATTGTATTTATTTCGGTGGAATCAAATCACGTGATCAGATTCACTAATAAATTGAAATTGAAAGTTAACTTAGGCGAATCTGATAACTTGATCAGTTTAAACTGATTTGGAGCTTGATCCGTTGGAGTAGAAACGGATCTAGTGTACAGAGTGGACTAACCCGGAAATCACGATACGATACATGGAGACAGTCAGCCGACAGGCTGCACGTGTAATTTATTGTACATTAAAAATTATTCATATTTCATAAAAAATATTGCTTCATTTGTTTCTATAAAAAAGCACTTAATTTTCTTGAAATTATAATAATAATTTTCATTACACGGGTAAATAGAATTCACTTTCAAATAAGCAAAAACATATTTTCAAAACAAGTCATTTGAAGTTAGGACAAATTTTCACAGAACTAATTTTAATGTTTTAATTAACCAAAGGCAATTATGGACTAGGCTTTCATTGTTTGAACCATTCAACTGAAAGTTGCGAATTGATTTCAAAATTGATTCATTTGACATGAAAACCCTTGTTTTAGAATAAGCACAGTCATTTGAAAGGGTCAAATACAAAAGTGATAAAAGCTTTGGTAAGCATAAACTTTTGTGAAATGTAATTAAGAATGGATAGAAAATATTTATTTAGAGTTCATATATTTGAGATAATGGTTAAACTTTAGTAAATTAGAAACAAAATATTATTTTAACATTTACATTTTATTTAATCCAAATTAAGATTTACCAAAATAATAAGTGTTATGGAAACTTGATAACGAAAATAATATAATTATACATAATTTAAATACATAGGAACCTAAATAAACATGAAATGCATGTTTTGAGAACAAATTATGTTTATTCATCAAACTAGAAGCCGGGACCTAGCGTTATTATGTCAGCATCAAAAAGGACGTCAATAATGTTTTGATATATGTATAGAACACGTCAGCTTTCATAATTATTAATAGAATCTATAAGGTATAATAGATTCTATAATATCCTCATCCATATTTATAAATAAACATTCATCGTCGTAGCATGAAAGCTCGGTAATGCAACAAAACAAGTAGGCACTAGGAATGAAACAGAACCGTACCGTCTGTAATGCAATGTAACGCTACAAAGGCTATTTTTTACCTAAAAAATGTTAAGTTAAGGATATGAAAAGAGGTTTAATGTTTATTATTTAAATTTGTAGCTATACTGAAGTATGATAGATGGCTAGTATCATAGAGGGCTAAAGAAGTAACTGGCTCACCAAAAAAAATTTACGGGTCACGTCGTCGTAGAAGTGGCCAAATTTGTCAGCGCACTTTAAATGAGGCGCGGCGCGGTCGCGTGCCGAACCCAGAAGAGTTATAATGGTGGGTTTATTTGTCTTTCTTTGGTTAATTGTAAACCTCAGAAACGGTTTTGTTAATTATGTGCTTGTTAATCATCTAGATGATTTCCATAGGGTCTCCTAACCTCTCCTAGTGAATCTTTATATATTTTGCCATTGACCATATAAATTAGCTAATGTTTTTCAGGAGAAAACAACTTAAAAATTGCTTTTTCTCTCTAAAAATACGACTATGAAACGACTCACACAAGCCGCAGATTAAAATCAGGGAACTTTTTTCAATGCTTCTAATCTAATTCAATAGCTTTAATTATTCTCATTTTATTTATATAGTCTCTCTTCATCATAATAATACCTCCAAATTTGTCAAACGTGACATCAGGTGGTTTTATAGCCTCTAGTGTTCTGCCTACCCCTTTAGGGATACAGGCGTGAAGTTATGTATGTTTGTTTTTGTTTGTATTGTTAATTATCTAAAGTCCCAATTCTACTTCAATTTAGACTTGTTGCATATTCTTTAATACACTTTGAAAAGTGCAATCGCCAAGGTCCCAAATATTTTCACCACTCAATAGTCTTACTGTGTTATGGGTTGAAAAGCAGAATAGGCAGTGTATTTATTAGCTGCATGCCTTTACATCTCAATCCCTTAAATTGACAAAGCCTCTTGTCAATTAATAGCCCTCCGATAGAAGCCTTTTTTACCTAACTTTTGCGTATTAATTTTAAAACTGTTTATATCTGTGAGAAGAAAATTGTTATCAAAGTAAATTATAAGATAAATAATAGCTTTACCTAACATTAATCAGATTAGGTATTAATTTTGTTAAATTTTATGTCTGTTACAAAAAAAATGTATTTAGTATTGTTATGACGCACTTACTTGAGATTGATATCTTCTCGAATCTGACTTGGCAACAAGTCAAGCAGTTGGGTGATGTTGAGATTGTCCCATAGCTTGTCTTTGCTGAGGATCTGCTTTGTACAGTTGAAGAAGTTCTGAATGTCCGTTTCGGTGTTCATCGCACTAGCTCACATGTTCAATTTGAACACTAGTCATTTAGCACTGTCATTTTTCACACTCATTCTGTTTTCCATAACCTGAAAAGGAAAAAAGAATAAACAAGTTAATAAAAGTAATTTCTAGCCATATTCAATTTTTATTTGTCTTTACAGACAATAAGATAGCGATTGACTATTTCCTCACGACAAAATAGAATTAAATAACTCATATTATAATTTATTTAATACCCTGAAAGAAAAAAGTTTCTGCGTTGTTAATCTATCCTAAAAAGACATTTCTGACTTGAGAAAAAACAATATTAGTATAGGAAGCTTCTTTATAATAAAGCCAACATCCGTTGTTTGACGAGGCATCTGTTAGGGATGGAGTGTTTGTAGAGGTGACATTAATATCATGCTTGAACCTTTATATCAACAAGACAAAGAACCAAGTGATTATTATTTTCCGCGCCACTAGGGAAAGTTTTAAAAAGAAACCCACTTTTCTGCTTGTCTATACTTCTAATATCGAAGATGTTTTATTTGGTTCCAATGTGCAGATGCAGATTGATAAAAAATTAAATCTTGCTTGTGAAATATTATTGTATGTTCAGTTTGTATATTTTCAGAAATACTGAACGATATTTTTATGCAGAATAAAATTGCGAAAGTGAAAAGGGAGAGGCGTCTTTGTCAACAACCACAAAACGGTAAGAAGGCCTGTTCGTGACACGTGCCAAGAGCTCCGGCTTGTTTCCTTTCGAAAAAGCAGTGACAAAACAATCTTATATCAAAAAGCATTTCCAATTAAATGTTTGATTATATATAAAAAAAACGTATACCTATGCTATGTTAAATGACATAATTTAGAACAATTTACACGCTTTTGTAATTATAGCACAATAAATTAACAAATCAAATTATTTGTAACAATTGAGATTATTGATATTAAATTATTCTCAATACAAATAATAATTCCACAAGAAAAAAACGGTGTCCAGATTTTATTGATTCTTTGATTTCTTTGGAAAAGGTTCTCTTATATTTTAGGATAAAATAAGAATGTTATGATAATCACAAATTTTGTTTGCGAGCGATATAATGGTTATACTCGTATCTTTAGTTTTCTATTTGGCTGTTAGGGACTTGTTTTAAACTTGTTTTTCTTACAGTTGTTTGTGGTTGTATTTTCATTAATTGGGGTATGTTCTATTTGATACGACTTTCATATCAATTTTGCTGTGGATTACTTTTTCAAACACCCATCGTAAAATATGAGTAAATTTAATACTATGGCCTAATTTAAGTATTCTTAATTTTTTATTTAATATGATTTGGACGTTTTTTATTCATGTCAACTGGTGGAAATGAAAGTGTTACATGTCCATGCACGAATAACCAATTTCTCTTATCGTATTTGGTTGGTTATCTGGGCTAGCTTGGTGGATTACGGCCTAAACCTCCTAAGACTCATAGCCCTGCAGTGGGCTTATTACACGGAGTTGTGATGATGATGATGATGATGATTTGGTATCCTATCTTTACTTAAGGCTCTTGAAGACCAGTACCATAAGGACGCGACGACGTTTTAATTTATATTTTAAAAATTTTACAAACATTGTAGTACCAAATAAAAAGTAGATTAAAAAAAATAACAAAATTTTACAAACAAATATGTGAAAGAGATTTATAGATAGCAATTTGATTTGGTTTCAGTAATTTCAATTAAAAAAAATTTTTCAAACCAAACAAACTTTAAAAGTTATCGTATTATTATTTTTTACAAAAGCTGTGGTTTTTCAACCAAAACTTACTAAGATTAACATATTAACCCTGAAAAAAATATTAACATATAACAGAACGATTTGCATTTTATTGCACGTCCCGAATTGTCCAAGTTTGCTACTCTACATTATTCACAGAAGCGTCTAGACCCAGCTTTGCGAATTATCCAAGGCCTGAAAAGGGTAACTTGTTGGTTTTCTTTAGAAACAAAATTATTTGTTTTATGTACAAAATGGAAAAGCATATTATTGCACCAACCTTTTTAGTAAACAGTTCAAGAAATGTTACTTGCAATCTTGCTTGAGTCGAGTTGAACTTGCAAATCAAAGGCTTATATAGAGTGTTGGAGAATATGAAAATAGAGGTACAAATTAATAAAACTATTAAAAATGTTTAAAATATTGTAACACATTTAACTTTGTACATTTAAAAAAGTAGGTATACGTCATAAATCAGAATTATCTACGAGTATTTCATTAAATACGGATGGCTGTAAATACATAGGTTCGTATTTATATTAACTTCTATGAGATAAATTTGTTTGAATTGACGCGTGAAATATTGATTTTGCTTGCCTAAGCAACCCCGCGAACGTTGTTTTCGTATTTCTATCAAGTTTAAATCATCTCCATTACATTCAACACGTAGAACCGTCTTAATGAGCCAAATTAATTCACAGTTGATTTTTAACTTTAACATTGTGATTGTACAAAAAAAATGTAAGATAGAGAATGCTGAAAGAAAATAAGATAATAAATTTACTTTTCAACACACTTGCTCGTAAAGTGAGCGTTATTCTATTGAATTTAGAACTATAAACTGGGCTATAAGTCACGCGTGCATAATATATTATACCTTAGTGCATAATATAATGAATCCTACAAAGTTGAATTTTACCTTTGTGCAAATTACATGCGAGTAAATAGAGTATATTTTATTGGTCCGGGTTATACATTAAATATTTTCAGAAACAACAAAGAGGTTTATACCACTTCAAATCCATATACATTTTTAAATGTTTGCGCCTTATATTAGTAAAACAAATTTGTATATCGAACTAATTATTCAAAATTTACAATAATTTGTTATAAAATATTAAAATATTTCTATTTACCACTCCAAATTAAAAATTTTCACTTAAAATAGGCTGTATAATATATACATATTATGCTATACAGACATTGACATATTTGGCGGAAAAAAAAAACCTACGCGCATGCGCGAGGTTCGGCGCCATTTTTCAATCACAATTCACAGCTTTGTTATCCTGTGTGTTTGCTATTTTATGACCACGTATGTCTGTTTTTTACTCACAAGTGTGTTGAAAAACGTCGTATGTAACTCGTGAGCGTTGCTAATTACAGTCTCGGCTCATTATTAAGCCCTCGCCTGCGGCTCGGGCTCCTTATTAGCAACTTAGCTCACTTGTTACACAATATACTATTATTTTTTTTTTTTTTTTGTTTTTCCGCCACAGAAGACAACCCCTCAGAGCACCCGCAGGCCTATTGACCGTACGAGAGCTCACTGAGAGGAGGAGGAGAATACGTCAGAAGTACGAAGGGGCACTTGCCAGGGGGTATTAGTCCCCGGCCAGATGACACCCAACAGTGTGAGACTTCTACTCACTAAACTCCCCCTTAATGATCTTTTGTCTTTCTACAGACAATCGACCGAAGAAATGAGCGACAGCCAGTTGGTAGTGCAGGCTGCGCGTAGAAAAATTTATAAGAAGCACAACGTGCTGAATCGACTACTTACATCAGCTATGAGCTGGCAGACAGGAGATTGTCCAGATCAGAAGAGAGCTGGTTTGGAGGATCCGAGAGAACGTCCTTGGGCCTACGACAAGAGCGTTTGAAACATTTTGGATTGGGTTGGTACCCGACAGTCGCACGAACTAGTCTATTTGGATGATTTTCGCACCGTTGGAAGTGGGATACGGATAGGGACTTAAGGTATTGCTGGATGGTGGGGAGTTTGAGGTCCCTGTGTAAGTCCGCGTTCCTAACATAGTACGGGGCGTTTGTGGCCCTCCGACAGAAGTTATTTTGAACTACTTGGAGTTTGTAGAGCAAACGAGGCTTGGCGTGAGCAAATACGGGACCGGCGTACGTCATGACTGGTCTGATACAGACCTTGTATAGGGTACATTTATTGCGCAGTGACATTTTACTGAGGCGACCTATCATGCTATTGAGTCGGCTGAGGTAGAATTTAGCCAGTTTGGTTACCCTGGTGATATGGGGTTCGAACGATAGCGTCCTATCGAGTGTGACGCCGAGATATTTGACCGTAGCTTGCCACGGAATGGGGACTCCACGCATGCGGACGCAAGGGTCGGACGCGGCCGCCCTTCGACGTTCTTTGTGAGTGAAGCAAATCGCCGAGCTTTTGTCGGGGTTTACTTCAATACGCCACTTCGAGAACCAGGCGCTGAGGTTGTTAACAGCCTTTTGTAGCTTTCTAACTATTGTTGACATTTCGCGACCGCGATAGTAGAGAGCAGTGTCGTCGGCAAAGAGGGCGAGTTGGACACCTTCGGATGGTTTGGGGATGTCGTTAGTGTATACCGAGTATAGTAACGGCGCGAGGACGGAGCCTTGAGGGACTCCGGCTTTTAGCGGATGGGGGGACGAAAGTGTGCCTTCGAATCTAAAGCGGAAGGTGCGATTTCTGAGATATGACGAAATTATACGGACTAACCTATCTGGGAGACCTAAACCGTATAATTTGTGTACTAAGCCTGCGTGCCAGACCTTGTCGAAGGCCTTGGCTACGTCGAAGAAGACGGCGCCAGTTTTGAGGCTTCCAGGGTAGAAGCCGGAGAGAGCGTGTTCGGTGATACGTTGAACCTGCTGAGGGCAGGAGTGTTGAGCGCGGAAGCCGAATTGTTCGGCTATGATTAGGGGATCACCGTCTATAGGAAATAGGTGATTTTTGATACGCGTGAGTATGATGCGTTCGAAGTTTTTACCCAGAGCCTTGAGGAGGCTGATGGGTCGGTGGTTGGATGGGATGTGATGGGGTTTCCCAGGTTTGGGGATGCCTATAACGATTGCCTCTTTCCAAGCTTTTGGAAAGTGACTAAGATCAAGGCAGGCGTTATAGAGTATTGCCAGAATGGCAAGAATCTGATGGGGGAGGTGCTTGAGCGCCTGGTTAGAGATACCATCCGCCCCCGGTGCTTTTTTAGCATGGAGGCGTTTGATATGAAGGCGAATCTCGTCTTCGGAGACCTTGACGGGTTCGCTGGTCGGGGGTAGGGAGTCCTTGAAGAGGACGTCGTCTTCTACCGCCTTTAGATGGGCGGGGTCGACGGGTTGGGAGCTGGGGGAGCATTGAGCGGCAATACTGTCGGCGAACGTTTCAGCCTTTTCATCATCTTCAAAGGCTAAGGTGCCGTCTGGGCGGACCAGGGGAGGGACGTGGGAGACTGTGTCTATGCGAAGGCAGCGTGCCATTCTATAATAGGCCGTATGAGATGGAGTTATGTTTTCCATAAGCTCGTTAGCTTGAAGTTCTCTGTATTCCGCGAGGGACTTTTTGACTTTCCGCTGAAGTTGATTTGCCGTTAACCTATTCTCGGGTGTTGGATAGCGCCTAGCCCAGCGAAGTGCGACGTTTTTTTGTTTGATTAAAGCGAGGATGTGAGGAGGGAGTTTGGGTTTGGGAACCGGAACGGTTTTTTCGTTTTCACTGATGGCATTGGTGATGGCATCGGTGATAACGTCAACCGCACTGTCAATCCTGTCGGGACTATTGAAGTAGTCCGGAGGGAAGGCCAGTGGTGAGTCGGGAGCGCCAGAGAGAGTGGCAAGAGATTTCGTAAACCCTTTCCAGTTGGTAAAGGTTTTCGAAGAAGGGGTTGGATCGGAAAGACTGCCTAAAGTTAGGCGTACGGGGCGATGATCAGAGCCGAGGTCGTCGAGCGAATCAATAGAGCGTAGGTCTAGAGAGACGTTTTTGACCATGGCGAAGTCTAGGATATCTGGAGGGTGGTTAGGATTGGCAGGATAGTGGGTGGGAGAGTTTGGACATAAGATATCAATATCTATGTTCAGTGACTCTAGGATCTCGTCGAGTTTGGTGCCGTTACTGTTGATGGAGTAGCACCCCCAGTCAGTATGTTTGCAGTTAAAATCTCCAAACATAATGACTGACTGGCCCAACCCCAGTATGGCCTCAAAGTCGCTGCGAAGGGGAGGCTTCTCCCTATCGCTAGGAAGGTAGATGGATGGAAGCAATGATGATGGAGGGGTGGCCTGTGATGGCTACCTTGCATACCGTTGCTTCGAGGTTAGTGAGAGGAGGAGTAGGGATTTGGATGCAATGGAGACCACGCTTGTAGTAAATGGCAGTGCCGCCGCGATCAGCGTCGACTCTGTCATTCCTTACCAGCGAGTATTTGGGAATGGAGAATCCTCTGCGGTTCTTGGGTTTGAGCCAGGTTTCCTGGACTAGAAAGAGGTCGAAGTCGTGCTTTTGAAGAAAGAGTTTGACTTCGAGATGGCTGGAACGGAGTGAACGCGCGTTAAATGATCCGAGGGTTAAGCCCTTAGGTTTGGTCTTGGAGCGACCAGACGTTGTTGTGAGAGCACGGGGGACACTATTGTTTACCGCCATTGAGGAGGTTTTCGATATGTTTGATGACGGGTGCGTATTTTCTAAGGATTTGGGTGACGGCCCTTACGGAGTTGGTTATCTTTTCGGTCGTGTTGATCGCGGCTAGCTCGGTATCTATCGCGGCTAGCTCGGCATCTATGGCTAAGTAGGTGTCGAGACTAGCAAAGCTAAGGAGGTTATCTAGATTGAGTTGGGTTTGGGGGGCGGGTTGAGTAGGTGCCCTAGCGGGTGCTGATACTGGGGGGGCCTTGCGCCAGGCCGGTGCTAACAGAGGAGAGGCAGTGGCCTGAGGGGCCTTTTGGGATGTCGGAAGGACGCTGACGGAGGGTTGCGGAGGGGCGGGCTTTTTGGGCACGGCCGCCGACGGTAGTTTGGGCTTCGGAGCCCTGGGACAGCCGCGATAGTTGGCTGTGTGGCCCGAGTTGCCACACAGTACGCAAGCAGGGTCGGTGGAAGATTCGCGAGTGCGGGTGCATTCTCGAGTCGAGTGCGGTTCCAGGCATTTGACACACCTGGGGTCAGCACGACAATTGGCCGAGGCGTGGCCATAGACTTGGCAGCGGTGGCATTGGGCTGGGAAACCGGTTTTGCGCGGGCCTTCCACGCGGATTTTGATGTGACATACGTCTTGGAGATCACGAAAGATGCTCTTCCCCTTTGGGGAGTTTTCTAAAATAACTAGGGCTAGAGGGAATTTTTTTCCGGTGCTGGATTGAATTTTGTGAACGGCTGTTACCGGGAAGCCTTGGGTTATGAGACTATCTTTGATGTCTTGGTTTTCGATTTCGTAAGGGACGCCCCTAAGAATCGCGCGAACTTTGCGCTCTTCCGGGAGAGCGTAAGTGTGGTATTGGTATTTACTGTCGGTAAGGAGTTTTGTTAGGGCACGGAAGTCGTTGACCGACGAGACTTCAACTTTAAGGTATTCGCCGACGTTGGTTGCTTTGTTGAAGCTAATTTTTGGGTTGCTTGTATCGCATTTTTTGGAGATGTCGGACCACTTGTTTTTGTCTTTTATGAAGACAGGTGGGGGTTTTATTTTCGCGGATGAAGGTTCGGGTGCGGGGGCCGCGTTATTAGGGACTGCTGTTTTTCTCTTTGGAGAGTTTGGGGTTGGAGAGGCCTCTGGAGATCGGGGGGAGGATTCGTCATTGTGACGTTGTTTTTTGTTTTTTTGTTTTTTGCGCGAGGCGGAATGCCATTCGTTGCCGGTGTCTGGGGCGAGGCTAGGCCTGGGATACGTTTCTTCTTCACTGTCCGAAACATGAGGGGACGCGATCGACATCCGGTCGATTTCCGAGTCCGAGGCATCCTGAGTAGTAGGAGCCGCGGGAGCCTGGGTGTCGGGGGACGCGGGGGAGTCGCCAAATACCACGGGGAGTTGCGATAATGGTAAGGACTGCGAGGCTTGGGTGAGGTCCAGAAGGGACTGTTTGGGATCGCGAGTTGGACAACGTGCTTTTATGCGGGAGTTGCGTTTTTGTTTTTTTGATAAAGTGTTTGACACCACTGAAGGTGATGGATTGGGATATGGTGCGGCGTTGGACCGGGGGTCGTGGCGAGACTGGGAGCGCGACACCGAGCGATTCGAGGCCTGAGTGGCCGGGAGGGACGCGGAAGGGACCTCAGTAGACTGGGGTTGTGAGGCCTGAAGGGCCGGGAGGATCGCGGGTAAATTCTGAGGGGCTGATACGAAATTCTGCATGAACGTGAACATTTGTTGCATTTGGAGCTGAATTTGTTGGAATCGGAATTCGCATGACTGACTTACCTCAGCCCGAGGCTCTTCCACCGCGTCGGGCCTAACCCTGGATTCGACGGAGGACTCCATCGAACCCGGGGAACCTAACCTACTCTGAAAAAGAATCCTATCCTAACTGGGGGGGGCCTACGTGCCGGTGAACGGCGAAGTGGCTGCACAAACTGCGCTGAAAAAAAGATCAACCTAACACGGACCTATTACCGATGAACGGCGGACGATCAGGCTTAGTTGTCACGGTTACGTATCCACCTGATCAGCGATGCTTCGGTTGGCAGTGGATGACTACCTTGAAAGGGCAGAGAGTCCACTCAACTTCCGCAGAGAACTTTCCGAAAAGAGCTTGACTTGAGGCCTTACTCGCACGAATGCGGGAGAGGGAACAAGGAAAGCGCAGTACGAACACTCGGGAGCGGCCGCAAACACGACCGTTCGGGAGCGAACGCAAACGGGAAGTGATATACTATTACCTGTTAATTTGATTTTTATTAAAAGTCGAATAGAGTGGAGATGTAGAACATTTTTTTATTTATACATACATACATAACTTCACGCCTGTATCCCGTATGGGGTAGGCAGAACACCAGAGGTAATAAAACCATCTGATGTCACGTTTGACAAATTTGGAGGCATTATAATAGTGGAGAGAGACTATTGCAGTGACATGGGGTCAGCCTATCGCCCACAAAAAGCCTCCCATAACGCCTCAGTCCCTTAACTGACTTTTACAGTATGCCCGGGAAGAGAAGCAGCTGGCACATTCTACGTTTTTCTTTCGCTCCCAGTCCAGCATAGAAGCATATTTTTTTTTATTTATATAATCCTATAATCCTTCATATCTCCTCAAATCAAGTTTGAAAAATTGTGTTTTCTACTAACGCCCAGATCAGAGTGTTCTTTTTATGCTGAGAATCTGGTAGGATCTCTGGAAGTCATTTGCTCAAGCTATTGCAAGACTCTTAGTGCCAACGCTGCGTTACGCGTCGAACGCGGGTACCGTACCTACGTCCGTATCATACGCCTAACGTAGCGTTGCTAGTACAATTTCATAAGTGTGCTTGCACCCCGGGCTTGCACAGTCGTGTCAATGGAATACTTAATTTGGCGCATTTCGAAAGTTCGAACGGACGTTATGCAGTTATGTATGAAACGCGCGTTCGAACGCGTGACGCTGCGTTGTCACTTAAATCTTGTTTGATCAGGATTCAACTGTAAGTTGTTGCAACTGGGCCCCGATTTTGTAATAAGCACTTGTTAATATACCTTTTAAGCACAGAGCTCATTATAGTGCATAGTGTTAACATATTACATTTTTTAGTATACTGCTAATACAATGTCACTAGGAGAACCATCAGTGAACAACGTGCAGGTCACCGTACATAATGTTAAAAAAGACTCGAGTCTGGGAGCCTTCGTCCATGTTCGTAACTAATCTTTGGTAACCAGTTACCAAAAAAGATATTTTTTTCGCTTTTTCGTAACTGGTTGCGAAAGAAGAAGGATTTTTCCACTTTTGTAACTTGTTCTTAGTTACGAATGTGGAAACTCTTTGTAAGTTGCTGGCCAGATATAATAAAAAAAATAATGAAGATTTAAGGGAGTATAACTTCTTCTTCCTCGCCTTCTATCGAAGCGTCATCGAGTTCCAACCCTGCAAATACAATAATCTAACAGTTCTCTCACAATTATGGCTCTCACCAAATTATAACCAAATGCGAAGTTATGAAAAAAAAAAATATTTGAAAATAAAAATCACACACCCATGCTCTCCTAGTAGGTACCTAGCTAGCCTTTCATGCATTTTATTACAAAATATGCAAAAAATAAGATGAAACCTATGTGAAACTGTTTTTTTTATTATAGACTAAGTCCGCCTTTGACCTGATAAGGGAAGATGAAAGCACACGGGCTTAGGAAAGAACCTCTCTTCATAAAATATTACCCGAACACATCACCGCTGGAGCGGTAATATTTGGTGGCCGTCGCCGTGTCGCGCATTCCGCCGGTGAAAAATCAAAATCAAAGTTCTTTGCTGGCATTACAATAATATGAGCGATGCAACCTGCGCAGCACGCCATAGACGGTGCCGTAGCACGACACGACGCCGTGCATTCTGCCGGTGGCGGTGCATGACACGGTGCCGGGCCAGTGCCATACCATGACACGGCAAACGGCGCCGCGCCGTAGACAAGGAGTCCCGCCCTACCACCATGCTGGGGCTACTCGGATTAGTCGCCTTTTACTACATGTTTATCCAGGGGTGGTAGGGGTGGTATTCTAAGCCGCACCTATACGGCGTAAGAATAAAAAAAACGTTAAGTTAATAATTTCCATCCAGCAACTTGCATGAGATCGAAATATAATTTTATTTTCCACTTGGATCCCATGGAGTGGTTCACACATCTTTCTGCTTCCCTGGTACTTAATTAGATATTTATAGGCGTTTATGGGATTGAGGTCTGATCAACATTATATTCCAGAAGGGTTATATCTATGTATTGCATAAATCAATCCTGTGTCGGGTTACCAAAATGGCAAAAAACAAATCTACGAATGTGGAAAAATTATTCTTTTTTCGCAACCAGTTACCAAAAGGCGAAAAAAAAATCCTTTTTGGTAACTGGTTACCAAAGATTAGTTACGAACATGGACGAAGGCGTCTGGGAGTCCTATCTAATAAGACTTGAGTCTTTTTTGAAGGCTCGAGTCTTAAAAATAAAACTTAGAACTCTAGCCCTTCAGAATTTGTAGTCTTTAGTAAAAAGATTTGAGTCCTGCTAAAAAGAACTCAAGGACTGAGTCTTTTTAAAATACCTCATGACTGTGTCCTTTATATAGTTAAACAATAAAACAGCTTAATAAAACTTAAAGACCAAATTAGAATGACCCAATGTTTCAATACAACTTTTATTTTAAGGTCAATTTGATTTAATTTGCTATAGCCGAACTGAAGTGAGTACCGTAAATAGTTTTCACGGATTACGTACCAACGGGTGCAAACACCGCACAGCTTTGGAGAATAAAATACTCCAACTCAAGTTCATGACTCAGTCTAGCTCAAAGAACTTAAAAGTCTCATAAGGACTCGGAAGGCTTAGAAGACTCAAAGGACTCGGACTCAGTGTGACTAATGAGTCGTAGTTTTGAAAAACGACTCAAGTCTCGAAAGGAAGACTAAAAGACTCAAGTTTCTTACAACTCTAGTCTGATCACGTATTAGTACGAATGAGAATATGATTGTTCATATGATTGCGATGATCATATTGTCACATTATAGTAGAATGATGCCTAACAACGTAGAATTGAAGGCGATAGTAGAAGTGGATCCTACTCAGCAGTGCGATCACAGAACTTTATCGAATCGTAAGTTAACGAGTGTTTACGAATGCTCGTATAGTATGGAGTCGGTTGCAAGTTTTGAGTAACATTGTAATTTTTTATTTTACAGATATTTATGAGTACAACATGTTAACAAACATTCAAAATTAACAAGGCACACATTTATTTAAGCTGGCCGTGCGGCAATGGATAGATTTCAATTTTTTCTTAAAGACCGTCTCCATACTATACGAACATTCGTAAACATTCGTTAACTTACGATTCGATAAAGTTCTGTGATCGCACTGCAGTCTAGCTACGGGCTGTGGAGTTGGTGTTAAAACAATATATAAGCACTTGCGTTAAATGGAAATGATAAAAAGCTAGATAAGTCAGTGCCGCATTAACTAAGCGAAAATTTGCGGGACTTGCGCTTCGGAATTGATACGAAGGGATTCTAAAGGGGTACAATAGGATCAGTTCGGTACAAAAAAGAATTACTTATAGAAAGATGATGTTGGCTGTCTGGTGGAGCAGTGCCAGACTTGGACAATACTTACCGAATGTCACAACAGTGTGGTAGGTGTCTGACAAGAATTGCGAACTACGATGGAGTAGGTCACAATTTAACAACCGAGACCAGTCGACCTTTTTTATTTTAAAATATTCATTTAAATCTCTTATTTTATAGGAGAAAGAGGAAGACGTAATATTTTGCAGACAATGGTGCTGCGATTTATTTTATTGTTTAGCATAATTTTAAGGAAATGTTTTGTCTAATTCTAGGTTTACAATACACGAAAGGATCAGAACAGAGTCCACATTGAATAAGCACAAGTTCGGATTACACCATTAACAAAACTATTGTATAACTTACACTTTAATTACAGAAACGAAATATACAAATTATTTCAACTCCAACGAGCATTATTAATTTATATTTGCAGTTAACTTTTTTCGATTTTTGCATTATGTTAAAAATATGACTAAGCTATTTATATAACGTCTAGCTTTATGACTATTTTTTTTTGTGATTTGTCAGGCTTAATGATTTTGATAATTGGGCACACATAAGGTAAACTTTAAAATGCGATAGGAAATTATGGTCCTTGAATGGTTTTGTCAAATAGGCGTATGTGAGAAATATTCCATTTCGGTAAAAACTTTTAACTATTCTTTTTATTTTTACTTTACTTCCCAAGCCATGTGGTGTTATCGTCGAGCACATCTAGACTTACTATCAAGAACCGACGTTTCATAAAACATTACCGAAACAGAACATAATAATACGGTGATAGAGATTTAAAGCTCCAATAAGGTGACCTATAAAAGTGTGAGTTACTGCTCAGTTACTTGATCCCACTTTCAAAGTATTGCGTGTACCTAATAGAAGGACTCATAGGTAATCTTGTTGGATAAGTGGCTGAATTGGCCCAAAATTAGGTATTTATAGGCTTCGAGGATTGCCTAAGTAAGTTTACTTGGTTTTCTGTGGTTACATGGTTGTGTGGAAGAAATCGCTCTTCAGTGATAAAACCGCTAAGTTCTTATTTTTAATGAAACTGTTTTTATTATTATTTTTACTGTACGTGTAAAATAAACTGAAGTGCAAATAAATAAATACTTCATTCAAAACTTTTACATTATACTAGCTGACCCGGCAAACGTTGTTTTGCCATATAAATAAAAAAAAATAGATGTTGGCAGATTCTCATAGATACCGGATAAGCACAAAAAATTTCATCAAAATCGGTCAAGCCGTTTCAGAGGAGTATGGCAACGAAAACTGTGACACGAGAATTTTATATATTAGAAGATTACCCACATTATACTGAATTGAATTTGAGGTCTTTGATTTTGCTGATTTTTAGATATGTGTCCTATAATGACCCTTAGTATACAGTAAAATTAACCAAAAAAATCCTACCCCCCCTCAAACCTTGGAATGGGTGTTGTGACACCCTGTAGTATAATCGGCTATTATAACTTATGAAGAATCTATGTTTGCGGGAGATTTTATAAAACACTTTTTTTAGGCTAATTAACTTTGTCTATTTAAGAAATCCACTTCAATTGTATATAAAAATAAAAATTATAATTGTACATAAAAATAAACAATCAAAATGATTACTATACACCACTAACCAAAAAAAAATTTAGTGAAGAAATATTCTGCATTTTTATATAATTCTGTTAATCTCTTGCAATTCCTCGCCGAAATGTAAGATGATCATATTCTCCGCCAACTTTCTTATATAATTACCATGCATTTCATGAAGTTATATGTATAAAGTACCTACCTTATCGAAGTCCCAAAGAGACCATGTTCTGATCAGCTCTGTCAACTCTTCCTATGTTTTACTGTATTTTTTTTTCTTTGATTTGGCTAAGTATTAGCACATACCTACTTTTTAGTTGCTATAAAAAGCATATGTAATATTTGGCCTTTTAGTTGCTATAAAAAGCATATGTAATATTTGGCCTTGTATAATATTTAATTTTTCACAATTGGAAGGCACACTCACCATACTTTTATCATTCCACTTACACACTAATATGCCAGCTGGTTGGCTTTCTTACGTCTGTCGATCTTTTTCATTTCTATGGCTGTTGGAAAAGGGCAATCCGAGGTACAATTTTCACGAAAGACACTAGATGCCTTTAGTTTGCTGCTCGTAAAAAGAGGAATCGATGAAAAAAAACACCAAAAAAAGCAAGCGTTTATGAAAGCTGACTTGTAGAAATGGAGTTCAATGCCTCGAAAAACGACACTCCCTCCTAGTTTTTTATAAAAATTGGGTATTGCACTGCCTTTGCCTTGATCCAGATCCATGATATTTGAATTAGCATTATCTGTTCCTAATATAGCAATGCTGTTAGGAAACCTTTCATCATCATCTATGCAATCCAATTCCTCAAGAATATCGTTCAGAGCCAATTATTCAGTGAGACATATGATAGACGTGGATTATACTACAGTGTCTTGAAACACCCATCATGTTTGCAGGCTAATAAAGTGATTGTAAGATGAAGTACAACATTAAAATGTTGATAATTTACTTAGCCAAACTATTACTGATAAAAATAAATAATAATCAGCAGGTTATTTTATCAAAAGGTTTATAAAATTTTCAATTTCTGCACTTTATCTACTTTATATATTCACATTCACTACGAACCGAAAGACTTTAAAAACATAAACATATGAAAGTAAAAAAAATATGAAAAAATTTAGGTAAACTAAGAGCTATTTTTTGGGGGTTGTAGCATCCATTAAAGAAAGAAGGACATTAAAAACATAAACATATGAAATTAAAAAAAATATGAAAAAATTTAGGTAAACTAAGAGCTATTTTTTGGGGTTTGTAGCATCCATTAAAGAAAGAAGGACATTAAAAACATAAACATATGAAATTAAAAAAAATATGAAAAAATTTTGATAAACCAAGAGCTATTTTTTGGGGGTTGTTATTTTTTGCACCCCATAGTATAATCTGGGTTAAATGCGTCATTTAATCTTATTTGATTTCAATTGTTTCAAATTCAATAATATTCTACTCATTCCAAAATATTAAAATATGTAAAACTGATATAACTTTGTGAAGAATTTCTTTGCTCGAGCCTTAGGGGTTATCGAACTACAAATATATCGTTTTTGATTCACTGGAGGAGCAAATTGTCAAATGCAATACCTATTCGCGTGACATGACTTAAAAAACCGTCTAGAACTAGTGGACAAACTGCCACCGGAAGTTAAAATTGATAGAGAATGAAGAAAATCCATATTTAAAAAAAAATCAATGCTGTCTCTTTTTCTTCCCAAATACTTTTTCAAAGTATAGTAAAAACTGTTAGACTGCTGTTTAAGATATTTTGTGTAGGTATTTTTCTAACGTTTTTGTGCTGGTCAGCCACTTGGGATCATGAATTTTTTGGTTAATAGGAAATAGAACTTATTATTTATACCCTTTATTTAAAATTGTCCGTCTGTCTGTCACGACCATTTTTTACAGGAACACGTGAAGATAACAAGCTGAAATTAAATACAGACCAGAGAAAAATTCGAACTCTTAAATCAACGTTATCGAAAGCCGTGTCCGTTCATGCTCATTAATTTCACATAATTTTGCGATGGTAAAAAACTTTGAATTAAAAATATCAAGTAGTGAGAAGATACAGTAGGGTCAAGTGGGAGACAGTGTAACAAAAAAGTCATTTCTATTTTTAGAAAAAAAAAGGTTATTATATTTTCTTCTTATTATTAACCAAATAATCAATAATCTTTAACCTTCATATTATGCTTAAAATAATATCAAATTTATACTTAGAAACTACTTATTTTCTTAGTTTGCTGAAATCACAAATTTGTTATAGTGTTATAGTGTTCACAATTTGTTAATTTATTTCTAGTATAGTGTTATACTACAAATAAATTAAATAAATCAGAAATTTGGTAATCTACTAGCGGAACCCTTGAAGCGCGGGTCGTGTAGGTACTTATCCACGTTACACGTAATAAGTAGCTCCATCTACAAATAACATTTTCTTGTACTGGGGTTGCCTGGTAGAAATCGCTTCCTGGCGATAAGGCCGCCCTTTTTACATTGTTTTCTTTTTATTTGTTCTTTGTTCTGTATTTTTTATTGTGTATAATAAAGGGTAAATAAATAAATAAGTACACGCCACAAAGTAACACGGCAAGTTTACTCTTATTGTTCGCTGTAAGTTGCTCTTAGGTAATTGAATGTAGCCTGTAAAGTCCTAGCCTGCTAACTCCAAGTTGCGTCATCAGTTCTGGTACCTGTCTTATAGAAAAAAGATCGTACAGAACGTATTTTCATATCTTCTGTTTGCAAGTAAACATGCAGAAGACCTCACAGATCATTCCTCTGAAATTCAATTCTCTCGGCACGTGGAAAAACAGACGCTGGTAGTATTTTCCTGGTTTGGCTCCCGACATTTAATCTAGATCTTAAGGTATGGTTTTAAAGTTCTAAATGGCGCGCGTAAGGAACAATTTCATTTTGGAATGCTGTTGTTACTTTGCAGTGCTCTTCATAGTGAAGAATAGATGAACCTGAATTACCATACTCATGCACTTTATATATAACTGAATTAAATTTTGTTTAAGTTTGTTAAGAATCGACGGCAAAAATAAAGATGTTCTTTTGATTTTAGTACAAAGTAAGCACAAAAATTTTAAAAGACCCAAGTGGTATGGACTTTACCAAATATGGACTACATTGCCATCGAAAAACGTTACAGATTTTACTATTACATACACAGGAATGTTAAATGAAAATAACTTTTTATCGTAGCATACGCGCTTAATCTATCTTTATTGTAAATGTCACTTGCTGCGTGAAATTTACGTCAATTCAAAATTGAAGTTCCTTAAAACGCAGAATGCCTCCAATGATAAGGAAATCATTCAGAATTTTTTAGAAGGAAAACAAAGTGGCCCCAGTCTGCCAATAAAGTGTATTAAAGTAGAAATTGTATTTTATTGCAAAGACGAGAAAAACATCAAAATTGAAACAAAAGTTTTAGATAGCCGTTGGGCAATGAGAATTTGAGTTTGATCCCCGCTGCATGACATATTTTGTAAAATCAGTACATATTTGCCATGGGTGTTTCTGTATTTACATGTTCATTCACAATATCATTGATTCCAATTTATTCTAAAATCACAACCTCCGTTTAATTTGGTGCTCGACAGCACTGTATGAAAACTACGTCTACAATCAATTAAATACATATAGGTACGGTGATGAGATATTAAACACATATTTAAGCATGTTATTTTTAGTTATTTGTCTTATTTATAAATAAGTACAGAAGGCAGCACATCAAGCATTACAAATCTGTCAAAAAAAATACTTGAATCTGAACTTTATGCCTTGGACATTAGGTTAAAATTGGTTGGGGAAATTTGACAGGTAATGTAACGCTTGATCTGCTGCCTTCTGTACTATCTGTATCCTTTATGGGGTAGGCAGAACACCAGAGGCTATAAAGGCTACAAACACTACAAACGTAATATAGCTATGTAAAATCATACTTTCTAGGAAAGATCTGTAAGCACAAAATTTTCTTTTTCTGAATTTGTTGACTTATTTGGACAGATTGTTAAAATTTAATTACTTGCAACTTACATTATAATCATTTTAATTTGCTTTGATATGATGGAGAGAGACTATCGTAGTCATAGTGACGGGGGTGAGCTGAACGCCCACAAAAACGCCAATAAAACCTCTTTTCCTTACCTGACTTTTATAGCACGCTCGGGAAGAGCAGCAACTGGTACAATTTATGTTTAGCTTTCACTCCCAGTCCAACATGGAAGCATTTAGATTTCTGATTTAGTAAACAGTTAACCTGATGAATGCGTTTGTCGAGAAAGGCAGAATCACTCGGTCTTTTAATATAAGAAGCAGCTTATTAACTTTTACCCTCTTAAGTTTTGATCTCGTAAGAAATTCTTGATAAAATGAGCGTTGTTTGACTATGAAGAAAGAATAACAGCCCAACCTTTATATTAAAAGAAGCCAAATCAAGATTAATTATTTTTTTTCTAAATGTTTCTAACGATATGTTTATCAAATACCTATTTAAATTGACTTTAGAAATGGGATATATTTAACTTATTTATTTTAAATTATCAGTGTATACTATATAATATCCTTTCAAAATATCCTTTGAGTATGTAAGTTAACTCAAGCTTGAAAGTTCGATCCATTTTAATCCAATCGGTTTGCGTTTCTTGGAAAGCATTGACAGTATAAAGGGGATATTCGGAGTGGAAAATTCAATTCAATCCAAAGATTAGGCTTTAACTCAAGCAAATGCTCGGCAACTGTGGATTTTGTTTGTATGTCGTGTTTACTTGCAAAATAATAAATAAATAATGTATTTGCCTACATGGTGTACTGTTTTGGAAATTATATGATAAATTAGGTATGCCATAAAAATTAAATGCTTATATTTTTTACACATAACGCAAAACTTTGGAAAAAAAAAAAAAGTTAAGGTTACTGTTCACTGGTTTTAGCAATTGAGCAGTAAACTTTATGAAATTATCCAATAATGGACATTTCCGCTTTGCGTCTATTTTTATATATTATAAGGTAATATTTAGGAATTAAGATGTTAAACAATGTATCCTAGCCTGTAGTAATACATGTTTAAATAATGTGCCTAAAAGGTGCATTAGCTTAACATGCGACATTTCTGCAGGCCAGTATTCCGCCAATATCAAATTTCAAAATTTACAGAATAGGACCACTCTGGTTAAGTCAAGTTACGATTAAAGAATAGTTGGTTCACACATTTTTTTTTTCCGAAAGAGATTGTGTTATTTCAAAAAAGTTATGTTGATAAAGTCATAGTGTGATTAAGTACAAATACTTAAAAGCAAAATCAATCATATAAACTAAAAGAATTGAATCTACAACTCAAAAACGCTGTTCCGCTTCATCGTTCAAAACACACTTCCCGTTTGCGTTCGCTCCCGAACGGTCGTGTCTGCGGCCGCTCCCGAGTGTTCGTATTGCGCTGCCCTTGTTCCCTCCCCCGCACTCGTGCGGGTCAGGTGCCAAGTTAAGCTCTTTCGGAAAGTTTTCTCTTGTGGAGGCTGTGTGGTGTCGGGGCTAATTCATCTGCCCTTTTCAGGGCGGACCCGACTGCTGCCGGCCGAAGCATCGCTGGTCAGGTGGATACGTAACCGTGACAACTAAGCCTGATCGTCCGCCGTTCACCGGCAATAGGTCCGTACTAGGTCGTTTTCTTTTTCAGCGCAGTTTGTGCAGCCAATTCGCCGTTCACCGGCAAGTAGGTTCCTTGTTAGGAATAGGCTTCCTTTCAGAACAGTTCAGGTTCCCAGGGTTTGATGGATGCCCCCATCGAACCCAGGGCGTTTCGCCCTGAAGATTTCTTCATTCTTCAGGAGCAGGTAATTAAGCTTTCTCAGCTTTCCCAAAGCTTCTCCGAAGCTTTCATCACCCAGTCCAATCAATTCAGTCAGCTGGAAGATATGATATTGAGGTTCTTGACACCTCAGGCATCAGTTTCTCAGGTCCAACCCGCGACCCTCCCGGCCACTCAGGCCTCCACCGCGTCTCTCCCGGCCACTCCGCCTTCTCTTAGTTTTCCAACAGATTCTCCGGCGTCCCCAGATGTCGAGTGTGTTGATACTACGTCAGACTTCATGTCGGTTGATTCTTCCGCGTGCAAACGGAAAACTACCCCGCCGGGTAGTGATTCCGACTCCGCTCTTTTAGTTCCAGAATCTCCTGCTCCGTTCACCGAGGTTCGCAAAAAATCCAAATCAAAGAAGAAGAAGAAAGAGGCTTCTTCGACTTTATCTCCATCCGTTTCAGCTGCTCCAGCCGCTGTCCCTGCTCCGCAAAATGTCGCACCGGCGTCTGCTCCTGCGCCTTTTGTTTCAGCTATCCCGGCGTCCCAGCCTGCGTCGCAACCAGATTCGGCTCCGCCGAAAGTCAAGTCTCCGCCCCCCGTCTTCCTACGGGACAAGAGCCGCTGGACCGAGGTCTCAGCTCTCTGCGGAACGCACTCCCCGAAGATCCAGTATAGTAAGGCATCCAATGTGGGTGACTCTATTAAGGTCGTTGTCTGCTCAATTTCTGATTTCAGGAATTTCACTCGGCTTCTTGCTGACAAGAAGCTCGAGTACCACACTTACGCCCTCCCTGAGGAGCGTAAGATTCGTGCCGTCCTCAGGAACGTGCCGTTCGAGCTCTCGAACGAGCAAATCCAAGAGGACTTGTCTTCTCAAGGCTTCCCCGTCGAATCTGTGCACAAAATGCACAGCCGCCGAGGCAAGCAGTTCCCACTTGCGCTAGTAATCCTAGCGAAGAGCCCGCAAGGGCAGTCCATTTTCAGAGGCAAGCTCACCGTGTGCGGTCTCTCCAACATCCGAGTCGAAGCTCCACACAAACGTGGTTTCCCAGGCCAGTGCCACCGCTGCCAATTGTATGGTCATGCGGCGGCAAACTGTTTTGCTTCCCCTAGGTGCGTCAAGTGCCTAGAACCGCATGGGACTAAGGAGTGCTCTCGCACTCCCGAATCGCCCACCGCTCCGTCCTGCGTCTTGTGCGGCCAGTCCGGCCACACAGCAAACTTTCGCGGCTGCCCCAAGGCACCGCGTGCTGCCAGGGCTACCGTGAAGCCCATCGAGAACTGGAGAGAGCGACCGCAGCCTAGCTCGGACGCTCCTCCAGTCAGTTCAAAGGCCCCCAAGGCCTTCACCTCTTTCGTTTCAGGTCAGCGCAGTCGGGATGCGACTCAATCGCAACCGGCCGCCAAATCGGCTTCCCAGTGCCAGAACGCAAAAGGGTCTCAAGACCGCATGGCGTTCTGGATCCAGCTCGCTCCCATCGACGAGATCCTGGCTTTCGGCGCCGCTCTCGACGCCAGCCCAGAGGGTTTCAACGGTGCTCTTCCGGTCTTAACCAAGTTCGCTCCCCTTATTAGGAAACTCCAGCAAGCTCAACGTTTCTAAACGTAGTCCTTCTTTCCAGCATTCCTATCTCAGAGTGAGTCTGATCACTCAAGATAATATCTTAGTTTCAGCTTTGTCATTTCTGCTAATCTTAGCTTTATTTTTCTCATTTCAGTTTCTTTTGGTGGCAGCCGTCTGGATGCCGCTCACTACGCAGCCTCTCGCTCCAATTGGCTGTCGTTCCGACGATGACTAAGGACCTTAATCAAGGTGAGTCAAAAGGGGGATGTTTAGTGGGTATGCTCAGCCTATCTGAGAGAGTCTCCACACTGTCTGGGCATTCTATTTGCCATTAGCCACTTATGGTTAACAGCTTATAGAATGCCCATTCGTCCGTAATAGGATTCATCCTCCTCCCGCTAAAGCTAGCTTTACTGGTTAAAGCTGGTTTTAGTGGGTGCCAAACGACTTTCCTTGGCGGAAAAAAAAAAAAAAAAAAAAAAGAATCTACAACTTGTTACAACATTAGTAACTATACAAGTTATTGCGCGTAGAATACCACTGCCTGAAAAATCTGCTGCTTTTTAAATAAACACATTATAAAATCCTGAAGCAATATTTTGACAAGTCCGCTTATTAAAATTGTCCGTTTGATAAACAATAATTTGATATGTAATTCCTTAATTTTAACAGGCTTTAAAATCAGTTTTTGTTAGCAACTGTTAAGTTTGAAATCTACTCATTTAACATAAGGCAAACCTAAAATAAGAGACTTCAATATCGAATCGACCTAAATAGGTTCGAGTGCCTCTTTTTGCTGAGTTCAAATTGCTTACTCTTTCATGCATGTACTTATTTGAAATTTTATTATTTGTAAAAAAAACATATGGAATATTTTGAGTTAGTAGGTAATCATATGAATCTTAGATAATAAAGAAAATCTTGGTAAAAAACTGTACAAGCCACTTGAGAAATTAAGACTATTCAGTAAAAATGTATATGGCATGGCAATTGATATTAAATTTATAATCACTTACCTAAACGTTACAATTTATAGAATATAGACGAAAATTACTTAAATTATTTCATATAAAGTGTTACTTTACAATTGACGAATATTTTAATGACTCAGAATTTTAATGAAACAGAAAATTATGAACTACTAGCTTTTGCCCGCAACTTCGTACGCGCATAAACATTGTTCATATTTAACACAACCAGTCATTGAAAAACCTTTATTTCAAGTATTACATGCACTGAAGAAATAATTGTTCATACAAACTAAAAAGTCTAATATTTCGTGTTCCCGTGGGAATGGCGGGAACTTCTTTCACAACACTAACAGTTACTCATTGGGAAACCTTTGTATCAAAAGTATCACATCTGTGCACTCATAGATTTTTTACTTTATTTATTAGCACTAATAGCTTACTATGCCTATACTTACTCTTGGCTTACCTATGGCGTAATCCTCTAGGGAAATAGTGTCAATGCCACTGCTGTTTTTATAGCGCACAAAAGAATAGTTAGAATAATGTCAAATATTGAAAACACTGACAGCTGTAAACCCTTTTTTAAAAACCTTAAAATTCTTACCCTCCCTTGCATATACATTCTAAAAATTTGTAAATTTGTCCGAAAATATCCCGATTTCTACAAAAAAAGAGAAAATGTACTCAACAAATATCAGCTCAGACCCTCTAGGAAAAATAATCTAATTCAGCCAACATCCCGACTACATATACACTCAACTGGCCCTCAGTCATCTTCTATTAAATTGTACAATCATCTTCCCACACACATACGCAATGAAGAAATAGATAAACATTTTATACATTTATTAAAACAACTTTTACTGACAAAGTGCTACTACACGGTGAATGAATATTTAAATGATAAATTTTAATAAGAAAGTATTAATCATTAATAATTACATTTATAATAAAATTCATATAAAATAATTTAAGACTTAAATCAAATGTTCACTGACGAATCCTCTCTTGCATTGCAGTACCTATACTAGGTCCATAATTTTACGTATTATTTAATAACCACAACAATGTATACCTACCAATTCCTTACATAATACAAACAGAAACTCATTTAGGAACCTTTATACCAAGTATCACATCCGCGCACTCAAGGAATAATTTTTTTTCATACAATCTAAAACATCATATGTTTTTTGTTCCCGTGGGAATTTCGGGAATTGCTTTCATAACACAACCAGTCATTTTTTGAAGAACCTTTATGCCAAGTATCATATCCGTGCACTCAAGGAATAAGATTTTTCATACAAACTAAAAAGTCCAATTATTCCCGTTCGGGAATTTCGGGAATTCCTTCCTTAGTGCACCCCTACATCCCCTAAAAAATTTATGTTCCAAATTTCAGCTTTCTACGCCCAGTAGTTACTGCTGTACGTTGTCTGTCAGTCACTCAGTAACTCAGTCAGTAACGGAACAGTTTTTATCTACTCTCATATCATAATATTCAAAATATAAAACTCAGAACGAATTTATATTGACATACTTTTTAAAATGGTGTAACGAAATGAAATTAAAAAATTAAATTATAACACACTACCTCGAACAATACAATGTTATAGTAATTTTTTTTTTCATTTCTATACAGATAACAGACCATAGATTTCATTTTTTTATCTGTGTCCTGCGAGCGCCGCGCTACGTTACATTCTGTGGCCGCGCGGCGCGTTTTAGCGCATGCGCGATAATGGCGGGAATAAATATCTTCAGTGTATGAGATTAGATAAAGTAGTGTATGAAACTGCACATAACTAGGTATTATGTGACAGTTTCATAAACTACTATATATATATATATATATATTGATATACTTATGTAATCCATTATGCAATTGTACTGTATCTTTAATTAATTTGACATCTACATCTGTTTTCTGCCTTTTTATTAAACGAACTCTAATGTAATTTCTATGACGTAATTAATGTTTGCACGCTGACTCAGCACCAATTTATGTCAAATAAATTTAATTTGAGATCGTCAGAAATTAATGTCATTTTTATAACTCTAACGTTTTATCTTAAGCTGTCGGACAAGAAATATAGAATTTCAGCTATGGCGCATGATTATTATCAGTTCCTTTATTTGATTTGGTTACCGCCGAAATGTCTATCTCCCGCAATGTCTTGCTGTTTCCTTTATGTTTGTACGTTTATAGAAAAGATGCAAGAGGCAAGCCTTAGAATGGAATCCCCAAGGAAAGCGTAAGCGTGGCCGCCCAAAACAGACCTGGAGGCGGACGATCATCACAGAGGCGACGAAGATAGGGTAGACCTGGAGCGAAATGAAGCGCGAAGCTCAAGACCGAGCGGGATGGCGAAGCACTGTGGAAGCCCTCTGCCCCAACTAGGGGACATAGGAACTTAAGTCAAGTAAGTCATAGAAAAGATCTAATGCATTTGACGTTGTTATTGTTTTATTGCATTCTGTGGAAAATTATAATAAATAGGCGCCGTAAGGATTTTCTTGTATACCTACATATGTTTGAAGTAAACTAATGCTACTATTTTCATAAAAAAAAACAGTGTTCATTTATCTTTGCTTAAATTGCCAAACAACAAAGTTTCTTATTGTTGTATTTGAATACAGTTTTATTTCGTGCGCTTTGGTTTTATTTTTGTTTATTTCAATTGTTTAGTGACTTTGAATTTAGAAGCTGATTCTGAATAAACTACTTGCAGAGTGTAACTTGAATATGTTATACGTTGGTATAGTCTTGAGTTTTCTAGTGAAATAAATTACTTCTTTCGGATATTATCGCGTAAAATTATATTTTTCATTTTGCCTCTAGGTCTCTTCACATCCTTTAGAGGTCACTAGTAATTCAATGCGACACGTTATTTACAATTATTTCCTAAAATTTAATGAACGCCACACTGGAAACATAAATACGGCTCACGCACAGGACTCATAGGACTCGTGGATACTGGAGCGTCAGTGTCATTTAAAAATAGTGCTCTTGCAAACAAGTTAGGATACAAATGTTCGGAGCCAGTTGACCTACATGTGATTACGGTGAATGGTGCATCACTCCGAGTTACAGGACAGATTAGTTTAAATATTATGATAGAGGGAATAATAACTCATAAGTTTTACATATTAGAATTCGTATCTTGCGACATGATTTTAGGGTTTATTTTATGTTTATTGATTTATTTTTCATCATCAAATGATGTCATTTTAGATTTTTCCTGAAAAGATATGATAGGTACTTAAGAGCTTGCCTATTAATTTTATATCACATAGGGAAACTCGAAGTTTTGGTAATTCACTAGATATTGTATTGTGCAACTAGATTCGAAAATAAACAATGTATAATCAGAGTTAAGATGTTACCCCACCAATAGATCGATAGTCGACCACCTTCGATCGACGATTGATTGGTATGATTACAACCTTAGGCACATTATCCAAAGGTAACTATATATATTTTTGTGGTGTAGTAAACGATAATGAGGTCAGAACCGGAAACGAAATTCAACATTTCACCTGAGCTGCCGCAACAACAGTATTACGGTATCCTGAATTTGCTATTGAAATAAAAGAATAGGTTTGCGTTCAATAAAAATGATTCAGGCAGATGTAACTTAGCTGAAGTAGAGATCGAGATGTCAGACGATACACCGATTCACAGGTCACCGTATGGGGTTTCAAGTGAACAACAAACACAAAGTGATCAGAGAACAAGTAGCCAAAATATTACAAAATGGTATATTAAGGGAATCACGGAGTTCTTTCGCATCACCTGTGTAAAAAGCTAGATAACTCGTGGCGTTTTTGTATAGATTTTTGTTAAATAAATTAAAAAGTGGCAATGGATTCGTATCCAATCCAACGTATAGAAGATTTGTTTTCATATTTGAACGGGACAAATTCTATGCGGATCTCGATTTAAATTCTGGTTACTGACAATTGAAAATGAGAGAGAGAGAGAGAGAGGAGGACAGCATTCGTAACGCCGTCGTTCCGAGCAGACGCTTTTATCATACATTTTTAAGAATGGACTTTTCTTAAAAATTTATGATTCTTACATTATCTTTTTTATTTAACTTTGGATTCCTACTTTCAAACTTTTATACAAAAAGTCTGGGGTTACCAGTAATTTAACTTACTATAGATGTCTTTAATGGTGTTTAAGAGAGATCACCTCGCGAAACAAATAAGTTGTTCAGCTTTATTAAATTACTAAGTACCTATATACATATTACAGGTTTAACGTCAACTATCTCAAATACGACATGGTAATTTAAGATATCACAAAAAGAATGCCGAATTATTCTACTGCCTCAAGCCAAGCCGAGATAAATATTTAGTCTTATTTAAGTTCGATCGAGCAAGCAATTGAAAACAACTTCTATTTAATCGGTAAACAAAGATAGACGATGTAAAGATAGCTTTGAGAGATTGTTTTCTCGACTTAAGTGACAATTCAATAAAGACACATGTCTTGTGTGTGTTCGTGTTAGCCCTGCGGCTTGAAAGCGGATTCAGTAACGAAATGAAAAAGTTCCATGACAGGTATTAAATTGTCTTCAATCGTGATGTCGTTTTATAGAGCCGGTTACAGCCAAAAGTGAATTGAAAGGAGGCCATTTTGTTAATGTAGAATTTGCTTGCATTTTTATAAATCAAATAAGGAAATAAAATATTTGTTTCTCAAGTTATCCTTTTGTAAGAAATGGATATTTTTGTAAAGACCAAAATCTTGATTGTATGTATTTTGTTTTTAGTATATAAATGAGTCTTAAAATGTATGGATTTAAATTCCACCATTAAAATCTTAATATAATCAACCTTTATAATCAACGTTTGTGGGTAGCCTTGGAATTTTAAATAAGGGTTGTATTTGCATAGACCCCTAGAGTTTAAATTCTCCAAGCATACATATGGGTAATTACGACCTATTTCTCACAAAAGGTGTGAATTGTAAGATGAGATGCCTAATTTTGCCATTCAACACAAGTAAATCCTATTAATGAAACAATCTATTTAGTTCAGCATATTGGTACCTACTCCTCCAATATACACAAGAATAAAGTACAGTTCTTGAATAACATAAAAAACTATACCTAGCACATGGTTAGTCTAAGAAACGCTTATATTAATACAAAACAAAACATTTTGATTAAATGTCAAGTATTATTTTTTCCATATTTCATTGGAAGAGTGTCTGCCTTCTTCGGTATGAGTATGGGTCTGAGTTTTGGACTCATACTCTAAAAGTCCTTGAGTAAGTTCTAGATATGTAAATATTTATTGAGTTCTTGTTCTTGTTTTCCACTAGCAAGGTAATTGTATTTTGGAGCTAAACAATTGTTATGTCAGTGATTGAAATTCATCATTATTATTATTCTTGCAACGATACTCGCTTATTGCATTTGGTAAACAATGCAATAAAGTACCGACAACACTGTCGATAAGAAATTACATTTTTACCATGAATATAAATCAGTATATGTATGGCAGGCAATACATGTTACAGCAAGTAATATAAGATCAATTCAGTCAGCTTCATGATGGATAGTAAGGCGGTTAAACTAAAGGTTAATTTATTACTGAAACCTATGTATTTCTGTAACCACATCGCTGTATTAACTTATTGTTATAGCTGTCATATATACCGATATTTAAAAACGGACGTATTAAGCGTTCTATAAAAGTTTTAGGAACTTGATCAATAAGATGTCGATCACCATAAATAAATCAGTGGCTACAAACTTGGTGCCAATAAACCCTGAAATGGGTTTTGCTTAAAAAGTTCACGATGGATTGCGGAACTTTGATGTTGTTATGTATCAAAAATTGCGATTTAGGAAACGTTTATTTTTAAGTTTGTTTTGTTACAGGCTGATGAACACAGTCCTCGCTACACATCCTCACACCTCTCTTACGGAAGCGCTGACTAAGTAGGTAATTCATAATGTTTTACCCTGTTCCATATTAATTTTTTCTATGTTTTCAATGGAGACTTGTTTTTAAAAGGAAATAACAGGTAATTGCCTTAGTTAAATATTACCATATTGGGCGTGTTCCAAAATGAAAATATTGTTTTATGTAGGTACCTACACTTTTTTGATTATATTGAAATGAAGTTTTGATTATCATTTTTTTTTTAATTTACGCAAAATACTGCTATTTATCTTTTTTTTAATTGTTTTTTAATCTTAAATATTTGAATCCTATATTTAATTTCAAGTTGGCAAAAACTTGAAAAATTAAAACTCCCGAATTATGTAAAATCTGGGTAAAACGACTACAAAATCATTAGATAAAGTGAAGTATCAGTAAACTCAGCAAGTCCAGTAGCAATAATTCATTAAAACTTGTTAAAAAATATTTAAGATCTAAGCTTTTATTATGTTCTGCAATCATGGTCATGCGCGATTGTTTTCTAAAAATATATATATTTAAAATTAACAACTTCTGTCCAAATAACAATTTCATCTCACAATTTTTGACGGATAAAGTTAAATGCGGTCGTCCAACTTTGCGAGATCAAAAAGATGTGGTCCCTTTTAGACGAACGTAACAAAAGGATACGCGATAAGAATTTAAGTTAAAAAATAGACGCGTTAGTAAAAAAAAATATACGTAGGTATGTAATAGTAAATGATATTAGTGTGAGTAATTTCGATAAATTTTATTAATTGATAATAATTTGTATATCAATATATTATAGTCAATTTATTTTAATGACTGCATAGTATTAACATCATTTTTATTCAGAAGCTACACGTTTTCGTTAAACTACTTAAAACCTGTTTCGTTAAATTTAGGTATTTATTTATTTCGTGAAGTCAAAAGTACTTTGACATCGTAATTTAGCTAGAACTGCTAAGAGTGCGTTAAGCCTTCAAACGTGGGTGATGTATCTATACTTCGTAAAGTAGTTCCATTTCAGCGTCTCGAAAATTACTTAAAACCATTCTAGTTAGTGCTTCTAAAAGAGTGTTTTTCTTTCAGAATGCTGTAAACTTCTCTCAACGTAGTTCTAAAATTTTGTCAGCAGACATTACGGCTTCCGGAAATTCTGACATTTACCAAACAGCACTGCGTTAGCTTGGATATACATAATACTAGCTGACCCGGCAAACGTTGTTTTGCCATATAAATTTAAAAAAAAAAGATGTTTGCCGATTCTCATAGATACCGGATAAGCACAAAAAATTTTATCAAAATCGGTCAAGCCGTTTCGGAGGAGTCTGGCAACGAAAACTGTGACACGAGAATTTTATATATTAGATTGTACAAACATGCGTCAATCCGAAATGATTTAATGAAAGGATCTGAAAATTATTGGTGGTAGATTTAGTGAGATTTTTGGAAAAAAATATCTCTTTTCTTTTTCAAATTTAAACATCCACTTCAAATTTCATCACGATTGACTCAGTAGATTGCCCTTGAAAGCAGTGCAGACCGTTCTATTCGCCTTATGAAGTAGGTATGTATGAAGTAATAGATGGATAAATCGATTAGTAAAGTAGGTATGTTTCTGTATGCTGGCCGTGGTGATAAGCATTTATTGTAAATATTTCCAGCTCATCAAAAGATTTGATTTATTTTTAAATACATAAAATTAAATATTTCATGTTCAATTAAATATAAAAGTATATTTTTAATTACAAAAGTAATCTGACATTTACAAGTCCTCAAGTTCTTAAACGCTTGCGCGCTTTAAAATATTTTAGTCCACTTTTTTCAAATTCGTTTACCATGAAGTATACATATAAAAAAAATGCATTAAAAATTATAAATTAAAGTAAAGAGTCAATATACATCTTGTAGTTTGAATCTAAATACATACTTCACATCTGTATCAATTATAGGCAGAACACCAGAGGTTATAAGACGGTTATATAAGATGTCACGTATGACTTTGTAGGTATAAATGATGAATAAAGACTATTGTAGTGACAGGGGTACAGCATATGGCCCACAAAAACGCCAATAACCTCTGTACTTTAACTGACTTTTACAGTATGCCCGGGAAGAGAAGCAGCTGATACATTCTATGTTTTTCTTTCGCTCCAAGTCCAGCAGCACAAATCTAAATATTGGTAATAAAATGTATGATTAGAATGAGTAGTCTTAAATACCATCTCCTTTTCCAAAAAAAACGAACATTACCTCTTGTATCCGCTCGCCTGCCCGTAGACTACTAGTCTACATAATGTTGGTACCCCAAATTGCCCATGTAGACTACCAGTCTACAAGCGGCTCTCTGCTCCCGAGTCGTATATGTTAGTGATATTTGCTGTCCCCGTTTGCTGAAGGCCTATTTGTATATATCTGTCTTGCTTCTCTGAAAAACAATCTACCAAATAGAACCGTAACATTAATCCATGCCATGTAAAAATAAAAAAAATAAATGAAGTTAAAGTTGTCTATAGTGAGAAATCGTGAGTTCGCGGCTACGGTAGTGTTTATAACTTTAAATTTATACATATTAATGGTTTTGGTTTTACTCCTATCCTAATCTATATAATTTAATTATGTTTCACGGCTTAATTCTTTGCGATTTAAAGTTAACATGTTGTAGTAGTACTTCCAAGCATCAGCCTTGCACGGTTTTCAGAGACACGTTTTTTTTTTTTTTTTTTTTTTTATTTGGCAACCCTGATCCCCGCTCTTGAACTCCTCTCCACTTACTTCCTCTCATCATCCCTCCTCAATAATCATTCTGTATTTCCGTGCTCAAGCCTTCGCACGTGCGTCTATAATTTATTACTTAAATTAAACGTTGAATAGTTTGTGTTATAGTTTAAAAATTTAAATCTCAACTTATTATTTGTCGTTCGTAAAAATGGTGAAAAGGAAATATGAAGACATCGAGACCATACGCAAGAAGATCAGAAAACTGGAAAAAAAGCTTCAAAAGAAGCAAATGCCAAGTGAAATTTGTACCTTATCACTATCCATGGCTCTTTACATCGCATAATTGCGTTACGAATCCTTATTCGAAAACAAAGTTCAATGATCTTTATCACTGAATTTGAATGAGCCGAGTTTAAAACTCACAAATTTACCTAGTAAGAATCTTTATTCGAGACGATGGTAAATGTTGGTTTTGTTGTGTAAAGCGTACAAGTGTAAAATAGTGCAAATAAACAAACAAATTTTTGACCTTTTCGCATATTGATGACATTCGTAAACTAAGTGCATAAACCAGTGATTATAAGAATAAATGTCCATTGGAACCTAGATATAATTAAATCCAGATAATTTATTTCATTAAAATACTATTTTCATTGAAAGTTTTATTATATCTTGATAAGTGGGTACATGAAGAAGTGATAGATTGGAATCTTAAGTTTATAAATATAAAGAACAACAATTACAATTAAAAATGTATACACAGGATATTTCTATTGATTTTGAAATGGAAAACATAAATATCCGAAAGAGACGGCAAAACCTCAGAAAATCATGTTCAATGACTGACCTCTCGAAAGAGTCTTTGTTCGGCAGTACAATGATGAGTCTACCAAATAGTTCACTTAATGAATCGCTAACCACCACAGAACTGCATGAAAAGGTAAAGGAACTTGCAGAACAATTAAAAAATGCTTCCATTCAGTTAAAGAGTGCACACTTAGAGATTGAAAATCTTAACACAGAAAACTGTCGCCTCAAAATGGACCTCAATAGAAGCAATGTGACTATTCAAAATTACAAGAAATTATCCACTGCCACCCCAATTACCGGAACGCCCACGTCTGGAAGAAAAAAAAGGAACAAACGTGCGAACCTATCCACACCAGTAAAACCCGGCGCGGCTCAGCAGTCTACAAAAAGCAATTATAGTAACACTAACTTAGATAATTTTCAAAAAATAAACTCCGACACAAATTTGTTCTTACGTGAAAAATCTAAAAGAAAACTTTGTATTTTAAGTAACAGGCATTTTGCTGGCTCCCTCAATACTATTCTAAACACATTCTCACTAGAATTTGATTGCAGTCGCTATCAATTGGCTAATGCTAAAACAAATAAATTAGTACAAAACTTAGAAAATAAACTATCAGAGTTTACAATGAATGATTACTGTATAATTATAATAGGTGAAACTGATTTTAAGAACAACTGTAATTTGACTGAGTTAATAAACGTATTGTGGGATTCAATTAAAAATATTAATTATACGAATATTATAATATGTGCTCCAACATATATACTAGGAGCACCAATATACAATTATAAAATTGAGATATTCAATAATTTACTTAGCTTAGAGTTGCGAAATAGTGAAAATATTTATTTTTTCGACTCAAATGACACATTAAATTACACAATGTTTTCCTATTTCACGGGCAGAGTGAATAATGTTGGATTTATAAAAATTTACCAAAATATAATGGAAAATATAAATGTTGATTTAAAAAAATATCCTGTAACGAAATCTGACTATAACGAGACCATTGAATGCAGCTATAAATATACAACTTCGGATAATTTATTTCGTCATTAACTCACTACATATACTTCACCAAAATATAGATGGATTAATAAAAAAATGCGACTCCCTTACAGTTAGCCTAGAGACTCTTAAGGATATAAAAAAAACAATAGACATTATGTGCATAACAGAACACAATATGTTGGAAGAAGATTTATTTCGTCTTACCCCTACAAATTATAAAATTGCCTCTTACTATTGCAGGAAGAAGCGATACGGTGGCTCCTGCATTCTCATTCGAAACAACTATGAATATGAAAATCTTTCCCATGTAGTTAAACAATCAGTTAGTAACATAATAGAGTGTTCAGCAATAAAGTTGCTAGAGCATAAAATTATCATTTTGTGTATTTATAGGCCTCCAAAAACAGGAATAGAGTTAGTGAATTTATTTTTAAGTAAACTTGACCAAATATTGAAATACCTTATTGACATTAAAAACTATAAACTTATTATTTCCGGTGACTTTAATATTGACATCTTAAAAAATAATAAATTAACTAGGAATTTTATGCAAACTATATCCAATTATAACTTAAAATTTGAATTTAAAGAACCTACAAGACTAGTGAGTAAAAAATGTTTGGATAACATAATGCACAACGTGAAAGGCGCTAAAGGTGAGATAATTGAGTTAGCTCTATCTGACCACTCGGCTCAAATTCTGAAGGTACCAGTCAAAAAAACATGTAAATTAAAATACTGGTATATGAATAAACGCGACTTTTCTCGTGAAAATGTTATGAAGTTCAAAGAATGTTTAAATGGCCTAAGCTTTAATGATATTTACACCACAGACGATCCAAATACTGCCTTCAATATCTTTCACGACCACTTCACACTTTTTTATAATCTTTGCTTCCCGAAAATTCGACTGAAAGTATACCCAAATAAGAAGCCAAAATGGGTCTCAAAAGGTATAAAAGCATGCAGCAAAAAAAGGCGACAGCTTCTCTGGAGGTATCGTTTATTTCCATCAGAAACCAATAAAATCATCTTTAAGAATTATTCTAAAAGATATAAAAAAATTATAAATCTAACTCAAAAGGCACAGAATGATTACTTTATTAATACCGCTCAAAACAAATGTAAAGCAACATGGACAGTTATTAATAAGAAAAACTACTTACCGAAAGAAAATTTTTCCTGCATCTTACAAAATGACAAAAAAATATCAGATCCAACAGATATAGCAAATGCTTTTAACGATTTTTTTATAGATTCAGTTGTAAATAAAGGAAATAAGACTAAATTCATTCAAAGTAAATACATAAAAAATAATGGCTCTAATTCAATGTTTTTATCTCCAACTACAACGTTTGACATTATAAAAATAATTAATTCTTTAAAAAACGTAAATAGCGTTGGGCATGATGATATTTCTACGAAAATTGTCAAGTGTGTAGCAAATATTATAGCACCTATTTTAAGCTATATTATTAATTTATGTTTAGAGCAAGGAATTTTTCCAACAAGATTAAAATTAACAACTATTTTACCTGTCTTTAAAAAAGGTGATAAAAAGTTTTTAAAAAACTTTCGGCCGATCGCACTCATCTCAGTGTTTTCAAAAATAGTTGAATATGTAATCTATAGTAAACTAAACCACTATTTTGAAACGAATCAACTAATTAGTAAAAACCAGTTCGGATTTCGGAAAAATAAGTCTATAAACATGGCAGTATATGAATTTTTGGAGAAAGTCATTACCAGTGTTGAAAAGAAAAACCCAACAATAGCTTTATTTATGGATATGTCTAAGGCATTTGACAATGTCACTCATGACACATTAATTAAAAAACTCGAATCTTACGGTGTCAGAGGCAACGCCTTAAAAATTATTGAGTCATATCTCAGCAATCGAAAACAGGTTACGTTCATAAACAGAATGTGTCCAAAAACTGGAACTAATATTAATTATGCCTCTAAAGAAAGATCCGTACATACAGGCATCCCACAAGGTAGTATATTGGGTCCTTTATTATTTATTATTTACATTAATGAACTCCCTAATGTGACCAATCATCATATGACACTATTTGCTGATGACAGTACTGTATTATTTAATTATAAATCTCTTGACAATTTTGAAAATGACATTAATGACACACTATTATCTTTATTTAATTGGTTGGAATTTAATAATTTGACATTGAATCTAACTAAAACATATTTTATAAATTTTAGACTAAGAAATGACAACGCTTCAAACTTAAATATTAAATATCTTGACAATCCAGTAACGGAAGTAAATACTACCAAATTTTTAGGTTTGACATTAGATAACAAATTGACTTGGAAAGCTCATATTGACCAGTTAATTGTAAAACTCAACCAATTTTCTTATGCACTACACAAGTTGAGAGATGTTGCAAATATTAATACACTTTTAACAGCGTATCATGGGTACGTTGCATCAGTATTAAGATACGGTGTAATGTTCTGGGGCAACACAACCGAAAAAGAAAGCGTGTTCAAATCTCAAAAACGGTGCATTAGGTCTATATTTGGTCTGAAGCAGGATGACTCTTGCAAACCATATTTTATAAAGTATAAAATTTTGACGTTACCTTCACTTTATCTTAGCGAAATTGCTTACTTTGTTAGGAAACACTTGAACTACTTTCAGATAAACCCAATAGGCAGTCGTCGTGACGGTACTCTTAAAGTTACACACACACGCAAAACTCTCCTACACAGAGTCAGCATTAACAGCATGGCACCAAAAGTGTACAATAAAATTCCAAAGTTCATCAGATTAATACCGAATGACAACTTATTTAGATCAGTATTCAATGGTTTCCTCGCTGAAAAGGCATATTATAAGCTAAATGATTTTTTTGAGGACGTGAAATGTAAATAATTTATTTGTTGGATCACTTTATTTGTATTGTTATATATCTTTTTTTTTATTATTATTTTATATTTTTGACATATAATGTAAATTAATTAATTAATCCGGTATTCAACCCACAATCTGATTACCTAATGTTAATTCTTGTTTCTTTTTGTATTGCAATGATGAATATGTACTTACTTATTTTTGCATAGATTTTACCGACATATTTATAATTTGAAAATATTATTTCATATGCCATTTCGGCGAATCATGGCTGTACTACTAACACTTAAGACTTGCACACCTTTATAATACCTATGATTATGAATAAATAAATTGATTGATTGATTGATTGATTGAAATGTCATTGTTTAGTGATCATTATCGCTAAAATGACTTTTCGAATCCTTATTCGAAAACAAAGTTCAATGATCTTTATCACTGAATTTCAATGAGCCGAGTTTAAAACTCAAAAAGAAGAATGGCAAGGTCCCATACATTGTAAGTACCGCTTTTATTTCACATAGCATTCACGTACTTCAAACTTAATATGTGCGTTTTATTGCTTAGATAACGAGTAATCAGAATATAATTATTAGATTTATACAGAAGTTGGGAATAAAAAGTCAAAACAATAATCTAACCTAAAAATTACAGGAATTTATAGTCCGTCTTTTCTAACATGGCGTCGTATTTTGAAACCATTACATTACATAAGCAGGTATTAACCAATCCAGAGGTTTGAAACGGGGTGGCGGCGCGGGCGGCTTAATTCAAGTTTGACAGTAGGACTTTACAACTATTATTTTTTATTGACGGGAAATTAAAAAATGTGCTTTCGGCAAGTTTAATTTGATTTTATTGTATTTCTAAATATTCCCAACAACTATCACAACAATAGATGTTGGAAAAAACGTGTCTCATATTGACCTATTAACTACATATAGCCCGGTTTTGATACGCTTGAAAACTCTAAAATTAAGTGATACCGTGGCCGCCAATCCTCTTTACCTAATTCGAATCTTTATTCGAGACTATGGAAAATTTCTTTGTTTAGTGATCATTATCGCTAAAATGACTACCCTACTTTTTGCATTTTATGCTCGTAGGTGCTAAAAACACTTCTTTCGAATTATTATTCGAGACGCTGACTACTTTCGTCTTTTCAGTGCCATCTACCTCAAAACATCCACCAGTAGATGGATGTTGAGGATATAGAATTGGATAGCGATATCTTAGAGATGTTGGGAGATGCTCCTAAGATTAATAATAAATAATAATAAAACTTCTTTATTCATGCCACAAATCTTGAATGTTTTTTACAGAGTAATCTTACAGTCTAAGTACAAAATAATTACTATTTACTATTTAAACATCATACAATAAGGCTAATATAATTGCTGAAGAACTAGGAAAACCTTTACATAAGGAAATTTCAACCCGGTGCGGTGGTCTGAAATCCTTTTAAAGGGACTACCCAAAGAGACAAGAGATAAAATCCTAGAGGATTATCTTATTCCTAGTAATTATTGTCAACTACTCCTTGTCCCTGCTCTGAATCCGGAAGCAAAAGTGGCAGTTATCGAAGCGGTCTCTAAACGGAATTCCTCCATCATGTTTAGGCAAAGACAAACTGGTGTGGCTATAGCAGCTCTGGGAAGAGCTACCGAAACACTCGTAGGATCATCTTCATTAATACCACAGAAGCAACAAATAAGCAATGGTGCCATCTCGAAATGTACTTATATTGAAGGACAATTTTTATTCAGTATATTTCTTGTACCTAAGCTTAATGGTGATAAAAGGTTTATATTGAATTTAAAAAAGTTAAATAAATTTGTACTTGCTAGTCATTTTAAAATGGAAGATTACAGAACAGCGTCAAAATTATTGACTGAAAACTGCTGTAGACAATAGACTTAAAACATGCATACTTCTTTGTTGCGACAAATGAAGCTCACAAAAAATATCTTCGATTCAAATACAACAATATATTATATGAATTCAATTGTTTACCGTTCGGCCTTTGTACCGCACCTCTCGTGTTTACTAAATTAATGAAACCAGTTATAGAATACCTGCGTAGTCGGGGTATGATTTCAGTTATTTATTTAGATAACATTTTTTTATCGGAAAGACTTACTCGGAGTGTGTCACTAATGTATCTACAACTATAGATCTATTACAGAGTTGGGTTTTTTGATTAACTTTTCAAAAAGTTGTTTAATACCTAAACGTGAATGTAAGTTCTTGGGCTTCACTTTCGACTCAAAGCAGATGATTTTAAAAGTACCCGAGGAAAAGAAAATGAAATTGAAAGATTTTATAAATAGATTTCTTTGTATAAAACGATGCAAGTTACGCGAATTCGCTAAACTCATTAGGTATTTAATTTCCGCATGTCCAACAATAACTTATTCGTGGTTATATACAAAAAAGCTTGAACAATATAAATATAATTGTTTATTAAAAAAAAAAAAAAATCCAAACTACGATCAGACAATTGATTTCTTAATTACCCTACATGAAGAATTATATTGGTGGTTAGGAAACATAGATATAGGCCATTCATCACTCAAACCGAACAACTTTGTTTTATAATTTTTTTTCTGATGCCTCCTCTACGGGATGGGGAGCGTATTGTGATACAGTTAGATGTTGTGGATATAGGAAAGACAACGAAACTTCTTGTCATATAAACGAGTTGGAACTAAAAGCAGCCTTTCTAGCTCTGAAACGTTTCACCAAAGAATTATCTAATTGTGACATCTTATTAACAGAATGGGCAGTATTCAATATGATCACCTAGATTATATATCTAGAAGTATGTGGAAATGGTTCGAAGAACGTAGAATAATCTTATTCGCTTCTTACATCAATACTAAAGATAATTGTGAGGCAGATTCATTATCTCGAAAACAGTTCGAGGATACAGAGTGGGAATTAAATCAAATTGCATTTAATGAAATAGTTCGCAACTTTGGTATGCCAGTATTGATTTGTTTGCAAACAGATGCAATACTAAGTGTAAACAATATGTTTCGTGGAGAAATGATCCCGAAGCATGTGCTGTTGATGCCTTTACACTGCCATGGACCAATATGTTATTTTGCGCCTTTCCACCATTCTCGCTTATAGTAAAATTAATGCAGAAAATCATTTGTCATAAGGCAGAGGGTATTGTTGTGGTGCCATATTGGCCAAGTCAACCTTGGTTTCCTATGTTTAAAAAGTTGTCTGTTTCAATTTTTTTGTATTTTGGACCAGATATTGACCTTCTAACATCTCCTTTCAGTAGATTGTAGATTGTGTACACAAGAATCTACGCCTTGTTGCCGCGAAATTATCAGGCAAGCATTACTAAGGAAATATTTATCGAATAGGTCAGTAGATATTATGCTAGCTTCGCTTGCAAATAATACTTACAAACAGTACGATGTTTGCATAAAATCTTGGATAATTTACTGTAGATTACATAATTATGAATATTTTAATGCTTCTATTCCAATTGTAATACATTTTTTAACCGATATTTTTGATAAAGGCGCTAAATACGGGACCATCAATTCTTACCGCTCTGCCTTATCTCTTTTGTTAGGTAATAGCTTAAATGATGATCGAGTCAAACGTTTCATGAAGGGTGTTTACAAGTTGAGGCCCACCAATCCAAAATATAATAGATGATTAAACGAACTTCTAAGTGAAGTTCTATCGCTATTATATGAGTCGCTTCATTCGAAGATATTATATAACAGGTAGGTAGTCCTTTTTAGGTACTAGGTAACTTCGCACAATTTAAAGTATCATAAAAAAAAACACTGTGGTGGGGCGCCGCGTGGCATGATCCACCCGGTTCGCGCCAAGCCCTCATTCTTTAGAGACCCTAAACGAAACTTTTAAATGGGTTCTGGGGTGGGTGGGTACGTCATATCTTCGAATGAAGCGACTCATATAATAGCGATAGAACTTCACTTAGAAGTTCGTTTAATCATCTATTATATTTCGTCGCTTCATTCTTCAGATATTATATAACAGGTAGATTTTCAGAGATAGAAAGTTTTGTTTAGGTATATACTTGGAATTGAAATAAGTAAAGATATAAATATGTAATTACATATTTTATTATTATAGTACTTAATAATTAGTATTATTGCATAATGAGCTTCAAATAATCTTACTTTATTTGAGTTGCTAGAAATTATAATCAGCTTAAATTAATGAAACTTAGTGATAGTCTATTTATAGACACATAATTTTTAATGTAGTAATTTACTTAATATCAAAATACGTAATATTCAATAACTATTTTTAATATTAGGTTAAGTATTGTTCATGTCTCGATTAAGTATCGACAAAGCAAAGTTATTATGTTGATCATCTAAAGGCCGATGGTAAAACTTTGCGAACACCTGTGAGTTTTGTGTCCACCCGGCCGTTTTTCGAATGACATCGACACTGATACCGGCCGCGCGCGGCTGAGGTTGACGCGTGTCGTGTGCTGTGCGCACTAAAACGCTCATGTCAATGCCACTCGTGGCGAGCGTTTGCTTAATCCATCGACTTAGCGTCTGACTTGATGCAGTTCTGTGGGGAGCTTTGAATGTTACGAAGAGATTCCCGGAGTTTGAACCTCAGATATTTTTTGTAATAAAAATATATTCTTTTAAAGTTGATACTGGGCATATGTTGATATTGCTTTGAAAGTTTGAGAAGAGGGAGAGATAATAAGGGCTGTTCACGATTTGGAGCGGAAGTCTTGATTATATCTGTTATAATAATATTTACTTTATCAGATTGAAAAACAATATTTTCTAATTTAATTAAAGACAATGTCTGTACTCTTTGACCGGTACATAAAGCTAATAATGTAACGAGTTTTTTTTTTTTTTTTGTAATATTTTCTAATGATAAATTAATATTTGGATACCAAGAAGACAGTTGATTTAGTACTAAATTTGGATCCCAAGTAAATGAATATTTAGGCTTAATAGGTTTAGTTTTATAGGCTCCTTTTAAGAGGCGTTTAACACAACTATTATCACTTATCTCTTCTCCTAATAAAAGAGATAATGCAGATCGATGCGTATTTAATGAACCGTAAGAACATCCCTTATTAAATTGCTCGTTTAAGAATCAAAGAACTAATGGAATGGATTTTTCGAAACTATTAATTCATAACCACACTTCTTGAAACCATAACTTCAATGAGACGTTGTACTAGCGAACAGTAGCGAGCGAGGCGAGCATCAACGTGAGAGCCTCTGGTGGGCAGCCGCGCCGGCTGAACGACGCCCGGAGAGCCTCGCGGCACCCAGGGTAAGGCTGGAGTGCAGTGGGTGCTGACTCCATGGCTGAGAAGGCCAGAAGGGGAATACAAGTACCCCTTCGGCTTTATCATCAATGATTTTTCGTAAACATTTTAATACAAGAGAAAAGGGAGGAAATGCATAAAAATCCAAGTCAGCCCAGCTTATTGTAAATGCATCAACTGCGACTGCATCAGGTTCAGGCTTCTAGGTGACAAATAATTTACATTTGGCTCGACTTGAGAACAAGTCGATCTTAATGGGCCCGAAACTATTTACAATAAGTTGGAAAGCGCTATCCGAGAGGGCCCATTCAGTATCAGGGTTAAGTTTTCTGGACTCTTTCTTTCTTTCTTTTCTTTTTCTTCACTAGCTATACTTTTGAGACCTAACAAAACCGCGAGTAATTCTAAAAAGTTAATATTATTTTCTTTTTCACTGTTCGTCCATGAATCACTATATTTATTATTTTTGCATACTGCTCCCCAGCCTGTCCTAGATGCGTCGGTGTAAATTTCTAACTTATAATTTTGAGTAATGATTGGACAAGAAATAATATTAATATTATTTTTCCACCACCATAAATCTTTTAGTAATATCTTATTGAGATTCATTTAAGGCTAAAAAATTTTGTCTCTCTAATATTTTTGTATATAAGAATCCATATTTTGTGGCTGGACAGGCTGCGATCAATACACCTATAAGTTTAGCGAAATTTCGTATTGAACAAGTTTTAAGATTAATGTACCTATTTATTAACTGTGCAATGTTATTCCGCTCATCGCCAGGTAACGTAATAGACATCTGTTCTGTGTTGAACATAAAACCTATGAATTTGATTGACTTTTTTGGTACAATGTGACTTTTATCGAAATTTACAATAAAACCTAGACAATGTAATAACTTCAAAGTTTCTCTTACATTAATCATGCATTCTTCATATGTATCTCCAATAAGAAGATCGTCTTAATAGGTAGTAGACTTAAAACCTTGTTTTCTCAAATGACTCATTACTTCACGCATAATTTTTGTAAATACCCACGGAGCTATCAATAATCCATACGGCATTGCTGTGAACTCGTAAGTGATCGGCTCAGACGAATCATTTTCTTGGAATTCGAATCGTAGGTACTTTCTGTCACTAACAAAAATCTGTATAAGTAGATATGATTCTTTCATATCTATATTGGGTAAGTATCCATTACGAGGAATTAATTTCGAGGCTGTTTTATAAGATTCCATTTTAAAATGTACTTTTGTTACGAACTTGTTTAAAGATTTTAAATTTAGTATAAACCTTTTTTCTCCGTTAGGTTTCGGAGCTAAAAATATATTTGAAATACATTGATCATTTGAAGGAGAACAAGGTTTTATAGCCCCTAAGTCTAATAATTTATTTATAGCTATTTTCATGTCTCGTTTTTCACATGATGACAAATTATTTTTAGGAATAGAATACTGACAAATTTGAGTATCGAATGGTATTCTAAATAAATACTTTAGCCACTTCAATATAACTTCATTTTTAGTTATTTTTGTCCAACAATCATAAAATAAATTAATTCGACCTGCATGTACCTTGATTAATGTTGGGTCGGAGCACGCATCCTGGATGAAGTCTGCGGCTGGAACTTGGCGTTGAACGCAGAGTTCGATTGTGGGCGCTGCTGTGTTTGAGCTGCTATCGGTTTCCTCTGACCTCCCCGCCCCCCCCGAACGACGGGTAACGAGGAGGTCCTGTCCAGTTTCCCTGCTGAGACGACCGGTTGACCGTTGATATTTGAGAGGCGGCTGTTTTGGCTGGGCCTTTTTTAATTAGGGCTCCCTGCTTTTCAATGGCTTTACTTGCCTTTATTTTTTCCGGCACTGAACTTCCGAATAAAGTTTTGTCTCTTTCGGAGTCTTGTATAACATGTTTAAAGTTTGTATCCAAATTAGGTTAAATCAGTTTTACCCTATCTTTGGTTAACATAAAGTGGAGGTTTGATAATAGGCGGCATCCATCACTTACGTGACGGAGGGCCTTCATTTGTTTTCTTCCTTCCCAAGGAGGACGTCAATCCCTCGATTTATGGCGGTAATACCGTACCCCAGCTGTTGCTGAAAGTTTTGGTTTTTTTTTTTTTTGTCACGTGCTCGTGCTATGTCAGTTATGGCTGCTAAGATTTCCGCATTTAATTTTGGGGCTTGCAAGTTTTTGCAGTTTTCGGGTACCGTATTTTCTATGGTTAATTTATCTTTGTCTTCTTTGGACAGTCCTTTTCTTAGTAAAGGTGTCCATAAATTTGAGAGCGTATCGTGTATTTTAGCGCCAAATTCGGGTGTATCGGAATTTGCAGCTCCAAGTGCAGTAAGCAGCTCTGGATCCAGATCGGGATTAGGTTCTCCCGATATACCTGGTGCGTCTTGTGATATTGACGGCTCCGGATCAGGGAGCGTCTTTGCAGATAGCTTTTGATCCACAGTGAATGACGCGGTAGTCTTCTGGTTATCCAGGTTTACATCATCCAGTGGTAGCGGTAACTCGTACCTTGGAGGCGACATGTTTATGTTTTAACAAACATATAATTCATATTAATATAACGCTCATAACGTATTACAGACAACGAGATAAATCTCCTTGAGATTACCCGCATTTTCTGTAATCGTATTGAAAACAAAAGGTGATCGATAAGATCAAATAAAATTTATTAAATTTTACATCATTACGATATTGAGCGGATAACGTGATATATCTATTATAGATTACACGCATTTTCTGCTCTGATTTTTTAAATAACCTTGGAGGCGACATGTTTATGTCTAATTCATATTAATATAACGCCCATAACGTATTATTACAGACAACGAGATAAATCTCCTTGAGATTACCCGCATTTTCTGTAGTCGTATTGAAAACAAAAGGTGATCGATAAGATCAGATAAAATTTATTAAAGTTTACATCACAACGATATTGAGCAGTTAACGTGATATATCTATTATAGATTACACGCATTTTCTGCTCTGATTTTTTAAATAACATTTTTACACTGAATAAGTAAGTCTTGCCTTGTAAGATTTCTTCTTCATCGGTAGAAATAATTCGCTGTTTCCGTTTTTTATTTATTTTTTGTTCCAACTTTTTTATCTTTATATTATAATGTTGAAGCTGTTCTTCTGCTGTACGTTTAACATTTTGTAAAAACTTAAGTAAATGATTAAAGTAAATGACGTATGCTTGTTACCACGCACGAAAAAAGAATGAGGGCTTGGCGCGAACCGGGTGGATCATGCCACGCGGCGCCCCACCACAGTGTTTTTTTTTATGATACTTTAAATTGTGCGAAGTTACCTAGTACCTAAAAAGGACTACCTACCTGTTATATAATATCTGAAGAATGAAGCGACGAAATATAATACTTCTTGGGACCCAAACATAGTGTTAAATTATTTGGCCACTCAATGGCCAAATGAAAGCCTTAGTTTAGAAGATTTCTCTAAGAAACGCTGGTGTGCTAGGTTTGGTGACAGCGCAAAGAGTACAAACATTTTCTCTCATTAAAATAAATAATATAACTCAAAACAGAACAGAAATCTTAGTTAAAATACCTGACTTAGTAAAAACTTCAAAACCAAACTCCTTTCAACCCCTTCTAAGGCTACCATTTTTTCATACAAATCCTGCAATATGCCCTGCCAGATGCATTTTAGATTATACAATGTGTTAGGGTTCCGACTTTTGATACTTTACCTACGTGATATACATCAAATTTCATCGACAAAAGTCACCTTAGGGGGGGGCGCACCCCTCACCCCTCGTGATGGGGGTGATTTAAAAATTTCGTTTCTCTGGTTTGCTTTAAGTTCGTAAAACCATTTTTTTTTCATATTTATTGTGTGTATCTTGTTGAATTACATCTCATTTTAAAGCTTATTAAATTTACCAACTTTTGATACCACATTCACTAAAAAGTCATAAGAAGAAAAGAATTAATTTTAATGACTTAGAAAAAAAATCTTACTTTTTTGTAGTATTTTTTTAGTTTTTTGTCATTAAAAAAAAAACGAAGCCCTTAACAATGCATTTTTTTCTTCTTAACTAGTACTATTTGAGTTTATCTTTCTAACGATACAGAATACGACAGTTTAACTTCAAAGAAACAGTCCTAACTGCTAAGCTAAAATGACATCAAAATAAAAGACACGAAATTTACAATCTCTTTTTTATTTAGTTTTGCCGATTTTAAGTCAATTTAACAATTGTTCAAAGTGACCACCATTGTTTAATAAACAAGAAGTAGCCCTTAATGCTACTTGTTGTGTAGCTCTTTTAATCATAGCTCTGTCGGCTTTTAATTCATCAGCTGCGGTCATAATTTTTTGCAGCAGCTCTTCTCTTGTTGTAGGCACCTCTAGGTAAACCCGCTGTTTCATGGTCCCCCACAGGAAGAAATCTAGAGGTGTCAAATCAGGGCTACGAGCCGGCCAGGCAATTGTTCCTCCTCTTCCAATCCAGGGGGTGTAGTGTTCATCCACATATGCTCGTACATTCCGGGCAAAATGGGCAGGAGCTCCATCCATTTGCAAATAAAAAGACCGGCGTTCACGTCTGTACTCCAATGGTAGCTCATGTAGGAAATCCCCTCTTAGAAATTCCAAGAATCTCTCACCATTAAGATTGTCTGGTAAGACGATGGGACCTAGCAGCTCATCATCAATAATGCCTGCCCACACGTTGATTGAGAATTCGTGTTGGAACGAGGCGGGCCTCACAGCATGGGGATTTTCATTAAGCCACAAATGATGGTTTCGGTGGTTGGTTATCCCAGCTCTTGTGAATTTGGCTTCATCAGTCCATAATATTCGCCGTACGAAGTTTGCATCATGTCTCACTTTCCTATTAAGCCACGCACAGAACACAAAGCGAGCAGCATAATCTGGTTCAATTAAATTCTGAACTCGACGAAAATGAAACGGCCGTAATCCTTCCCGACGTAGAACTTGCCACACCGACCAATGCGAAATCCCAAGTCTTCTGGCAATATTTCTAGTGCTAAGTCGCGGGTCACTGGCAATCATTTCAATGATTTCTTCTTCCATGTCTGGTCTCCCCACAACAGCACGTTCATTAGGCGGCTGTCGGATTCCATGAGTGCGCAATCTTGCAAAAACGCTTGCAAAAGTTGGAGCAGAAGGTATGCGCCTTGTAGGGAATCTAATTCGATATTCCCGAACAGCAGCCGCAGCGTTTCCATTGGCGTATCCATAAATAAATACAATGTCGGCCCCTTCACTTGGTGAATAATTAACTGCCATAGTATCGAGTAAGTAGTACTTAGCTAAATTCGAAAGTAAAACTTTGTAGCAATCGCAACGAGAAACGAAGGACAACTGATTAGCTAGTAGAAATCCTAACCAGTACCTTAGTATTGTTATCTCATTCACTATTAGACTGAAAGAGATTCATGTTTCGACTCGTACGATACGCGGGGCGACGTGATTGGTGCGCTCTAGCCTTTCGGCACGGGCCTCGCCTTGATCATCCCTCGCCAACGCAGCGAGCGCAGAGGCAGTCAGGCGAAAACCTGAAGCAACCTGCTACCGCATTGCGCGCGCGCTCTAACTCGCGAGTCTTGATAGTACTTAAATTTTGTAACTAGGACGTATTACCTTAGTAAAATAAACTTTTGATATTTTAATTTCGTGTTTCCTTTTAACTAATTACTGAACCGGGCCTAAATTTTGGCATCGTTAGAAAGATAAACTCAAATAGTACTAGTTAAGAAGAAAAAAATGCATTGTTAAGGGCTTCGTTTTTTTTTTAATGACACAAAACTAAAAAAATACTACAAAAAAGTAAGATTTTTTTTCTAAGTCATTAAAATTAATTCTTTTCTTCTTATGACTTTTTAGTGAATGTGGTATCAAAAGTTGGTAAATTTAATAAGCTTTAAAATGAGATGTAATTCAACAAGATACACACAATAAATATGAAAAAAAAATGGTTTTACGAACTTAAAGCAAACCAGAGAAACGAAATTTTTCAATCACCCCCATCACGAGGGGTGAGGGGTGCGCCCCCCCCTAAGGTGACTTTTGTCGATGAAATTTGATGTATATCACGTAGGTAAAGTATCAAAAGTCGGAACCCTAACACATTGTATAAATAAAACGAGTGGTTTACGTAGTTGTGACACTTTATTTATTAGCCACAAAAGACCTCACTTAAAAGTTTGTCTCAAACTTTGAGTCACTGTATCAAATATACTTTACAACGCAGTGGCGTGGACACATCAGTGTTTAGCGCGCACAGCACGCGCCATGCGGCCACTTCCACTGCTAGCAGAGTCGGTGTCAATATTGATGTCATACGGAAAACCGCAGGATGGAGTAATACATCCTCAGTATTTGCCAAATTCTACAACAAAGAAATTGTATCGGATGCCAATCAATTTGCAACTAGTATTTTATGTAACTCCTTAGAATAAATAGATGTATATTTGTGATTTATTACTGTTGGTTATACTCTTACAATTTTACTTATACCTATACTGCAAAAATAATTCACATTAAAATACTCTGAACATCCTACAACATGTTAACTTTAAATCGCAAAGAATTAAGCCGTGAAACATAATTAAGGATCAAACGAACTTACCAAGTGAAGTTCGATCACAATTATGTGAACGGCTTAATTCGAAGCGATTGATATAAACCCGCCCAAACAGTATTCCTTTAAAGTAATATCACCCACCCATAATTAATGTGAATTATTTTTATGGGTACTACCTAGGATCTTTAGCTCTAAACAAAATGATTATTGAGGAGGGATGATGAGAGGAAGTAAGTGGAGAGGAGTTCAAGAGCGGGGATCAGGGTTGCCAAAAAAAAAAAAAAAAAAAAAAAAAAAAAAAAAAAAAAAAAAAAAAAAAAAAAAAAAAAAAAAAAAAAAAAAAAAAAAAACGTGTCTCTGAAAACCGTGCAAGGCTGATGCTTGGAAGTACTACTACAACATGTTAACTTTAAATCGCTTCGAATTAAGCCGTTCACATAATTGTGATCGAACTTCACTTGGTAAGTTCGTTTGATCCTTAAATATTGTAATTTAAAATTAAAAACCGTATGTCATCGATTTAACTTTTGAAACACAAATCTCAAAAACGCGCTATCTTTGTGTTTAACGTATCGTAATTCTACTCTGTAGGTGAATAATAGTAAACAAAATACTTAAGTATAAAGCTTTATTATTACTAAACATAAAAAACATAATACTTCTAAGTATTACAAAAACAAATTGAGGCACAATTAATGGTTAAATAAACCCGAGCCGCATGACGTCACGCGGCGGCCATAATAAAAAACGTCGGGACAATTTAGGGTATTTTAAAGTGCCGTCGCGTCGGGGCAAACGAGCGGGTATAAGAATAAATATTGACTTACATTACCAAAAAGTATTAAATCCGAAATAAAGAAATGGAATCTGGTGATTTTCTTGAGAGTCTAAAAAAACTTTTTGAGCATTTATTTTTAAATTTTACATAGCAGATCTAGTCTTTAAACTAACATCTATTGCTAACTAGCTAACATCTATTGCTAAATAAAGCCTTATGGAGGTCCACATAAAACCAATAAGATATTTCATAATACGTGATAGTCTGTGGTGCCTAAACGAAGGTTACTAGCCAAACCCTCTTTATTGATAACAATCATAGCGACGGAATCGCTGAGAGAGTTACCAACTTTGTAAATGTTTCTATTAACATTAATGAAGGTAATGCTGAAAAAAGAAGTAATCGAAAACCAAATAATATGGTTTAAATACGATTATATTAAACAAATTCTTCATTTGCACTCTCTAAACGAAATAAAACGAATACACCTTTGTAACTTTCTAATCAGGGTTTTATTTTCTCCTGTGTTTTTAATTTAAATGATCATCACATATTTCAAAATAAAAACTTATAAAATATATTTTTTTTACAGGACAAATTGACACACATTTCCATGATTAAAGCCACATGTTACATGTAAAGTAGAGTGCGAATCTCTCAAGAGATTTTGTTGCATGAGAAAGTTATGAAACCATTCGTGAAACCAAAATGAAGATTCTTCCATTAAGCATTATTAAAGGGGATATAATATCATTCTTATTTTTTTAATAAAATATTACTGAGTTTCAATTAAAAAATAAAGGAGCTATGAAAATTTTAAAAAATGAAGGTATAACATAAAGCAATAATTTCTGGATTTGCAGGATGCTGTAATGCGTATTTATAGATGATTAAACGAACTTCTAAGTGAAGTTCTATCGCTATTATATGAGTCGCTTCATTCGAAGATATTATATAACAGGTAGTCCTTTTTAGGTACTAGGTAACTTCGCACAATTTAAAGTATCATAAAAAAAAAACACTGTGGCGGGGCGCCGCGTGGCATGATCCAACCGGTTCGCGCCAAGCCCTCATTCTTTAGAGACCCTAAACGAAACTTTTAAATGGGTTCCGGGGTGGGTGGGTACGTCATATCTTCGAATGAAGCGACTCATATAATAGCGATAGAACTTCACTTAGAAGTTCGTTTAATCATCTATTATATTTCGTCGCTTCATTCTTCAGATATTATATAACAGGTAGATTTTCAGAGATAGAAAGTTTTGTTTAGGTATATACTTAGAATTGAAATAAGTAAAGATATAAATATGTAATTACATATTTTATTATTATAGTACTTAATAATTAGTATTATTGCATAATGAGCTTCAAATAATCTTACTTTATTTGAGTTGCTAGAAATTATAATCAGCTTAAATTAATGAAACTTAGTGATAGTCTATTTATAGACACATAATTTTTAATGTAGTAATTTACTTAATATCAAAATACGTAATATTCAATAACTATTTTTAATATTAGGTTAAGTATTGTTAAGTATCGACAAAGCAAAGTTATTTTGTTGATCATCTAAAGGCCGATGGTAAAACTTTGCGAACACCTGTGAGTTTTGTGTCCACCCGGCCGTTTTTCGAATGACATCGACACTGATACCGGCCGCGCGCGCGGCTGAGGTTGACGCGTGTCGTGTGCTGTGCGCACTAAAACGCTCATGTCAATGCCACTCGTGGCGAGCGTTTGCTTAATCCATCGACTTAGCGTCTGACTTGATGCAGTTCTGTGGGGAGCTTTGAATGTTACGAAGAGATTCCCGGAGTTTGAACCTCAGATATTTTTTGTAATAAAAATATATTCTTTTAAAGTTGATACTGGGCATATGTTGATATTGCTTTGAAAGTTTGAGAAGAGGGAGAGATAATAAGGGCTGTTCACGATTTGGAGCGGAAGTCTTGATTATATCTGTTATAATAATATTTACTTTATCAGATTGAAAAACAATATTTTCTAATTTATTTAAAGACAATGTCTGTACTCTTTGACCGGTACATAAAGCTAATAATGTAACGAGTTTTTTTTTTTTTTGTAATATTTTCTAATGATAAATTAATATTTGGATACCAAGAAGACAGTTGATTTAGTACTAAATTTGGATCCCAAGTAAATGAATATTTAGGCTTAATAGGTTTAGTTTTATAGGCTCCTTTTAAGAGGCGTTTAACACAACTATTATCACTTATCTCTTCTCCTAATAAAAGAGATAATTCAGATCGATGCGTATTTAATGAACCGTTAGAACATCCCTTATTAAATTGCTCGTTTAAGAATCAAAGAACTAATGGAATGGATTTTTCGAAACTATTAATTCATAACCACACTTCTTGAAACCATAACTTCAATGAGACGTTGTACTAGCGAATAGTAGTGTCTGCGAGCGAGGCGAGCATCAACGTGAGAGCCTCTGGTGGGCAGCCGCGCCGGCTGAACGACGCCCGGAGAGCCTCGCGGCACCCAGGGTAAGGCTGGAGTGCAGTGGGTGCTGACTCCATGGCTGAGAAGGCCAGAAGGGGAATACAAGTACCCCTTCGGCTTTATCATCAATGATTTTTCGTAAACATTTTAATACAAGAGAAAAGGGAGGAAATGCATAAAAATCCAAGTCAGCCCAGCTTATTGTAAATGCATCAACTGCGACTGCATCAGGTTCAGGCTTCTAGGTGACAAATAATTTACATTTGGCTCGACTTGAGAACAAGTCGATCTTAATGGGCCCGAAACTATTTACAATAAGTTGGAAAGCGCTATCCGAGAGGGCCCATTCAGTATCAGGGTTAAGTTTTCTGGACTCTTTCTTTCTTTCTTTTCTTTTTCTTCACTAGCTATACTTTTGAGACCTAACAAAACCGCGAGTAATTCTAAAAAGTTAATATTATTTTCTTTTTCACTGTTCGTCCATGAACCACTATATTTATTATTTTTGCATACTGCTCCCCAGCCTGTCCTAGATGCGTCGGTGTAAATTTCTAACTTATAATTTTGAGTAATGATTGGACAAGAAATAATATTAATATTATTTTTCCACCACCATAAATCTTTTAGTAATATCTTATTGAGATTCATTTTTGCCTCATAGTTTCCTCCGAACTTATTTAAGGCTAAAAAATTTTGTCTCTCTAATATTTTTGTATATAAGAATCCATATTTTGTGGCTGGACAGGCTGCGATCAATACACCTATAAGTTTAGCGAAATTTCGTATTGAACAAGTTTTAAGATTAATGTACCTATTTATTAACAGACACTGTGCAATGTTATTCCGCTCATCGCCAGGTAACGTAATAGACATCTGTTCTGTGTTGAACATAAAACCTATGAATTTGATTGACTTTTTTGGTACAATGTGACTTTTATCGAAATTTACAATAAAACCTAGACAATGTAATAACTTCAAAGTTTCTCTTACATTAATCATGCATTCTTCATATGTATCTCCAATAAGAAGATCGTCTTAATAGGTAGTAGACTTAAAACCTTGTTTTCTCAAATGACTCATTACTTCACGCATAATTTTTGTAAATACCCACAAAGCTATCGATAATCCATACGGCATTGCTGTGAACTCGTAAGTGATCGGCTCAGACGAATCATTTTCTTGGAATTCGAATCGTAGGTACTTTCTGTTTTATAAGATTCCATTTTAAAATGTACTTTTGTTACGAACTTGTTTAAAGATTTTAAATTTAGTATAAACCTTTTTTCTCCGTTAGGTTTCGGAGCTAAAAATATATTTGAAATACATTGGTCATTTGAAGGAGAACAAGGTTTTATAGCCCCTAAGTCAAATAATTTATTTATAGCTATTTTCATGTCTCGTTTTTCACATGATGACAAATTATTTTTAGGAATAGAATACTGACAAATTTGAGTATCGAATGGTATTCTAAATAAATACTTTAGCCACTTCAATATAACTTCATTTTTAGTTATTTTTGTCCAACAATCATAAAATAAATTAATTCGACCTGCATGTACCTTGATTAATGTTGGGTCGGAGCACGCATCCTGGATGAAGTCTGCGGCTGGAACTTGGCGTTGAACGCAGAGTTCGATTGTGGGCGCTGCTGTGTTTGAGCTGCTATCGGTTTCCTCTGACCTCCCCGCCCCCCCCTGAACGACGGGTAACGAGGAGGTCCTGTCCAGTTTCCCTGCTGAGACGACCGGTTGACCGTTGATATTTGAGAGGCGGCTGTTTTGGCTGGGCCTTTTTTAATTAGGGCTCCCTGCTTTTCAATGGCTTTACTTGCCTTTATTTTTTCCGGCACTGAACTTCCGAATAAAGTTTTGTCTCTTTCGGAGTCTTGTATAACATGTTTAAAGTTTGTATCCAAATTCGGTAAAATCAGTTTTACCCTATCTTTGGTTAACATAAAGTGGAGGTCTGATAATAGGCGGCATCCATCACTTACGTGACGGAGGGCCTTCATTTGTTTTCTTCCTTCCCAAGGAGGACGTCAATCCCTCGATTTATGGCGGTAATACCGTACCCCAGCTGTTGCTGAAAGTTTTGGTTTTTTTTTTTTTTGTCACGTGCTCGTGCTATGTCAGTTATGGCTGCCAAGATTTCCGCATTTAATTTTGGGGCTTGCAAGTTTTTGCAGTTTTCGGGTACCGTATTTTCTATGATTAATTTATCTTTGTCTTCTTTGGACAGTCCTTTTCTTAGTAAAGGTGTCCATAAATTTGAGAGCGTATCGTGTATTTTAGCGCCAAATTCGGGTGTATCGGAATTTGCAGCTCCAAGTGCAGTAAGCAGCTCTGGATCCAGATCGGGATTAGGTTCTCCCGATATACCTGGTGCGTCTTGTGATATTGACGGCTCCGGATTAGGGAGCGTCTTTGCAGATAGCTTTTGATCCACAGTGAATGACGCGGCAGTCTTCTGGTTATCCAGGTTTACATCATCCAGCGGTAGCGGTAACTCATACCTTGGAGGCGACATGTTTATGTTTTAACAAACATATAATTCATATTAATATAACGCTCATAACGTATTACAGACAACGAGATAAATCTCCTTGAGATTACCCGCATTTTCTGTAGTCGTATTGAAAACAAAAGGTGATCGATAAGATCAGATAAAATTTATTAAAGTTTACATCACAACGATATTGAGCAGTTAACGTGATATATCTATTATAGATTACACGCATTTTCTGCTCTGATTTTTTAAATAACCTTGAAGGCGACATGTTTATGTCTAATTCATATTAATATAACGCCCATAACGTATTACAGACAACGAGATAAATCTCCTTGAGATTACCCGCATTTTCTGTAGTCGTATTGAAAACAAAAGGTGATCGATAAGATCAGATAAAATTTATTAAAGTTTACATCACAACGATATTGAGCAGTTAACGTGATATATCTATTATAGATTACACGCATTTTCTGCTCTGATTTTTTAAATAACATTTTTACACTGAATAAGTAGCTCTTGCCTTGTAAGATTTCTTCTTCATCGGTAGAAATAATTCGCTGTTTCCGTTTTTTATTTATTTTTTGTTCCAACTTTTTTATCTTTATATTATAATGTTGAAGCTGTTCTTCTGCTGTACGTTTAACATTTTGTAAAAACTTAAGTAAATGATTAAAGTAAATGACGTATGCTTGTTACCACGCACGAAAAAAGAATGAGGGCTTGGCGCGAACCGGTTGGATCATGCCACGCGGCGCCCCGCCACAGTGTTTTTTTTTATGATACTTTAAATTGTGCGAAGTTACCTAGTACCTAAAAAGGACTACCTGTTATATAATATCTGAAGAATGAAGCGACGAAATATAATGAGATTATGATGTCAATAAAACAAGAACTTATTTTAGCCTAATAAATAAAACTATTTGTTGAAATTTTGATTACAAAATATTCTTCAAATAATAAACATACGTATATGGGACCTGTGAACAGCATTGGCTCGCGCGGGTAGCCGGGTGGGGCCCATAGATGAATATAAGTACTAAAGTATAGATGACAGTCTCGTGGTTTTTGCACTTTAGCGCCATACAGTATCCAATCTTGGAACCTTTTTGATCAAAGCAACCCAGGAATGCAGCCCCCTCCACTTTCAAATTTTCAGAAATTCGTTGTATAAGTTATTACTATTGCGCAATTATAATTTGATTCATTTTATTGCATAGGTAATGAATCAATAGCAATAAGATGAAATAAATTGCACAAACTTGATGCTATGGGAGTAATAAATAAAATATGCATCTCAGAAAAATATTTTTTTATTTTTATATTTGTGTTTGATATAATAATTATAGGCCATAGATTTGTCTGGGTCGTCTTCGTCAAACTCAATGCTAAAGCAGGCTAAAGCCACACAACAAATTGTTCACCTCCTTGCACCAGTCATTCAAAATCAATGTAATTCCTTTCTTTAACTCACTATCTCACTACAAAGTCAGTATCTTATGTAAAAATATCACTTCATAAAAGTAAAATCTTCGATTCGAGATCGTAAAGACGCGAGAAGTGAATACTCTACTCAACGTTCTTTGCAGTGAACACTAACAAAAGAATTCAGAGAAACAAAACACACAGCAAAATAATCAAATGCAACGAGCGCTAAAACTTATTTGGTTGAATACAAAAGTTCAAAACCGTTCAAGAAAACAAGCTGTGCGAAACTTTTTTAAGTGTTGCAAGTATTTATGAAAAATCTACCAAATCGTATTCATTAAAATTATTATACGTCATTATTGTGGCATAATTACACATATACCTAGTTATAATGTTAGATGATTAATTACTACTTAAACTTCAAGTCATATATGTAATGATTTGAAAATCAAATATTGATAAATTTTTCTCTCAGATTATATATAAGAACTACCAGGCGTAAGTTTTTTTCTCAACTAGCGACATCACAAATATCGATTGCGAACGCAGCAAAAATACAAAAAGTTCCAGTAATGCCCAGCGCGTAGCGCTAGTAGTAATAGTACCCTTTGATCCCTTTTTACAAGAAGTACTTAGAGTGATTTTCTCCGTCCCATTTTACTATACAAAAGAAAATGACACATGACAAGGAGCACAATTTACTTGCTTGATCGAACCTGCTTCTACGGTAAATCTTAGATCTTTGTTCTTTAAATATATATATTTTTTATAAAAGGATTTTGTAACTTTTAAACTTATTTTTTTTTTATTACAGTGTCGTTTGAGTAAACACGTATCCTTTATAACTTTTACTTTTATTTTAAATAAATTCATAAAACCAGAACCTTTAGTTTGAGTGGAACAAAATTAGCATTAAAGCGGATCTTTTATAAAGCTTTCATTAACTCACTGTCGTGGCATTCCAAAAAACTGAATCTATTGACTTTTAGCGTTGGCTTAGAATTGCCTTACCGCCGTGAAAAAGAAAGTCGAAAAAGGCATCTCATCCGAATGACCTTTCCTTCAATACTCAATCATTTATTGCTTCCATAATGTTCCTGCATGTTAAATCTGCTGCTAAATATCTTCGCTCCGAAGGTTATGTACTTCGGCAATTTTTTTATGAAGAAGCAGCTCCTTCCTAACCCGTATACTGTTCTCTTCGACCTCATCTTCTCATATCTTAAGGTAGGATTGAGGTTAAAGGATGGACGGTGAAAAAAAATTGGAGTTCAAGTTTTTCTGAAAACTGTATAAACATGATAAAATACTTGTAAACTGTTTAGATGGATGTATTCAGATTTGATGATTTCTGGTATGCGACAAATACTGGCTTAAAATAAGTAAAGTAAAAAAAGGCTACAAAATGCCAGGAAAAGAGGTTTTTATTGGGTATAATTAAACAAATGAAAACGTGTCGGGTACAGCAAGTTTATCTATTGATAATTTATTGTATACATAATAATGATATGGTCTATGCAAGGCCACGTTTTTGATCAGATTAGGTATAAAAGATAAGAAATTACATAATCTAGCTACTAAAAACCACACAAAAGATGTCTTCCTGTTCAATGCCTCCAACTGCTGAAGTAAAAATTAATATCTTCCATTGCTACCTTTTACATTAATCGTCCACTGTGACGACTCTTTCATGTTCGTAAATTTTCGCAAATGTACGTTTCAACAGCCAATGATGTTTTAGTTACTGTGGGTTACCTAGTCAAAGACATTAGCAATTCGAGCTCGAATATGAAATTATCCATGAAGCACTCAATCGATTTCAATGAAATTATATGGCACCAACTCTGAAGTATCTTCTATCATATGAAACAAGATTTTTCAAAATTGATTTATAATTGTCTGGAATATCGTGTAAGAAAGACACAAAAAAAAGACGTGTTGCACTCGGAGACTGCCGCGGTAAAGCTATTGCATAACATTTTTTATCAACTTATGCAATTATAATTATTTATTAATTTTATTAATGCAGTAATGTTTGATATTATATGAAGTTCCACAAGTTCCTAGTAGATGGCGCTGATTGTTTATTAAAGCCCGCATGTAAAGTTATGAAATCAAAGTATCACCGCTGTGCCGGTCGGAGTTGGGGGTGTTAGGTTTTTTTCGTTACGGAATTTCTGGATTCGGTCCCCACGCTCAAGGCCCGCGATAGAAGCTATGCAATAGCTTAAAAAACATACACACGAATTGAGAACTTCCTTTTTCGGAAGTCGGTTGAAAACCAATCACATTCATCATTTTCATAGAAACTAGTTGTTTTGCGACAGAAATAAACAGAATGGTGACCTACGCCGTGAATCTGCACTAGTAAAATTTAGTTTCATAACAACTACTTACTAAAGACCCAAAGATATTATGTGCACTTAGACATGAAAAATTTTTTTCACAAGGACTTTTTATGCCTCTTCTGTTTTATTGGCTTCATGTCATATAATCCACGAGTAAGTTACAAGGAGTTGTAATAAAACTATGCTAAAGACTCTTCAGAACTTATGTAATAAGAAAACTGAAATGTGATTTGATCTATTTTAATAGTTACGATAGAAGCAATTGTTTTAATAGGGATTTCTTTGTTATAGTTTGTAAGTGTAATATCGCAACACACAAATGTTTTTTGAATTATTTTTAGATAATAATTAGTTTTTAATGATAATTAGTATTACTCTTATTTTATATCGTTTTGTTCATTTTAGCTCGATATTTCGGCAAAAAATAATTTCAGATCTACCACGGGGTCTCAGATCGGGGTCTTATTTATTTAGTAACCCCTTATTCTACATTTACACAAAAAAGAAAAAAAAATCGATACAAAAAAACACAATGTACGAATAGGCGGCCTCATCGCTAGTGAGCTATCTCTACGAGGCAACTAAATTACATGAACCAGTTTTATAGTGTGGTTTCAAAATTAATAATAATAAATCAGTATACTTATTATCTAGCTCAAATTAAGTTATTTAAGAACTTGTACTATGGATACTAGATAATGGATAAATATATTTAATACACATCAAAATCAACAATATATTAATAATAATATAAAACTTTTTATATAGTATATGTAACAAAGTTATTTTAAATAAATAAAATCCCCAGATAATCACACCAAATACATGACCTCAAAGTAAGCGAAGCTTGTATTATGAGTTATGACATACCAGTCACCCTGTGAAAGGACTTACGACGCACGATTTTATCTGTACGTTTCGGAGTATTTACAGACGAAGATTTTTACAGCGAAAAGTTAGCTTCGTAATGATAGGAACACTTTAGATAAATAATAAATAAAATTCCCAGACAATCACACCAACTATATGGCCTCAAAGTAAGCGAAGCTTGTGTTATGACTATGAGATACCATGTAGCTAACTAGGGAACCTAGAATATAAATACATATATTGTAGATAAACACCCAGACCCGGTTTTTTTTTTCTTGTTCCTTGCGGGAATCGAAAAAAATGGCGTGTGAGGCAGATAGGTTTACCCCATCGCCAAAGTGGTCGTCAAAGTTGGTCGACTCTGTATAATTCCTTTAGAGGATAAAAATTCAGGTTTTGGAATATGCTTTTAATTTTTTTTTCTGCACTAGTGAAATTAAATGCTAATTATTTGACCTCGTGGGATAGCCAGATGGAATATTGTAGATGTGTTTTTGAAAAAGTGCACGAAATACATAAGCACTTTTTTCGAGAAAAATGCTGTTTTTGCAATCGTTTCTTCTAAGATTAATAATTTTATTTTATAAAACGTCCTGTAGCTTCGGTTTTAAAGCACATCAAGATAATAAATAATAAAATTTACACCTATCCGAAATTTAAAAGAGAGTTGAAATCGGAAAATTGTTTTTTTTTTACAATCGATGATTGAAAGAGTAAAACTGGATTTTCATAAAAAAAAAACGGCACATTTACCAGAATATTTGAAAAATGATACTCTTTCGAATGACATGATTTGAGCTCAAATGATTGGAAATAACTTGCCTGTACAAATGAACATTTTTCCATATGTAGGTAATATACTTACATGTTTTATTTTAAAGCTGAACAACGTCTGAAATGTCTGATTTAAATATTACCCTTAATCCTTACAAACTCTGTTGGTATATCAAAACAGTCTTACTGATCTTGTTTTTCTATACCAATTTTGTACCCCCTGTTTCGTCCCTTAAGGGAACTTCGTTAAAAAAAATTGTTGACGCTCATTCTAAAAATCTGTTCCTCTACACTTCCATACATATCTAAGAACGCTGAAATTGGTATTTCTATGAACGAAACAAATTTAATAAAAAATATGTTTATAAGTACCTATCCTTCTTTGAAAAATAACTGACATAAGTACAAAAATCCAATCTTTACCTTATCCATATTATGCGTAGAATTTCAAAAATAAAGTTTTATGTCATTATATTTTCTTGTTCGAAGATATGTAAAATATACTTATATACTTGAAGTAAGCTAATTTCTTACAAATTGAAATGAATAGATAGATGATGACAAATTGTTGCGCGAAGCAATTTGCACCACTTCAGAAAGATGATCGGTCGAGAAAAAGTGAAGTGAAAGACATTTATCGTCCATGTTTTCAATTTTAGTAACTTTATGTATAAAATAAGTTTATAAAAGTGTATAAATTAACTCTAGAAGGAGTTAGTGGCTTTAAGAATACTACTATTTATTTCTATATCTGGTATTAATACATACATAACTTCACACCTGTATCCCTTATGGGGTAGGCAGAACATCAGAGGTTATAAGACCATCTGATGTCATGAACTGAAATGAAAAATGAAAAATTTTATTCATCATAAGACCATCGAATGGCCGCTTAATGACGTTACAATTTTGTACTTCGGCTTTAACAAGGTGTTGATAGTTATTGAAAAGATATTACAGTAGACCAAGAGACAAAAAAAGCCGGCGGAAAAAAACTCTTGGCACTCTTTTTCAGTCAGGATTATACGAATTAAAACAAATAGGTACATACAGCACAAATTGATCATGACATGAAAAAAAAATGTCACGTTTGATAAATGAGGTATTATAATGACGGAGAGAGGCTATTGCATTGACAGGGATTCAGCCTTTTGCCCACAAAAATGCCAATAAAACCTCTGTCCCTTAACTCACTTTTACAGTATGCCTGGGAAGAGAAGCAGCTGGTACATTCTATGTTTTTCTTTCGCTCCCAGTCCAGCATGGAAGCATCTGGTATTAATACTTATAAAAATATTCATTTTATTGAGGATTTCAAGTTTTTTTTCAATAAATATAATTTTCAATATAGCACTGTGAAGTAAACGTGTCAATATACAAGGTGTTTTTTTTGGTGTTTCTTGTAATATGTATACATATTGTCTAATGTTACCTTAATTTTAATTTTATTTTATGTCCTTGTTTTTTTACATTACGAGAAATAAACGTTTTGAATTTGAATTTGATATCCCATAACTTTGAGGTTTTGTTCCTTACTAAAGAATAAAACATTTTGCCAAAGAATATGTGGTTCAAAAGTGCATACTTTCCAAGATATCATCAATCTTAATATATTGAGTTTATAAATTATCACCCTTGTCAAATCTCTTTAACATTCATTCAATAGACGCGTGTCACTGAAGCTATACAATAAACAACAAAAACATTTTAAACGTTGAGGAATGTTGCATACAATGTACAACGCAAAACGTTGCGAACTGCGCCTGTGTATAGCGATAAAAAAGGATAGAAAATGCCACGTTTTCATACTTCGCATAACGGTGTTATACATAAGATTTTTTGACTTTATTGAATTATTTTTTATGAAAAATATAAAATAAATTAAGATTGAAAAATTATTTACCTAATATTTGATTCTATTACATGGTCTTATTAATACCCTAGACTTATGGTAAATTATTGTATAATGAGTTTACTGATTTCAGAAAACAACTATTGAACCGAGGCTGTAGATTGCACTAATTGTCCATTTAAAAAAAAGTTTAATAATCGAGATACTTATCATGGTACAAAATTTAAAAAAAAAATAAAAAAAAATCCCCATAAAATCATACCAATTTCATGGGCCTAAACTTAATCCTAAACAAAGCAAAGTTGATGGTGATATTGGATATGTAGCGAACTACCTAATTTTTATCCCGATTTTCCCTCGGGATAAGAAATTGCGAGGGTAAAACCGCGTAAAACAGCTAGTAATTTATAAAATAATAGAACCATTACTGCATTGTACCATCGAACCAACTGAATCATCATGACCCATTTTGCTGAAAATTGGATTGAAACTGTCAAACTTGTAAGGTCTATCGCGTATTATGCACTTATGACTTTTTAGATACTATACGAATTCTGTACTCATTAAATGTCAGTGTCGAATGTAATGATAACAAGTTCATCACCATGGAAACCTATAATCTATCAAGCGAATTTCGACCTACTAGCATTTAGACAATTTGTCAAAATGAGCTTGTTGTGGATCATGATTCAGTTAGTTCGATAGTAAATACCTTAGTGACTTTTCTAAGTATTTGTGAATAACTTAGACTTTTTTTACAAACATATAAATCTGTAAATGCGTATGTTTCCTATCAATGGGGAGTTTTCTGACAGCTCATAAAAATTAGTTCAAAAAACCTCTATAGATGGCACTTTTTAAAAGCCGAAGGCGTTAAGTCTGTATACTATAATGTAGGTAAGTGGTATCTACCATCTATGGTTATTTATACGTTCAATTTCTGATACAGACGTCAATTGATTTATTTTACTTTTAAAAACGCAGTGTGGAATAAATTCTTCGCCTTCGCCTTTTGTAAAGCGCCATCTATCGAAGCCTTTTGTACCAATTTTGTACAGTTTTGTTTTTTAATGAGCTATCAGAAAACCTCTCATTACCTTGCAATTACTAGACTGAATCAATAAATACCGAGATCCCACACATCCTTAGGGTGTTACCGCCGCATTCACTCGACCGTCGATTGACGGACGACTGAAACAGTCCACGTCGACCGCCTAGTGTGGTAACACCCTTACAGAACCTGCGTCAGTTGCCGAATCATCTTCCCGTTTGCGTTCGCTCCCGAACGGTCGTGTCTGCGGCCGCTCCCGAGTGTTCGTATTGCGCTGCCCTTGTTCCCTCCCCCGCACTCGTGCGGGTCAGGTGCCAAGTTAAGCTCTTTCGGAAAGTTTTCTCTTGTGGAGGCTGTGTGGTGTCGGGGCTAATTCATCTGCCCTTTTCAGGGCGGACCCGACTGCTGCCGGCCGAAGCATCGCTGGTCAGGTGGATACGTAACCGTGCCAACGAAGCCTGATCGTCCGCCGTTCACCGGCAATAGGTCCGTACTAGGTCGTTTTCTTTTTCAGCGCAGTTTGTCTCCGATAGACTTTCTTTCAGCCCAGCAATGTCTTGTACTAAATGCATAGTCCGGCATACTCAGATCGAGCTTCTTCAAATCGATAAGAGGTCATACAAAGCCCAGCTTGATAACGCAAACGAGAGGGTGGATTCCTTGTCTAAGGAATTAGCAGCCGCTCGTCCCTCGCTCTATAAATTTCAACAGATGGAAGCCGAGAAGAATGCCCTTCTCGCCCAAATCGAGTCCTTACGTGAGCAATTGTCCGCTCGTCCTCAGGTCGCCTCAACTTCTCAGGCGTTTCAAACCGATTCTCCGGCGTCTCCAGATCCCGCGGGGTACGTCGACCCTCTTTCAGATTGCATGTCAGTAGACTCCACCGCATGCAAACGGAAAACTACTCCGCCGGGTAGTGATTCCGACTCCTCTCCTTTAGTTCCAGAATCTCCTGCTCCGTTCACCGAGGTTCGCAAAAAGTCCAAGTCTAAGAAGAAGAAGCAAGATGCTTCTTCGACTTTATCTCCATCCGTTTCAGCTGCTCCAGCCGCTGTTCCTGCTCCGCAAAATGTCGCACCGGCGTCCGCTCCTGCGCCTTTTGTTTCAGCGATCCCGGCGTCACAGCCTGCGTCGCAATCAGATTCGGCTCCGCCGAAAGTCAAGTCTCCGCCCCCCGTCTTTCGACGGGACAAGAGCCGCTGGACCGAGGTCTCAGCTCTCTGCGGTAGGCACAATCCCAAGATCCAGTATAGTAAGGCATCCAACGTGGGTGACTCTATTAAGGTCGTTGTCAATTCCATTCCCGATTTCAGGAATCTCACTCGGCTTCTTGCTGATCAAAAGCTCGAGTACCACACTTACGCCCTCCCTGAGGAGCGTAAGATTCGCGCCGTCCTCAGGAACGTGCCGTTTGAGCTCGCGAACGAGCAAATCCAAGAGGACTTGTCTTCTCAAGGCTTCCCCGTCGAATCTGTGCACAAAATGCACAGCCGCCGAGGCAAGCAGTTCCCACTTGCGCTAGTAATCCTAGCGAAGAGCCCGCAAGGTCAGTCCATTTTCAGAGGCATGCCCACCGTGTGCGGTCTCTCCAACATCCGAGTCGGAGCTCCACACAAGCGTGGTTTCCCAGGTCAGTGCCACCGCTGCCAATTGTATGGTCATGCGGCGGCAAACTGTTTTGCTTCCCCTAGGTGCGTCAAGTGCCTAGACCCGCATGGGACTAAGGAGTGCTCTCGCACTCCCGAATCGCCCACCGCTCCGTCCTGCGTCTTGTGCGGCCAGTCAGGCCACACAGCAAACTTTCGCGGCTGCCCCAAGGCACCACGTGCTGCCAGGGCTACCGTGAAGCCCTTCGAAAACTGGAGAGAGCGACCGCAGCCTAGCTCGGACGCTCCTCCAGTTAGTTCAGTCAGTTCAAAAGCCCCCAAGGCCTCTACTTCTCTCGTTCCAGGTCAGCGCAGCCGGGTCGCGACTCAATCGCAACCGGCCGCCAAATCGGCTTCCCAGTGCCAGAACGCAAAAGGTTCTCAAGACCGCATGGCGTTCTGGATCCAGCTCGCTCCCATCGACGAGATCCTGGCTTTCGGCGCCGCTCTCGACGCCAGCCCAGAGGGTGTCAACGGCGCTCTTCCGGTCCTAACCAAGTTCGCTCCCCTTATCAGGAAACTCCAGCAAGCTCAACGTTTCTAAACGTAGTCCTTCTTTCCAGCATTCCTATCTCAGAGTGAGTCTGATCACTCTAGATAATCTCTTAGTTTTCAGCTTTGTCATTCCTGCTAGTCTTAGCTTCTGAATTTCTCGCTTTCAGTTCCTTTTGGTGGCAGCCGTCCGGATGCCGATCTCTGCGCAGCCTCTCTCTCCAATTGGCTGTCGCTCCGATGAAGAGTGATGGCCTCAATCAAGGTGAGTCAGTAAAGGGGGATGTTTAGTGGGTATGCTCGGCTTCACTGAGTGAGTCACCACACTGTCTGGGCATTCTATTCTCCGTTAGCCACTGGGGTTAACAGCTTAAAGAATGCCCATTCGTCCGTAATAGGATTCATCCTCCTCCCGCTAAAGCTTGCTTTACTGGTTAAAGCTTGTTTTAGGGGGTGCCAAAACTTTCTGTGGTGGAAAAACAAAAAAAAAAAAAAATTGCCGATTTTATATTTTACTACGGTAAAATCTAATGACATCTGTTTTTATTGTAGTATTGTTTTGCAATATCGTAACTTCCGTAACCATCGATTTAAACAAAATATTCCTCACATAAATAGATCCTGATGTATACCTCCGAAATAGAATTCTGTTAATGAACGCTTCCCCGCAATGTCTTTTGATATTTGATTCAGCTAAGTAACACTTACATATGCTTTCATCTCCTAATTATAGATTAGGCAAAGAGATGTCGGATTATTTGGAAATTGTACACCTGTCATACTGTAATAACACACAACCCTGTTGTTACTTTGATATACAGCAAAGTCTTCGCTCGTCGACTTTTGTCAGCAAAAGGGAAAATTAAGTGCTAAATCTCAAAAATACCTTCACCAGTTCGAAATTATTGCATCAGATTATTGTTATGTATCAAGATTTTCAAAAACGCAACAGTCAAGGTCAAGCTTTATTTTCTTTTCAGTTTTTAAATTTAATGTAACAAATATTATTTCTATAACTAACTCCTTTTTTGTAACTTACATGACTATTTCATAATCATGGAAATTAAATTGATATTTTCTTTCCTTTTAACCTTCTTGAAAAAAACTTAGTAGTAACTTAGTAGTAAAAACTTATTAATAATTTAAAATTTCGTTAAGATTCCCGTGATTTGCAAACTTCAAACTTTTGAAATAATAATTTTCACGCTACCACGATCAGCTAACTTTCTCTGACTGAGAAGTTTCATATACTCAGAAAATTAAGAAACAAACTCGCCCACGTCTACGTGAACCTACGAATCTTCCGACTAAAAACGGTCAATGTATGAACCGCGAAACGCCCGATATAAGCTTACTTAAGTAAGCTTCCAGCTTATGGCATACCGATTGGGCTCTGCGACTGGATATCTGATTTTCTGAGGAAACGGTCAATTCGAGAAGTCTTAGATGGCAACATTATTCTTGCTGCACATTAATGACCTTTTGACACCGGGCATTATTAGTTATGCTGATGACAGCACTGTTGTAGAGAGATACGTATCCAATGCGCGAGCGAGCCCCCGTGAAATCCAGAGTTTAAGAAAGTCAATGATTGAGCGCATTGATTTGACCTTACGGAAAGTATCCGATTGGGGTGAGTCGAATTTGGTCATATTCAACGCGTCCAAAACTCAGGCGTGTCTATTCTCCGCAAAAAAGAGCACCTTCACATTAACGCCCACTTTCCAAAATGTATCTGTCCCCATCACTGACCATCTAGGGCTTTTAGGCGTAACTATAACATCCAGTTTAAACTTCGGTCAACAAATTGTGTCCATGGCTCAAGTAGCTTCGAAAAAGTTGGGAATCATCTCGAAGGTACGGCGGTACTTCAGCCCTGCACAGCTTCTTAACTTATATACAGCTCAAGTGCGATCATGCATGGAGTGCTGCAGTCATCTTTGGGATGGTTCAGCCAAATATCAACTAGAAGCGCTGGACTCCGTTCAATCAATTCAATCAAATCAAATCAAATCATTTTTATTGCTATATAGTGGTATACAAATAGGTCTTACATGTAATAAATAGTTCTACACTACACTGTATAACAGCATGCAATATGTTTTTTAAGTAATGTAATACAATTAGAATAGAGAAAAAGATTTTAAAAATTAAAGTTTGAACACAGTAAAATGTCAATAATTTCAACAATTAGCACTTAATAATAACATAATAAATTCAATCTTAATTGCATGTCAATATTATAAATTTGATGTCACACCTATACCTATATTATAAATTCACAATTAGCACATAATAAAATTGTACAATAAATTTAGAGTTTCATTACATGTTAATATTACCTTTATTATAAATTCCATGTCACATTGCTATATTCAAATTAAAAATGATAATGATAGGCAAAATAAGCATGTCATATATAGTTAGGTCCATATATTTTGTTATTCAAAAATTCATTTACTGAGTAGTATGATTTTTCTAGGAGCCAATTTCGTAGTGTGAATTTAAATTTGTTTAAAGGCAAGCATTTCATATCGGCCGGTAAATGATTATATAGTCTAACTGACATAGCAAAACAATTTCTTTTACATATTTCTGTTTTGATGTTTGGTAGTCGAATTTTGTCGGGAAATCTAGTATTAAAGTTACAATATTGTTTATTCGTTGTGAATAGTTCTGGATTAGCTTTAACAAAAATACAGGTTTCTAATATATAGATACAAGGGAGGGTCAGTAGTTTAAGTGATTTAAATATGGGCCTACAGGTGGTCCAAGAACTGACATCAGCAATGCTTCTTATACATTGCTTTTGTGCAATAAATGCTCTATTTAGTTTAACCGAGTTACCCCAAAGAAGAATACCATACCTTAATATTGATGCAACATAACCGTGATAAGCTTTAAGAGCAGTTTCTCTATCAGTCATTTTTGTTAGTCTCCATAGGGCATAAGCAAATCTATTGATTTTAGTGCATATTTTGTCTATGTGTGTATTCCACGTACAGTTTTGATCAAAATTAATGCCTAAAAATGTCGTGACGTTTGTTTCGTCAATCGTCTGATCGTTACATTTAACTTTTAAACACAGTTTATTAGCGCCTTTATTAAAAAATTGCATGTAATGTGTTTTATGAGTATTGATTTTTAAATTATTCAAATTAGTCCAGGTTGTTATGTCAGATATGGTCGAATTAATTATGTCATTAAAATTTTTATTTGAATTATCGGGAATAACCACAGATATGTCATCTGCATAAAGTGTGACATGGTAATTTGTCACATTTGGCAGGTCATTTATATAAAGAAGAAATAACAGGGGCCCTAGTAAGCTTCCCTGTGGCACACCAATGCTATTTTGCTTGATTGTTGATGACCAGACATCTTGATGAGCATCTAGATTGAAACCTTTTATTTCTACGTACTGTTGTCTATTTTTAAGATAGCTTGCAATCCATTTGAGTGTTGGACCCCGAATACCATAAGCTTCACACTTTTTCAACAGTAAAGAATGTCCCACACAGTCAAAGGCTTTGCTTAGGTCAAAAAACACAACGACGGTTTTTATCTTTTTATTAATGTGTGTAATAATTTCATTGATCAAATTAAATGCAGCCAGCGTGGTTGATTTACGTTTCTGAAAACCGTATTGGTTTAAGGTTAAAATTCTAAATTTTGTGACAAATTTTATTAATCTTGTGTGCATACATTTTTCAAAGAGTTTTGCGAAAACAGAAATTAAAGCTATGGGTCTATAGTTTGTTGGTTGATCTTTGTCACCTTTTTTATATATAGGTTCTATAACAGTTAGTTTTAGCATGTCGGGATATACACCTTCTTTAAAAGAGAGGTTTATAATATGAGTCAACACCGGAACAATTATATGTCTGCTTAATTTAATGGTTTTTGTTGATATATTATCGAAACCGACCGAATTTGTGTCCTTTAATGAATTTATTATTTTTGAAATTTCATCACTGTCAAAAGGAAATAGGAACATGCTGGAAGTATTAAAATTAATTTTATTGCTATTGGGTAAGTTATGCGTTGACCGAAGAGCCCGTAATCTAATTAACAACGTCGACCTTACGACCAAAAAACTACAGACCCTAGAGCATCGTCGTGAGGTTGCTTGTTTAACCGTGTACTACAGGATACATTTTGGTGAGTGCGCGAGTGCTCTGTTTGAGCAAATTGAACCCTCAACCTTTTACCATCGGACTACTAGACGCAGACAGAACTTCCATCCGTATGTGGTTGATATTCCGAAAAGTCGAACTAAGCGCTTTGACAGTTCCTTATTGATACGGGTCGCCAAGGTTTGGAATGAACTGCCTGCGTCTATTTTCCCTGACCAGTATAGTCCTAGTACTTTTAAGCGTCGAGTGAATAGGTTTCTCGTGGATGGACGTGAACCACCTTAGTCTTCATGTTCACTTAACATCAGGTGTCATGGAAGACAAACGTCCCATCCATATTTTATAAAAAAAAAAAGATATAAATCCCGAATAATTCAATTATTCAAAATCCTTTGTAATCGACCAATAAAATAAATGATTTTCGAAAAATCCCACTCGCAGCAATTGCCATAGCTGTTTTAGTTGTTATTATTTTGAACCTTACATTTCAGCCTTAAAGTTAATGCGCCATCAACGAATTTTTAATCAATAATAACTCCGTATGTTCTGTTTAACAAAGCTATTTCTCATTAGAATAAATTATGATCCAGTTCTATATAAAACAATATTGATTTTAGCAACGGAAAATTACACATAGAAAGTATTTATACGCGTAGCTCATTATAGTGCTCATCTTATACTTTACGCTGGTCATAGTGAATATGAGCTATTTTAGGGGATTCTAAAGTTGTTGGGATTGATGAGGTGATGCGTTAATTAAAATTGACCCTTAATATATTATGTCGATAAATTTTGGGTACCATCTAGAAAGTTTTATTCCTAAAAATGATGTTTTTTTTTTATATAATAAATAGCCGAATTTTGCTTCTTCAATAGAGTTAAACAGAAAGATTTTCTGCATTAAGGTTTAAAATGAACTACTAAAATTCACATTCATACCGCAAATGTTAACCACTGAAATGTGAACAGTGGACCTATTTATACATTAGACCTATTTCATCTCAAATTTCTACGAAAATGTATTTAATGGTTGATCGAGTACGCAATGATAACGAGTCACGCAGAGCCAATAAAAGCCTATTTAATACCAGTTTGCTTCGTTGATGCGGCGACTGTTTGAAAAAATCTTAAAATAACTGATGATTAAAAGTTAAATATTAAATAGAAATAGAAATTAAATTAATTTATTTTAACGTTTAGTTATAGTATTAGGATAATTACATTAACTTAAGTATTCTTTGTTTTAATGTTTTGTGATTTCAATAAATAATTATAATCTTAATAGAATAAAACAACAAATGTTATGACTGGCTAACAAAAAAGCAATGTAATATAGATATAGGTACAAAAAAAATCTTAAAATAACTGATGATTAAAAGTTAAATATTAAATAGAAATAAAAATAAAATTAAAATTAAATGATTTGTTAAGTAATAGAAATAATATTTAATGTAATGAAATGAAAAAACAACCTTTGTTATCACTTTATTTTGTACACATTAATGAACTGTCTTGGAAGAGCGAACTCACCTGACACAGGCATTATTTGCCTAAAAGGTGAATTCGACAACTGTAATATGAAGTGTAACACTTTAAAGAAATAAATTATTATCTTATCTTATCTTATCTTTTGATGGTAGAATAGCGAATTTCGCATTATTGGTGAACTTTGGAGAGCAATCATGGGAGGTAACGAAGGAGTCCAATCACAACCCAGAGCTCATTCCTCCGCTTCCGAATTTTTCAATGAGTTTTACATTTTCCAATTTTGCGAAGATTCCAATAAAATACAGAGTTTTGAACTGAGTGGTAATACTTTTTTAAACAGTCCTCACTATTTTAAATAATTGACGGAATTTTTGATGGAGAAGAAAGAAAGTCTGCTTTTTAAACAAGGGTAGATGGTAAGATGGTATAACTATGTGTGAGCCGAACGTCAACTTATATAGCATGCTTTTAAGTTTTGAACATTTATATGTGTTTATTTTCAAATAATTTTTATTTTACCAAAAAAAATCGCAGAAGTTGAATCATTTTGAAGGGATTGGTTCATTCATAGATTTCTGAAATAAACCTTTTCACTATTTATTCCCGGAAACGATGTTCTGGTATCTATCGAAATGTGGCTTGAGTTCAATGCGATTAGAAACAGTTGTTGTTGAGAATAATAATAATACTATACATTTTGAAGAAGTTCAAAAATAAATTGATTTATTACTTGGTCGACTTATATGTAAATCCCAGATAAATTATTATGTTCTTTTTTCATTTTTAAGTATTAAATCTTAGTTTTGAAGATTTATTTTAAACCCTTTGTACAAAAGATAACTATGAAAGTATTAGATCATTATGTGATCAGTTTCAAATGTGCAAAACTTAAATGGTCTACTCTTAAACTTAACTTATCTACCCTATAATAAGTAGGTAATTTTACTTTTGTAAAATTAGCTATTCTGGAAACTATGAAATAAGTCTTTGGAAGTAGCACTTTCTCTGTCACATTCACTTAAAACGCAAGATCATTGAAAAAACATGGTATTATAATCTAATAATACCCTAATAATTAGATTACTAATTTGACTATAGTTAGCATGGTTTCTAGTAAATTGTATTTTTTTTCTTTCATTTATTATAGAAGTAATCTTAGTCTTACCAAAAACCGACTTCACGTCAAAGCTTTGACTGAGTTATAATGTCATCAACGTAAACATTCTCCAAAATTGTACACGTTTTTTGAATTTGAAATATTCAATGAAGTACTTAACCGATTTCGATGAAATTTATGTGGTATGAACTATCTTCTATCATATGAAATAGTTTTCAAAATCGATTCATAACTGTCCGAAATATCGTGTAACAAAGACAGAAAAAAAAACATGCAGAAGAATTGAGAACCTCCTCCTTTTTTGGAAGTCGGTTGAAAAGAAGCTAGAGCGCGAGAGTAGTGTGTGCATACAAGGTTGCTTCCGCACTGAGTGGACGAGCGGCGGGCGGCGGTCGCCCGAGTCGCCGGCAGCCCCAAACCTTACTACCTACAATTTTTTTTTAGTACGATAGGTTAAAGTAAAACAAAGCCTTTTCTTTTAATTTTTTGGTTCAGATAAACAAGACTTCTAAACTACTTCTTCTAAACTAAGGCAGAAAATTTAAGGCTTTAAATGATAGAAGCATAACTCAGGGCTATATTACTAAAATAAATCCGAGCAAAGTTTCTATTTGTAGAAACCAGGCTGAAATGAATATCACAGGGTGGTGATTTTTGAGTTTTTTTTAAATAACTATGATTTCATAGCCACACGGCCAAAAGTTTACTTTTTATTTTTCTTGCTGTATCTCCTGCTTTCAGTATATCGTCGACTTATGGGACACCCTGTATATCAATAAAATTAATACGTATAACCAAGACGGCCAAAGCAGTAAACTTCCATATCAACATAGTAAGACTTTGAAATAAACAGTAGAAAACCTTATAAATTGTCTTAGGTTTTCGTAATAAAACGCTCTTGTGGATGACATCCGATTTTTATTTTTAATTTCGACGTTTCGGTTAAAATTAAAAAAAAAACCACGAGACTCGGGATCTGCAAAGACAAAGAAATGTGGGTTAAAATCCGGTTTAAAAGTATTTTATTTATAAAACTTATTCACGCCACTTTAATTTTAAATCTTTTCTTATAATTTATTGGGCAGTAGAGATTGAATTGACTACGGTATTTTGCCGTTCCTACGTTTTACCATTAAGGTAAATGATTTGCTGCTTTTAGCCAGGTTAATTTGGGAAACGCTTATTTATGGTCATGCGTAGTCCTTATAGAATAATTATAGTTGTAATCATCTTTTCTATGATCAATTTATTAATAGTCTTGTAAATAAATCATAACGGTATATAAAAACTTAAATTGTGATAGGGTCAAGATACCTCTTTAAACTTTTTTTTAGAGATTCTTTAATGTTTAGTTTACGCTTATGAACAAAAATACCTCAGCCAGGAATCGAACAAAGGACCTTCAGGCAGGTGAATATTGAACTTGACCTTTTGGATTATCATTGCTTATCACGAAATAGCTATGGAGAATACACTATAATCAAAAAGATATATCGTTAATAACGGTACTAAATATGGTGAATCATACTTACTCGTACAGACAAACATTAACAGCGTCAACGAACAACGCGCAATTATTGAACAACTAGCTTTATCCCGCAACTTCGTATGCGCTTAGCTACCCTTCTTGTGAAAATTTCAGAAACTATACAATCAGACACCCACTGCAAATAACCTTTATACCAAGTATCACACCCATGTACTCAAGGGATAAGTTTTTTTCACACAAACTAAAACATCATATATTTCCCGTTCCCGTGGGAATTTCGGGAATTCCTTTCATAACACAACCAGACACATATTGAAATACCTTTACATCAAGTTTGACATCGGTGCACTCAAGGAATAAGATTTTTCATACAAACTAAAAAGTCCTATATTTCCCGTTCCCGTGGGAATTTCGGGAATTCCTTCCTTAATGCACCCCTACATCCCCCAAAGAATGTATGTTCCAAATTTCAGCTCTCTACGCCCAGTGGTTACGGCTGTACGTTGTCTGTCAGTCACTCAGTACCTCAGTCACTCAGTCAGTAACGGAACAGTTTTATATAATAATAAATATAAATATTGATTCCAAACATTAACTTACATGTTGTTAGATATCTAAAGTTTCCTCGGGCCTTGTTTTACATTAAATGCAAAGTAACGTTCATTGGATTTTAAAATTGAATCTTGATTATAAGTCCTGAAAATCAAACAATTTGGCGTTTCGTTCGCATGGTGACGCTCGACCGATAAAAAAAAATTGCAAGCTATGATTGAACATAGTTGTGCGAGTTTTTAAAAAGTCCTCATTTTATTTTAAATTTCGAACAACTGCACTCGAATCAAATCAGGCCAATAGAGAGAACAAAGGCAGTACCGAATGTCGAGAACGCTTCGCTGATCAACGACACCTTCAATTTATAATATCTCTGGGACCAGATGGAATTTACTATTACTCGCATCTGGTGCGCTTTTGCCCATTTTAAGTACGTATACGTTTTTATAATTAAATTTATCCTTATAGGCTAAATGGATCAAGATGAAATTTTGCATTGAAATAGTGCATAGTTTTTTGCGTGCGGGTAGTCGCACCGTCAATACGCAAATTAAGTGCTGTCTCTGTTTTAATTAAATTAAATATATTTTTTTAGTTATTTTAAGAAACAAATGAAATAATTTTTGGCAGAATAATGGATCTTACGGGATGGATGTGTTTCGAGCATTTGTTTCTGCTAGCGCAATATGTGTTTTTAAAGTTCAAACTTCCAACGTATACAGGGTGTCTCGCCAAGCCTATATGATATCTGTACGGAGGTATTCTAGTACCCATAAGGATTACAAAAAAAAATAGTTTTTTTTTATTTTTGTAAGTATGAAAGAAAAAGTCGAAATTTATTGCATTCATAATTTTTTTTTAAATAAATTACATTTTTTTGTTTTTTCTGTATCGGCTTAGAGTGTTCCAATTACCCAAGGATACCACCATTATTAATAAACACGCCTCCTATCTATCACCCTTTAATTGACAATTATAATGAACAAAAATTTAACATAAGTAATCTAGATATATTTAGACATTATAACGTCATTGAAACACTATCGATATGTTATTATTATTCAGCTGTTATTTAAAATAGATTATTTTATAATAAAAAGATTAACATAAAACATTAACTTATTTAGACTCCTTATAACAGAACTCATAGTTTGATAATCGTAGACCGTTGTTGCTTGGTTGAAGGGAAAATCGTAGCGTGGACTGGTAATAAAGTCAACTAACACTCTAGGCATAGCTGTCAATTGTGTTGAATACAAGTAATAAACAGGATTGATATATTATCATCTCTAAAAAATATCCTCAACTCGTTTCTTAACGTGCGATTTGCAGCTTACGCTATAATGACAAATCAATTTAATTCACCCCTTATATATGTATACGTAAAGCTATGGGGCAGATGTATTTCAAGATGTTAAAGTATTTAAATTTAACATTTTTCTAGACATATTTAATATTTGTTTACTTATATATAGAAAAAATGTTAATATCACATACGAGTTTTAAAAAGAAAAGGTTTTTACACTTCTGATTAACGCACTTAGTAACTTATTCCAACTTATTATTCGTGTCAACCTGTCAGATTTGCAGTAATGCGGTAAAAGAAAAATAAATTTTATTTCCACAATAATTATTCAGAGCTGTATTTATTCAAAAACAATGTTCTTTTGAAATACCAAAAGGCCGGTTCAACCTTCAATAGTTACATATCATAAAAACATCCTTATTAAAAACGTAAAACATGGTTCTCATAGCAGACCTTCCCTTAGATCACATAACATAATTATTGCCTAATCTAAACATTATGATATACAGTATGTCAATAAAGTCAAAAATAATTACAGTAAGTAATATATTTTTTCTCAAAGGATGTGAAAAATAATGAATTTCTTCTGTGTTCTTTCTAAAACAATGATTCTGAGTTTATCAATTATCTAGAATTGGCATTTTAACACGCTCTAAAAAAGTAGAAGCGGCATATTTAATAAGAATCAGCAAAACTTTCAAGATGCTAAATAGATTTTGAACAAATTATAAACGCATAATTTACCTTTACAAATGTAGATTGATAATTCAAATCCAATCTAACTTTTAACTTGACTTTGACTTAACTTTTAATTTGTCTTTCCTTCCAAGGTCAAAAAAGAAGCATCTTAGTAGGTACTCGTAAAACCATCAAACCCTGATGATAAATCAAAGCAGGAAATAACAACAACCAAAATTCATTTCAGAACCGGAAAAAAAAAAATTAAACTCATAAACGATTGGATAAACAATATCAATGGCAATATTTATTTATTCTAGATAATACTTAATCTATGACATTAATCTGGATTTTTATTTTAATTTTGACTTGTTTTTATTATTATTTTTCAATTTTTATATTGACTTTCAATTTAATTATGATTCCGATTTTTTATTGTCATGTAGATTTAATTTTAAACAACTATTGAATGTTATTCAAAAATTGTCTCAAGTGGATTCACTACTAACATAGTATGTATAAGTCAAATTGTTACTAACAGAATAATGGATAATTATGGTCTGAAATAAATGATTTTATTATTATATTATTATTATAAAAGCCCGAAATTTTAATTAAAACATTTATTTCATATGATTTGTCCTCGATATGGGGTTCGAGTCAACAACCCTGCATTACTCGCATACAGGTTTCTCCGTAAAAATATTGAATATTTTTCAATAAACTTTTTTTTTTTTATTTTTCAAATAACTTAAATATTTCTGACATTTATATATTCTGACACTCACACACACAATAATATTTTAACGCAACCGCTGAAAAATCTTTGGCTATGAAAATACTTAAAAACAGTTAAATAGTTGATTAACGTATAGAAGACTTTCTGATTTAAGTTAATTACACCCTTTATATACTTAAAATAAAATAAGCATAAAGTTTTTATAATTATTAGTTTAGGTACGTATCCTGGATAATGTTTATTTAACGTAATTATTTATCTAATAATTCTGTGTGTACGAGACAAACAGAAATCAATTCGGTAAGAAGTGAAAAAGGCAAAGAATTCAAAATACGTTTTCTTAGTTATGTTTAACTATTAACAATAATATTTTTAGAGAGAAAAGAAGCATGTACATGTCTCTACATCATACGAAGACGTTTATTACTAAGCATCCCGCTAAAATTTATTCCTTGGTGGTCAAATAAATATTTAAAATCGGAGAAAAATATTTATTGGATAAAATTTTTACCTGATTATTTTATGAAGTTTCCAAAAAAGTTACTTAGTTCCCAAATTTCACTAAACAAACTCGACTTTGTGAAGTACACTTAATTCTAAAAAAGTTTTATAAACTTTGAACGGACACTTTTACACTCATTTTTTATATTTAAAATTGCCGTTAATACAAGGAAAGCCTACTCATTCACGGATTAAAGTTAGATTAGTTTTATATCATAACTAAACCGTCAACTTGATTAGTTATAAACGGGAAAGACGCCTTAACGTTTATGCAGCGTGTACTCGTGTCCGCGATCCGACGCTGACTGACTTTTAACACCACCGTATAGAAGAAATACGATCACAATCCCTTTAGGGACCTTCATTAACACTGTTCAAAAGAAAAAAAACCTTTATAGATTCCAAAGAGATAAAGTTATAGATAAGTTAGTGATAAAATATTTCTTATTGAAATTTGAAACCAAATCCTTAGTAAGATAAAATTGTCATAATTTTCTTTGACAAAAAGTCTTAGCTCAGCTTTCAGTTTCATAAAATAACAAAAATTTGTTCCCAACGGGACAAGATAGACGTAGGAAAGTTGGCATCGTATTACGATTTTAATTTAATATATTTCATTGAAAAACTAGTTAATACTTAAATAGAAAAACAATGCGGGTTTTTAAGCAAGAAAGATAAGTGGGGTTTAAAAATATTATTGGATTAATTGCAAATTGTTTCTGACCAATTTAAAGGTCAATTAAAACCGTGATGCGGCAAACATTTCGGATAGTAGCATTTTGCAGCATTTCGACTACGTCAGCTAAGGCTGTTTTTGGGCGCTTTTGGTATAACACCTGTTGTGGAAATGACTTACACTATACTAACCGTGCCTGGTTCTGCTTGCCGGTGGATTTTTATGAATAAATCTAAGTATTTTGCTTGGTTTTCTTAAATAATAGATTATATTATGCTGTGTGTTATTATTTATTCAATAGTATCATTCAAATCACGAGTATCTTATTTGCATTGTAATTTTAACAGTATTTTGTTGTTCTGTTTTACCTACCAGACGATCAAGAGTTTATAAGAATTGTTTTTATTTAGATACCTACTTTGAAGATCACCGTATTATTAGATTAAATAGCCATCAATATACTAACTACTTTATTTTATATTTGAAAAGGACATATATAAATCAATTAAAAATATTTCAATGATGTAAAGTAGTAAAATTGGCTATTTGATTCAAAATACTCAGATGAAAAACAAATGCAATCTAATACAATGGAATCTTTCCTTATAGACTAAACGAGCGAAATAAATTTGTTTATGGGCAATTGGGTCCAGAGCGGACATCTCAATTCTGTAAATTGGATAATTGCGATTTAAATTCATGTTTCAATTACTATGTGACATCTTCCTTTAATGCCGTCTAGCAATCTATTAAAACCTTATTTTGTACCCAGATAGAGTCTGCTTAGAATACCACGCCTCGATAAGTGTGTCGCAAAAGGCGACTAATTTGATCAAACACTGTGGACTACTTCAGTGTCCATTTCCTTCAGTATCCTATCCAGTGTTCTTGAGTATATATTTGGATATATGCAGAATTGCCGAACGACGTGTAGAAACTTGGAGGAGGCCTATGTCCAGCAGTGAACGTCTCGCGGCTAATGATGATGATGTAGAAATAATTGTGAAACAACCATGGTAATATGCTGTAAGTTTGTAGCATTTTGGCTTTTTTTGTACAGGGTGACTGGGGTGGGTCATTTTCAAAATTCAAGGACGTGAAAGTTTGAGATCATATATGAAGAGAAAATAAATAAATATAATAATTATTTACTGAGTAAACTTAACCGAAAGTTAAAGAATTCATAGATGAATATAAGTACTAAAGAATTCATTATGCAACGCATGGTTACATAGGCTTTATGCAATAGCTACTTAGCGGGTGGTGGTGTGCGTGTGGCGGGAATACTGCTGTGTGTGTGTTTTCTGTGGCGGCGCGGTGCGTCAGGAAAATTGTAGTAATGTCTCTTTATTTATTTATAGGGAGTTCTGGAAAAAAATGAAGTGCCTACTTCTATTATATTATTACGAACAGAATCGAGAACATAGTGCTCTCCTTCAATATCTAAAATTTGTCAACAGTCACCCTGTATAAGGTGAAAGTTTCCTTTCGTTTATAAATTTATACAGTCATTATTTATTTGAATATAAAAAATTAATTGAACCGGACAGATTTTGCGTTAGTTGGTGCATGCATATCCTATATAAGTAATAGAAATATGGCAATAGCAGTGAAAATATATTCTGTTATAACAATTTCAGTTTTGAAATAATATACAACTGTAATCATTATAATGGATCGCGAGTTCGGAAGGTAGATAATTTATCTAAATTCAAATGTGGCAACGACGTTTTAACATTTCCTCTTTGAAAATGGATGAAGTAATTTCATGAGAGCGACATGATAAATTATCAGGTTTTATCGAGGCTTAATCTGATTTAAGACTGGATTATTATAATAAAATCATTTTATAAATAATGCCTTTAAAACTACCTTATACATATACATTTTATAAAGTCAACAGTTGCCATAACAAAAAACTAAAACGACGTTGAATGACTCAAATTTTTCTCGCTTTTCATTTTTTTAGAAAAAAGTGGATTTTATATAACCTTAACAAAAGGGACGGTTTTTCAAATTTTTTCAAGCAAAGTAGACTTTTTGTTAGTGCAAGCTCATTTAAGCAAGCTTTGTGACATAAACGTAGATAGTAACCACCCATCAAGTATATTATAATTGCAGCGAATAAGATTGTCCTTATTTTTGTTAAATGAAATGGTTGATGAATTTGGAAAATGAATTTGGTAAATGAAATAACTGCAATGGGGACGGCACATCGATAAATTGCTGAAAAGGTTTAATTCTGCAGCACATGCCGTTCAAAATGCGAAATACATCTGTTATGGACCAAATGATAAATGACGCATTATACATAATGCCCGCGCGGGCACTATGAAAAATGCCCAATATGAGCTAGCAATTTGATAATAATAATTCAAATAATCAGATTGGCCACACATCCGTAATGTCAATCACCTCTTGGGCAGAGCGATACAAATAATATTTACTTAGTGCTTTTTATTTTTTATTGTCTCTTAAAATAAACCAAACGTAAAGCAATTTAAATAATCAATCTTATTATTTGGATTAGCAAGGACTTGATATCATTTAAGGAATATTATAAAATAGGGAAATATTAAAACAAGCGACCAAAAAATTTGTGACTAACGAAGAGATACTGTTTTAAAACCTTTAAAAAAATTTGAAAATGAATGGTATGAAAACATTTTGAACCTTTTGAAAAAGGGCCTAGTCAAAAGTACCCGTAACCGGCGATCATGTATGAAAAGATTGATGAACGTGGAAGAAGTGAAAGAGGTATGTCTAGATCGCAGCAATTGGTGTTCCCTTGTCTCTGCCTACCCCAAGAGGAGACAGGCGTGAGGTTATGTATGTATGTATGTATGGTATGAAATATTACTAGTGCAACTGAATTACTAAGTGAGTGACTTAAGTACAGTCTCTCAACCACAAGAAAGCGAGAAAGCGTCGTACCTAACCATGGAGCGCAACCACGGTTAGGTACGACGATGAGCGAAGCGAGTAGTGCCGTGGCAGCGGCCGGCGAAGCGCCATAAACCCTAGAGTATATAGGTACGTTGTTTGTCTTAAATATCGTCTGCCGTGCCAAAGAGACTGTATCAAAAATTAGTATTAAAAATTGTGACCGAAGTATGTGAGGAAATATGGAATATTTTACAACCATTAGCCTTTCCACAACCTGAAGAAATGTGGCTCAAAGTCGCAGAAGACTTTTTTCAAAAGTGGGGATTTCCTCATTGCCTGGGTAGCGTGGATTGAAAGCATATTACCATTAAATGCCCTCCAGGTAGACACTGATCGTGATAGAGTTTGTCAAGCCAAACTCTATCACGATCAGTGGGGTTGTCAATATACCATACTGTCGCGACAATGTTTGTAGCAAACATGCTTACTACAACAAACTAACAAGTTTGTAAACATAATATTACAAACTTTGCTTTTTTATGAAACTACCAAATTGTCATGTAGCAATATAATAATGCCCGAGTTATGTAAAAAATAATGAAGCTTAGATAATAATTTATCACTAATTATCCTGATACAGCTAGAAATTATTCATAATACCCGCATTAATCACTTGGTCCATAACATATCTATACTAACGAAGTAACTGTGCGGCTAGCTTATTTCGGTACTAGCTGAATGTCATATGGAATTATGTCACGGGGAAATTTCTCCAGTGTCCATACAATTTGTATGCTACAGGAGCGGGCAATTTGCGCTATCTATAAGCTCGGTCCCAAAGTGTCAGTAAAGAATATTTTCACTATGACTTTGTTTTCACATCACGTATTTAGTTGGCCACAATTATAATTTTTTAAGGAACTTGTATTATGAATACTAGAGAACTGATTAATATACTCAAAACGTATAAGAAATTAAACAAAAAACCGTTATTGGAACCCAAGGCTTTAGGGATAGAAAGCTATTTTCTAACCAATGCACCAGCTGGCCGTCAAAGTTTATGGCGTGTCCCTTACTGCTATGCTGGTATATTTCGCTACTTAATATCTAAGAAGCTTGGTGTAAACAGTATGATCTCGTCCAATTCTACAAAGCCGTTCACTTCGAAATGACTCCCATATAGATCTGTTTTCTGTTTTTATGACGAGTTGTCAAAGAATAACGACGTAGATATGTTTTATTTAACAGGGCAACACTTAAGTTAAAATTATTGACTAAACGCTTTTGCGCCTAAGCTTACATTAAAAATGTTTCTAGTGAAATTAGTTGTTTTTCGTTTTTTATTCACTTGGGAATACTTTGAAGTGTTTTCTGCTCTTCCGGATAGCTACCGATTTTTTTATACCCAAACTGACACATCAACTGTGTGACCCCAAAGTAAGCCTTTTATATAAGCTTTTTATATGGAGACCACATAGGGGAACTAGGGGATGTCACCCATACCCAAGTCAGTTAAGAAAAGTTAGTTTCCCTAACTGGGCTGGAGGCTCAGAACTTATTATTCTGCAGGCGAATACTCGAACAATGCACCACGGAAGCTGACTACGTACTTTTGTTGATAATGGACATAATTCGACATTACAATCCCTAATTTTAATTCTCTCCGATATCAAACCTAGAAGCTTCGATATGAATTTTCATCCGACTTAAAAAAAGAAGGAGGTCCGTCTGTATGTTTTTTTTTATGTTTGTTACCTCATAACTTTTTACTGGGTAAACCGATTTTGATGATGATATTTGGTATAAAATATAAAATTCGATATAATAATAAAAATAAAATATAAAAATAGATTAATTAATGATTTTTATTTAAATATGTATGAATTCGGAGTTCGTTTACCTTGACGACCTTCTACTTTAGCCAAAGTTTTGACGTGAAGTCGGTTTTTTAATGCTCTGCATTCGTTGATTATTGTTAGCAACCTTTGAATTTGAAGTCTTTTAATTTGACAATTAAAATTAAAAACTAAGACTGAGCGAATCTAATATAGAATCGAGCCCATTGTAATATTTTCTTGTCGTGACCCATCTGCCGGTGTGCCTACCTCTGCAGGGCTACCATCGATAAATAGTCGAATCGACAAGATGAATATTATTTTTTTATATTATCCTATTATTTAAGCTAACAGGCGCACTATTATAGATAGAATATGTCATAATCTTCATAAATTACATACAGAAAAATCGATAAAAGAAACCGATTTATCGTTGTGACGTTAGCATGCTAGCCCCACTGGGCGACGTGATGAAACATCAAATTACAAAACAGACAAAGCTGTCGCAATAATTATTATTATAATATTATTTTTATTTGTAGTATGTTTATTGTTAAAATGTAGTTGAACTTGTGCTTTATTAGTAACTACTGATCTGTCTAGTTTTTATCTTTACTCAAGTACAAGGTTGTCTGGTAGAGATCGCTTTACAGCGATAAGGCCGCCTGTTGCGCCTATCTGTATGTTTTTTCATTGTATTTTTTTTTCCCTTTTGTAATTGTGTGCAATAAAGTATAAATAAATAAATAAATAATTGATTAAAATTTAAGCATGATAATGAGATTTTACTTATAGAGTAAAACCTAATAAAATAAATAATAGAAGATTAGTAGCCAAGGGCTGTAAGGCATCAATTTCAGCCCGAGATATTTAAGCGCAAAAGCGCAGCGAGGGCGCCTAAAGTTCGAGGGTGCAATTGATGTTTACACCCGAGCTAACTATTGCTTTACATCTCGATTGTGAGGTAAGTAGAAAAGAACGGGCATTACAAGAATAAAACATTTTATTTGTTGAAATTTATTGTGAAATGAGAACAATTTTCAAATTTTTTTTTCAAGATCGAAATTGAGTTTCGCCGTTCGTAAATTGATGACTATTATACTCACACGAAGACAAGGTTGAATAGCAAAGTCTATTGCCAGTATGATGGTTAGATGTACGCGAACTTTTTGGAAGAAAGAAGTGTTTTTTTTTTAATTACTTACCGCCCTAGGGCTTTTCTAGCTAGATTATTACCTTAGAGCGCTAATTAGTCACTTACAAGCCCCATTTGGAGGTAATAAGAACCTACTTACCGAACATGAGAGATGTGAATTATTATTATTTAGCGAACAGTTGGCTTAGAACAGCGTCTAGTAAAATATTAATAATCTGAGTGACCCTTGTTTGTTCATAGGACTCCTACAGAGTTAAACTGGTTTGTGACAATGAATGTAGGTTTGGACGGAGCGAAAATGAGCGTTAAATGAACCAAGGGTTAATTAGGGTTTGGTCTTTGTGTGACCAGTCACGATTGTGGGAGCACGAGGGAAACTCTACCGAGGTAATATGTTCTGTTTTTTTTATTTTTATGGAGAGCCATTTCGTTTATAAGCCCGTTACTTATCCTATTCCAAGATTTAAAGACAATCGTTGATTGAAAAGTATCTTTCATCTCGCTTAGCTTACGGTCTCATAATCAGGAGCGAAAAAAAATTGTCACTTTGACCTCAAAAAATGTTTATCATATTTGACAAAAAACTACTTCAACAGCCAAATTGTGAAACAAATATGACTAGAATAAAATAGTTGTTATGAATAGATAAAACGAAGTTATTAAAATGCAGGGGAATATAGGTGTAAACAACACGCGCGACGTCAGCACGCGACGTGAATATCAAATGATACATACCATTAATAAATAGAATATGCTAATATGAATTTTCTTTAGAACCTTCCAGCTAAGCCTCGACTCTCCTTACATTGAATTTGTTATGAAGTATCTACAATAATCTAGATTACGAATCTGTACAAATCTGAATACAACGCTTTTGCTGAATGGTGAACATCATGAAACGGCATTAATATGGCTACGTCAAACTTTAAAAAGACGGCTTTCGTTAATTGAAAAACGATATCTTTATCTGCAAACTCTATTTTGTTTTTTCGAACATATATACAGCTAATTTGTAAAAAAAAAAAATGATCGAACGATTTGTCTTTAGTTCATTTGTAATGTTTTCTTTAATATCCCTACCTATACACATTTTATATGTTTTTGATTTATATCGGCATTAGGGGAAAACTAAATACCTACTACACATCCGTTGCTAACTTCTTTTTCAACTCGTTTAGTCGTTTATGTTCTCTAGTACGCACTTACATTAAGACAACGTAAAACGTCATAATACATACAGGGCGCCTCAAGGCTATGGAACATTACAAAAATTTAAAAATCATATAAAGTATGAAATAACAAAATTTATCCATACGTTACATCTTCGGACTTAAAAAGTACGATCATGTGTCCGTCTATCGCAAGCAACTGCGTTGGCTTCCAATACGGCAACGTCGCGTCGTGATACTAGAATTTTATGTCTCCTTTATAACATCCTGTACAATCCATCGGCCCCTCCCTATTTGCATGAAAGATTTTCTTTCGCTCATCCTCCGAATGCGCTATGCAGAGCACATAAGCGTACTTTCCTGAAGATGCCTACGCATAAGACTAATTAATTGTCATACTCCTTTTCTGTCCATGCAGTCAGATTGTGGAATGCACTTCCCCACGATATCCGCGAGTCTAAATCATTGCCTGTTTTTAGAAAAAGAGTCCGAGAACACTTCTTTTCTCAACTTTTAGTCGATTGTTAACAAAAGTAACATTACATTTTAGTATTATATGTATTTGTGTATGTATTTGTGTATGTATTTATTAGTATAATATATTTATTCGTATATATTTATATAAATATTTAGTAGTATATTATATTATGTTTCTTTTATTGTTAGTGTACGTACTAAAATTGTATTTTTATCCAACTCTCCAATCGTTAGGTCTGCTGGAAGAGATTTCTGTTGAAATAAGCCGTACCCTTGTACTTTTGTTTTCTTCTAAAATTTTATGTAATGTGATTTTTTTACTAGTGTGTACATAAATTGTTAAATAAATAAATAATAAATAAAAGTTTTCTTTCAGCAAAATACCCTAGCTACGATATTTGAGGTACTTTCCTTTGATGTTCCATTGTCTTGCTACACCCTGTACATTATGTCATGTTTTGTTTTAGAATCAGAAGACAACAAAGCACAATATCTAATTCTGATCTGGAAACAATAACTTAGGAATGCCGGATAGATGGGAATCTAAATCCTCTTTAACAAAGCCAAGGTGATAGTGATTGAATCGTTATTTTAATTTAAAAAATCCAACATGGTCAGTATAATACTAGCGTCAATTTCTTATATTTCACTTAGATACTTATTTGTTCAGTCAGGCGAGTATGCAGTACTTTTCTTTCAATAACGTCTAAATTATATTTGGTTAAACTCAATATAATTTAGACGTCTGAAGTTTTAACAAGTCATTTGTCCAAATAGAAAAGTCGCAAAAGAAGTAAAATACTTTTTGACAATATTAATCGAGTATTTTAAACCCGTAGAAAGAGCTTAACATAGGTCTTTCCAAAAGCGCGCTATGGAAAGAGCTATGTTAGGTGTTTCTCTGAGAGACCGGATCAGAAAAGAGGTTATCCGACGGAGAACTAAAATAACCGACATAGCTCACCGGATTAGCACGCTAAAGTGGCAGTGGGCTGGCCATATATGTCGAAGAACTGACAATCGTTGGGGTCCAAAGGTTCTCGAATGGAGGCCTCGTCAAGGCAAGCGTAGTGTGGGACGCCCCCCGGCACGTTGGGAAGACGATTTGCGGAAGACGGCTGGCAGGGACTGGATGCGCAGCGCTAGAGACCGAATTCGGTGGCGCGCGTTGGGAGACTAGCGCGGGCTGAGATGATGATGATGATGATGATTTTAAACCCGGCGCGGCGATTTGATGCCATTACCCTCTTAATACAATGCAGCATGAAAGCTTTAGCCAGCTTACATACATGAACTTAAATCTTTTTATGTAATGTGAATGCATTGGCAATATATTAGAAGATCTTATAAAAAAAAATGAAAATCCACCAAGAAAACTTGAAGAAGCTTACTTCAAAACAGTGATTAAATGAAAGCGTGCATAGAAAAGTTAATAATGTATGAGTTGTTTCGCTTAAGACAAATTAAATTATTTCATTACTAAAGATTTTGACTTGTTTTGAATTCAAACTATCGGATAATTTATCATAATTTGTCTATGATATTTTACTTAGATCATTTATCAAAATACAATGAAATGGGAAACGATAGTAGTCGTGATTGATATACGATTTCATACTATATTTGGAAATAATGAAAACTATTTCCAAATATAGTACAATTATTTGAGCTTGTTTGTTGTTTGTGAGCTTGTCGCACGTAAGTAATGATAAATGGTTTTAACAATACATACCAAAATAATACTTTAATGGTTTAAAATAATCAAACCTAAATAATATGTGTCCTAACAATAATTTCTTGTGGTTCGGTTCATTTTAAAGTGATATTTAAAATTTAACTTTTTTATACGAAACTAAACCCTCGTTTATAAAAACTCACAGCCTGATTAGACCAGTTGACCAGATGATCCAGCTGTGATTGTATTCTTAAAGTGTCTAAGTATTAACTGTTTTAAAGTCTTATTCCTGCATCACAATTGTGAGTCGCGGAATAGGCAAGGTAACTTAGTTATAGTAATTAGCGTATTCCTTTTTTTTTAAATATGTTATTTGTATCTCGGCAATCAGAACTCTAATTCATAGTGTTTGATGCAACCGAGGATAATTAACTAGTTTAATATAGTTGACATTGGTTGAGCAGTTTTTTCTAGTTACATCAATGGAGACTTGTACCTACCACACAAAAAGGATTCTGAGGAAAAGCACAAATCAGTTAAAAAAGCATCTGATTTTTAATGCTAATGGCAATGTTATAAATCGAATATTTGAACGTTTATGAACGTTTACATTTCCATATTAATATCTAGTTATTGTCTATGTGTTGTTTGTATTATAATCCTTTTTCTAATTGCAAAACATAAATATTATAAGCATCAAATACCTCAAGGAGTGTGAAAATGGAAACTTGTATTAAACTTGTATTTATACAAATGGAAACTTATGATCTATGTTAGAAATTATCTTCGTAACGATTTTGTGATAAATATTTTCCTCTTTTATGATAAATATATTGAAACATAATCCGGTAAAATACCATTTTATTTAACACTTAAAATACTTTAATACTGATTCATTATTACGAAACCCTGTCTACAGAGAACTAATATCAAAACTTGGGTTGTTGTAAATTCGTCATTAAGAGAATTCATAGAAAAAAGTAAGTGTTAATCCGTCACAGTGTTATTTTTTTTTTAAGTTAATTCGTCACGATAGTTTTTTGTGTACAAAGAGCAGAAAAATCAAATAACAAAGAAATTAAAACATTCGATATTGATTTTACGTGAACACAGCGATATTTATAATTTAACCCTATACCTAGGTATATAAAATTTACAGATTCACTTAATCGATTGATTTTTCGTAACGTAATAATTATTTTAAAAAATGAGTTAAACATAAAGTTGTAGCGCCAATCGTACTTATAGAAATTTCATCAAAATGTTTCATTTAGGGTGGATATTTGGCTTGGTTTCTTTAAAAAGTGTTGAAAATAAATACATATAAGTATTCATAACTCCCAAACAAATAGCTTTGTTTGGCACATATCGACCTTGGTTGAGAAAGCAGTTTTAGTTTCTTCTCCTCCAATGAAAATGTGCTCTGAGTTGTGATTAGATTACCAACGTTATCTCCCATGATTGCTTTCCTAAGTTCACCCATAATGCGCTTTTAAATTCGCTGATCTAACGTCAGAACAACATGCAGTCGATGAATTAAACAGGCATTAACTCCACAAACATTGGCTCTGCGTGATTTGGTGTCATTGCGTACTTGATTAACCTTTAAGAATAACCTTTAACCATTAACATTTTCGTAGAAATTTGAGATGAAATAGGTATTATGTATAAATAGGTCAACTGTTCACATTTCAGTGGTTACCCAAATGTGGTAAACACATGAATATTAATTTTAGAAGTTAATTTTAAACCTTAACAAAGAAAACCTAAAAGTTAATTCTGCCCAACTCAGTTGCAGTAGCAAATTTTTGCTATTCATCTCGATATTGTCAAGTAAAAGCTAAAAAAACATCTATAAAATTTTCTAGGAAGTATCCAACATTTTATGAACATTCCGTACACAGACCAGTTGAAATTTGTTACTTTTATACAGTTTAAACGGGTCTGTGTTTCTATCTTCAACACGCGGTTATTTGTTATTTGTTGCGAAGTCTGAAAAAATATGAGAAAATTACAGACTGAGAAGAACTTGGTCATAAGTTAGAACTTAGGGCTCAAAACTTTAGAATCCCTTAAAATAGCTTATATTCACTATGACCAACGTAAAATATAAAATAAGCATTATAATGAGATACGCATCACGTGTAAATGGTTTCTATACATGCATGTTTAATTTTCCTTTGCTAAAATCATTGTGGTTCATTATAGAACTGTACCATAACTAATGCTAATGAGAGGATAGCTTTGTCAAACAGAACATATGGTTTTATATAAAATTATTTATATATGTATTATTTATTTATACTTTATTATTGCAGTAGAAAACTTATAAAAAACAAAGAACATATAGAATGTCTGTATTTTTGTGAAAGCGGGTGCCCGCTTTAAATGTTTTACGTGTGACACCTTTGTACTAATTTTTCTTTATTCTTGTTTTCTTTTTTTTTCTATTGTGTAAAACTAACTGTGTTAGTTATGTAACTGGGCACTGTCCGTATAACTAACAATAAATAAATAAATAGATGGGCACATCAGGCGGCCTTATATTATTGTTCATTGAAAATTCGTTGATGTACGTATGTTATTAACTTAAAAAAAGAATTGGATAATTCAAAATAAAAAAATAATTAATTAAAGTTATGGCAATTGCTGAGAGCGGGGTTTTTCGACAACCATTTTATTATATTGGTAGATTACAAAGGATTTTGAACAATTAGAATTATTCGAGTTTTACATCGCGGATAATGCATTAACCGATTTTAATTGGAAGTTTCGTAGGTTCACGTTTACACATAGTTTGAAGACGTGAGAGCGCCTGTTTCTTATGTAATTTCCTGAGTATATGAAACTTCTCAGTCAGAGGAAGTTGGTAGATTGTGCTAGCATGAAAATTATCATTTCAAAAGTTGGCAGTTGGCAAATCACATAAGTTATTATGAAATGTTAAATTATATATTTTGGTAGCTGTTTTACAAGAAGCTTAAGGTGATTTGAAATATAACGTTTTGTACTACATTGGTTGAAAAGTTCGCGGCCTGGCCATTAAAAAAAAAAACTTTTGTTATTTTTTCTGCCGTCATTTTGAACTGTCATTATTCAATTGTCAGCCCGCGAATTTTCAATTTGATATCTTGTTTAAATAAAATTTTACGAACAATATAAATACGTGTGTAGAACAAATTTTCACTAATGGAGAAATTTGAACAACGTGCTGTGATTAAATATTTGTTTAAAAAAAGATTAACACCAAAGGAGATCCATGATGACATGCAAACAACATTAGGAGAATCTGCCCCGTCTTATACCACTGTGAAAAAATGGGTTGCAGAATTTAAACGTGGACGAGAGAACATCGAAGATGACCCTCGCTCCGGCAGGCCAATGACGTCTACGACCGAAGAAAACATCAATAAAGTGTGTGATCTCATATTGAAAGACCGTAGATTGACTATCAGAGAAATTGCAGACACTATAGGCTTCTCATATGAACGAACGCAAAACATCATTGTCCATGAACTCGGCTTTTCTAAGGTTTCGGCTAGGTGGGTCCCCAGATTGCTTTCAGTAAAGCAAAAGCGAATTCGACTCACGATTTCTCGCGACTGTTTGGAGATGTTCGAGGCTGATCCACAAGGTTTTCTTGACAGATTTGTGACAATGGATGAAACCTGGGTTCACCACTATACCCCAGAATCAAAACAACAATCCAAACAATGGAAAAAATCAGGTGAACCAACTCCGAAAAAAGCAAAGGCAATTCTATCGGCTGGCAAGGTGATGGCATCGGTTTTTTGGGATGCTAAGGGTGTCATTATGGTGGACTACCTTCCAAAAGGCGAAACAATAAACTCTGCGTACTATAGCACTCTTCTGCGTCGTTTACGTGAAGAAATTAAACAGAAACGCCCAGGATTACTGAGAAAGAAAGTGTTGTTTCACCAGGACAACGCTCGAGTCCACACGTCTGTCGAGTCTATGGCTCAAATTCGTGATTGTGGTTTCGAATTGTTGCCACATCCAGCTTATTCTCCTGATTTGGCACCTTCGGACTTTCATCTGTTTCCAAACCTGAAAAAACACCTCGGTGGGCAGAAATTTTTAACGAATGAAGAGGTCGAAGCCGCTGTTAACCTGTATTTTGAAGACCTTGAGGAATCTTTTTTTAAAACAGGTATGGAAGCTCTGGAAAGCAGATGGAAGAAGTGCATAGAGCTAAATGGAGATTACGTCGAAAAATAAAAATATTTTTGTATGTACTTTATTCTGTTTTCTTGACTAGGCCGCGAACTTTTTAATCCACCCTCGTATGAAGAATTGATGTAGGTTGCAAAAAAGTAGTTGATAATAGAAATGGTATTTGCTGCATTAAATCATATTACCCAAATGGAAGGTTTTATATTGCATAATTGGCTTCTTTTTTTTCAGTGGTGAAAACGTGAGTGTTTAAATCATAAAACTGTAACTCTAACAAAAATAAACTCCTTAAGAGACCTTAACTCGTGCTTGGACCCGCATTGTTTCACATACCATTAAAAATCATAACGATAAATCTTGATAAAAAACTAAATATCAAAAAACATAATCATTGAAAATCATAATGTCTATATTCATACATTTTATACCAATAGATTCATTAACATTACGAGAAAAAGATAATGCGACAAGAACGGTTACCGCCCCGGACGACTTAGTAGGAATGGTTAGGTGACACGACGAGCGTAGTGAGGAGGAGCAGTTAGGTTTGCATATAGCTCACACGTGCGCGAGCCCAGCGAGCTCAGAGAGCGGTGCCGCGGCGGGGGCCGGCGGAGCGCCATAAGACCTAGAGCATAGTCAAGCGATACTCATTAAGATAACAAATTTTATCATTTAAACATAAATTATGATAATATTGTCTGTTATAAAGTAAGATATTCTGAACAACGACGTTATGAGTTGAAGTATGATCTTTGTAACAACATTATTAATAAAAGTAATATTATGATCATTGTTATGAAAAAAACAGAGTTGAAAATAAAAATTATAAATGTAGACTGGTTCAAAGAAGTAACATTATTAATAAAAATTATGACCTCTAACTGTTATGAGCTCCGATGGTACGAATAAAAATGTATGAATAAAAAAGTATAGAAAATAAATTAGTGAAGAGTGATTATGACCACAAATCGGTAGTAACACAAAGAATAGAATTTAGATTTTTTTTTATGTGAACCCCTCTTGCTTCCATGAGAGGGATACTTTGTGACTTAAAATTGAAAATTAATCCTTCCATGCTGGACTGGGAGCGAGAAAAAAAAAGTATAGAATGTACCAGCTGCTTCTATTCCCGGCTATACTGTACAAGTCAGTTAAGGGACAGAGGTTTAATTGACATTTTTGTGGGTGACAGGCTGACTCCTGTCACTGCAATAGTCTCTTTTCATCATAATAATTCCTCCAAACGTGTCAAACGTGACATCAGATGGTTTTATAGCCTCTGGTGTTCTGCCTACCCCATTACAGGATACAGGCGTGAAGTTATGTATGTATTTAAGTAAAATTAAATGCAATTTGCTTATGGTTTGGTAAGTTTTCAAAACATGATGCTCAACATAATATGTGAAACAAATTTAAACTTGTGTAGTTCCTTTTCAGAATTAGCAATCTTAGTCCCTTTTGCTGACAGAAGTCAACGAGCCAAGACTTTGCTGCTGTTTATCATATTAATTAGATGATTGCATTACAGTATAACAGGTATATACCAATAACCATCATCATCATCATATCTTCGACCTCATCGTCACTTACCATCAGGTGAGATTGAGGTCAAACGCGGGTTTAGTCACTTATAAAAAAAAAAACCAAATGATCTGACATCTCTTTTGCCTTATCAATAGTTAGCAGATGAAAGAATCTTAAGGTGTTGCCTTGGTTGTATCAAATATCAAAAGACATCGCGGGAAAGCGTTCTGTGAAAACGTTTTGTCTTTTCTCTTCATCAAATTTTTTTTGAGTTGTTTTGTTCATAGGAATACCAATTTCAGTACGGAAAGGGATTTTTAGAAAAAAGTCAACACATTTTTCAAAGAAGTCCCAAACGTTGGATCAAACGTTGGTTGGTCAAAGTCAAAGTCAAAGTCAAAAGAATCTTTATTTCGTAAGTATTTGAATACATTTGAAATAAGTCATAAAATTTACAAATTGAACTGAATCTACCGCCACTTCGGAAAGTCGATCTGTTGAGAAGAAGTGGCAAGAAACTCAACAGCAATCATCTTTTAAAAATACACAATAACAATTAACAATCTTCTTGCATCCGGATAACTTATAGTAAAACTTTATATAACACTTATCCTTAAATCTATCGAAGGGTTAATCTTAAATATTTTGGAATTATATTATAAAAGCGTACACATATTGACCCATGAACGAGTTGGTGATCTTCTGGAGTTTACTATTATATTTATACAATAGGCAATCAAATATTAGACAGAAACATAAGACATAGATATAGAGGTAAAGATAGAAGTAGATAGATGTAGCGATAGAGGTGAGAGATAATAAAGATAATGTGCATGGAGATGGGAATAGTCGTGGAAAGAGACGGGACACAAACACGGACGTGGACATGGAGATGGGGAAGTCAGAGTCAAATTCAAAAAAGTAACATAGTCATAAAGTCTTCAGCAAAACGACCTGGCACCGCTAGCAGCACCCGTTCACGAGTATAACGCAAGCACCAGCCATCACCCTCCTCAACCATATTTTAGGGAAGAGGGTGACCCGACACCCGACGCTACCGCTAGCCATGCCGCCTGAGGGAGCATGACGTTCTTGCTGTTGTATGGATTGGAAGGAGATGGAGATGGCGTTGGATAAGAAGGAGATGGAGATGGAGTTGGAGTTGGAGATGGAGTTGGAGATGGAGTTGGAGATGGAGTTGAAGGTGGAGATTGAGCACTTTAGAAAAACAATTACAACCAAGGACTTTTATCGTCCATATATTCAGATATTGTATAAAAGCCTTTATTACACAATTTTTGTTTAATAGTTTCTTTAAATTTATCAAGTGGTAAGTCTTGAATATTTGTGGGAACCTTATTATAAAAACGTATGCATTGACCCATAAATGAGTTAGTGACTTTATGAAGTCTACTATCATAGCCGGCTAGCTTGTACTTATTTCTAGTATTAATATTATGCAAGTCACATTTTCTACGGAACATGTTTAAGTTCTTTTTTACGAACATAAGATTTTCAAAGATATATTGTGATGCAAACGTAAGAATATTTATTTCTTTAAACTTATTTCTTAATGTCGCTCTGGAATTAAGTTTGTAGATTGCGCGAATAGCCCGTTTCTGCAGCACAAAGATGGTTTTAATATCGGCAGCATTTCCCCACAGGAGAATGCCGTATGTCATTAAGCTATGAAAATAACCAAAATAAACCAACCGCGCAGTAGCTTCATTAGAGATATTTCGCATCTTTTTGACGGCATATGCTGCAGAACTAAGTCTCTTCGCCAACCTTTCTATATGTGGACCCCACTGTAGTTGTGCATCTAGGGTTATGCCAAGGAACACTGTTGAATTTACAGGTCTCAATTCTTGTCCCTTTACAATTAAGTTAGTATCAACATACCGGACATTAGGCAATGAGAATTTTAAAAATTTTGTTTTAGTTTCATTGAGGAGTAGGTTATTGGCTGAAAACCATTTCTCCACAGTTTCAATACAACTGTTTACTTCAAAGCAGTGCTTCAATTGCCTACTCACTTTAAATAGAAAAGAGGTATCATCAGCAAACAATATGACCTCACACTTGTCTTTTACCACAAATGGCAAATCATTTATATAAACTAAGAATAAGAAAGGCCCAAGAATCGAGCCCTGGGGCACTCCCATATGAACTGCTGATCCCGATGATCTCTTTCCATTAATATCAACTCTTTGAATTCTATTGCATAAATAGGATTTCATAAAATCAAGTGCCCTATCATTGATTCCATAGTGGTGTAGCTTCATGAGGAGTGTATCGTAGTGAACACAGTCAAAAGCCTTGGACAGATCACAAAAGACACCGAAGGCATCACGTGACTCCTCCCAGGCATCAAATATATGTTTGATAAGCTCAACACTGGCATCAGTTGTTGAGCGACCCCGTGTGAAACCGAACTGATTTGGATTCATCAAATTATTGCTGTAGAAGTGTACCACTAGTTGGTTTAAAATAAGCTTTTCAAAAATTTTACTAAGTGTTGGTAATATAGAGATTGGTCTAAAGTTACTGGGGTCGATTATGCTTCCAGCTTTAAATACAGGAATAATTTTACTAAGTTTCATTAAATCAGGAAACACACCACTATCAACACAATTATTAAATATACTAGCTAAATTAGGTGTAATAATATCAATGATGGATTGGATGATTTTAACGGAAATGCCATCCAAATCAGCAGTGTTTTTAACTGTAATACTATTAAAAGCTTTCAATACCTCACTTTCAGTAACATGCCTGAAAGTAAAGGTGGTTTTGCACTTATTTACATTTTTTTCAAGAAAAGACTGTGCAATTTTGACTGATGAATTTAATGTCTTGGTGGTCGAAACTGGAATGTCTGCAAAGAATTTTTCAAAAGCTTCAGCAACTTCTGTATCTGATGTCAACAGTCGATCACCAATTTTCAGTTTATATTCCGCGTTTCTAATGTTTGACTTTCCAGTTTCGCTGTTTATAATTTGCCAAGTAGTTTTAGGTATATTTACACTATTTTGAATTTTATTATTAATAAAATTTGATTTTGCAATACTACACACACTTTTGAACATTTTAGAGTATTTTTTAACATATTCCTTAAAGGTTTCACTATGATTATATGATTTTTCATCATATAATTCATATAATCTGTCTCTGCTTTTGAATATTCCTACTGTTGCCCAGTCACTAAACTTAAATGAGTTATCATTTATTTTAATTGTTTTAGATTTAAATACTGTATCATACTCACATTTAATTAAATTAAAAATACAATTATATTCCTTAACAGGATCATCATAACATTTAAGTTCCCACAACTTATCTAAGACATTACTTCTGAATCTCTCCAGCCGACCCTCGTTCATGGGTACAAACTTAATCTCTCTTCTTAATGCCTTGTTTGTGTTAATGTCAAAAGATGCTAATTGTCCACTGTGATCCGATTTTAATTTATTAAATATGTATTGACTGTTGGGTGATGCATCTGTGAAAATGTTATCAATACATGTAGCTGAAGTGGCTGTAACTCGTGTAGGCTCTAAAAAGAGATTTTTAAGTCCATAACAAAGAAACAAATTTGTTACCCTTTTACTCAGCGATGATTGTATTAGTAAGTCAATATTAAAATCACCACAAACAATGATATTTTTTTTAGTATCACTAAGTTTCAGTAAAGCTTCCTCCATAATTTTTTCAAACAAATCATAGGATGAAGCCGGCCGCCTGTATACGCTTATTATAATAACTTTCCCTAGCTCAATACATGCCATTTCAATGGTTTGCTCAACAGAAAGACTAATAATATCCATTCGTTCTTTAAATTTCATTCCTTTGTGTGTAATAATCAAGGAACCGCCACAATTTGCCTGGCTTCTACTGTATGAACTAGCTATTTGATGATTATTGAATGAAAATATCATTTGATGGTCTTTTAGCCAGTGCTCCGTTACACATAAAATATCTATATTTTCTTGATTCATGAAAAGTTCAATTTGTAAATCCTTACCCAGCATGCCTTCAATATTTTGGTGAGCTACATTTATTACATTTTTACTACATTTTAATTTTGCAGCTGGGGCATATGTGCTAATAACATTTTGATTATAGCTAGAAGTCTTATTATCTATTGTCATTGCCTCTAGTTTAAATTAACTAGACTAGTCCTAATACTACTACTTGGAATGTTATATTCCAACGGTTTTACAAATATAAGTGGCTGCTCAATAGAAGCAGAGGTTTCAGTCAAGATGACTGGTAAATCATTACTAATAATATATGATAGCGAAATTGCTATTTGTCTTATATAATAATTGTACAAATTGTACTTATCATGCTTAAAATAAAAAGGTTTACTAACTATAATGTTAGTATCGATCATATGAAATTTATCACTATGCCTACATGTCATAGTGTGTAATATTTTATTCAGATGGTGCCTTATATTGTTTTCTTGCTCTGAGAAAGAGTGGCTAAAAGGTAATGCAAATAAAATTATTCTACATATATTTTTCTTTTCATGTAATTTGGAAAAACTGTGAATCATGTCTTTTTTATTAGCATGATCCCGTCTGCCAACTAAAATGACCAAGACTGTTTTGACTTTAAAGTCAGTCACAAAAACTTTATTCAATATATCACAATATGAAGCACCAGGGAAACAATTATTTATTATTGGCTGCTTTACATATTTACTTACTTGGAAGCCCATTTTTTTCCCAAGTTCATCGCTGTACATAACTACTTCTGGTTGACTTATCTTATTATTACATAAATAAGATGGCTTTGGTTGTATAGGCAATACATTATCCTCTATAACACAAGGCATCTGGGACTGGGACTGGCATGGCTCGGGCTGTGAACAACTTAATACACTTTGTTCACAATTATTTTGGGAAGTCAAATACTCAAATTGATTCAGATTATGTTTAGATAGTTCAAGTAAGCTGTCCATGGCTAAAGTGTGTTCTTTTATCTCTTTCTGAGCAACCTCATATTTATTAGTTAAACTATTAAGTTGCTCATAAAGCCTGTTTATTTCCAGCTCAAGGTGCCTTGTGTCACTTTCATAAGTTAACCTATTTTGCTCCAATTCAGAACTACATGATTTAAACTTACTTAATAAATTTAAACGTTCTTTTCTATAATGGATATTTTTACATGAGAAAATTTTATTCTTACTAATATTTTTATTTTTATTATTGGCCTTTATACATTGCTTACTTTTGTTTGATTTAGTCCTACTTTTATTACAGTTAAGTTTATTGTTAGTGCTTGTAGTAGGACTAACCGGCAACTCTGCATCAATCGAGCAATCACTGGTAAGGTCGATAGTGGTGGAAGTATTTTTACATATAGATACCATTGAGGGGGCAGATTCAACCAACTCCTCAAATAGAGACTGAGATTGTGCTGACCTGGATTCATTAATTTTAGATTCTAAGGAAGTTATTTGTGAAAAGGAATCACATAATTGGACTTTCAAATGTTTGTTATGCCTAATAACATCTTCTAATATATTACTTTTACCATCAAACTCATTTATTATCCTTTGCAGTTGGTCTCTTTGCTCAACAACTTCTAGAAATTGAATATGAATTTTTGATAGTTCAAGTTTTAACTGTTTATTTGTGTTGAGTACACTGATAAACTCTTTTTCCGCATCATTTCTCTCATCCAGCAACTGCTCACACATAGACTTTGATAATTTAAGCTCCTGTAGAGTCAGATGAAGTTTGTCTTCCAGCTGACGAACAGCAGCCTGGCGAGTCATCATTTTTGATACCGAGTTAGTTCTTGAATAGAAAATACAACGATTGTTTTTTCCGAATGAATCAAGTGAGCAGTTACTTGAAGTTGAGGTTATGGAATTGGAACAAAAAAAGGTTTACACAGTAATTTTACTATTGCTAACTACAGCCAAATCAATTTCACTATATTATAAAGTAATTTCAATACTCACAAATTACTTTTCTTTGTTAAATCTAAGTCCAAAAAGTGTAACGGTCGGGTTCAAATCACTATTTAGAAACAGTTATGTTTTTCACAATATGTTCAAACAATTGAGAATTTGTTAAATATACACAATATTTCAGCGATTTACTTAGTTTTATACAAATAAAAGACCTTTGATTGGTATACAATTCCTAAAAACTGCTTTTGTTGCTGTTTTCAAAAACAGCTGTAGAAGACAAAGAGAAAACTGATTTCACTTTTTTACTTATTTGTGCACTTATAAACTCTGGAAATGATATCACTGAATAATTATCACTTAACTTATGTTTATTTTCACAAATTTCGATATTAAGGACGCTTAAAACTTATTTATAAAAATATTATTTACGGAGCAAATGTTTATGTTGCACAGAGTATAACCAGAACGTTGGTTCAAAGTTGTTATGGATAAGGAAATCTGTTGGGACTGTTTGTTATACAGAGTTTGTAAAGAATATGATGACGTTAGTATTAAAATTTGATATTTTGAGAGTAATTTAGTTTTAAAAAATAAATTGTAGGTACTTACAATATAATAATAAATGCCTAAAAATTTAATTAAATTTTTATGCAAAAAACATCAGAATTGATGACCATCGTTATTTTGATGACTTAATGTTTGACTTTTGACCACGTCGGGATTGTCCAGGGTTGACTATAATAGCTGACCAGGTTTATGGCGCTTCGCCGGCCGCTGCCGCGGCACCGCTCGCTTCGCTCGCTCGGCTCCCGCACGTGTGTTACTATATGCAACCTAGCATGCTCCTCCTCGCTGCGCTCGTCTTCGCACCTTACCGTACCGACTCCGCCTTCCGGTGCGGGAGCCCTTCTCGTAGCTTATCTCTTTCATCGCAATGTTTATCAAACAAAGATATACCTACTTTTCTTCTTGACAAAAGCTTATCTATTTGAGTGAATATGTATTATACAGTACTAGGTTTTGTCTTTGCATTTCTTTGAAAATTACAAGAGCAAAAGCTAATCCATTTCAGTAAATTTTTTTACTGAGTTCGATTAGGTATTGTCGAGTAATATGCATAAACAAAAGCTCCTCTATTAAAGTCTGACTCGTGACTCAAATAGCCTTTGTATATTCGCTGCCCGGGGATGAAGAGTGAGCGCGCGCCGCTCTCACAAACAACACAAGGTGTCACTGCAAACCTCGGCCCCTATTCTGTTATTACCACGTGTTAACATAATGTGCTGATTTCAGTAACTTACCACAGAATTAAACTTTAATGTAGGTACCTACAGAAATATCCAAGTGAAACTAAAACAAAAATCACAATTAATAAAATATTTTACCAAGTAAAGAATATGAATGTGTTACAATGTCACCTACACTTACAAACTAAAACATAGAAAGCCTTATAAAAATAAGCATTTCTATTGCAAATATTAAAATAAAATCAAATAACATTTCAGTTTCCTTATTACATAATTTCTGAAGGGCTTTTAGCACAGTTATTACAATTCCTTGTATCTTACTCGTGGATTCAATTACTTATATTAAGCCAATAAAACTAAAGAGGCTTAAAAAGTCCTTGTGAAAAGATATTTCATTTCCAAGTGCACATAATATCTTTGTGTCTTCAATTAGTAGTTGTTATGAAACTAAATTTTACTTGTGGAACTGTATAATCGCGTTATTGTACGTGGCGCGTGTCACTATTCTATTTATTTCTGCCGCCAAACAGCTTTTCTGAGTTCTGGGCATAAATGCACTTAAGCGTAAAATACGTGTTACTTAATGTTAAAAGGTAAACAGAATATCCCTACCGCCTCTGGATCATCGAGTGCGAATCTTCGATCTCATCTTCAATTAACATCTGGTGAGAAGGAGGTCAAACGCCGGTTCTAAAACAGACAAAATAATTAACGTACGTACGTACATAAATTCTATGTTTCTTATAATTTGCATTGTACGATTTAAAAAAAAAGTTATATCCCTCGGGAATTCCTTATTCGGGAATTCCTTTATAACAAAACCAGTCTCTTTTTGAAGAACTTTTATGCCAAGTATCATATCCGTGCACTCAAGAAATAAGATTTTTCATACAAACTAAAAAGTCCAATAATTCCCATTCCCGTAGGAATTTCGGGAATTCCTTCCTTAGTGCACCCCTACATCCCCTCAATTCAATTCAATTCAATTTTTGGGTTGAGTGGCAATACATCCCCTCAAAAATATTTGTTCCAAATTTCAGCTCTCTACGCCAGTTACGGCTGTACGTTGTCTGTCAGTTACTCAGTCACTCAGTCAGTAACAGTCAGATGTATAACATACGGCATTTTTTTGATATTTTTCGAAGAGCTTACGCTTGAGTATCACTACCCGGCACTAGGTAGTAAATCCAATCACCTGACTGGCGAAGACTTGACAAATAGCCTTCCGCAATCCGCCTATCCTACCTCTTCTATTATTTACGTTGACATCTTCCTACACTAGCCATTCTCAATTAAATACTTTGTCTACATATTTTGATTATTTGATCTATTTGATTATTTACGCTTTATCAAAACAAGTAGATTATAAACAGGAAATATAATTTGTAACGCCAGGAGGGCCTTGATCTTCTCACAATATCAATTTAAGCAGAAATATAATGAAACAACTAAGATTATTTCTAATTTAAGCGATCCGTCGAAAACTACGGTGCGCTGGTCACTCTCGTCAACCACAAGATAGCTCCCCGCTCCCATAGACACGACGTTCCGCCAGAGCGACTGACCAATCAAAACCATCAGTCACTCTATTTTATCTCTATGATTTATCTTATCTATGGCTTTCTCTATGAACGCGCCGACACGGCCAGACTGATATGCGACCGTCCTCGGGCGCTAAAAGTTGGTAATCTGCAACAAACAGTTCAGAATCCTCTATACGCTCGTTCATCCTGACATATCGATAGCATCTAGTCAGAACTTGTGAAGCCAAACCAAATGGATGTCACATTCTGAACTAGGATCGACTTCTCAAACCATCTAGTGAGGGCCGATGAATCCGCACATATGGATATCATCTCCTCCACTAAGATAAACCACATAAAACCATCTAGTGAGGCCTGATGAATCCGCACATATGGATGTCATCTCCTCCACTAGGATAAACCACATAAAACCATCTAGTGTGGCCTGATGAATCCGACACTATGGATGTCATCTCCTCCACTAGGATAAACTTGCTATATCAAACGCAATTTAAAAGTAAGATTAAGCGTTGACGTACCTTGAAGTCTACCAACCCGTTCAGGGTGGTCCCCACCACCTATGCACACGAGGGCTTAGGTCTTTTCTTGATTTAGGTGCTTTGGGGGACGTGACTATTAGACAAGCCAATCCTCAGTAGGATGTGACCCGGACGACGCATTTTCGTCTTACCGACATCGACATCAAAGACAAGCCACTCCTTGACTTGGACGACATTACGTCTGATGCCTCATAGACAAGCAAGCCCTACGGAAGGGTCTAACTCGGACGACAACTTACGTCTAAACTACATTGACAAGCCAACTCAGTTCGACTCGGACGACAAAATTCGTCTTACCATCATCTGCAAAACATCTAGAACAAGTCAGTCAACTTACAGGACTCTGACTCGGACGACGTCATTCGTCTTACCATCATCTGCAAAACATCCAGAACAAGTCAGTCAACTTAAAGGACTCTGAATCGGACGACATCATTCGTCTTACCATCATTGACAAGCTATCACTAGTAGACGTAATCTTACTGTCGTACAACTATAACTGTCTCAGAATCAAAAAGCGTGTGTCCTTTCGACCACTCATGAACCGGACGACACCTTTTTTAATCACTTAACAAACAATGCAGTCTTTATCGGCATGTCCTATCTTTAGGATCACACATCATCAATTTGGATCGGACGGGTGAGTCCTTTCGACCAGCCACACGTGCATGGCCCGGACGACACTGTCCTTTTGACCAAATGAACAATTAAGGTTGGACCGGATGAATGTGTCCCTTCAACCAGCCGCTATCAGCTGCATGGCCCGGACGACATTATCCCTTCGACCACCTTCCACACACGACATTACCCGATGACTCTTCTCACTCAATGTGCCAACACAGTTAAATAGACTTCATGCAAACAATGCTTACAGATAACACCTACCTATAATAACAGGGTCCGCAAGGCAAGAGCCTGGTACTACATGAAATGTCAAGAGTTTTATAAAATTTCCAAGATTAACCTCACTCGAAATCTGTGACGTAGATTTTATTTCATCACCGCCAATGCCCGTAAGATACACAATATCATTGTGCACAGTACCTGGGAACTTACTAGAAAAGCTCTCTTTTATCAACGAGCAAGACGATCAGCTATCAAACAAAATGGAACAGACTCACCGGAAGACGTTTCCACAGCGCCCCTGGAAGGGCGGTGATCGCAATGATGAACCTCCCTGACCGTAGCCCCGTCTACTGCATTCCCTCTCTGTGGGCAGCTAATTGCGACATGCCCCCTTTATCCGCACGAACAACAGGATACAGACGATCGACTCTCCGTCGCACGTGATGAACTCGGCCAAGTGTCTTGCATTTTAAATCCCGACTCGTCTCGACGCTTCCGGCATTCGGCGAAACGACGTCCCGTGATACCATAGAAGTTACATCTGCCACCAAATCTTTCATCATTCCGGAATCGCTTGGATTCAGGTTTATTGCTCTCAGCACTGTCTGACCGGCGTTTTAGAGAAACACGTCCCAGTATTTGAAATAATTGGATACGAGTCGTGATGTTATAAGCACTGAGTTCGCGACTGCTTCCTCAGGCATAAAATCTTTAGGTATTTTTTTGATTAAATTCCATAATCTAAGGGCAGCTTCCGATGCAGATTCTTTGCCAAGTTGAAATCGTAAAATTTCATCAAAACAATCTTGGAATAATTTTGGTTTCGAAAACTTTGCAAGAAGTGCTTGTTTAACAACGCTCGAATTCATTTAAGTTTAATTTAGTGATACTCGCAGAAGCTCGACCTTTTAAAGTACTGGTAAGAGCCATGAGTAGGTCTATTCCATCCAAATATTTCTTCTCTACGATAGCTTCGGTTATTTTGCACCAACGCTCTATATCAGCGTCTGGATCTTCAGGATCAAACGGTAGCGATTGCGTAGTATGACTAATACTCCCGGTTGGTGTGGGCTGTGCCGCAAGGATTCGAGACAATAGCTTCTCCATATTGCTGAATAATTTTTAGGCGTCTCTTTCTATGGTTTGGTTCTCGTTTTGTGCTCCAGGTAATCCCACTTCTGATGTAACGCCAGGAGGGCCTTGATCTTCTCACAATATCAATTTAAGCAGAAATATAATGAAACAACTAAGATTATTTCTAATTTAAGCGATCCGTCGAAAACTACGGTGCGCTGGTCACCACCTTATTAGTCTGTGCTGGTCACTCTCGTCCATAGATGAATATAAGTACTAAAGTATAGATGACCGTCTCGCGGTTTTTGCACTTTAGCGCCATACAGTAGCCACTCTAGGAACCTTTTTGACCAAACAGCCCTAGAATGCAGCCCGGCCGTACCGCGCCACTTTCAAATTTTCAGAAATTCTTACTAAAAATTAATTATTTCACAATTTATGTACACACTTATAAAAAAAATACATTTAATAAACTTAGCAAAAAAGATTTGTACAAAGGTACAGCTTATTTCTATAGAAATATCTTCCAGCAGACCTGAAGAATGGAGAATTTGATAAAAAATACAATTTCAGTATGTACACTAAATATAACAAACATAAATAATATTATATTATATACATAACTTAATATATATATTTAAACACAATAAAATACTATACATAAACATAGATGAATATATAACAGATAATACATACTTATATAAAGACAATATATAATATATAACCACATGAAAATGAATCTTATTACTATTGCGCAATTATAATTTGATTCGAGTAACGAATAAAAAATTTAAACTGCGCAATGCTAATAAGTTGAAATAAACTGCACAAAGCATGATGCTATGGGAATTGGGAGTAATAAAAAATATGCATCTCAGACAAATATTTATTTTTCCTTAATTATGTTTATATTTGTGTTTGATATAATAATTGTAGGCCAAAGATTTGTTCGGGTCGTCTTCTTCAAACTCAATACTTTTGCCATATAAATTGTTCACCTCCTTGCACCAGTCATTCAAAATCAATACAATTCCTTTTCTTAACTCACTATCTCACTAGAAAGTCAGTATCCTATGTAAAAATATCACTTCACAAAAGTAAAATCTTCAATTCGAGGTCGTAAAAACGCGAGGAGTGAACACTTTACTCAACGTGCTTTGTAGAAAACACTAATAAAAGAATTCAGCGACACAGAAAAATAAGCAAATGAAACGAGCGCAAACACTTGATTGGTTGAATACCATACTATAGATACGTTGCCTGGTGTTATAGATATATCGATATCGAACGCAGCAAAAAATACAAAAAGTTCCAGTAATGCCCGGCGCGTAGCGCTAGTAGTAATAGAATTTTAGTATTTGTAGGGAAGACAAACTAGCATGCTCTCGTCAACCACAAGATAGCTCCCCGCTCCCATAGACACGACGTTCCGCCAGAGCGACTGACCAATCAAAACCATCAGTCACTCTATTTTATCTCTATGATTTATCTTATCTATGGCTTTCTCTATGAACGCGCCGACAAATTTATGTACATGCTGTATATATTACATAAGGGCTTGTGTATTTTGCTTTCGCATGTAAATTAAAATTTAACAAATCATTTCATCATTTTAATAACTGCATTCAAAAACAAACTATAACCCAACGCATTATTACATCCTTAATGAAACATTTAAAATATAATTACAAAGTTCAGGAAACTTGTTTAAGAAACAAAGGAAGCGTGTTAAACTTTGGCTCGAGCTCCTAGATTTGATTACACGTTTTTTTACGCCTTATAGCTGACGAAAATATATTATGTAATATTAATACTTTTCTCAATTCATAATTTAAATAAAACACTTTTTATCGGATTTATCGCGTTTAATTCATATTTTACATTTTAACTCGACGTTTCGGTATCTTAGCAGACCCCGTGGTCACCAGCGACTGAGCAGTAGAACATCTATACATATAATAAAATGGTAGGAAAGTCAAAACTGTACATTGAATATTTTTTTAAAAGAATACTTGGGGTATGATCTACAATCGAAACAGAAACAAAAAATATAGTTTTTAGAATTTTTGTCTGTTTGTCTGTTTGTCTTTCCGGGATAAACTCAAAAAGTACTGCATGGATTTACTTCAAATTTGGCATGAAGATAGTTAAGAAGTCGGGTCAACATATAGGCTACATATTATCACGCTAGCAGTGTTATAATCGTAGGTGCGTTTGGTGCTGCATAGCGTTCACGCAGACGACGTCGCGGGCAGCAGCTAGTAAATTATACGCGATTAATCCGGTTAAAAGGTGTTTTATTTATATTATATTGTATTTTTTCGTTTAAATATATATTTAAGTCCTATCATAAAAAAAAAAAAAACAAGAACCAACATCTAAGCAAATAACCAATCAAGAACCAGCATCCTAGAATCAGATTCGATCCAGCAGGTAAATTGGGCTCCTTGTCAATATGTCATCTTCTTTTGTAAAGTGAAATGGAACGGCGAAAACCATCTTACTCCTAGTTAAAAGGGATCAAAGGGTAATTCTAAGCTGCCTCTTACTAATACTCTACTGACCTGTTATATAAATGACTCGCAATATTTCACGGTGCTTCTATCAGAGAAAAGGTCGTTCAAACAAAGGATTTTCTGCTCTTTTTGATTTTTATAGCTAAATTAGATTTGAAAAGGGTTATTAATTGATTGAAATCGATATATTATAAATTCATAATACAGTAAGTAGCCAGTAAGTCCAGTAATTATCGGTATTAGGTTTTACCTTAATTTTTTATAAAATATTCAACGTTTCAAATGTTTTACTTTAAAACTCATCAATATTTAATTTTCAATGTAAGCATGATTTTAAAATCACCTTTAATATAGCTAAATGGAAGAATCCTAAGTAATATTTTAACGAACATTTTCACAATTCTCACATGTGCAACATAATCCCTTGAGAGTTTCTCACTCCAGAGTTCCAGACTACATGTATGATGTTTTAATCATGGACATGTGTGCATTTATCCTGTAAACAGAAAATTAATTAATTTTTTATTTTGTTTCAAGAAGGGATTTGACGATCATTTTAATTAAAAAAACATACGGTACTGCTTCTACATGTTCAAATAATTCTCTGATTAGAAAATTACAAGTGGGATGAAAATGATGAGTGAATTTTGAAGTTATTGATTAGATTGTTGTTGTTGGACTTAACATGATAATTGTGTTTCCATAAGGTAATAGGACCAATAACCTAACATTTGCTTTTATAAACAAGATTCCATTGATAAAACTTGTAATTACAATAAAATCAAATTGGAATTTTGCAAAAAAATACTATGTTTCAGGTTATGTGTTTCCACTACAGACTGTGCGAGGATGTATAACGAAAAATGTGTTGATCTCTCGTGGAAATACTAATATCGTTAAACGCACCCTTTATCTCTAAGAAACCTCGTATATCTCGGATGAAAACGTAACCTCTATCAAAAAAAGTGTAACTGCTAAATGAACGTTTACCATCAAGATTCATGCAATCGATCGTGAACTTTGTAAGTAAACCCACTGGTTTTATGAACAAAATTTTAATGGATATCATAATTATTAGGTTCTCAAAATTATTATCAAAACACTTACAACGTCTGTTTCTAACTATGTACAAATACTTGCATGCTTCCTGAAATACCTAGGTATCAGTAATAAATTAACCTTTAGTCCGAACAGCCTCCATCTATCCTGAAGCCAACCGAATTGAACTTAGTTTACTTTTTATGTAAACCAACAAGCAAGTAGTAAATCGAACTTTATTGCCATATACATATACACGCTGAAGTGTCGAGTTCATGGTCAACCTATAATTTGTTATCAACAGTGTTGTTGATACTAAATTACGGTGTGAACTAAATGCAATTAGCAATTGTTATTGCAATAATAATAATGATGCTTTGCTTTTACTGACACAAAAATTATTAGGCCTCGAAGTTAGCTATAATAAACTTGTGCGAGGGAAAATAGGTCAACCTTACCTGGTACACCTAGACCCAAGCAATCTTAATAAATGAAAGGAAGGCTTAATAAATCAGATTGTGCCCGTTGAGTCACACAATTTTGTGTAATACTTTTTCTCAATGCCACAGGATTTTCTCCCTTTGAGTGACAGGTGTAACTGGACAAAACGCTATGTTACCTTTAAATAACACCTTCTTTTGTAAAATCTTGAAATACGGTAAATTCCAGGAAGTATTCGGTAAGGTTAGGTTGCATAAAGGCCAAACATACGCGAACCGAACGAGCGAAGCAAGCGGTGGTGCCGCGGCAGCGGCCTGTTAAGCACCAAAAACTCAGAAATACTTACATTTACCAACTCATATCAGTAAATCTTAGGTTTTACTGAACATTTTAGTATTTACAGTATTTTTACAAAAGAAGGTGTTACTGTACGGAAACAGCGTTTGTCACGAAGCAACGGCTCCCAGAAGGGGTCCGTCGCTCGCAGTTAGAAGAGTGTGCTGAAGAGAAAACAAGTTTATGAATAACACTTGAAACTTTAATATTTAAATAATAGTAAAGAAACACTTAGTTCACTATAAGTAAAAATTTAGTTTTAGAGGTTCGGAGGTAGCAGCCCTCGGCCGCAGTAGATGTCGTCGGAGACCGCGGCTCATAGCCGCGGTAGTGGCGGAGGCAGACACTAGCAGCCGCTAAGATAGCGGCAGGGAGCCCGCTCTCAGCGGCAGGGACGACAGTGAGGGAGCTGTGGAGAGCGCCGGGCAGCACAGGGCGCCTCAGGTGGAGGCAGGACGTCGCCGGGGAGGGCCGGCGGCTTTTTCCGCAGCCAAACCGATCAGCCGACCTTAGACCTTACGACACATAGGCCAGTATTTGAGTAAAAAGTTCCGGGTTCAGATATATTACATATATACGAAAAATTTATAATCTCTATCACAATTTACAAGAGCTATAAATAAATTAAAATCAATTCACTTTACATTTTTTTTTTGAAAATATAGATTTAATAAATTATGGATTCCTAAACTTATATTGTCAGGTGACATGAATGTAGCTTAACACCTAGGCTACACAACACCTCAGACGGAGATATGAAATAAACAATCAAACATAAAATATTTACAAAGTTTGGGAAACTACAAACTAAATATACAACTATATATATAAGGAAAAATATAAAACGAATCTGCTAAAGAGTAAGTAAGTATAACATTATACGTTTTGTTGAGTTACACCTGTAACTCAAAGAGGGATAAATGTGGCAATGAGTTCATTACTCTTTTTCTTGTTTAATTTTGCTACACAAAATTGTATGACTCGATGGAAACAAAGGAATAAATCCTAGCTGAGATTCTGATTAAAAAAATACACGAATTTTACCGAAACCGCATTCTGTGCTTTGTTTTGAAGAAATAACTTTTAAGCCATAAAACTAAACAATTTGAGCGTATAATTTATTTAATTATGGTGTACAATATAAATTACAGAGATACAAAACTAAAAAGAATATTTTATTATTAGGATTAACTTGTGTTGAATGGGAAAATTAGACATCTAATCAAACAGTTCGCACCTTTTGTGAGAAATAGGTTGTAATTACCCATATGTATGCTTGGAGAATTTAAACTTCAGGAGCCTATGCAAATAAAACCCTAATTTAAAATTCCAAGGCTATCCACAAACGTTGATTATAAAGGTTGTTTAAATAATGATTTTAATGGTGGAATTTAAATTCTAACACTTAAAGACTCATTTATAGACTAAAAGTAAAATACATACCATTATGAATTTGGTCTTCATAAAAAAATATTTATTTATTTCAAAAGAATAACTTGAGAACAAATATTTTATTTCCTTATTTCATTTATAAAAATGACAGGAAAATTCGATGGCCCCGAAGAATAAAATTGCAAACGAAAAACGACAACTTTTCAGGAAAAAATAAAAACGTTTGGTGTTCCAAAACTTAAGACACATAAAAAATAGACAGATATAATGTATAACCATATTAAAGGTAAAAAATATGCCTACAGATAATATATTATTTAAAAAAATATATATTATCTGTTTTCTACATATTCAAGAAAAAAAGTTTTATTTTATTTTGACTTGTTAACGGTATTGTGTCACTGGATGTTTATTCATGTCATAAATGAAGCATGAACTAGTGTAATGAAATGTTGCACGGTTATTCTACGTAAATATTATTTGTTATAAGCCGTGCTCTGGCCATCTACAGACTTATTCTGTAATATTTTGTTGCTTTTTCATGTTTGTAAAGATAAAGGCCCGTATGTTAGTGTTAACAAGATCGATTCTGTATTTATGTAATACATCTTTATTATTGCATGGTATAAAAATCTAAATTAGCTAATTTTTTTTATTTATTATAATTAAATTTATATATTATTTATATATTTTAATTAAGCATAAAAATATACATTTTTTTTTTAAATATATAAATACCATTTGTTTTGTGCGGTTTACCCGAGCAATTTCGAATCCCGTAAGAAAGTCGTGATAAAAGATAGCTTATGTATTATTCCACACGGTATACTAGCACTATGCAAATTTTCCCCACATCCAGACATCCATACATACATCCATTCAAACTTTCACATTTATAATATTAGTAACATTTTTTAAGTAGGTATTTATATTAGAATTATCGAGTAGTTAATATGTTAATGTTTGAGTACAAATATTTTTACGTTCAACTGTAATTGTTTTGACGTTATCCTTCTTTACATGATGGTTAATAAAATCCCACTGTCTTTCATATTCCTAATATTTTTATGTATCTTTCAGTTACAGTTCAATTTTAAGTTGCATAGTGGTTTTGTAGATTTTTGTACTCTTGTTTTTTAGTTCTGACACTTGCATAACTTCACCAGAATTTTGAAGAGTTTTGTTTTTGTGATCTTTCCATAAATTAGGATTTATTTTTCTCATTTTTATAAGCTGTTAAATTGGAGTTATGGGTCTTTTCTCCGATTATGCAGTTAAAATATCCTGTGATATCATATATCATGTTTCAATAATATTCAAAGCGTCATATTAATCGGAAATAATTCTTAGGTCGTAGTCCTCATTAATGTATAAAACAGTCAGCGTGGCAGTAACATGTATTTTCTATTGGGTTTATGGAGTCATCATCATTGAATTATCAGTAGTGTGTTAATCATAATTATTATTCATGTATTGCAAAGGCGCAGAGTTTTCCATCTCAGGTAGTAATGGTTCAACAACATCATGAGAAATATCTAAAATTTAAATTTTTGGTACATTGATAGTGATATATTCTTACCGTGTAGCGAAACACTTGCTACTATAATGGGGCCGGCAACATAAAATCATCAAAATTAAACTTAGTATTTATTTAATATGAAAATTAACAGAATTCGAAGCCTATCCAACTGCTGCGGGGCGTCAGGCAAAGCGATGTTTCTATCGCCTAACCTTCGATTCGCGGATAACATTGTAGTCATGGCTGAGACCCTGCAGGACCTGAGTGAAATGCTCGATGACCTCAGTGGAACCTTGCAGCCAGTGGGTCTCAGAATGAACATGGATAAGAGGAAGATCATGTCGAACGTCCATGTTGCACCTGCTCCTTGTTTAGATACTAGATAAATACCTAGGACATAAAAAGTTAAAACTTAAAATGCACTCCTGTGACATAAATAAGTACTACAAAAAAACTATTCCTGCAACTTTATCACCAAACTACAACTTGTAAAATATTTAGGAATAACCCTTGATCAAAGACTTTCCTGGCATCCACATATCGTAATAATACAAGCAGAGCCAGAAATGTTATTTGAATGTTTAAAATAAAGATATGTTGCTACAACTAAGTTGCTGAAACAGATCTATTTAGCACTAGGTCAGTCAATTATTGGATATTGCATACCAGTATGGGGTGTTGCTACGAAAGCAAAATTTCTAGAGGTTGAACGGAATCAGCGCTCTCTCTTAAACGTTATGTTTATTAAACCTTTCAGGTTCCCAACTGACGACTTATACCGTTTCTCCGAACTTCTAAGTGTGAGTAAACTATATGTGGTCAGTACTATCCTGAAGCTCCATAAAACCCTACCGGGTGAATACACAGTTATCTCACGACGAAGTAAAGACAAAATAGCAATCTTTCCTTCTTGCAAGACCTCATTTGCACAACGACAGTTCTTGTCTCAATCTGCCCATTTATATAATACGTTGAATAAACGCCTGAACTTCCACAAACTCAAATTGTTTGAATGTAAAAAAACCCTACACAGCTGGATTAAGTCTTTGACTTACGAAGAGGTTGAGAGTTGCCAAATCCGGTTGGTTGTAAAGCCAAACAGAGTTGGTAAATGTTCAAAAGAAACGACCACGCAGTAACATCTTTCACCACGACAACGTTTCTTAGCACACCTCCCGACAAACGACTGACTGTTTGGAGTTGTCAGACGTGGAATTCTTGGGACAAAAATTTGCTAGTTTGCTCAGTTTTTGATTTTCTTGGTACTTACAGTGTCGCCTTCGTATATATACCGCCCCCACCTCACCCCTTGTCTCTACTAACATACGATTGCGATAGACTCTAACGCAAAAGTACCCGTTTGTTTGACGGTTACTATATATAACTTAAAATTCCTGAGCAAAGAATAAAAGTGCTTAAACCTTTACAAAATTAGAAAAAGCAAGAAAAATTAGTACAAGATAATAGACTAGCTGTAATTATTATATTCAAAGCTTTGCCGTCTGCAACGAAGCATTACTAATAAAAGTTGCTTTAACTTTTACTGGAATAATCATGTAAGACGTATTTTCCAAAACAGAGGGATAGACATGAGCGGCAGATTGATTTTACATATTTATTCTGGTGTAATCAAAGAAACAAATAATATGCAATATACGCATGTTTTGTTATTCATGGCATATAAAAATATTTTTTTCCGTACAATAATCAAATATTGTGCTGTAAAAGCCTAATTTTACTTCAAAAATTTGCGATTTTTTTTATGTAGGTGTATGATAGGCCATATGAACGAAAAACACGTAAAAAAAATTCATGTAAGAGCCCTTGCACGTTTATTCGTTGGGGCCATCGACTTATAAATCACCGAAATGATCCTTCTTTCAATTCACTTTTGGCTGGAACCGACTTTATAAAACCTTTATGGAAACTAATTTAATACCTGTCATGGAAGTTTTTCATTTCGTTTCTGAATCCGCTTTCAGACCGCACGGCAACACAAATAAATATAAAACAAAAGTCCTTGAACTGTCACTTAAGTCAAGAGAACAATCTGTCAAAAGATATCTTTGCATCGCTTATCTATTGTTTATCCATATAATGAAAGTTTTTTAAATTACATGCTCAATCGAATAAGGAAATTCAAATTTTTACCTCGGCTTGGTTCAGAAAGAAGAATCATTCATAGGCATGATTTTTGTTACATCTTCAATAACCAATGTCATATTTCAGTTTCAAATAGTTTACCCTTATCTTTAATGTATTAAGCTACCTGTTTGTTTGAACGGGGTAAATGTCTGAGATTATGTCTGAACCAGTTAAAATATAATTTTAATTTGTAATTTTAATTTTAAAAGAATCATAAATTACGTGTACAAATCCGATGGTAGCTGCTAATTTAATGTAAAGAATTGACTCACTCCATATATTGGTGAATTCATGGCATGAGACTGCTGCGAATGTCATTTGATACAGCAGCTAAGTAAAGTTCGGCCGGGTCAGTGCAAGGATGGGTGATCGCCGACCATAAATTTACTGCCACGACTGCCGTGCTTCCGAGGGCATGTTTAGTAGTACTTAGTCGTTAGATTATCTCAAAAGTTATTTCGGCGCTCCAAAAATTCTGACATCCACTAGCCAGAACTGGGCTAGCTTGATGGTATGCGAAAAAACTTCCTCGTTACTCAGGGAAGAGACCCGTAACCGCGCAGTGGGCTCATAGAAAGAGTATATCATCCCTTTTTGATGAGCATATTGGTGAAAACAGAATTGAATCAGTTTAGTCGGCAATTGTTGTTGTTTGTCCAAATGTTGTTGTTTGGTTGAAATTACACAGAAATTTTTAGCTCGAACTGTAATTTGCGAGTTGGGACATTATCTCATCCAAAATTTAAAGTAACAAATCATTTTGGTACCTATACAGGGTGTCCCAAGAATTCCGTCTATGAGTGACATGGTAGGTAATTCATTCCTAGGTTCGTCATATAAAATAACCTTTGTAAAAGTTTCTAAGTTTTCGGGAAATTCTTTTTCCGATTTTAGCAAAACTCTGTACCTTTCATCAGTTTTCCTACCACTATTGTCACACAGTCGCTCAAAATAAATTATTAGTTAGTTAAATTGATTAAATTTTTTACACGTCTGATTGTCAAAGTTGGATTTCAAAATTTATGCTCGTAAAATCGTATTACAAAATTAGTTTTTTTTTTGAAAAACACATTAGATTTCGAAAGGACAACTGATCACAGGCAGATTTTTACTAAAATCAAAAATACTAAGCATTTCTCGTAAACTTAGAAACTTCTACTAAGATCAAATTTATTTTATCTGACAGTCCAAAGCGTGAACTACCTAGCATGTCACTCTGGCGGTATTTCGAGGACGCCCTGTATATGCAGTAGTAGCATTGTCACAGTAAACAAACTATGTTCTCACGATAATCTAGACGAATCTAAGCTTAAGTAGAAATAGAATATTCAGAATGAGAATTTATTAACTCTGAGAAAAGTGTTACAAGCTTATTTGAAGTCTCTGAACCCTAAATTGGATAAAATCTGTATTATAGGGATCAACTTTAAAGCTTTATAACATAACATACTCTTATCTGTTGGTTGACACTTGACGTGAAAACAAATTTTAAAGGCACTTGGGCTTGGCTTGCTTTTTTGATTCTAAAGTCCGTCTTCGAAAACTCATCTTTTAGTAGAATACTATGTAAAAACAATTAATATATTATTATATTTTTCATTCATTCGCAACAGTGATACAAAATACATTTGTGTAGAATATAAAATCGAAGATAAAATTCGTGTACATACAACAACATTTTTCTACACCAGCTTTGTTTCAAATCCAATACCTATGAGTGAATGCAGAATACTGCGTAAAAATAAATAGCTAGTACAAAACATGTAAATTGAGGAATCTAATCCTCTAAGTGAGATGGATCGTTTATACAATAGATCGCATTTACAAGAAAGTTTGTTTTTGTATCGCAATAAATCCTAACTACGTCTACAAACATGTCCAATATAAAGCTTTTGGTGTTAATGATATAAAAAGTAACAAGATTAATAAAAACTACCGTATTATTGTTTTCAGGGTGACGTTCAGTAGATCAAAAAAAATTTGATAACATTACAGGAAATATTTGTAAACAACGTGTATCGAGGTGTACGAAGATCGTGAAAAGGTGTAAAGTGGAGGCAAAATGAAAAATATAATTACACCATAAAAAAATCTTATTTGTCTTGAAAACTCAAGACAATTACAACTTATAACATATTTAAATCACAACATGAAAGTAATTTATTCAGAATCGGCTAATTAATTCAAAATCACTCGAGTCTACACAATTGAAAAAAAAAAACTAAAGTGCCCGCAATAAAACTTTATTCAAGTACAGCAATAAGAAACTTTATTATTTGGAAATTAAAACAAAGATAAGTGAAAAGTTTTATTGAGAGCATTAGCATTAAAAAAAAATCCTGCGCCTATTCAATTTTCATTCCCACTATCACATTACTTTATACCAATGTCTATATCACGTTATATTTTACTCTTTATGTAAAGTATGTAAAGAAACTTTCATACGAAATTTAAATTCTAAAAAACAACAAAATGCTGAATGTTTTGAATGAATGGACCAACAATGAAGTATCTTCTATCATATGAAACAAGAATTTTTAAAATCGATTCATAATTGTCCGAAATATCGTGTAACAAAGACACAAAAAAATACATACAGACGAATTGAGAACATCCTCCTTTCTTGGAAGTCGGTTGAAAAATTACACTATTTTCTTCTCAAGCCTACTTATATTTTAAATTTAGGTGTCTTATGTCAAATTAGTAGACTTACTCAACAGTAAACTAACAAAAATGATTTTTAAGCCTCGTAAAATAAAATAATTTCATACCAAATTATTGTTTACGTAAAACATACTTTATATTATAGCACTTAGACGGGGTTAATGTATAATCTGAAACACCAATGTAATGATTTGTTGCTATTTTTATGTTTTTCTAGTATTACAATTTTTTCATTTATTAAAGTTTTTTCGCCATTTCGCTATCCTTGTTACATTTTCTGAAAGATTTTCTTATCTTTTGTGGAAGCATTCTGCGTTCCTTGGAACATCAATTTTGAATTGACGTTGTATTGACAGCCATACGCAACGCAATAAATTGAGCGCGTGTGCTAATAAAAAAGAGATTTTCATGTAATTTTCTGTTATCAAATCAATCAATCAATATATATAAAACTGTTCCGTTACTGACTGAGTGACTGAGGTACTGAGTGACTGACAGACAACGTACAGCCGTAACTACTGGGCGTAGAGAGCTGAAATTTGAAACATACATTCTTTATGTAGGGGTGAAATTCCCACGGGAACGGGAAATACAGGACTTTTTAGTTTGTATGAAAAATCTTATTCCTTGAGTGCACCGATGTGAAACTTGGTGTAAAAGTTTTTCAATGTGTGTCTGGTTGTGTTATGAAAAGAATTCCCGAAATTCCCAAGGGAACGGGAAATATATGATTTATTTTTATTTTATTTTATTTTATTTATTTATTTATTTCTATGCCTATTCTATTATTACAGGTTAGACCTAATTCAATAGACAGACCAATAAATACTATTTACATAAATAAACAGTATTCTTAAAAACTACAAGAGTATATAAATATAAGTACTAATGGCATTTACACAAAACATAAAAAGCTACTTTCACGAATTCGTTCAGCGCACACAAGAAAATATCAGTTTCGTACGATACCGTGTTGAGTGTCCGCAACGCACGCGAGAGCGGCGCGCGCTGCAGCAGGTTGGTGCGCGCGCGCGGTGGCAGCAGCAGCGGCGGGCGGCGGCGCCGGGTGGCGAGAGCGTCAGGAACACATAGGCGGAGTGTTTCCAGGAGCCTAGGATTATGTACTTTGCCTCGCAGTACTTTAAACAAGTAGGTTGCAATGGCAACCTCCCTTCTTATTTCGAGACTGTAATATCCCGTCATACCTAACACAAATAGGGTAGGATATATTCGAGGATATCCTGGATACACACCATATTGTTTTAAATAAAGAAACCTTACAAATTTATTCTGGATGCGTTCTAACATTAGCTTGTACTTTCCCTCATAAGGTGACCATATTGCTGCATTGCACTCCAAATGACTTTTTACTAGCGCCTCATAGAGCGCCTTGAGTGCCACTACATTTGTAAAATTATTGGCTTGACGCAGTACCATTCCCAAATTTCTGTATGCTTTTTTACAAATATCCGTAATATGTTGACGAAATTGTAAATCAGAAGAGAATCGCACCCCTAGATCTTTGACCTCCTTTAGTCTCTGCAACGATTCCCCGTCCATGTGGTATAGATGGTGGCTTGGCGCCCGGGCCCGGCTAAATGACAGTACGGAGCACTTCGCCACATTAAAGTACAATTTGTTCTCATGACTCCATTGCACAACTCTGTCTATATCTTGCTGTAGTAAGGTATGATCTACACCATTCGAAATTTCATGGACTAGCTTTAGGTCATCTGCAAATAGTAAAGGTGTGGCATTCTGAACTAAACTGGGCAAGTCATTAATGGCGATAATAAACAAAAGAGGTCCCAAATTACTACCTTGACTTACTCCAGAACGTGTTGGGTAAACCTCCGACAGGCGTCCACCACAGTCAACATACTGACACCTATTGCGCAGATAGCTAGAAAAAAATCTGAGTGTGTGAGGAGTACATCCCACGCTAGCTAGCTTAGACAGTAGCACGTCATTGTCAACTGTGTCAAACGCCTTCCGGAAGTCTAAGTAAGCGACATCAATTTGTTGTCCAGAATCCACTGCAGGCACCAGACGTGTCATGAGGTCGAGCAGATTCCCTGTCGTCCCCCTCCCAGGACGAAACCCATGCTGTGCATCAGACAATAGAGAGTTTATTTGCTGGTAAAGGCGGTCGTGGACAGCCGCCTCAAATACCTTTGCCGGAGTATTCAAAACCGCCACGGGCCTAAAATCAGTGGGTGCCGACGCTCCATTATTCTTAGGTACCGGAACGACTCTAGTGAGTTTCCAGCGTTCTGGGAAAGTTCCGGATGCAATACAGGTGTTAAATAGATGCTGTAAGGGTTTGACTAACACACTCCCACAGTCCTTAAATAAAAAAGCAGGTATACCGTCCGGCCCCGCCGAGCGCTTAGGCGCAGTGCGAGCAAGCGCGCGACGCACGTCGGCGGCGGACAGGCGCGCGAGGTGCACGCGCGCCCCCGGCGGCCCGGCTGCGCCGCCCGCACCTGCGCCCGCGCTGCACGCTTCTACGCTCAGTGTGGCCGGCTCTGGGTTGTAAACAGATTTGAAGTACAGAGCGAACTCTAATGCACACTCAATCTCAGACAATACTTTACCATCCTTTATTATTTTTCTGTCAGATACGTTACCCTTCTTTGATTTAATGAAATTCCAAAAAGAGCGCGGGTCTTTAGCCAGGCAATTTTGAACACGATCACGATAGTCATCGTGAGCTCGTGCCACCTCAAACTTAACTTTAGCCCTACATTGTGAGAATTTTTAATAATCCACCTGTAACCTACTAGACTTGTACTTTTTATGTAACTCATATTTAAGTTTTATGTCATTTATAGTGACACTCGTGTACCAGACGGGGTATATTCTATAATTGTATTGGTTTGTCCCTTTTAACGGAACAAACATATTAAGAACTCCATAGACTTGTTCATAAAAAAATATTTAGTATTACATCAGGATCGTTAGAACTATATATATTACTCCAGTCTATTTCACCTAATGCTTGATATAAACTGTGAAAGTTGGCTTTACTAAAGTTCCAATTAACTGTATTTATCGGCTCACCAAAGTGTGGCGAGGAACGTGAGCGAATGTCAGAAGGCGGGCGGGGCGGGCGGGGCGGGCGGGGCGCGGCAGCGGGCGGTGGGCGCGCGCCTAGCGTCACAGTCACGTGGAGTGGCGGGTGGTACGCGTCCACCGGCAGCAGCGCCTCGTCCGCCGCACTCACGCGCACGCTCATCGCCGCGTCGTCGCGGGCACTCAACACTAGATCCAACTGTCGCCCATTACAGTTCCCTATATCATTAAACTGAACGAATTCGCAAAAAGATTTAAAATATTCAAAATAATTAACCACATTATTACTACAAGAATACAAGTTAAAGTCACCTATTACAATTACTTTACTTTTATACTTAAAACATATATCTTCTAATATCTTAAATAGCAAGTTGTATTCATTTCGTCCGACTGCGGAGGAATATAGATCGTACAGCACGCAAATAAAAATCTATTTCGCTTAAACAATTTAGCACACACTAGCTCAAACTTACGATTGTCTATATTAAAATCCCCTGCTATCACTATTCGACGCAACTCGTACCGCGGTGTCGCCGCTATCAGCACGCCTCCCTGCTTGCGTCCGTCCGCTCGATCACATCTTAGTACTTGGTATCCCGGTAACACAAATTCGGAATTCTGAATAGCTTCATTGAGCCCTGACTCGGTGATTGCAAATATATCGCACCCGGAGGATTCTAATAGTGTAATGAATTGTGTAGTTTTGGTTCGAAGACCTCTTACATTTTGATATAGAATGTTAATATTAATATTACATGCTTTAAAACTTATTTCCTTGGATTGGGTGACGAAAAAAAATCCATTCGCATATTTCTACATTTAGCGGCCAAAGAGCTGGATCAAGTAATTTTTGAAAATTACTTTCACTTAGTCCTATTTTAAATGACGCATAATTACGCTCCGTTTTTGGTATTAATTTTTCTATAAGAACTTCCGAGTCATTCGTTAACAATCCTACAATATATTGCTTTAAGGTGTCTTCAGTCGTACTCTTATCCAATCTCCAGACATGTAGGTATTTCTTACGCTCAACCGCTTTTAGTAAACCTACGGATGTATTGCCGCCTTTAATAATCGGATTCCTCTTCTTATTTCTTGAGACTTCTATCCAAGGTTGATCATTCTGCCCTTCCTGCTGAACAATCTGAGTCTTACCACAGAATAAGTAATAGTTGGTACAGAAGAATTACTCCGCAAGAAGATCTAAATAAATTCGAGTCTTGTTACGACGCGATACGGTGGAATTCAGCTCGCACAGCATTACGTACCTGCAAATTTATATACCTAGAAGTTTTGTCTCTTTCTATCGCATGCCTCTTATCTTTTCTTACGCTGTTAGAGTTGCTGCCTAGTGAAGAATAATTAATCTCCTTATTTGTAATTAAGTATCTACCGATGTAGGTATTACTGTTATTCTACCTTTGTAAAAAATATTGTTTAAACTTACCTAAAGTACCTACAAAATGAAAAAAAAGTTACGACGAATAATTAGTAATACTACATTTATGTTTTGTTTGCTAAATTGAACATAATCAAATCTAAACATAATCTAATTGAATATTTGTTTCTTTTTATGTCCATTTTTAAATACTATTTGCGACCTCGATCATAGAATTACTGTGAGTGCTATTAGGTACGTAGGTATCTACAACGTCCCGACGGGCGCGCGCGTGATACACGACCCATTCGAGTTGCGCCGGCGGAGCGCTTCGCTGTAGGTAAATAACGGATGTACCGCGCGGAGTGAGCCAGGCCTGGTCTTACGAGCCACCGACGACGCATAGCTTACAACGGGTACAGCCGCGGGCGCAGGCAAGGTCGCGGGTGCATGCGGATCCGCGGGCGCAGTCGAGTAGACGGGCGCCGATGACGCATACGCGGGCGCCCCGCTCTCGGGGCGCTCGGCCACGCTCGCAGAAGACGCGGACGTGGTGGGCCCGCGCGCGACCCGCCTCGCCCCTCGCCCAGCAGCAGCACTTGCATTGTTGCTGTTTGATGACTTTATCACATCCTTATTAAAGTCATTTGTAATTAGCGATGTTAATTTCTGACTAACTTGATTTTCCTCTTCGGCTCTCTGTAGATTTGCTCCCATCAACAATAGGTATTTGTTTTTCATATAAGCAGCACTTTGCATTAGCTGCCTTCAACTCTTCACGTAGTTCACTGTTTTCTCGTGTCAGAACTGACAACACAGCCCTTAATTCTTCCATCACTTTAGTTTCAAAATCACAAATTTTCGTAATGATTTCTTTATTAAGTTTCTCCATAATAACTGCAAAATCATCAGACCTTTTCTTGGTCTCTTGGCATTTACTTACATTTGCCTCCTGTGTGTATAAATCCTGGTCATCACTTTCCATCACGTATGAGGTAGCCCCACGCACAGGGGTGTCATCCGTAGACCGGACCCGCCGGGTAACATTGGCGCATGAGTCACATTTAAAAGTGCGTTTCAATTGAGTCTGTCCGTCTTTAGTGGTAACCGAGCTCGTCATTACACACTTATAGTGATAATTATCCTTGCATCCATTACATTTAACAACATCTCCTAAATTAATTTTTAATCCGCAAACTAAACAGTTCATTTTGTAATTTGAAAATCATTAACTGCGCGAGGGAGAAAGTACGAGGCGCAAACATACGCGAGCGAAAGAGCGCAGTGGTCGGCCGTCGCCGCTGCCAGTTGAATCTTCTCGTACGCACTACCCGCGGTAACAACTGTTACGAATAATCAATCTTCACTTTTTATTGTTCAATATTAGGTCTATAGCACTTCAATTGATCACTATTTTTCATACTCATTAACTGTATTGTTGTTAATGGTTCACTATGCACATATTTTCTTCACTTAAAAGTCCGAATTACTCTATTTAAAAAAATAATTCCGAGAGCTACCGTATGCGTATGCGTGATCCGACATATGATTTGCTCTGTGCAACAAAACAGTAACTAAAAACAAACGAATATTGAATAATACGACTTTCACATGAAATTTATTTGAAATATAGAATTGCTCGCCAATCAACACAAAAATACATCTGAAAATTATTTATACATAGATTAATAAATAGGAAAACCTTTGAGCTAGCTTCAGTGAAGACTACCGCCGGCAGTCATGCTCCTATGCAGAGAATGTTAAGTCTCGCAAATAACATGAGAAATCAGTATGATGTATTTTCGAGTTCTTCGGCCTCAATTAAAGTAAAAATAAATAAACTTAGTATTTTTAGTTGAAACTTACTTGATTTTTGGTTTTGTTCGATGTAATTTATGTTGGTAGGTACTACCTTATTAGTGTATTCTAATATAAGCATGCTGGATTCACATCCAGTAGGTAATAATTAAGAAGTGATGTTTATTCATACTGTATAGAATTAAGTTTAAATTGTTACCAGTTTTGTGAATTAAATAAAAAAAAAAAAAAAAATTGCTGGATCAAGCTTTAATTTCATAGCTAACCTTTTAATTATTAATACTCTATGTTCGATTTTTCAGTACTGTAAATAGCCTTTTCAACACACTTGCTCGTAAAGTGAGCGTTATTCTATTGAGTTTAGAACTATAAACTGGGCTATAAGTGCATTAATATATTATACCCTAGTGCATAATATAATGAATCCTACAAAATTGAATTGTAACTTTGTGCAAATAACATGCGAGAAAACAGAGCATATTTTATTGGTCCGGGTTATACACTAAATATTTTCAGAAACAACAAAGAGGTTTTATACCACTTCAAATCCATATACATTTTTAAATGTTTGCGCCTTATATTAGTAAAATAAATTTGTATATTAAACAAATTATTCACAATTTACAATCATTTGTCATAAAATATTAAAATATTTGCATTTACCACTCCAAATTAAACATTTTCACTTAAAATAGGCTGTATATGCTATACAGACATTGACACATTTGACGGAAAAAAAACCTACGCGCATGCGCGAGGTTCGGCGCCATTTTTAACCGACTTCAAAAAAAAGGAGGAGGTTCTCAATTCGGATGTTTATATTTTTTTTTTTTATGTATGTTCGTTCATAACTCTGTGAAATATAGACGGATTTGCAAAATTATTTTTTTGTTCGAAAGGGGATTATTCCGAAATGGTCCCATATAATTTTTATGGCATTCGGTTCACAACTTTTTGAAAAAAACGACAAAAACCAAAAAAATATATTCAATTATTAGTAAACAACATTAGTTGTTTTTTATATACTTATATTGATGAATTTATATTTGTGGTATTATTAGATTGTATGTAGTTCTTAAAAAAAATATCAGAGACATCAGCTCACGTTGCTCAGCTGATGATGGAGGGTAACTACGTCTCCACAACCAACGGTAAGAAGTTATGGATACTTTTTCGGCATGTTTTGACCTTTCATTGTAGTTTATAACTGATATCCACATGATCCTATGGCAGTTGACCCGTATCGGAAATATGTTAGGATATTTTTTTTGCATCTTGGCTTTGTGTAACCTTGTTGTTAGCGTCAGCGGCAGCATCTGCTATTCAACGTCCTCATATCTAAGAGGTATCCTGATACTGATATCACATGCATCGTACACCTCATAATCTTTAAGATTTGCTATTTTATTCAAAACCAAATCACTAAAAAGTCAAAAATAATCTTAATTCCAACAAGAATATTATAATGCGTAGTTACGTACAACCTGTTAACTTTTTAACCGACATCAAAAAAGGAGGAGGTTCTCAATTCGGATGTTTATATTTATTTTTTTTATGTATGTTCGTTCATAACTCTGTCAAATATAGACGGATTTGCAAAATTTTTTTTTTGTTCGTAAGGAGATGATTCCAATCCATATAAATTTTATATAGATCTGATTATGAGTTTCGTAGTCAGGCACCGGAACTCTTCAAAACACGACAGCAAAGCAACCGTGATTGCTGCTACTGATATCACTCCAGTGTACTTGAAAGGGTTATACAGATGTATTCAGTATATCAGGATACACCCACATTTTTTATCAAAGTTAATAGTAGTTGTATATTTTTCCGCGACTGAAAGCTAGTTATAGCACATTAGTATTCAAGCTTGATTAATACATAAAAATATTTACTAGTCAGCTGATTAACTTTGCGATGATGAAATGAGAATCGTTGCTCGTCAGTTTCATTCGCTAAACGAGCATGTATTAAAGAAAGGCGGTGATCGTAGTCTTCTTGGCTCTCATTAGCTAATCGGTTGCGGATTAAAGATAGACGATGATTATAATCTTCTTGACTTTCATTAGCCAAACGAGTGCGAATTAAACTAAGACGATTATTGTAATCCTCTTGATTTTCGTCATTTAATCTACGTAACATCACAGAATAAGTAGTAACATATAAGATCTCATTTTTGACAATCTAAGATAAACGCAGGTATTACCGCGGTAGTCAAAAATCTGCAGGTAACATCGAGGTATGTAATATAATTGTAGTTTTAAGCAATTACAGGCATATTTTACTCAAAAAGTTAAACTTTTATGAAAAATCATTTTATATCCATTTGAATGGATTTGTGGCGCTCTGTGCACAACAAAGCAGAAAAACGAAACAACGAGTAGTTTGCTTCAAGCCGGCGCCGGAGCACTACATCCATATAAACGCGAGTCGCCAAATGTAAGTACACTCAATATTTTGCTAAGGTTAATGTGTCGTAAAGAAACCATTTATACAGATTCGAAGTAGGTCACAGGGTGGATTATAGTTTCAGCCATGATTGTAACTAACTAATTTTCGTTTATTTTGCACTATTTTTCGACAGTAAATAAAAATAAAATACCGCGATGATAGCTTCGTAATTTTCTTCTAGAATGTATTGACCGCGGTATACTCGGTAATAGCATAAAGCAGTACCAATAGTTTTATTTAATTTCTATGAAAATTGTATATAGAAGTCACCCAAATGATTTAGAAACTCGTTTAGGTAATTAGGTATTTATCGTAAAAAACTATTTCCGTCGTATGAAAATTGCGCTAGAACTCTTATTTTTTTGTCCCAAATTGAGCCAAAAAAAATAGTTTTGTATGAGAGCACTAAATTGAATACGACATATAACCACACCTTTGTCTGTATTTTAAACTTAACTGCATAATGCAGATATCATGTATATGTTTAGGTTACTTTATTGGCTTTCGATTAAACTTATTTTTTGCTTAAAATGAATCAAATTTTATCCCTCGGATCTAGATTATTTACAGTATCGCGTATGAAGCTATCACCGATGGTGAAAACAAGCCATTACTCGGCAATAACTTGTATAAGAAGCTATTACCGAGTCTTATTACTCGGTATTAACTTCACCATAGAAACCTTATACCGACTGATTAAAGCATTTTTAGGGTTCCGTACCCAAAGGGTAAAAACGGAGCCCTATTACAAAGACTTCGCTGTCCATTCGTCTGTCTGTCTGTCCGTCTGTTACAAGGGACATCTCATGAACGGTGATAGTGAAGGAGTTGAAATGATGTATTTCTGTTGCCGCTCTAACAATACTAAAAATTTGTATTAAATAAATATTTAAGGGGGCTAAATTTTAGGAAATAGTTCTTTTTAAATAGATATCATAGATTAAGATTATCCAAACTATAAAAAGTGATACATATGTAAGTCCTATAATAATAAGATAGGGTACTAGGTACTAAGTCGGTACTGTAGTTATCATGATAAGTAATTTTATGAGGCAAAGATTATTGATGAATAGGTACTGAAAGGAGCCAACAATTTGTTTATTTTTTTATAAATATTTTGTACGGAACCAAATTGCTTATTATTTTTCTACCCTCGGTAATAGAATCACGATTCGCGGTTTTAGCTGCAATCACTTTAGCATACCTCGGTAATAGCTTCATCCGGCTTTTTATATTTAATAATTTTTTTATTTATATTTTTACTTAGAAGCTATCTACATCTTTATAGATCCCTAAAGTCCAAACCTCAAAGAAACGGAAAATATATACTTGTAACTATTTATACGATCCGAAATTCTTATTTCGAAAGTTTAAACCTTAAAGTCTTGAAATTACCTCGGTGATACCTTCGTTTACCTTAATTTCGCGCTGGTCAGGCCTCTCTTTTGAAATGCTTAGAGATTTTTTTTCCCTATTAGCTTTTAACCGTTTTCCTTTTGCGGTTCCGGTTTCAGTTTGACGCAGTTTTCTCATACGAGCAGCATATTTACTAGGTCTACCCATATTTTGTAATACCTACGTATAAAAATTAAATCACTAAAAATTTAAAAATAAAAAGCTTTTTAACAAAAAAAAAAAACCGACTTCAAAACTCGTTTAGCACTAAAAAGATTAAAATAATACTAAATCTAATCAATCAAAACTGTAGCCTATATAACCTAACCTATAACAATTTTTTTCAATTTTTGGAGTCGGTGCCAACTGCCAAGCCCTACGCAATAGATCACAATATTACTAATACGAACTACTATACATACACAAAATATAACATGAAACTTAATGCAATCAAAATGAAATATAATGATTATAAGGTACTAGGTTAAAAATTAAGTAAGAGAAAAAAAAATAATAATAAAGAACCAAATGGAGTTATCAGCTAACTTTGCCCAATAACAATCGAATTTGAACGACTTAACTACTATAAATGAACACACGCAAACAATATATTACATAAATCTAACTAACTGCGTCAAGCTAACGATTATTTATTATAAGGTATTAATTTCGATTATAATGTAAAGAGAATAAAAAAAAATCATAACAACAACGACCAATTACGAACTTCGACCATTTACCAATTACGAAACCTTACGAACCAAAGACACCATTGAACGACCAAATTCTTCATTAATCACTTATACAACTAATTAAAAACAGTGCTTGCGCGATTTGATATACAACTAACACCATCTAGTGTCGGAAGGTGAAACTAAAGTAAGAGAATTTTAGATATCACACGACGTAAGGACGATTATGATCCATGGAGCCCAAGGCTTACTTAGAAAGTTGAATACTTGGCACCGACTCCAAAAGTTGAAAAAAATTGTTATAGGTTAGGTTATATAGGCTACAGTTTTGATTGATTAGATTTAGTATTATTTTAATCTTTTTAGTGCTAAACGAGTTTTGAAGTCGGTTTTTTTTTTTTGTTAAAAAGCTTTTTATTCAATCACAATTCACAGCTTTGTTATCAAGTGTGTTTGTTATTTTATGATCACGTATGTCTGTCTTTTACTCACAAGTGTGTTGAAAAACGTCGTATGTAACTCGTGAGCGTTGCTAATTACATAATATACTATTCTTCTACTACTATATTCGCTTATTTTCCAAATCAATCGATATTGACGTCAATCTGTGTGAAGTCTTTCGACATTAATTGGGTGACGTAAAGCTGTCATGTCTATTTTAGATTTGAGAAGCTATAAACAAAATTTACAAATGAAATAATAATTGTGTTGTCTAGTTTTTGTAGGTATCTCAATGTCCGGTCTACGTCGCGCCCAACCTGTCATGTCAAATTGATTTTAAACATCATCTCTAATACCGTGTCTATCTCATCACGTGATACTGGCAGTAATAGCATGTCGCCTAGTATCGACGGCTGGTTGCCATTAAACTTAAAGAAGAAGAAGAAGAAATTACTTAAAAAAGTTTAATATGTCTATAAAAAAAAAAAGTTAAATTTTACCTGTTGGGTAGTGCTAGCAAGGCATTGTGGTATATAAATAGAAATAGTTATTCTACAACGTGTAACATAATGAAGAGATAAAACTTAAGGGGATAGTACGTTTGGTGATGTAGTTTATAAGTAACAGTAACATAAATTTGTTATCTTTACGGTTCGGCCGAAATACAAGTTCAAAGTTTAGATCAAAATATCTAAGTGTCAACCCTAAAAACAGCTGTTAGCTTTTGATGAAATCTAATCGATAACAGATGGCGTAAAAATAAAGTGATGGGTAACTAAGACAGATACTACAAAGTTCAGCCGGTGCGGGAAAGGTCATAAGGTCACTGATTGCGGCACAAGTCTTGTTTTAGCTTATTAGGTTTCTAGCTTAGCTTACTAGGGTTGTCAAAATATTTTGTTGTAAAATAATTAAATAAATTTGTATGAAAGTCTATACCAGCACTGATCAAGCTAATTATTTTACTGTATATTCTACGTATGTTATAGAACCTAACCCTTAAGTTTTATCTCTCAATTTTGTTACACGTTGTATAGCCTAGACGCTACTACGCCAATCGTGAGGTTGAGGGTTCAATTCCCGCACGATACAAGAAAAAAAAAATCCGGGTCTGAGCGTTTATGTATACAAGGTGTTCCTGTTTTTTCCCGTAACTCTAAGGTATTAATGGGACCATGTACTAGAATCAAGTAACATGTGAATAATTTTCCAATTTTATTCATTTTTTGTTTTTATTTTTTTACAAAACAATTCATACATACATACATAACGTCACGCCTGTATCCCTTATGGGGTAGACAGAACATCAGAGGTTACAAGACCATCTGATGTCACGTTTGACAAATTTGGAGGTATGATAAAGATGGAGAGAGACTATTGTAGTGACAGGGGGTCAGCCTATCGCCCACAAAAACGCCTTTAAAACCTCTGTCCCTTAACTGACTTTTACAGTATGCCCGGGAAGAGAAGCAGCTGGCACATTCTATGTTTTTCTTTCGCTCCCAGTCCAGCATGGAAGCAACAAAACAATTCAATTAAGTCAAAACATCTTATGTAAAACACCTTTAAGCGAAGTATGACAACGTGGCATTTTCTATCCCTTTTTTTATCGCTATGCACAGGCACAGTTCGCAACGTTTTGCGTTGCACATTGTATGCAACGTTCCTTCAACATTTAAAATGTTTTCATTGTTTATTGTATGGCTTCAGTGACTCTCGTCTATTGAATGAATTTTAAAGAGATTTTACAAGGGTGATAATTTACGAACTCATTGCATTAAGATTGATGATATCTTGGAAAGTATGCACTTTTGAACCACATACCTATTCTTTGGCAAAAAGTATAATTTTGTGCGGAACAAAACCTTAAAGTTATGGGATATCAAAAAGAATATGTTTTTATATTCTAAATCCCCCCCTAGTTCGCTACATGATACTTATCTCATAACACACGCTTTGCTTACTTGGAGGCCACGTAGTTGATGTGATTGTCTGCCAATTTTATTTTTATTATTTATAATTAGTAGTTACAGATTAATAAATGTCATTAGTGTCTAACAGCAGACCAGTTCCAATAACCAACAGTTTAATCCTGATGGTTTTGAAACCCTACTGTAAAAATAAAAGGTCTGGTAACAGCTTGAGTAATGACATCCAGAGCCGGACCCTGCCAGACTTAGACGTAATCTTTCTTTGGCGGAAAGAAATAATGTATTATTTACATGTTTTTTAAACTTCGTCATTACAAATATTAATTTGTATGTCGTTTTTCATATTTCCCGACACACTATATATGTCTTTGCTTTGCTTATTTGAATTATACTGTTTCAACTCAAGCAAGATTGCAAGTAAAATTTATTGAACCGTTTACTAAAAGATGAGTGCAGTATAATACCTTTGCCATGCTACCTTTACACATAAAATTAACAATTTTGTTTCTAAAGAAAACCAACAAGTTACCCTTTTCAGCGGGGCTAGCATGCAACCATGGACAACGATAAATAAAGCATTTTATCGATATTTTCTTAGAATGGCACTTAGAGTACCTATGTAGTTTTAAAAAATATGGCATTTTTGGTTATGTGGGCTTAATCATAGTATCAAATCAAGTAATTCCATCTATTATGGTGCGTACAAATTGCTGTAATGGAGTTTTTAATGTAACATTCTGCGCACCACACGTCCAAATACGCAGCGTGCGCAGAATGTTACATTACTTGTAGTTGCATTACTAGCAATTATTATATACATTATGGTGCGCATGTTAGCTATCATTGTACGATAAAATAACAAAATAATATTTATCTTGTCGATTCGAGTCTTTCTCGATGGTCGCATGCTAGCCCTGCAGGCTTGGATAATTCGAAAAGCTGGCTCTAGACGCTTCTGTGAATAATGTAGAGTGGCGAACTTCGACAAGTTGGGACTTGCAATAAAATGCAAATCGTTCTGGGATTTGTATGATAAGAAGGTTTTCAATAACAATTCCTTGTTATTGTGAATTGAAATATTATGTTTCTAATTCACTAAAGTAGGTAGTGTTTATGTGCATAATTTAGTTTTCCTTTTGATAAAAATAACCGTTCACTTTTAAAGTTTGTTTTGTTTGATTTTTCTTTTTGAAATGACTGAAACCCAAATTATGTTGGTATCTTTTATTTAACCCTAAATAACCGAAAAATGTGATAAATAAAAAAAGCAATATAACGTAAAAATAAAAATGTGGTAAGTAATTTCGAGGCGTACCGCCAGGCCCCGGTAGCTCAGTGGAAGAGCACTCGTCCGGCAAACGAGGGGTCCCGGGTTCGAGTCCTGGCCGGGTAATTTTTCATTTATCACATTTTTCGGTTATTTAAGAATAATTATTGAGCATTTTAAATGCAAAAACTTAAAAAAACAATATTAAACGTTGCAATGCTTTACTATAACTGGGATTCACAATTTCTGAAAAGAAATTGGTCTCGGGTGGTCTTAGCCGCAAATATACCATTAGATGGAGCTACGTTAGCAATATAACGTAAAAATAAAAATGTGTTAAGTAATTTCGAGGCGTACCGCCGGGCCCCGGTAGCTCAGTGGAAGAGCACTCGTCCGGCAAACGAGGGGTCCCAGGTACGAGTCCTGGCCGGGTAATTTTTATTTATCACATTTTTCGGTTATTTAAGAATAATTGAGCATTATAAATGCAAAAACTTAAAAAAAGATTATCTTTTAACCCTTCTTACTATCTTGAAACCCTTTCAAATGTTTGTTTTTAAAATGTTCTTGTTTATTTTTAATTTTATGTTTTATTTGATTTTACAGCATAAAACTTTAATTATTTTTTAAACATAAAACTTAAACGTTATTGCGTTGTTGTGGTACTGGTGCTCTATCCACTGGTCTTCAGATGACATGCATCGAAAAATACGATTAGGTGAATATGTTACTTTCCAATAGGTGATACAGATAACAAACGTCACGTTCCTTTACAAATATAAATAAAAATGCTTTAGTCAGCCCTGAGCTGAGTATGTTGTCCTTGGGTAGGAAAATCTTGGCTTTTCACTGAGTTTGTGATTATATAATTTCGGTAATTGTTTCACACAGTTTAATCTCTTCCTATCCTTTGGACGTGCCTGAACTTCAAATACTTCCGATGAGCTGTTTCTGATAGACACGTCTTTCAATAATTTTACAACAATTCTAATCGTGAGGAAGACAATGACAAGATGACAGCTACTGATTAAGTATTTTTATTTTCAACACACTTGCTCGTAAAGTGAGCCTTATTCTATTGAATTTAGAACTATAAACTGGGCTATAAGTCACGCGTGCATAATATATTATGCGCTAGTGCATAATATAATGAATCCTACAAAGTTGAATTGTACCTTAGTGCAAATTACATGCGAGTAAACAGAGCATATTTTATTGATCCGGGTTATACATTAAATATATGAGCGCGCGTCCAGGCGGCGCGCGGACACGTGCAGCAGCAGCAGCAGCACGGCGCCTCCAAGCAACAACAGCGTGTGTACGTGTAATGGGACAGGGCTACTGACGCACAGCAGCTAACAGCTGCTTCAAATAAATTTTATGACCACGTATGTCTGTCTTTTACTCACAAGTGTGTTGAAAAACGTCGTATGTAACTCGTGAGCGTTGCTAATTACAGTCTCGGCTCATTATTAACCCCTTGCCTGCAGCTCAGGCTCAAATCACAGCCTCGACTGTAATTAGCAACTTAGCTCACTTGTTACATAATATACTATTAGTTCATACTTGATTTTTATTTTATACATTTTTTTAATTTTAGTTGTGTTAATTTAGCAATAAATACCCAACTGTTTAGGTGCATAGGTCATTTTTAGACATAGAATTCCCTTAGATACAATTAATGCCACATTGTATAATTACCTGTAATTATGTATAATTACAGGGCATTGAATTCTAATCTGTGCCTTTTATTATGATATTGGCCAGTAGTTCAAGGATAAGTTTTAAATACTTTGAATTCTATGTTGTGCAATAAATTCAAATGTCAAATTGTTCCTTAATTATTATATAAGGTACTTGGTTTACAATAATTTAGGTATTAACAGCTTAGTAACTTACTCAAATAAAATTTTATAGAAACAAGATAATAATTAAGTTAAATATTTTTTTTAAATAAATAAATAAAATCCCCAGACAATCACACCAACTAAATGGTCCCAAAAGTAAGCATAGCTTGTGTTATGGGATACCATGTAGCGAACAAGGGGGGAACCTAGAATATAAATACATAAATTGATAAACACCCAGACACGGAACATTTTTTTTTCTTGTTCCGGGCGGGAATTGAACACGCAGCCACTGGCGTCTGAGGCAGACAGGTTTACCCAAACGCCAATGTGGTGGTTCGATGGGGTTCAGATCTGGGCTGCGTGCAGGCCATTCCATGCGCGTGATACCGACTCTTGAAGGTAATCAGTCACTATAGCCACATAACTCTTGACCAATCCTCTAGAGTTCAATTCAAGTGCTCACGTGCATAACTCTGTCTTGCAATACACTGCTCCCGTTCAAGTTTAGGGCCATTTGCTGGTCTTAATGGCTTCAAATTACCTTCGGCAAGACGTCACCTTACTGTCGACGCAATTGGGTTGCTTCCTCCAAGACGTACAAATTGATTTCTTAGTTCAACACCCGTGAAAAATCGATTTCTAAGCATTGCTGTAACTAAATATCTTATCACGAGAGATCTTCACGAACTGTTGTGCATCTTTTTCTGCCTGTTCCGGCGAAGGTTTGACCCAGTTTCCTGGAACCGTTGGAGAACTAGTTGTACCGTAGATAACGATACTCCGACCATCCTGGCTGTATCACGCTGACTACGCCCGTTTTACAGCATAGTGAGGATTCTTGTACATTCTTCAGGTGTGAGCGACATGATTTGTTCTTTCATAATGAATATTTTTGTTTGTCCTAGACAAACAAAATCGATACAAATGATTTGAATTCTTAGTTCCATTTTCAAAATAAATCATAATTTTAGATTTTCCTTTTTTTATGTCATTTCTTAAAAAAAGAAAAAAAATTTTATTCAATTTTATATTTGGAATTAAAAAGGCTTCCTATTGTTTTTTATTTGAATAAGCTAGCGTTTATAGTTAGTCAGTTTTGTCTCCGACCCTAATTCTTTGCTCTCGAGTGTAGTTATTACTTGATCCTTTTTCTTGTTTGATATAAAGACTCAAGCATGATATTAATGTCAGCTTCACAAGCACTCTATCCCTAACAGATGCCTCGTCAAACAACGGATGTTGGCTATATTTTAAATAAGCTTCCTAAACAAATATTTTTTCTTCTGTCAGCAACGTTATATCTTTTTAGGGTAGAATGACAATACAGAAACTTTTTTCCTTCAGAGTATTAAATAAATGTTTTGAATTCAAATTTGATTGATTGTTGTCATGATCACTCGTAGTCATATTGCCTATGAATACAAACAAAAAAATTTGTAACACTGTAGAGTAGGGAAACGACTTTTATGACCTTGTTTATTTATTATCTTTTCAGATTATGCAAAGATCTACAGATCGAGTGTAAGTGCAAAATAACTAGTGTTCAAATTGAAAATGTGAGCTAGTGCGATGAACGCCGAAACAGACATTAAGGGCCCCAAGTCTGTAACTTTTAAAACAAGCCATCGGCCATCGAAAATGGCCAATCGCCGAACCGAGATGGTTCGATTTTGGCAGTCTGTAACGCACACACGTACGTCAAACGCACCACTGGTGACCACTGGTCTTTTTCCTAAATTGAGTAGTCTGTAAGCGCGAACAATCGGCGTGCCATCGGTTCGGTGCTAAATATTGGTAATCTGTAAGGATTTCTGACACATGTTTGGTCACGTGATAGGAACCATCGGTTCATTTTGCAACAGTTGATCTTGGGACGATTGTTTTAGCCTTAGCAACCATTGTGAAAAGTTTTATTATTTTTAACAGAGAAAAATAAGTTTATAGATAAGTTTTGTTGGTGCGTGATTTTTTATTTATTGTTTAATGGTTCATTGAGTGTTAAGTGTTTTTGAAGATTATTGTTTTGTTTTAATTTATAAGGTGAAGATGAATTCTCTTGGTTGGGCAATTTCCGAGCTTGCCTACGCAGTTGATGCTAGCCGAAGACGGCAGGCCGAGATACGAAGACGCCGTCAGGCAAGAGCTGAAATGCGGAAAGCATTAAGGTCATTAGAGCACTTTTCTGAAACGGAGTTGTTGAAAACATTCCGTTTCAGAAAAGAACTTATTTGAAGTTATTATGGCTATCTATATAAAACGAGTTTCTTTTTTAGGTACTTATTGCCATGAAATTTTATGCCACTGGTTCTTACCAGTGGCCAGAGCAATATTCATAATGTCTCAAAAAATACAAGCAGAAAGACCTTATATTAGAAAACTAGCGTAAATACGTAGCATAATATTCAAAACTTACAGTTCTCCACATCGACCAAGATACGATACGTGCACCGTCGCGGGATACGGAGTTTAAAAGGTTTGCACATTGCTGCCACAGCCTAGTGCTAAGGCTTCGTGCCTCCGCTGAGCGGTTCACGTGCCCTAGTGCCAGCTCTGGATGCTGCTCTAGGAAGTCCAGGAGGACGTCGATTTGTTGCGCCAAAATCATAGTTAAAAATTTGAAATTATCACAACAACTGAAAGTGGAGGGAATTTTTAAAGTTAGCAGTCAGTCAAACGTCTTTGTCAATCTTCAACTATGTAGGATTCGTTATATTATGCACTAGGGTATAATATATTATGCACGCGTCACTTATAGCCCAGTTTATAGTTCTAAATTCAATAGAATAACGCTCACTTTACGAGCAAGTGTGTTGAATTGTACCTTTGTGCAAATTACATGCGAGTAAACAGAGCATATTTTATTGGTCCGGGTTATACATTAAATATTTTCAGAAACAACAAAGAGGTTTTATACCACTTCAAATCCATATACATTTTTAAATGTTTGCGCCTTATATTAGTAAAACAAATTTGTATATCAAACAAATTATTCACAATTTACAATAATTTGTTATAAAATATCAAAATATTTGCATTTACCACTCCAAATTAAACATTTTCACTTAAAATAGGCTGTATATGCAAAACAGACATTGACACATTTGGCGGAAAAAAAAACCTACGCGCATGCGCGAGGTTCGGCGCCATTTTTCAATCACAATTCACAGCTTTGTTATCAAATGTGTTTGTTATTTTATGACCACGTATGTCTGTCTTTTACTCACAAGTGTATTGAAAAACGTCGTATGTAACTCGTGAGCGTTGCTAATTACAGTCTCGCTCGGCTCATTATTAAGCCCTCGCCTGCGGCTCGGGCTCAAATCACAGCCTCGACTGTAATTAGCAACTTCGCTCACTTGTTACATAATATACTATTACGTAATTATTATTCTTTTCATCTTCCTAAACATGTCATATCAGTGTATGTTTGTTAATCTTTCACGTGAAAACTCACATTTTTAGCTTGAATTTATAATCAGGTTGGACAAAGCCTCAAATAACACATAGAATAGTAATGTTGCCACGGAATGAGGTTTACAGAATGGGGCTTTAAAAAACAGCTCATATGAAAATTGAGTATTTCCTTTATATCATGTATTTCCTTTTTTTTGTACTTATTAATGGCATACAATAAAGTGTTAATAAATATAAGTAGAGGTAGAGGTCAAATTTAAATAAGTTATAACTCTGATTATGTTAAATATATAAATGTTACTCTCTACTGTAGAGTCGGGGTCAAAGTAACCAAAAAAGCGTTGAAAATAGAAAGATAAAATAATAAAAGCTGTTCTTTTAAAGTTTATCACTGTGCCACAGAATGAATAAATTTGTATCTTATTAAAAGTTTTCGAATTTAAGTCAATATAAAGTCATAAGTTTAATCTTATACGATACTATTCTTTTGCTTTTCAAATACCATTTGATTAGATTTGTCCACAGTTACTAAAATTTTTGTGTAAGTTTAATAAATCATAAATATCTTAAATTCCAAGCTCGTTTTCTAATCCCATATGTATACAATTAAATCCATACAAATAGATGTACTAGTCTGGATTGTAATATATTTTACAATTTGTAAACCGTTGTATTGTATAGACACGGTACAATATCTACACTCATTCAACTTCATACAAACGGACGAAACGCGAGCTGTACCTACGCGAATCGATCTCGGCATGCGCTCGGCATGCGGCCGTGTCTGGCGAGTGTCTGCATGCCGAAACAATTGTTGATTGAGCTTTACTCAATATGCGGATTGTTTATACTTTAAAATTAAAATAATACATCGTTTCTTACGTCTCAATAAAGACGCAAGTATTTTTCGGTCGCATTTATAAGACCGTTGGTGAGCTGTTCCGAACTGATCCCAAAAAGAAATCCCACCGGGGATCAGTTTTAATTTTAATTTATTTTTTATTCCTAACTGATCCCAGGAATGTGAGATCAGACGGGAATTGACATTTTTAATACATTTATTGTTCCTAACCGATCCCAGGTGAATTATAGGTAGTAATTTGGTACAGACAGTCTCAAAATGTTAATAATTCTTCAAGAATTATCATTTTATGTTTTAATTTTCTCTCTAACCTAAGAAGCATAATAGTTAGCCGATGGTAGTAATCGTAAGGACTTAGCAAATCTGCTAAGCTTGAACAATATTCTAAGAATTTGTTACCTGCCTACTCGCAAAACTGAATCGAAGCACTTCCAAAAAGAACAACTTATATCAGCTGTTAAGAACTTTGAAAGACGACCAAATACCAAAAAACAATAATTGAGCATCAGAAAATCAAAGCGCCACCTTTGAAACGTAGAACAACGGACGAAACGAACAGCGATCAATGGATCAAGTATGTCACCAACTTCTGAATGGCGAAATTACTGTAGGCCACTGTTTAGAAAAGTTAAAACTTTGACAGTTAATAAAAATTTGAAGACAAATTCTGTATAATAGCTAAATTAAGACATAAATATGCACCCAATCAAAGGGTTTATTCATTTGTTGATTTTATAAGCACCCAATCAAAGGGTTTTTTCATTTGTTGATTTTATAATAATTTTATATACATCAGTTAAATTAGTTAAAAGCACCCCCAATCAAAGGTTTTTGTTTAACGTTGTTGATTTATTTGATAGTTTGGTGCATAATTAAGTATAAGTTAGACATTTAGTAAGCACTAAATCTGACCATTTTATTTGTTGATTCTGTGATAATTTTATCCTCTTAAGTCGTTAATTTAACAAAATAAAAATTTATGTAATATTAAAAATAATAATTAAAGACTGATTTTTACTAAAAAGTGTACCTATAATATTTAATTTCCCTAACCTATTGCGCTATACCTACTTACAATCACTTAATTTATCAATGCCCCTTTTCACTTATAACTTTTTAATTCCATTGCATTGCATGAATTCTACCTAAAATAATTTATTACAAACTTGCTCCTTTTTTGCCTGACTGTACCGTAAATCGGACGTTGTAGGTAAACGGGGATCGGTTAGGAATAACAAAAAGCATAGGGGATCCGTTAAGAAATTAAATTCGATGTGGGATTTGTTGGTGGGATTAGATCAGAATAACTCGATTTGGTAGGTAAACATGGTATTTTGACAAAAAAAAACGTATTTTGTTGAACACTTCCTATTCAATTCACAAATTATTTAAATTTTTTATATAAAAAAAGTATATTTGCAGTCACAAAACTAAATGTAAGTAAACACATAGTAGGCAAATGTAATTTAAATGCTAAAGGCGGGCAGCCCTATCACATGTGAACGGACCGCGGCGCGCTGTAGGCATTTATTTCAAAGATGCGGCCGAGTTGAATAATTGTAGAATATCTGTATAGAATTCTAATGATTTAGATAATAATTGTTATAGTTATGTTATTTCTTATTTTGATTTTGAGTAGGATTAAAATTTAAAGTAACAGACTGGTTAATTACTTCAGTAAGTTTCTTAACTTAAAATATCAATACTATTTTATACTTAGATACTTATTGCAAATTTTTATGATTTTTGTTCTTTCATTCTTTTCTACTTTCTTAATTAGGTAATCAGGCTATATGAGGTTCTCGGTGTAAGAGCAATTATTTCACTTTTAAGTTTTTTTAATATATTTTGGGGTATGAGGTTTTTGAACTTTGAATTTTATTTGCAGACACTTGAAATTAAATTAATAATGTTAAAACTTGAATTTATTTTGGTATCATAGCCAAAATGAACCCATCAATGGTATAATTGTGAAATGTAGGTGTAGATGATAATTTCTTAAGTTTTCGTGTTTCATAAATCCCAATTAAAATACTTAGTAACAGGATTTATTGCGTATAATTAAATATTTTACATTCTATCTCGATGTCTCTCGAGACCACGGCGTCTGCAAAGATACCGGAATGGCGCGCGGCGAGTTAAAATGTATAAGTACTACTATTATCAAGCTGAAGAGTTTCTTTGTTTGTTTGGTTGAACGCGCTTGTGGCGACATCTAGTATCGCTTCATAGTAACTACGACGATCAACTAATTTAATAGCAGCGAGTATATATACGACATCCCAACATCAACCGGCAGGCCGTGAATAGAATTTTTTTTTGTGTTCCATAGTCCATTTATCGAGGAAGGCTTTAGGCTATATAACATCACGCTGTGTGTGACTAATATAAACGGAGTTACAAAGAAAAATGTTGCGAAAACAGGGAAAATTATTGCGCTTCTTTTGCGTACGCTGCAATGCGTAAACGGTTTAAGTTACGCAAAAATAATGTACGACGGAATGGTTCCTCTTTAAAAGTTCTAAAAAAGTTCACAACAGAACATACCTATCTTTTAATATTGACGCTAAATATCACCGCTGCAGTGGTGATATTTGGCGGCAAATTTCAGTTAGGCGAGACAGACTAGAACCAAGAGGAGCTCACTCGGATTAGTCGCTTTTTATATCACGCTTATCCAGGGACGGTAGGGTTATTCTAGAGATAAATTAGGGGCAATAACTAAATTGTCGTCAAAGTCAATTAATGCTGGGTTTCAATATTTTACATGATTTACTCAAACAAATATTAAGTAGGTATAAGAATAGTAAAAAGTATCATGAAAAGACGTTGATTATAGAAACGCTTTATAGGTACTCCTGGTAGCTAATTCTACTTTTCGTAGACTAAACGATCATACGTAACTTCCTTATGGGGTAGGCAGAACACCAGAAGCTATAAAACCATATGATGTCACGTTTGTCAAATTTGGAGGTATTATAATGATGGGATAAGAATATTGCACACAAAAACGCCAATAAGACCACTATTCCTTTAATGACTTTAACAGTATCCCTCGGAAGAGAAGCAACGAAATACTAATTCAATGCAGACGATATAGTGGGCACCATCTATGTAATATACGTATCTACCTACCTATATGTATACCTAACCTTATACATACGCCCATTAATTTTACTCAGTGTGCCTTTCGTAGGTATTCCTGTTATTTACTTTTTGTAGTCTATTTTTTCTATTTTATTTTTTGAAGGTTTTTGTACAAAACCTATGTGAAACTTTGGATCACAACTTTCTTCTAACAATTTTTGAAGGAACTCTGTCTGTCTATCTATCGGTAACGCCTTCACAGCAAAACTACTGAATCGATTTTGACGAAATTTAGAATACCTAGTATAAGTTTGAACTTCAAGGAGGATATTATTATATTATTTATCCAACTCCGATAACCGATACTCAGGCGGACGAAGTCGCAGGCAACAACTAGTGTTAAAATATAATTATACGCGATAAATACGTTTTATAAGTGTTTAATAGGTGTAGACTGTTTTCAATGTGTACAATACTTAGTACATTATTTTGATAAAACTCGTAGGGTTCAGCCTTCGTTTGCAATGTAAGCGGAAAAAATGTAATTATTTACGACATCACATTAGAAACCTCAAAAATAACAGTACTTCTCTACTATTTAATGGATGTTATTATACATATAAACCTTCCTCTTGAATCATTCTATCTATTAAAAAAACCGCATAAAAATCCGTTGCGTAGTTTCAAAGATTTAAGCATACAAAGGATATAGGGACAGAGAAAGCGACTTTGTTTTATACTATGTAGTGACGTTATACTTTAAAATGTCCTGTTAAAATTGCTTATCATTCATGTTATTAAGAAAGTTTTTCATTATGTAGAACGATAATACGTAACAATGATATACACAATTACACATGAAAATGGCAGAAAACCAGAATTAAATTCAACGTTCCGGTCCGGCAGCATTATGATGAGCAATAGCCATTATCCCAAAATGTAATTTGTATCTTATTTTCTTTGCGTCTTTGTTTGTTGTATGTGTTCATTTGAAATTTGAAATTTCATTTAATTTCACATTGGAACAAATAAAACTTTAGCCTTAAATAGTATTTAGCTTTGACTGACCATGTTTTGTAAAAAGTTCTTTGTACTCATTATTATTTTGATGTATAACCAACTTCAGTGAAAATGCAATTTTGCTTATGAATTCAATGTAATATTAATATCTAGTTCTGTCGTTTTTTTAAGCGTCGATAGTTTTTATAGAAGAAGTCCGGACACTGGACTTTTTGCAATGTTTTTATATGGCAGTACTAGCATAAATGTCAGAGTCATTTTTCTGGTGTCAATGTTGTCAATCTAACGGTTGTTGGTGATTTTGGTAATTGAGTTTTTGCAATGTTTATTGTTACAATTTGCATTATTTTCATTACATAACATACATTATAAATAAAACCAAAGTAAAATATGTGTTATATGAAAAAAATACTTTGTAGCATCACGGGCAGGGTCCAAGGTAAAAGACCTTTATACGTTAGCGGAAGCGGTATGTGACTCCGGGCATCGAGAGCTTCTGCGGTCCCTTGATATTATCCAAAAGCGCACGATCACAGCTTGTCAGTTTGAAAAGATATCGTTAAAAACAACGCGTTATTTCGAATAATACATAATACTACCCACCGCGCGCGGTTTTACGCGCGTAACTTTTGATCCCGTGGGAATTTCGGGATAAAATATAAGCTATAACCTTCCTCAATAGTTGGGCTATCAAATGCAAAAAGAATTTTTCAAATCTCCCTTGTGGTTTCTGAGATTAGCGCGTTCAAACAAACAAAAAAACAAATTCTTCAGCTTTATATATTATCAATATTTCATACCGCTTTTATAAATAATACTTCTTAGCCTTCTAGGCCAGCTTGATGGATTATGGCCTGAACCTCCTCATCACCCAGGGGAGAGACTCATACCCTGCAGTGGGATCATTACAAAGAGTTGTGATGATGATGATGATGAGCCTTATAAAAAACTAGCTGTTGCGCGCGATCTTACCCGTGCAATTTCGATTCCTATGTTAAAAGTAGCCTATGTGCTATTCCAGATTGCACTTTATTACGATGCCGACTTTCGTTAAAATCCGTTTAGCCATTTTGCCATGATTGAGGAACAAACATCCATACATCAAAACACTCATTTATAATATTAGTAAGATAACTTCTAAAAATAATTTAAACGAGGTATTTTTTGTTAGTTTTCAGAAGATCTGTTTAGAAGAATTTCGCAGATTTGTTAGCATGTTTTGATAAAAGCTTTCCTTTGTTATTGTTATTGATTTCCCCAGAAGCGTATTTAATTAGTAAGTAACAAGTAAATCAATTTATTCAAGAAGGTTTCACTACTATAAAACTTTAATTCCTTATACTTTCAGCTATTCCGTGTTTGATCTCAGGTAAACCAAGATCACGTGTAAGGAATAGCATCATATATCCTCAGACTCGCCGCTTTATTAAAGGACTCAGAGTTTTTCATCACTTTCAAAATTACTTTGCGCTACCACATACATTTTTAATTTTAACAAACAGCTACCTCAATATTGTGCAACGACTAGCTGTAAATTTCGCGATTTGCGCTTTATCAAAGTTTCGTTGAAAAATGAACTGACTTGATTATAAAATGATGAACCATGTTATTCACCTTTTCTCTTTCGTAAATATTTTAACGAAACTGACATCCCAAAAGACAGAGAATGATAGAATGACAAGATAGAATGTACGGAAGTTTTTTACCTACTGTTATTTTTCTTCACATTTTTATCTAAAAAAAATCTTTCGACAATTTAACCGTCCTTGATGAGTGTATTTGCATGAATTGAATTTTCTTTTTATACAGGGTGACTGGTGACAAATTTTAGATACTGAAGAAGAGCACTCTGAACTCGATTCTGATCATAATTATGTAATAAAAGTAGGTATTTAATTTTTCACCAGAAATACCTATGAATAAATAAAAAGACCTTACTACACTTTTGCCGACGCGCTGCCTCCGTCAACACGCACACAGCAGTGTTCCTGCCATATACGCACCACCACCCGCTAAGTATCTATTGCATTACGCTATTATGTATCCATGCGTTGCGTAATGAATTCTCGAACTTTCGGTTAAGTTTACTCAGTAAATAATTAATATTAAATTTTTATTTTATTTTTTCTCTTCACTTATGATCTCAAACTATATGGGAGTACATAGTACATAATGGGACTACTTAACACCTGGTAGAAAGTAAACATAAGGACTGCAGATATGGTACACATCCTTGAAAAACTTATTCACTCGACGCTTAAAAGGGCAAGTTCTCAGGGCTTCACAGAACCTTTGTTCTCAAAAAAATGCTGCCCATACAAGTATTCTTAAATAAAACACTTTATAACCGGATTTATCGCGTATATTTACATTTTAAATTTTGACTCGACGTTTCGGTGTCTTTTCAGACCCCGTGGTCACGAGCGACTGAGGTGTCAAGCGTCGGATTGATAGATTGAAAAAAGTTATACATCATCATCTCCATCTGTTTCTCAGTCTTCGAGCGTAGCGTTCGGGATTGACACAAAACGAGCTGACAGTATCTTGAGTTACAGGTCGTGCAGCTTGCTGGATGTTAGATTTAATGTTTTTCAGGATAGGGTCCCATGTCGGTGATAGTTTCCAACCATCTTCTCTATTGAAATTAGGGTGTTTTTTTAATTTCAATCGCTTCTCTGATCATACTAGGAATGTAATGCTTCTCTCTAGATAAAATTTTCACAGAGTCAAACCTTAAGTAGTGGTTGGGCTTGTCCATGGAATGCTCACAAACTGCAGACTTTGAAGCTCTTCGATTTTTAATATCAGCTATGTGTTCTTTTACGCGGGTTGATACGTTTCTTTTGGTTTGACCAATGTAGGAAAGCCCACAGCCGCAGTCAATCTTGTAAACACCTGGGTCTTGTAAAGGGATGCTGCATTTAACTGAGCGAAGATGTTGACTTATTTTTGAATTAGGTTTAAATACTGTTTTTATTGAAGCGCGCCTAAGAATGTTTGAGATTTTATCTGTGACACCCTTTACAAAAGGTAGAAATGCAGGTTTGCGTTCGACTGTCTGAGGCTTCACGTGGTCACTGCGGCGGCGACGAGGTGGTTTGAGGCCGTTTTCACGAAGCACCTTGACAACATGTTTCAGTTCATCATCAATGTGCTGAGGATCGCAGATTCCATGTGCTCTCTGAAACAAAGAGGAGCCTACGGCGAGTAATTGGCTCGGGTGGTGGTGAGACTTTCCATTTAAATAGCGGTCAGTATGGGTGGGTTTCCTATAAACTGTGTGACTGAGTGTACCATTTGGATTTCTTTTAATTAAAACATCAAGAAAGGCTAACTTATTATCCTGTTCTAATTCCATAGTGAATTGTATTTTAGTATTAAGGGAATTAAGATGGTTTAGAAAAGCAGTTACTTTATGTTGAGGTAAGATTGTATATGTATCGTCAACGTACCTCTTGTAGATCTTCGGCACGACGGGTGCCATGTGGAGAGCACGCTCCTCAAAGTCTTCCATGTAGATGTCAGCAACTACAGGTGACACTGGGGAGCCCATTAGGTATTACCTATTTTCTTTTTAAATATATTTTCGTAAGTAATCAATCTTACGACTAAAATAAATGAGGAACTATATGAAATAGAGAAAATATGAAATCATATCAAGAATTCTTCTATTATATTCAAAAATCTATTTATTCAAAAATCTTTTTTAAATAAATAGTAACAGTGATTTTTCATACAAATAGAGGAATAATTTTCTCTGATACCTCTGATACCTTACTACCTAGCCTTAGATTGGGATAGAAAACAAAGTGAAATAATTTAAATTAAACCATTAACTATTATTATTAAGTACTAAAATTAGTTTTTAAAACACGCTATCACAGTCAATCAATCTTACGACTAGTATATTATAATATAAATAAATAAATAATAAAATAAAATAAAAGCCACAGACTATCACACCAACTCCATGGCCCCAAACTAAGCAGAGCTGCCATGTAGCGAACTAGGGAGGAACCTAGAATATAAATACATTATGTAGATAAACGCTCAGACCCGGAACATTTTTTTTCTTGTTCCGTACGAGAATCGAACCCGCGATCACTGATGCCGGCAGACACTGTTACCCCATCGCCAAAGTGCTCGTCAAAAAAAATCTTTGAATACCTATAATCAAATAACATTTTAAAATTTGTCATTTTGGTTTGCTAAAATAATTACAAATTAAGTAAAATACTGGTAAGCTGTGTAAATTGGTAAAGAGCTTCGAAGGTGCTCGTAAAATAATTTCTGAAAAATATGATCTTGGTTCTATATTTGTAAGAAATTATCTTATGAAGTTTTAAAATTTGCCTTGGACCCGGCTGGTACCTAAAATATGGACCCATTGGAAAATACCCTTAAAAGTACCAGGACAGGAGTACGAAAAAAATTAATTCAATTATGATTTAAGTAAAAACAGGAGCAACACTGAAAGTGCCGACTGAAGGCTTTAGTTGGAAAAGTCAATTTTTTACCTCATTTTCTCTGAAAGCTTTTAAGCTTATTTTATTTCACCAGGTTAGTCGTTTTAGAATTCTGTTATTTCTATGGTTACAATAGATAGTTGATGGCTGCTAGATTAAATTCCATTCACTTAACTTAACCAAACAAAGGTACAGCAAAACCGGGCCTGGGAGGCGTACACTCTGAGAGGCAGATTATTATAAGGATAGTTATAATCTATAATAATAATATGATAAACCAACTTGTTTATTCTTGTATAATTACTATACTGCTTTTAAAAATACAAAAGGAAATATTATATTTTATAAGAATTAGTGGAAAGCGGCCGCGGGGCCTTATTCATTCAGAATCAAATAGAATTTAATAAAATCACTGACAGACAAACGGAGTCAGTTTTTAAACCTTTTTTAGGTATATTTAAACGTGATTCATACGTCTTCCTTTAGGTTTGTTTGCGTTATATAAAGTAAACGAAAAGGCGCTCCCAAACCTTACGGTACCTACAATTTTTTTTTTTTTTTTATTTCGCCTATTTCCAAGATACTTTTGTTCATTGCTAACCTTTAATCTAAGTTAACTTTTTAAAACGAGAGTCATTAAAAATTTTGGGTGAAAATTAAAAATATACTTCAAATTAAGTTTTATCCTACAATAATATTAAATTTTGCAATGTTTAAGAGAATTGAGAAACAATAAAAATGTGTTTCACAAAAAATAAACATTTCATCTCAGTGATTTTTTTATTGATTGTCTTTTGGATTGGCTTTGCAATTTTTAAAGCTGTATTGTCATCGAATCTACATTTACCACCGCAATGAACATTGCGTACGAAGTTGCCGGCAAAATCTAATACAACATAAATATGTTGAAGGTAACGATAACCAAGCAGTATAAAAAATTTGTTGTAAAGGGTTCAAAATGCAATAAAATTGATATTCGATTACAGCGGTAACTTAGACTTGAAAGTTAGAATCGATTAGGAACATAAGGCACTCGAACGATTACAAAACAAATGAAATGATTAGTGAAAGCTTGTCAGTAATGTATGTTTTATTATCACAATTTATTTGCTGTATTATTAAAATAATGGAAAAATATAAAAAGTTCTCATCAACAAAGCCCAGTTTTTCAAATGTAAATACAGACTGAGTATTTAGATTTGGAGTAGGTACTCAATAACAATGAGGTAATACCTAATTCAATCGTCTTTTATATCCCACTTGTTATTCTTGACAAGAAATTGTTTTTGGAAGAAACGTTCTTCAAGATACAAAGTGTTGGTGAACCCGTACGCACTCGCTGTTATTCTAGAATCTAGATTAATTTTATGCATGAACACGGATATCCGACATCGGGAAAACCACTGATTTTCCTCGATAATGACAATCTAACAACCCATTATACAGTTGGTAAGTTTCGAATGCTTAAAATAAGTACAGAAAGAATAATGATTGCTATTGATATCTTGATATCATATCGTAAAGCTCAAAATTAAATCGAGAAAATCGATATTCTGTAATGACTAATGCTAAAGTAACCAATAGTTACAGAAATGGTTACTGCTGATTTTATCTACTCTTTTCTGTAAATTTCATTCTTAAATGAAGATAACCGATTGCACAGCCCTTTAATTTTTCGTTACACCGTTTATAAAAGGAAGTAGGTACTATAAAATACCTTAAAATCACATTACAAGTCAATTGAAAGTAGCGGGTGTCGTTTGAGGTTAAATTATTTTTAATTAAAATTATAGATAATAGTATTATTGCAGTAATTCCAAAACAGAATAAACATACCTTTTAGATACCCGAGCCTTCTATAGTCTCTATGACAATTCTGCAGTGCGATCACAGAACTTTATCGAATCGTATATTAACGAATGTTTACGAATGCTCGTATAGTATGGAGTCGGTTGCAAGTTTTGAGTAACATTGTAATTTTTTATTTTACAGATATTTATGAGTACAACATGTTTACAAACATTCAAAATTAACAAGGCACACATTTATTTAAACTGGCCTTGCGGCAATGGATAGATTTTATTTTTTTCTTAAAAACAGTCTCCATACTATACGAACATTCGTTAACAAACGATTCGATAAAGTTCTGTGATCGCACTGCTGTTCAGTTCAAAGCTGTCGCTCCCCGTACACCCACGCCGTATTAGATGCAAATGGCGATTTCTATCGGGCTAGGAGTTAGGACTACGCTGCTGTGGTGGAGTTCCCAAACTATAAACTAAACACCTGATTAGAATCCAAGCGGTTGCTGTCTCTTCCCCAACATTATCATCAATTGTATCAATTGTATCATTAGCTAGCTGTGCCTCAAGCGTCTTTCTTATACGGTCATGAGCGTCCTTGTAACCATTGACAATAAAATATTGTGTTCCATATGACAATGAAATTATTTTAATCGATGCATGTACATCTGTCTGTCTTGCTAAGTAAACCCTTTTCAAGTTAACTTGATCGAACATTTCGTAACGTTAGTAAATCGGGACGAGCCAAGGTAAGTAAGTATACAGGGTAACTGGTGGATAATTTTCGAAATTTGAGGACGTGATAGTTTGAGATCATACACGAAGAGAAAACATAAAATAACAAATAAATATTAATTATTTACTGAGTTAACTGAACTGAAAGTTAAAAAAATCTTTACGAAACGCCTAGTTACACTTACCACGGACATACGCACGGAGCTATCAACACAGAATAGGTATCTAGGTATAAATGACTTCACGAACGGTCGTCGAGGCGTGAAGTCTTTATTTATTTATAAGGAATAAGTAACTTCTTTGATCACATAATTATGATTAGATCGAGTACAGAGTGCTCTCCTTCAATATCTAAAATTTGTCACCAGTCACCCTGTTTAAACACATATGGGAAACTGGGGCAAGGCCGTATAGCTAAGGATCTGGGCCTGTTGTTCCTCTGTTTCAAAAGAAAATATATTAAATCTGTAGCTTTGTCTCATCAGAAGAAGAATTCATGAACAAAGTGTTCCCAAACATCAGTACTACCCACATAATTAGAGATAGATTTCTGACTTAACTTCGTGTATAAGGTGAACAGTCATAATGAATAACAACACTATGAATAAGTCGATATGAAATTTTCATAGTGTTGTCTCCCATTTTTTTTAATTGTGTATCCAAATTAGACACATGAAATTTATCTGTGTTTTTACAAGCCTAGATTATTTTGTAATGCCATAATGTAGATTCCTTACCTGATGCTAGGTTTTAACTACCGCCCATAGACAACTGCAGTTCTAGAGTGAGTACCTTTTATTCAGAATAAGGTAAATATGTTTGGTGGTGGAAATAAATAGGACGGTAAGACACACGGTGACGGTTACTTTTAACAAAGTGAAATCAGTTCAATTCTAGCGATAAATAAATATATTATAAATTACCCAAATTCACATGATTCTACTATGTGACTCCAAAGAAATCTTGTATATAAACTTGTTTTCTGGAGATCACTAAGCACAACAATGGGTATACTTGATATACAGGGTGACTGGTAGGTCATTTTTAAAATTCCAGGACGTGATAGTTTGAGATCATACATGAAGAGAAAAAATAAAGTAAATATGAAATATTTACTCAGTAAGCTTAACCGAAAGTAAGAGAATTCATTACGCAACGAATGGTTACATAAGCGTAACGCAATAGATACTTAGCGGGTGGTGGCGTGCGTGTGGCGGGTACACTGCTGTGTGCGTGTTGACTGAGGCAGCGCGTCGGGAAAAGTGTAGTCAGGTCTCTTTATTTATTCATAGGGATTTGTGGTTAAAAATTAAGTACGTACTTTTATTACAAAATTATGATCAGAATCGAGTGCAGAGTGCTCTCCTTTAGTATTTAAAATTTGTCACCAAATTGAGATTCGTGGCCATAACTGGTCTGAACTTCTTAACGGCTAGAGTATTTTTGCTAGCCTAACCCACGGAAAAAATGTTATGTGATTAATTTAAAGTATATTTTATAATCAGCGCATTGTTTTTTTGTCCTGATAGCATTTGACTTCGCTGAAAACTTTTGATTTACAATGTACAAATTATTTGCTGACTTTTGAACCATGCTTAATATGCAAATTATTTTAAATGTTTCGTACTTCTGCCTCAAAAGTTAAATATTAGTTACTTGATATTAGAATCTTAACTATTTGTAATTTTAAAGTTCTTGAAAATTGCCAAATTTCATAATCTTATTTTTGTTTTTATTTTCAAGATTGCTTGCAAAAAAAGACAGACTAAGTAAAATAATACGATATCAATAAATATTTTCTAATTCTTGTCGGAAGACAAACAAAACGAAAAGAAGCGTTAGTCACAAAACACGATAGAATTAATCACTGGACAGTTACTTAGTACCGAGTCTGTGGGCTTGGGTATAACCCTGGCTTAGTCACAACAAAATCTTTATTCGCGAGTCCGTTCCGTCAGTTACAATGCCAACTCAATTAATACCGAGCTACTATCGACCATCAGTCCGAGATACGTCTGCGCACCTAGCCGTCCTAACCATAAAGTAACTTTTATAGGTTGAGATAGAGATATCAGCTAAAACGGAGCTCTAACGCCATCTAGAACTTAGTGACTGAAACTTTTACTAGAACCAGTCGGGAACTTTCCCTGTATTTTTCTTTAAGAATATTTAAGACTCCTCAAATATGTATATTATCATGATTATATGAAATATGTATCTATATATATATCAGAAATCGTTATGACGATCAAAATTCCAATAAACATGCAAAGGTCGAATTGCAGCGTTGTTTCCAAAATCCGAATTGCGGGTCAGAATTAAAAAAGGGAGCGTCAGAGTCCAAATGGTGGCCGGGCTGTGGGTAAAAGGAATCCAAGAAAAAAGCGATAAAAACAACATTCGAAAACGGGTGCGCAGTAACGAATGAAAGATAGATTTAATGAGTCGGTTAGGTGATTGATTGAATGAACTGAAGAATGAAAAGAAGGATGAAAGAGACATTGTCTATGGAATCTTTCTTATTTTATAAATTGTAAACAGCGACATCTATATCTTAGTGATACTAACGAAATTTTGTGAAAACACCGTGGTCCTAACCGTATCTGTGTCACTTGCCATCATCCTACTTCAAGATACAACCTATGGCGCTGCAATCGAATGTCAGTCATTTATTGCATTTAGCGCCCTCTTTAACAGTACTACCAACATACTTCCGCTACCATGAAGTCATACAAACATCTTAATATCGCAAACTCATCGTTATCGCCAACATTCTATAGTTCACAAATTGCACTTTAGTAGATTTTTAAGAAGTTATCTATAAACGCGTCTGACAAAGTAGTTTTTATATCAGTGTACTAAAAGCTTAACTTGCATGAGGAGATGTTTACATTTCTCAGAAAATTGTTCATTGAAGTCTATTTATCCAAACCCACGCAGCCAAAGAGCTTTTTTGTGTACATCCAGTACCACAAAGGACAGTGTTATTTTTTTTTCCTCCCTTATTGTTGACTACCCACGTTTGACCTCAATATCACCTGATCGTATGTGACGATGAGATCGAAAATGAAACAACACGTTTTAGGAAGTATTTTATTGTGTGTTATTGTACAAATTAAATTTGAAATCGAAAAAACGTAGACGACCGTTCGTGAAGCCGTCTATACCTACCTACCTATTCTGTGCTGATAGCGCCGTGCATATGTCCGTACCAGTGTAACCATGCGTTGCGTAATGAATTCTTTAACTGATTAAGTAATTAATATTTGTTTTTTATTTTATTTTTTATCTTCATCTATTATCTCAAACTATCACGTAGGTATAGCAATAGTTACATAGATGTCTGATTTACCTAAGTTCACTTGTTTACTAAGTTTACTTATGGCGGGTTTCAATATTCAACTGACTGGTACGAGTAACCGATAAAGGTACAAAACTGGTAGAAAAAAATAACGTTTCACAATATCTATTAGCTATGAGCTGTAAGTTCTCAAAGGAGAATGCTCAAGGGCCATATAAAAAATACCCTGCTCCGGGGGAAAAGAGATGTGTTTCAAAATATCAATAATAATAATTAATAAAATAATAATCGGTTATGATTAACTTGCATTACTTGCAAACATGTAAAAATTGCCAGTTTCATTCTTCAGGCGTCAACTAAAAAAAAAATAGTTTAATTAATAATTTTTAACACCCGACGCAAAAACAGGGGTGTTTTAAGTTTGACGTATCTGTGTGTGTGTGTGTTACTCTGTATGTGGCATCATAACTCCCAAACGGGTGAAATATTTGGATAATTATATTTTTTGTTAGAAACGTGACTTAATCGAGAGTGTTTTTAGCTATGTTTAATTGATTATTTTTAATACATGATTGTTTTCCTTTTATATTAAGCTTCGTAAATAAGCTTCACTATCCATAAAAAAATGAAAAATGGGTATCTCATTTTATAAATTCTAATCATAAAATACTATTTATTTTATTTTACAAATTGTTGGAAAGCTTACAGCTAAATATTACAATAGTATATCAAATAAAACTACTTTTTAACCGGATTAATCGCGTATAATTTATGTTTTACATTTTAACTCGACGTTTCTGTGTCTTTGCAGACCCCGTGGTCATGTCGCTCGTGACCACGGGGTCTGCAAAGACACCGAAACGTCGAGTTAAAATGTAAAATATAAATTATACGCGATTAATCCGGTTAAAAAGTAGTTTTATTTAAATTATGAATCGTGAAAACTTAAGACAATACTAATAGTATATCATTTATAACAGAAACTGTTTCAAGATTTTTACCTCAAAATTAGGCAGTAACATTGTAGTGCCACGTAAAAGTTAGTATTGATACCTACTTTCTATGGCTTAGAGTTTACTAGGGCTAAGAGTGTTTAGTATTGCCATCAGCGCCACCTAAACTACACTATGAATAATATAATTAGTTAAGCACCATTTCTGTAGGTAGATACTTTAGAATACATGTATAGTTGTGCAATTAATTTGCCAGTAATTGCGAGGCAGACAATGCTCTACAAAGCTGAATCTCTTTCTTAAGTCCGATACTCATGATTATTGCTGAAAACTGTACAAACACGTAATGCATGATTAGTCATCATATCAATTATGCATGGGCACCAGTTTTGAAGTTTTGGGGGCCAAAGCGAAATCAAATAATATAGTGTGATTACTTATAAATAACATTTGTGTTTTTTTTTTAACCGACTTCAAAAAAAGGAGTTTATCAATTCGACCAGCACAAAAAGTACCATCTGCTCCAATATGAACAGGATAGTGCGAACTATCCTTGCTGCAGCATCAGGTCTCTATGTATCTCGATATTTGTCACTAACAGTAAGTTTATCCACTCATCGAGCCCTTTTCAATGAGCCTAAACAAGATATTTCTTATGTTAGGAGTGGAAAAATTAGGTACTCTGGAGACTATCAAATCAAGGTCGCCAAATTATTATCAAGTTATATGATTTGCTATTTATATCCAGTTTCTCAATCAGTGCACAAGAAGTATACTAAGAGTCCATTAAATGAATGATTACCTCTACCTACATCATGTCGGAAAAGAGCTGATGACCTTCAAGTGGCTGCACAGATTTATATAAAAACATAGCTAAGAACACTCTCGATTAATTTACCTTTCTAACAAAAAAAATGATAATTATCCAAATCGGTTCACCCACTTGGGAGCTATGATGCCACAGATAGAGTAACACACGCACACACAGACACGTCACACTTATAACACCCCTCTTTTTGCGTCGGGGTCAATAAATAATTAATAAAGCTATTTATTAATAGTTCACGCCTGAAGAATAAACTTGCAATTTTTACATGATTGCAAGAAGGGTTAACGACCATAACCGATTATTATTTTATGATCATCATCCACAGCCTAGAGACGTCCACTGCTGGAGATAGGCCTCCCCCAAGGTCTTCCACGTCGCTCGGTCCCGCGCCGCCCTCATCCAGCGCAGCGTTTACCGGCGACTTTGACCAGGTCGTAAGTCCATCGTGCGGGGGGCCTGCCTACGCTGCGTCTCCCAGTATGTGGCCGCCACTCGAGAACTTTTCTGCCCCACTGGCCATCTGTCCTGCGAGCTATGTGCCCTGCCCATTGCCACTTCAGAAAACTTCAGAACGCTGCCCAGCCGAGTTGGATTCGACGATTGACCTCTTTCTCAAAGTTGGACGTACCTAACTGGATTTTATGTCTTAGGTATAGATAATCGTCAACAACTTCGAGCGGGGTGCCTCCAACTACCACAGGAGCAGGTGCAACATGGACGTTCGACATGATCTTCGTCTTATCCATGTTCATTTTAAGGCCCAATCGCTGCGAGGCTCCACTGAGGTCATAGAGCATTTTACTCAGGTCCTGCAGGGTCGCAGCCATGACTACGATGTCATACGCAAATCGAAAGGTGAGTGATGTACTCGCCGTTGATGTTGATGCCGAGCCCATCCCAGTCCAGAAGCTTGAAGAAATCTTCCAACGCTGCTGTGAACAGCTTAGGCAATATAACGTCGCCTTGCACGACGCCCCGCTGCATTTGGATAGGCTTCGAATTCTGATCCTGAAGACGGACTGACATAGTGGCGTTTTTGTACAAAAGTTTCAACGCTTTGATGTATCGATAGTCAATTTGGCACCGCTGCTAAGACTGCAGTACAGCCCAGGTCTCGATTGAATCGAAGGCTTTCTCATAGTCCACAAACGCCCAGCAAAGTGGCTGGTTATACTCCCCCGTCTTTTCTATAATCTGCTGCAGCGTATGGATGTGGTCTATGGTGCTTAAGCCTTTTCGGAAACCGGCTTGTTCGGGAGGCTGAAAGTCGTCAAACCTGCGTGCGAGACGGTTCGTAATGACTCTTGAAAACAGCTTGTATACATGGCTCAACAAAGTAATGGGTCTGAAGTTTTTCAAAAGGGTTTTGTCACCTTTTTTGTAGAACAAGACCACTATGCCTTGCATATGTAAGGACCTAATAGAAAGGCATTTTGGTAGTGAATTCTACTGTTCGTAGGCAAAAAGAAAACAGTTTTCATAATATTGAAACTCCGCCATAAGTGTCTCTTGGACGAGATTAAAGGCTCTAAGATTTGGAATATCATTATCTCTCTTATATAATCTGTACGTAAGGGAATATCATGTATACAGGCGCTCACTATTTTATTAAGCATTAACTATCAAATATTTTCCCTATAGTCTTATGTTTACCAAATTGCAGTAAATATAATATTACTTTGCACAGCTAGTCAATACTTGTAGTCAGGGACCGAAAAACCCCTTTATTTGATTAAGCCTATTGATAGGGTAACCCTATCAAAATCTTACCATATGGAAGTGTAACCCTATTGATATGGTAAGCCTATCGACGTGGTAACACTTTGAATAAAGTTAACTACTTTCGGATGCGCTTACCCTGTGATAGGGTTACCTATTTCTATCTCTTTTCCGCGCATGCTGTTGAATTCGGAAGTATAATTCGAAGTGCGAGATTGAAAAGATGGTGATATTTTTGATAATTTGATATTCTTAGACAAAGATTTAAATCCATAGATGCGCCCTTTTAGTACAAAGAACTGACAAAATATTGTCATTACTAAAAGAGGTGCATGCACAAGTCTTGTGACAGTTTCCAACGAGCGCTTGTCGTGTACGTTCACATAGATTATTTTGCTTAAAATATTTACATACAGACTTAATTATGCTGTCTTGTTCATATCGGGGCTATAAAAATACAATTCGCAATACAAAAAAGGATAAAGATATTAATTTCATGCGTTAGTAATTATTATATTATTAAATGCATTTCTCGATTTTTGTCGGGCAAGGAACCGGCCGGCCGCCAAAGAGCAAATAATCAGATAGTAAATAAAAGATCAACTCAATACTTTATTCAACCTATTAAAATCATAATAGAAAACCTTTGAAGTTTTTATTTTACTTTACAAAGCCGTCGTATTTTTTGACTATTTAATGTAAGTAGAAAAATATATTGGTTCATTTTATTAACATATTTTAAATCATAACGGTTTTAATAAATAATTTTTAGTTAAAAACTTCTTCGTTTTGTCAGCTACCCAACAAGGTATAACAATCTAGTCTTTTATTTAAATTCGTAGAAAAAATATTAGTTTCATCGGTGATAGTGGACGTCAAAATAATTTAGCTTATTGAGCCTAATCCATTATTTAGCCCAGGAAAGTAAAATAAACAAACACCCAACGAAGATTTAGTGTAAACGTGTGAATGGACATCAATATATTGGTTCCAATATGATGGCTGCCCTGCAAATTTTCGAGGGAGTGTGAGGGAACGAGATAGGACGAGGAGGATCTTCACCTTGGCCAGCCAGAAGTCCGGACCTAACCTCCGTGATTTTTTATGTGTGGAGGCACATGAAAGCCTCGTATATGGTGAGCCACATCCAATGGCGTCTGCTGATGGTGGAAACAGGATAATCAACGCGGCAAATGAAATGCGAAGAAATTTGACCACTGCTGCAGTAAAAACTAGGCTTCACTGAATAATACGAAAATGTATCCAAAACAAAGGCGGACGCGTTGAACGTGAATTGTAATGTGCAACGATAGTAAATATTTTTTTTTATAATCTTACCTTTTGTCATATTTTACTTTCCAGGGCTGAAAAATGAATTTAGCTCAATCAGACTAATTATTTTCACGTCTAGTATCGACTATGAAACTAAGATTTTTTCTATGAATTTAAATAAAAGCCTAGATTCTTATACTTTGTTGAGTAGCTGACAAAACGTAGATGTTTTTCAGCACTTCCGCTGAACATCTTCGATACAAATTTTTGTAGGTATTCTTAAAAGAAAAGTAAACCTATTAAATTTTTTTGATTATTTCAATCGCTCAGAACTATGTATTTAGTAATCTTACGTAGAATTTTGGTTACTCAGATCATAGAACATCTTAATCTGCATTTGAGAATCAAATAATAATAATATTAAAGTGCACCAATTTTAAAATACGACATTTAGTGGCGAAATTCGGCAATTTTATAAAAAAAAAAAAGTCGTTTATCTCGAAAACGGTTAGGTTTGGGGTAGGGTGTTTTATAGGGAAATGAGTTAGAAAAGACGGGTACTATACGCCCTTAAAGAATCTAGGTCGACTTAACCAGTATTCCTGTATACATGTAAGACTTCATTATTTACATAAAAAAACACACACAAACAACATAACGTCAACAAATTAAGAAGTTGGTGTTTTTGTAGGTTAAGTTAACAATCCTTTAGGTATGTTTTTAATAAATAAACGATTTATAAATATTTATCTTTACTTTTATTACTCTGTAATCCTTTTAGGCGTATTTTCAGCGTAAGTTACATCTGATCTTATTCTATGACGTTTGTTGACGTGGACGCGCCGTGCTTGTGTGAGTAAATATGACAACCTTAAGACACGTACGGGCAAATCTATGGATTTAAATCTTTGTTCTTAGAGATTAAATTTGCCTGCAGGTTTTAAAACCCTATTGAATCGGTAACCTTCAATAGGGTTTTCGATAGGCTTACTGCTTACATGAAGCTAACACTATTGATATGGTAAGCCTTAAATTAGGGTAAGTCTTCGATACGGTTACCAAATTGATAGGGTTTTTTAAAACAAGTCTATGAAAAACCCAATCAAAAACCTCTTTAAGGGTAAGCGGTTCCGGTCCCTGCTTGTAGTAGGTAGGTATGCAGGAAAAAATATTGGTAAGCAAATACGTCGGCAATACCTTCTTTTTATAATTTGCACATTAAATTGGTAATTAAATGCAGGCTTTTCATCAAACTTTATGGTTTTATTCATCCAGACCTTAATAGTAGGTATACTTTAATATATGTAAAGGATCCCAAATTTTCAGAAAAGTTAAACAAAGACCAAGCTAAGAATTAAATAGTCGTGGGTTTGCATACAATTTGAAGGCAGAACGAGAGAAGCTTTTGAAGCAAATGTCTGTTTAATGCAAACTGCAACGCATAGCTCTTGTTTAGTTCAATCATTATATTAATATTCATCATCATCATCACAACTCTGTTTGTAATGAGCCCACTGTAGGGCTTTGAGTCTCTCCCCTGGGTGACGAGGAGGTATAGGCCATAATCCACTAAGCTGGCCCAGTGCTGGGTGGTGCAATTTACATCTCATAATATATTAATATTAATGAGATGGAAATTGAACTCTGAATTATGATTAAAGCTCTCCCAAGCTATTTGCGCACATTAGATCTGTCACTCAAAAGCAGTTTCTTTTATTGATTGCCTTTATATTTTTTTACAAACAATCAAATATGAAATATGAATAAAGCTTCCTTTAAATATAATTTGAAAAAGTTCTATCTCTCACACTTGTTTCATATCAAATAGAATATATATTTGTTTACCTACATACTGTATATATTATTCTGTCTATTTATATATTTATGTATTTATTAAATTCTGTAGTATTTTATATTATGTTAATTAGTATTATTTAAGTATAAATAATATTATTTATGCCATATTCATGTTTCTTTTTTAATTCATAAGATTTCGTTTAAGATGGGGTTGCCTGGTAGAGATCGCTTAGAAGTGATAAGGCCGCCCAAATTGCACATTTAATGTTTTTTGTATATTATTATTGTTTGTTAATATTTATCCATTCTATGCAAATGGCAATAAAGTATTTGAATTGAATTGAATGAAATACCTATCCATTTCTGAATAAATAAAACATAAAAAAAAACTCAATAAATTAAACTCGGTAACCAATTTATTTCAAACTTCTCTTTATTTTTCATTTATATATAAATATAAATACATATAGAGGATTGTTTAATGGCCAATAATTTATTTAATATATTAAAATAAATCCATAATAAAGTTATTATTATCATCAATCGGAAGACGCCCACCTCTCAGCTAAAAAAGGCCTGAAGGCTTTTCTGAATGTTGCTTAAATACAGCGTTTACCGACGACCTTCACAAGATCGCCGATCCATTATTTCTTACGGTTAAGTACTTCCTGTTGAATCTGAAACAGGAAACTCGTTTAATCTTTTTCGTAGATCTTGTTTTTTTTTAATAGTAAGGATAGGACGTCTGTCTTCCATACCACCTGATGGAAAGTGCGCATGAAGGCTATGGACCATCCACGAGAAACCTATTCAATCGACACTTAAAAGTACCAGGACTGTAGTGGTCAGGATATACAGACGCGTTTTATTATACGAGTAGCTTATAATTATTGCATTACGAAATATTGTCTTAAGTTTTCGCGATTCATACTATTAAATAAAAATAAAAATAAAATTAAAAGAACAAACAGTTATAGTAAAAGTTTATTCCAAAGATATTTACTAAGTACTTATTAGCAAATTGGATAGCAATGGATAGGAAGACGTCTAGTTTTTTACGGGGTGTTAAAAAAGTACTTTGGAGAAAAATATCCCATATCTTATATAGGGCTAGTCTTCCCCATTCCATTACAAAAAGCCGTCTTTTCCAACTAAGGAAGTTCAGTATTTACATTCAAAAATTCTAAACACCGAATAACTACATGTATAACATACTTTTTTGAACACCCTGTAAATTAAGGTTTAGTTTTTAGAAAGTATCTATTCAAAAAGATACTTTAACTTAAGTTAAATAGTTTTATTTTAAGGCTTATTAGTTTTTTCAATATACAACAAAGCGTTGAAATTTTATGCATGTCTCGTCTATTAAACGCCTTTGCAACGCAATGATCTTTCAACGCTGGCATACCGGACCGCATTTCGGAGCTTACAAAGCAGCGCTACAAACAGAACAATTTTAAACAGGTAATTTTATAATGTAGTATGTCTATGTAATTATTTGTATAAAGTCTACTTTTATAGCTTGTGTCCCAACGCCTATCCTATTCCCACTACCTAATCCTGTCAAGACTCGGTTGTCTGGAAGAAATCACTCTACAGCGATAAGGCCTCCTTTGTGCCAATACTAAATTAAAATGTAACTTTTTTACTTTCTTTTTTATGCTGTTGGTTTACAATAAAGAATTTATTATTATTATTATTATAGAATATTTCCCTATTTTAATAATATTTTAAAGTTTTTGCCTTTAAAATGCTTAATTACTCTTTAATAAATCAAAAATTGTGTTAAATAAAAAATTACCCGACCAGGACTCGAACCTGGGACCTCTCATTTATTTATTTCCCTATTTTCCCTAAAATCCTTACAACTATCATTATTACGAAAGTAACCGTGTTACACTTTAAACCAGTGGACAATTCTAATGTTTGTATGGATACAGACTAAAACATCAGATAGGACATAGTAAAAAAATATCGCGAAAACAATTTATTTACTTAAAAAGATGAAACTTGGCACACAGAACTTAGATATCCCCAATGTTATAAAATATTTTTATCCCTATGTGACCACGGTATCAATATTAATGCAGGTAAAGCGACGTGAAACATGTAGAGACAAACATTTTTGGACGAGAAGTGTGTTTAAGTATGTATCCTTTGTAATGTATTTATATCCTTTTTTATAACTTTTATATGAGATATAATTTAAGAAATTTTATTTAATATTGTTTCTAATCCTGAGATATTAAATTCGTTTGTAAAATAGATATTTATATTCAGAATTTTTCCTACTTTTATTTGAGAATAATATCGAGAATAACTGTAGCATTTTATTAACTTACCATACTTTAATAAACATCTTGTATTAAACATAAGCGTAACATTTTAAACATATAAGGATAAACCGATATATTTAATAATCCACATTTAGTATATCGACAAGGCAACTAACATTACATTAACATTATTATAACCAATATAATATATTATGTAACAATGTATATGTCGGAATCGGGGTGATTTCTTTCTTTTATCCAACATCAGGTATTCTTGGGGATTTCAATCATGATTATTTAATACAGTCTTTTGTGTGGGCGTCTTTAGGGCAAGTCGGTTTTTCTAATGTCGACAATGCTTGTGGTGCTGAACTGATTGATCTTCGGTGCATGACAACTCCTACATCGCTGGCGTGTCACTACATTGCTGATGATCTCTTGATTGTAGGTATTGAATAATTGCTTGAAGGGCACTTTTCTCGTGTCCATCTTCTGTATTGTTATTATTCTCTCTGCCGCTGACAAACTCGTGACGTAGACTCTGTCAAGTACCAAGCAGGTACTGGCATCCGCAGACAATTCAAATAAACTATAAGGCTCTAGCTAGACAGCGCCAACATATACAAACAATACAATTAGAGATTAGTGAGAAGGAACGAATTAATCATTAATTTAAATTTTTGACTACGATCCTAGTATGTGATACTAATGATGATATCAAACAATATCTAAAGCTAAAATTGGTTCAAAAGTAGGTAAGTTATGCAACTTTCTGCCAACAGATTCTGACAGGCCGTCGTGATATTATGTCAAGATTTATTCGGGCGTTTTTAACAATTGACAAAATGATTAACGTTTTCGGCACTGCACTTATAATTTATACAAAAGACTAAGTGAAGGTCGAAGATGAAAGCACACAGGACTAAGAAAGAACTGGCTCATCATTGAATATTGCCGGAACACATCACCGCTGGAGCGTTTATATTTGGTTGCAGATTTTATATGAAGGGTGGCAGCTAGCCAGTCGGATCCCAACGGGATCCCAGAACCAGGCAGGGTCACTAGGATTATTCGCCTTTTACAACACGCCTATCCAGTGGCGGTAGGTTATTGTAAGCCGGGTCGGACACGGACAAACATTCTGCTAATAGTTTCATAAGTTGTTAAATGTTGTCACAGACGACCGGCTGGTGTAGCGGTAACATACATTGCCTTCTATGCCAGAGGTCCTGGGTTCGAATCCCGGCGGCGGCGGATATATGTGTAATGAACACGGATATTATTCGTCAAGTCATGGACGTTTATATGTTTATTTAAGTTTATTCTAATAAAAAATATGTATTTATTCAATATGTATGTTTATATATTTCTTAAGTATATCAGTTATCTAGTATCCATAACAGAAGTTCTTTATGAAACTTAATTTGGGCTAGATAATGCTGTGTCAGTGTCAGAAATATTTATTTATTTATTGTGCCTATCAGGGTCTCAAAAAAATAATGCTTCTTTATTAATGTAAATAACTTTTTAGCTCGTCTTTGGTTGCACACTAGATATTATATTTTGCACTCAGGGTGGATTTTGTAAACTTTACTACTGGAAGCAAAATTGTGTTAGCAGTGTACGGTTACTCGTAGTTTAAGAAAAAAAATCGGCTTTACTTTAATATTGAAAGATGAACTTTATTAATTAATACAGCAGAAGTTTTCTTTTTTATTTTGAGATAATGCCAATAATTTTACACATAGATATATCATGGCTTTTTTGTACTTTAATGTTTTTACTTTTTCATGTGACAAACCGAGAGGAAGAAGCTACCAAAAAAATTAAGCAATCTTTTGTCGAAAGTGCTCATTCTACAAATAAGTATATGTCCTTGTCTAAACTCGCCTTGGACATTAAAGAAATAAATAAGGTAGCTATTTATGTGTGCTGGTATCAACAATTTTTTCATAAAACATTTTAAAAATATTAACATAAAAAATATTTTATTAAATTTTTATGTAATTTTAAACACACTTATCAAACTTTATTATCCTTATAAAACATGTGGTTTAAAGGAGGAATGCGGTACTTTTCCTTACACCCTGTATAAATATGTTTTTTTAAGAAATACACCCTAGAGACGTCATACCCATGCTCACTTTCACTTTATCTTGAAACGCGTTTTCAGTAATTAAACTCATGTACTTAATTTAGAATTAAATTACTTTTTGAAGTGTTTTTTGACCCTCTACTTGAACTGACATTTTCTTTGAGTAGCGTTTTTAAACCAATTAGATTAAGTACAGAGAATTTAGGAGCTTCATCTTTTAATACACACTTTCGGTGTTAAAAATTATAATAACATAAGTTAAATTTATTTCTTTAAGAGCGCACTGTCAAAAAAAATAACTTCATAACGCACTGCCCTTTTCCGCGCGCCCCTGACGCGCCCCTCACGCTACACTCGTCATTAAACATTTAAGATTTGAATTTCGCGCCAATGGCGCCATCGCAGGTCAACGGCGTTCAAACCTAAGGAACAAGAAATCTACGGAGTTGCAACAACTGTTATTAAAAGTATTTTTATAATCGCTTAATATTGTTTAGTGAAAAAATGTTAAATGTTTGAATGTCAGTGTTTCATTAATTATAAATACCTAACGTGTTATATTTTTGTATTTTTTTTAAAGTGATTAATTGTAATTGTTGTTCCCTTATTATAATTTGATCGACTTTAATAATTTGTTATATTTACGTCTGATATTTATGTTGAATTCAATGGCATTACTTATACATAGTTACTAACATATTAAAAAAACGGAGTTTGAACTTAATAATATAGTAATAATGTAATGTATATATTTATATTTATTATTTATATATATTTATTTTACAAAAGAAAAAAAAACAATCTTTTACAATTCCGAAAAATCCAATCTTCGTTGTCGAACTGTTTGACTATGAAGAAATAAAACGCATAACATATAGCTAAGAGACATTTAGTTTTCTTTGCGATATGCATTTGACCTTGGACTTGGAAGTACCAATCAGACTTTTTGTTTATTTTCACCTGGAATAAGAATCGAATCAAAATATTTGAAACTCAAAAAAACTGTAAGCAAACATTTTTATGATAATTAATAAGTTTTTGCCTGTAAGTGTGTAGGTGTGAATACCAAAATTGTCATGTCTATTTAAGAAGTGTATTTAAATATTTAAGCAATATCTGGAACGCTCAGTATTTACGTAATGTAGATTAAAACATATTGAAGAAAAAACTATTTTTTTGTAATAAAAAATCGAATTATAGATTCTAGGACAGGATAAGAGATTATGATGAGTCTTGTCGGATTTATAATTTTTATCCCTACAAGAAAGGAGAGTTTTGACGAACATGAATTTTTTGCATGAATTCAACCTTCCGTATGTATACGTAGTAACTTTTATCAGAACTCAGTCATATTTACATCTAACGCAAATAATTAAATATGGTAAATAAATAAGCAAATAAGTAAATAATTGTATCAAACTACAGATTCTTAAAATAAACAAAGAGTGAAAAATCAGCAAAAAATATTAATATTAATGATGACATACTTTATATATACAGGGTGTCCAAAAAACGACTCGTTTGGATGACACTGGAGATAGATGGACCTTAGGACTATCTGATAACGAGAACACTATGTTTAGAAAAAGAGTGAAATTTCCTTATGTTCTTGAATTTAATTGAGTTTTTGGAAAGTAATTTCTGAAAAATTATTCTTTTTAAATGTCAAAAACATAACTTTTAACTGATCTAAAAAATATTGTATGTTGATTATATAAGGAATAAGGAGTTTGACTTCCTGAAAAAAAATAACTTTTACACAAGCTATGAAGGGTTTCAAAGATAGCTAAAACTACAGATTTAAAAAAATAGGTATGATCATTTTTTAGGGACAAAAACAACTTCAATAACGTATGAATTTTTCATACCGAATTAGTCGAAGAGAGTGGTTCTTGTAAATTTTCGCCTATGTTTGTACTACAAATATTATCTTTGCCACTGTTTTGAAATGAGATTTCGGGAAGCAAATTATCGTTATCTATTGTATCCAAATGTGCGATCTCCTAAAAAACAACTTATTATATGAGAACACAAATATTTTACACTGACGATGATAGACTTTTACTATGCAGTGTGTGGCTTGACATATAGTAATACATTAGGAATTAATTCTTGACATATCGGAACGGTATCCTTCTATCAATTTAAATTACCATATCAGTTCTCGACTTCGATCGACTATAGATCGATTGGTCTGGTAACACCCTAAATAATAGAGATAACAAATTTTCGATTGCCATTTTTTGTAAATTTTGTTAGTAATTAAAATAATTGAAGATTTCATGGTATTCCTTTCATTCAATTAACCAAGTATGCTAGAGAGATTTCATCCTTGCAATTGACCCTAACGATCGACGCAATAAATTTTTTTTTACGGATTTTAGTCGGTTTGATTCTCGGGTGAGGCGAGCGAACTTTCGAAAATCTTTGAATGCGGCTTTATTTCTTTTCCGAAATAAAGGAATATTTCGTTTGAGTAAAATTTGTTATCTCTATTATTTAGAGTTCCTACTTTCCCTCCAGGTGGAATAAAAAAATACACCCTGTATAACTAAAAAAGCTATAAAATATTATTTAATGAAAGATTATTTTCGACTTAAGTTACTAAATAACACTAAATAAAATTTCTAAATAAATAATCTACAGGGTTAATTTTAACATTTTTTTTATAAAATTTTAATTAAATTAACCCTGTATAGTAATGACCAAAATTATAAATATTAAAAAAAAAAACTTTATTATTTACACTGCCAAATAGAGTAGGTACGTATACAATCTAAACTAAATCAAAGCTACAGAGAAAAACTAGCTAAAACTAGAAAAACGAGCCAATATAAAAAGTAAAAACTACAGAGAAAATCATTATGTCACATACTTCTTGTTCACTGATTGGAGCTGTGGTATTATTAGGCATTATAAAACTATTTGTTGGTATGTTTACAATCTTTGTGTAAAAATTAATTTGATATAAGAATATATTTTTCAAAAAATTAATTGTATCTTTACTAACCGGTACGGTGAATTTAAAAAAAAAACAATATTATTTAGTGATAAAAAGTATAAAATAAGTAAATAGATTAACCTTTTAACCGTAAGTAAATTAGTTAGTTCAGATGACGACTCCACTGTGCCAAAGAAGCTCTGTGCCAAAGACTTTTTATTTCTGAAAAATATTGTTGATAAGGCAATAAAAACAATTTTTTTCATATCGTAATATTGATACATAATATTTAAATACATTGAATCTCGTACTAGACTAAATCGTCACGAATTGCATAAAAAACGGCGATGTATGTCTACATCGCATTTTTATATTTGCATCCTACTCACATCGCTTTCTTTTCGTCAGAGGCATAGGTCAGGCTAATCTGGTAGCGATCGACAGTTTCATACAAATTCACATGCCGTCCATTATAAGTAGACCTCCGTCAGTCAATACCTCATCTTGCAACGTAAATTTAGTTATCATGTTTTAATGTAAATAGTTTCAAAACCCACTATTGGTTTTTGAACCGATAAATGGACTAGCGCGCTATCCCTGCCGCTTAGATATAATGTTTTTATTTCCCATTATAGGCAATTATAAATTTGTACTATGTATTTTAATCCTTTATCGTACGTAAGCTTAGCACTGCCGACGACAAAGTGATACGTGTTCCCCCTTCGACGAACCGAGCGGCACTGAGCTGTCGATCCCATGAACGATCAATATAAGGTCTTTTCCAGTGGACGTAAAGGTTAGAATTGCCTGTTCTGTTTTAACACTTTTAGCTCGGAACTAGAGGACGTAAGTCTTAAAACCTGTTTTTGCTTCTTGTAACGATTGTGTACATTTTATTGAAAATATTGTTTGACAGCTTTTTAAAACGATGTAATATCTTACACTCAGAAAAATTTCATGTAGTTTGCTCCGGCAGTTTAAGAGATATATCGAGAAATCTCTAAAAAACACCTCTTTTTCAAATAAAAAAAGTATCGAACAAAAATTTGAAAAGTACAATTTGCTTTAATACAACAAAAAGAAAAAGATATGAATAATCATTCCTCTAAATTTTGGAAACATCGAACTGCAATACAATAAAGCATATCACTTCAAAGTCATAAGATTCTTGAAAGCAAAACCTTAACTCAAGTCAAATTTTTGTCTTGATGTTGAGGCCGAAAATTGTATATTTAATAAGCACTATTATGAATAAATATAGTTTACACCAAATTAAGATTAATCTTATTTTTGTTAGACTATAAAACTAGGTGAAATATTAGTTGGAAAAAATAAATATTGGTCAAAACGATAAATACTGTATACAGAAATTTCAAACTAAAACGTTTTCTAAAAATAAAACAAGTAATGTGATATTTTGTTTACTTTTATTCCATTGTTTTAAAGATTACGTAAGATGATCCGTTTTGGAAACAAGATTGAATACCATTAAGCTAAGACCACACGAGACGAGAAGTTTTCATGTACTCGTAGCTAGCATTAGTGCTTACTCATCTGTTCTGGTTATTCCGGTCCATTGTCCTTTTTAACATAAAGTAATATTTTTGTATACTAACTATGTATGCTGGAAGTTCCAATCATAAGAGATGTGGCCGTATTAAGGAGTTAATGTCACATTTTCAACCGACTTCCAAAAAGGAGGAGGTTCTCAATTCGTCTTGACTTTGTTACACGATATTTCGGACAATTATGATTTTGTAAATAATTGTTGTTTACTTTACTGATAGAGGATACTTCATAGTTGGTCCAATATAAATTTCATCGAAATCGGTTAGGTACTTCTTGAAAATTTCAAACTTTGGAAAAAATATGTATGATTTCGGCGGATGTTTACGTTGATGACATTCTTAACTCAGCCAATGTTTTGATGTTTTGTATTCGTCGATTATTTATGCTTTTTAGTTCTACGTTCTATATCTAACTCCAGTGTATAAAACAGACCTTTTTTCGCTCTCATAAAAATGGTCATACAGATTGTCATGAAAAATAGTGTACTTACCTACAGACATTAAATATGTAGGCACCTTTGGGAATCTTGATTGCTTAAATACGCACATGATAATTTGCATTATACATATGAACGTGAAGACAAAAAATAAGACATATACCAATAGGAAATTTTATTGATAATGTTTTCTATCACTGTGAATGTTTTTAAGAAAAATAGGACACAGGCCGCGAAATACTTATCTTTAGACTTTACTTGGCCAGTTTTTAATATAAGCTGGACTTATCTAATAATTCATGATCAGCTATCTAAGTACTCAATATCGATTTTCATAGGTCCTAATCACAGTGTCCGTACAGGATACTGAATCAAGGTGTCAAAATAAAACGTAATGCAATAAATAAAACACTTTTTAACCGGATTTATCGCGTATATTTACATTTTAAATTTTGACTCGACGTTTCGGTGTCTTTGCAGACCCCGTGGTCACAAGCGACTTATGTATGAATCGCGAAAACTTAAGACAATATTATGTGGACCAGTACGGACTGGAAAGTGCAAACAAAATCCGGCAGTTAGAATGGTTAAAAAAACGGCAATAGAGTCGCTTGTGACCACGGCGTCTGCAAAGACACCGAAACTTCGAGTCAAAATTTAAAATGTAAATATACGCGATAAATCCGGTTAAAAAGTGTTTTATTTATTGCATTACGTTTTATTTTGACACCTTGATTCAGTATCCTGTACGGACACTGTGATTAGGACCTATGAAAATCGATATTGAGTACTTAGATAGCTGATCATGAATTATTAGATAAGTCCAGCTTATATTAAAAACTGGCCAAGTAAAGTCTAAAGATAAGTATTTCGCGGCCTGTGTCCTATTTTTCTTAAAAACATTCACAGTGATAGAAAACATTATCAATAAAATTTCCTATTGGTATATGTCTTATTTTTTGTCTTCACGTTCATATGTATAATGCAAATTATCATGTGCGTATTTAAGCAATCAAGATTCCCAAAGGTGCCTACATATTTAATGTCTGTAGGTAAGTACACTATTTTTCATGACAATCTGTATGACCATTTTTATGAGAGCGAAAAAAGGTCTGTTTTATACACTGGAGTTAGATATAGAACGTAGAACTAAAAAGCATAAATAATCGACGAATACAAAACATCAAAACATTGGCTGAGTTAAGAATGTCATCAACGTAAACATCCGCCGAAATCATACATATTTTTTCCAAAGTTTGAAATTTTCAAGAAGTACCTAACCGATTTCGATGAAATTTATATTGGACCAACTATGAAGTATCCTCTATCAGTAAAGTAAACAACAATTATTTACAAAATCATAATTGTCCGAAATATCGTGTAACAAAGTCAAGACGAATTGAGAACCTCCTCCTTTTTGGAAGTCGGTTGAAAATGTGACATTAACCCCTTTATTCGGCCACATCTCTTATGATTGGAACTTCCAGCATACATAGTTAGTATACAAAAATATTACTTTATGTTAAAAAGGACAATGAACCGGAATAACCAGAACAGATGAGTAAGCACTAATGCTAGCTACGAGTACATGAAAACTTCTCGTCTCGTGTGGTCTTAGCTTAATGGTATTCAATCTTGTTTCCAAAACGGATCATCTTACGTAATCTTTAAAACAATGGAATAAAAGTAAACAAAATATCACATTACTTGTTTTATTTTTAGAAAACGTTTTAGTTTGAAATTTCTTTATACAGTATTTATCGTTTTGACCAATATTTATTTTTTCCAACTAATATTTCACCTAGTTTTATAGTCTAACAAAAATAAGATTAATCTTAATTTGGTGTAAACTATATTTATTCATAATAGTGCTTATTAAATATACAATTTTCGGCCTCAACATCAAGACAAAAATTTGACTTGAGTTAAAGAAATAAATTTAACTTATGTTATTATAATTTTTAACACCGAAAGTGTGTATTAAAAGATGAAGCTCCTAAATTCTCTGTACTTAATCTAATTGGTTTAAAAACGCTACTCAAAGAAAATGTCAGTTCAAGTAGAGGGTCAAAAAACACTTCAAAAAGTAATTTAATTCTAAATTAAGTACATGAGTTTAATTACTGAAAACGCGTTTCAAGATAAAGTGAAAGTGAGCATGGGTATGACGTCTCTAGGGTGTATTTCTTAAAAAAACATATTTATACAGGGTGTAAGGAAAAGTACCGCATTCCTCCTTTAAACCACATGTTTTATAAGGATAATAAAGTTTGATAAGTGTGTTTAAAATGACATAAAAATTTAATAAAATATTTTTTATGTTAATATTTTTAAAATGTTTTATGAAAAAATTGTTGATACCAGCACACATAAATATCTACCTTATTTATTTCTTTAATGTCCAAGGCGAGTTTAGACAAGGACATATACTTATTTGTAGAATGAGCACTTTCGACAAAAGATTGCTTAATTTTTTTGGTAGCTTCTTCCTCTCGGTTTGTCACATGAAAAAGTAAAAACATTAAAGTACAAAAAAGCCATGATATATCTATGTGTAAAATTATTGGCATTATCTCAAAATAAAAAAGAAAACTTCTGCTGTATTAATTAATAAAGTTCATCTTTCAATATTAAAGTAAAGCCGATTTTTTTTCTTAAACTACGAGTAACCGTACACTGCTAACACAATTTTGCTTCCAGTAGTAAAGTTTACAAAATCCACCCTGAGTGCAAAATATAATATCTAGTGTGCAACCAAAGACGAGCTAAAAAGTTATTTACATTAATAAAGAAGCATTATTTTTTTGAGACCCTGATAGGCACAATAAATAAATAAATATTTCTGACACTGACACAGCATTATCTAGCCCAAATTAAGTTTCATAAAGAACTTCTGTTATGGATACTAGATAACTGATATACTTAAGAAATATATAAACATACATATTGAATAAATACATATTTTTTATTAGAATAAACTTAAATAAACATATAAACGTCCATGACTTGACGAATAATATCCGTGTTCATTACACATATATCCGCCGCCGCCGGGATTCGAACCCAGGACCTCTGGCATAGAAGGCAATGTATGTTACCGCTACACCAGCCGGTCGTCTGTGACAACATTTAACAACTTATGAAACTATTAGCAGAATGTTTGTCCGTGTCCGACCCGGCTTACAATAACCTACCGCCACTGGATAGGCGTGTTGTAAAAGGCGAATAATCCTAGTGACCCTGCCTGGTTCTGGGATCCCGTTGGGATCCGACTGGCTAGCTGCCACCCTTCATATAAAATCTGCAACCAAATATAAACGCTCCAGCGGTGATGTGTTCCGGCAATATTCAATGATGAGCCAGTTCTTTCTTAGTCCTGTGTGCTTTCATCTTCGACCTTCACTTAGTCTTTTGTATAAATTATAAGTGCAGTGCCGAAAACGTTAATCATTTTGTCAATTGTTAAAAACGCCCGAATAAATCTTGACATAATATCACGACGGCCTGTCAGAATCTGTTGGCAGAAAGTTGCATAACTTACCTACTTTTGAACCAATTTTAGCTTTAGATATTGTTTGATATCATCATTAGTATCACATACTAGGATCGTAGTCAAAAATTTAAATTAATGATTAATTCGTTCCTTCTCACTAATCTCTAATTGTATTGTTTGTATATGTTGGCGCTGTCTAGCTAGAGCCTTATAGTTTATTTGAATTGTCTGCGGATGCCAGTACCTGCTTGGTACTTGACAGAGTCTACGTCACGAGTTTGTCAGCGGCAGAGAGAATAATAACAATACAGAAGATGGACACGAGAAAAGTGCCCTTCAAGCAATTATTCAATACCTACAATCAAGAGATCATCAGCAATGTAGTGACACGCCAGCGATGTAGGAGTTGTCATGCACCGAAGATCAATCAGTTCAGCACCACAAGCATTGTCGACATTAGAAAAACCGACTTGCCCTAAAGACGCCCACACAAAAGACTGTATTAAATAATCATGATTGAAATCCCCAAGAATACCTGATGTTGGATAAAAGAAAGAAATCACCCCGATTCCGACATATACATTGTTACATAATATATTATATTGGTTATAATAATGTTAATGTAATGTTAGTTGCCTTGTCGATATACTAAATGTGGATTATTAAATATATCGGTTTATCCTTATATGTTTAAAATGTTACGCTTATGTTTAATACAAGATGTTTATTAAAGTATGGTAAGTTAATAAAATGCTACAGTTATTCTCGATATTATTCTCAAATAAAAGTAGGAAAAATTCTGAATATAAATATCTATTTTACAAACGAATTTAATATCTCAGGATTAGAAACAATATTAAATAAAATTTCTTAAATTATATCTCATATAAAAGTTATAAAAAAGGATATAAATACATTACAAAGGATACATACTTAAACACACTTCTCGTCCAAAAATGTTTGTCTCTACATGTTTCACGTCGCTTTACCTGCATTAATATTGATACCGTGGTCACATAGGGATAAAAATATTTTATAACATTGGGGATATCTAAGTTCTATGTGCCAAGTTTCATCTTTTTAAGTAAATAAATTGTTTTCGCGATATTTTTTTACTATGTCCTATCTGATGTTTTAGTCTGTATCCATACAAACATTAGAATTGTCCACTGGTTTAAAGTGTAACACGGTTACTTTCGTAATAATGATAGTTGTAAGGATTTTAGGGAAAATAGGGAAATAAATAAATGAGAGGTCCCAGGTTCGAGTCCTGGTCGGGTAATTTTTTATTTAACACAATTTTTGATTTATTAAAGAGTAATTAAGCATTTTAAAGGCAAAAACTTTAAAATATTATTAAAATAGGGAAATATTCTATAATAATAATAATAATAAATTCTTTATTGTAAACCAACAGCATAAAAAAGAAAGTAAAAAAGTTACATTTTAATTTAGTATTGGCACAAAGGAGGCCTTATCGCTGTAGAGTGATTTCTTCCAGACAACCGAGTCTTGACAGGATTAGGTAGTGGGAATAGGATAGGCGTTGGGACACAAGCTATAAAAGTAGACTTTATACAAATAATTACATAGACATACTACATTATAAAATTACCTGTTTAAAATTGTTCTGTTTGTAGCGCTGCTTTGTAAGCTCCGAAATGCGGTCCGGTATGCCAGCGTTGAAAGATCATTGCGTTGCAAAGCAGGGACCGGAACCGCTTACCCTTAAAGAGGTTTTTAATTGGGTTTTTCATAGACTTGTTTTAAAAAACCCTATCAACTTGGTAACCGTATCGAAGACTTACCCTAATTTAAGGCTTACCATATCAATAGAGTTAGCTTCATGTAAGCAGTAAGCCTATCGAAAACCCTATTGAAGGTTACCGATTCAATAGGGTTTTAAAACCTGCAGGCAAATTTAATCTCTAAGAATATCAAATTATCAAAAATATCACCATCTATTCAATCTCGCACTTCGAATTATACTTCCGAATTCAACAGCATGCGCGGAAAGAGATAGAAATAGGCTAACCCTATCACAGGGTAAGCGCATCCGAAAGTAGTTAACTTTATTCAAAGTGTTACCACGTCGATAGGCTTACCATATCAATAGGGTTACACTTCCATATGGTAATATTTTGATAGGGTTACCCTATCAATAGGCTTAATCAAATAAAGGGGTTTTCCGGTCCCTGTTGCAAAGGCGTTTAATAGACGAGACATGCATAAAATTTCAACGCTTTGTTGTATATTGAAAAAACTAATAAGCCTTAAAATAAAACTATTTAACTTAAGTTAAAGTATCTTTTTGAATAGATACTTTCTTAAAACTAAACCTTAATTTACAGGGTGTTCAAAAAAGTATGTTATACATGTAGTTATTCGGTGTTTAGAATTTTTGAATGTAAATACTGAACTTCCTTAGTTGGAAAAGACGGCTTTTTGTAATGGAATGGGGAAGACTAGCCCTATATGGGATATGGGATATTTTTCTCCAAAGTACTTTTTTAACACCCCGTATAAAACTAGACGTCTTCCTATCCATTGCTATCCAATTTGCTAATAAGTACTTAGTCTTTGGAATAAACTTTTACTATAACTGTTTGTTCTTGCACGGATTTTTGGTAGAAGGCCTTAAAGGCCAGTCCAGTTCCCAAAATTCATATGCAAGGTCCACGTGCTACACTACTTAGAAATCGTTAGCTAATTTTGTATGTGGTTCAATATTATTATCAAAGTGCTTCCGAGAATATCTTTACATCTTGCTTACGGCTAAGCTCTTCTGCACAAGGCACAAAATCCTCGGCTTGGTTCGTACTTTGGAAACACCTTCAATAGATTTATGACAGGAATAGCTAGTTTATAATCGGATTTCCCTTTTGAATATCGGGTGTCTAGGGTGTTATTTTAATAATGGAACCCCTTATAATATATTGGGTGTCCTTTGTGTGTGGAGCTAGTGTGAAAATTGAGCATAGTGTAACTGTGACTTTCATTAAAAAAACCTGAAGTTGAAACATATTACTAATTCTATCAGCAGTTTTTAAGAAGCTTTTGGGCGATTGAGTCTTTTTCAACTTATTATTGTTTCTGAGTTTATCTAGATTTATCAGTATAGAGTAAGACTTAGAAAGCTTTACTGCCCCTGAAGAAACGTGTCGTAAAAGACGAAACCAGCCCCAGTGACCTCGCATTGAACTCTGCCTCCAAATATCGGCCATCCGGCGGTGATTTATTTATTTTCACAAATTCAACAGCCCTTAAAGTTATTTATAATGAAATTAAAACCAACACTTACAGCCAATTATGGAATTATATTTTTTATGCATAACGGTTAGCAGACATATAAGACTAGAAGTTCTAAATTACAAAACATAAAAAAATTAAAAGGTGATGCATTCCGGCAATATTTTATGAAGAGCCAGTTCCTTCCTTAACTCTTGTACAGTCACTTGTAATGCTATGTATACACTTAGCAACTTAGGGCTTAGTCACAGTTTTAATAAAATACTATCGATTACTAATATTTACCACTCAATAGTCTTAATATACAGGGTTACTGGTTAAGTCGACCTAGATCTGTTAAGGGCGAGTACCCGTCTTTTCTAACTTATTTCACAATGAAACACCCTACCCCAAACCTAACCGTTTTCGAGATTAACGACTTTTATTTTTTTTATAAAATAATAGCCAATTTTTCAACCGACTTCCAAAAATTCGTTTGTATGTTTTTTTTTGTGTCTTTGTTACACGATATTTCTGACAATAATTAATCAATTTTAAAAATTCTTGTTTCATATGATAGAAACTAGTTCATAGTTGGTCCCATATAAATTTGATCAAAATCGGTTGTGTACTTCATTGAAAATTTCAAATTTTTGAAACAATATGTATGATTTCGGAGAATGATTACGTTGATGACATTATTCTTCAAATTCAAAAATTCAAAATTTTTTTTGAATTTGAAATACTTTAAATTATTCAATATATAATTATTCAATATGTTATTCAAAGTTTATGTTTCTAAAGTTTATTATCCGTTACTTTATATCCTAACACAAGTTCTTAAAGAAACTTAATTTGGGATGGAAATTTAAAAAAACCCAGACAATCACACCAACTACATGGCCTCAAAGTAAGCGAAGCTTGTGTTATGAGATACCATATAGCAAACTAGGGGGGAACCTAGGATATAAATACATATACAGGGTGACTGGTGGGTCACTTTTGAAACTCAAGGACTTAACAGTTTATTTTACAAAGAGAAAAAATATAATAACAAATAAATATTAATTATTTACTGAGTAAACTTAACCGAGAAATAAGAAATTGATTACGTGATGCATGGTTACACTAGCGTTGGCAGCGATCAGCGCGCCAGGTCACGTGCCGCGATTGATTCAGGTGTAAGTAAAGTAAATAGTAACAAAACTTTATTTATTTATAAATAAATAATTAAAATCGATTTATTTCAGACGTTAGTCCATATGTTGTTAATTGAATTATATTAATTATTTTTAATTATAATTATTTGTCTGTTTTTCCTGACCACTACAGTCCTGGAACTTTTAAGTGTCGAGTGAATAGGTTTCTCGTGGATGGACGTGTAACACCATAGTCTTCATGCGCACTTTCCATCAGGTGGCATGGAAGACAAACGTCCTATCCTAACAATATATAAAAAAAACCTTATGACATAATTCTTAGCATTTAAAATTAAGGAAATAAAATTATGAAAATCTGTAACATAAATGATAATACCTAATAACAATAGGTACATTCAGACAAATTAAAAATTAAATCCATTTGTTTTGTTACAACAATATTAAAAAATATATAGAAATATAAAATCATTAAATTTAGTTGATTAAATCAATACATAATAAATTAACATCAATAACTTATAAATTAACATTAATAAAATAATAAATTAGAATCAATAATATACTCAATTCAGCCCCGACAGCATCGATTTGTCCATTATTACTATTAATAAGGACCTTGTTTCAATAATTGAATGGGATAAATATTATGGTTTAAATATTAATCCTTCAAAAACTCAAGTTATCCTTATTGGTAGTATAGTTGGTGGTATCTAAACTTATAAACAAAATTGATTATCAAGAACTTGCCCCTATAATTTTTGATAACGTTATCATACCTTACAGTAGAGTAGTTAAAAATCTGGGAGTTCTCATGGATTCCACACTTTCATGGAAATCACAAATAGAATCTGTCAGCAGAAAAGTTTTCTCCCCTGCACGATCTCTCCGAAGGCTTTGTAATTTTCTACCAATACCTACCAAAATTGCTCTCGCACAATCACTTATACTCCCAATACTGGATTACGCTTACACTAGCTATCTTAATTTGACCGAGGAGCAACTAAACAAGCTTGAACGCCTTCAGAATATGTGTATTATATTCACATATGGTTTACGAAACTATCATCACGTTTCCGAATTCCGCGTTAGGCTCAAGTGGCTCCCAATTCGTCTTCGAAGGAATACTCATACACTCAGTCTTTTATACAAAATATTGTTCAACCCCTGTCTTATCTCAAAGAACGCTTAAATTTTCGCCATCAGCACCATGAACGTAACTTGCAGTCAGCCAGCAATTTCTTGCTGGAAACCCCTCGTCACAGTTCCCACTGTTATCAGCAGTCGTTCACGGTGAAAGCAATATCACTTTGGAACTCACTACCATATTCTCTCCGCAATGCCAAAACAATAGTTTCCTTTAAATATAATTTGAAAAACTTCTGTATATATTATTCTGTGTATTTATATATTTATGTTAATTTAATGTATTTAAGTATTTCTATGTTTATATATCCAAGTATATATATATGTATCTATCTATGTATTTATTAAATTCTATAGTATTTTATATTATATTACTATAATACCTATTGATTTATGTTGATTTGTATTATTTATAAAAATAGTAATAATGCCCTCTTTATGTTTTTTTTTAATTCAGAAGATTCCGTTTAAGATGGGGTTGCCTGGTAGAGATCGCTTAGAAGTGATAAGGCCGCCCAAATTGCACATTTAATGTTATATTGTATATTATTGTATGTTAATATTTTAATAATTTCTCCATTCTATGCAAATTGCAATAAAGTATTTGAATTGAATTGATTAAAACGTAATTTATAGTATCGTGAGCGTTGCTAATTACAGTCTCGGCTCATTATTAAGCCCTCACCTGCGGCTCGGGCTCAAATCACAGCCTCGACTGTAATTAGCAACTTCGCTCACTTGTTACATACGACGTTTTTCAACACACTTGTGAGTAAAAGACAGACATACGTGGTCATAAAATAACAAACACATTTGATAACAAAGCTGTGAATTGTGATTGAAAAATGGCGCCGAACCTCGCGCATGCGCGTAGGTTTTTTTTTCCGCAAAATGTGTCAATGTCTGTATAGCATATACAGCCTATTTTAAGTGAAAATGTTTAATTTGGAGTGGTAAATGCAAATATTTTAATATTTTATAACAAATTATTGTAAATTGTGAATAATTTGTTTGATATACAAATTTGTTTTACCTACTAATATAAGACGCAAACATTTAAAAATGTGTATGGATTTGAAGTGGTATAAAACCTCTTTGTTGTTTCTGAAAATATTTAATGTATAACCCGGGCCAATAAAATATGCTCTGTTTACTCGCATGTAATTTGCACAAAGGTACAATTCAACTTTGTAGGATTCATTATATTATGCACTAGGGTATAATATATTATGCACGCGTGACTTATAGCCCAGTTTATAGTTCTAAATTCAATAGAATAACGCTCACTTTACGAGCAAGTGTGTTGAAAAAAATATTATATTAGAATATATCTATACTATACTAATATATTAAGCTGAAGGCTGAAGTTTGTTTTTTTTTTTTGGTTTTTTGTTTGTTTGTTTGTTTGTTTGAACGCGCTAATCTCAGAAACTACAAGTGGGATTTAAAAAATTCTTTTTGCATTTGATAGCCCAACTCTTGAGGAAGGTTATAGGCTATATTTTATCCCGAAATTATCACGGGATCAAAAGTTACGCGGGTAAAACCGCGCGCGGTGGCCAGTATTAGATAACTTTTGATTTAAAATTAAAAGAATTAATGTTTATTTTTGTAATTTATATTGAATTATTTAAAATTATGTAAGCTCTTGTTTAATTTGATTTTCAACCGACTTCCAAAAAAGGAGAAGGTTCTCAAGTCGTCTATATGTTTTTTTTGTGTCTTTGTTATACCATATTTCGGACAATTATGAATCGATTTTGAAAATTCTTGTAACATATGATAGAGGATACTTTATGGTTGGTCCCATATAAATTTCATCGAAATGAGTTGAGTACCTCATTGAAAATTTAAAAATTTTGAAAAAAATTGTTTGATATCGGAGAATGTTTACGTGGATGACATTAAGCCAAAATTTTGACGTGAAGTCGGTTTTTTAATGCTCTGCATTCGCTGATTATGACAAAACCCTTTCGGTGTTCTGCAGGTTATTAATTTTTTTTTTGCTTTCATAGGGTTGTTTTGTTACTCCCATCGTAAAAAGTAATTTACGTTCAAAATGCTTTAAAAGATGCCATTCATAGTAAACCTCATTGTTTCTTGGAACTAACATTTTAATGAATTTATGACATAATTGTTTACATTTATTGAAATTTTCATGGATAGTTCAAAATGTTATTGGAAGTGTGGAGTTATTTCTGATTTTGTTTCGATTACATTAATATGGTATAAATGTTTACATAATTTTGACACAAATTAATGGTTAGATAATTTAGAACAAATTGTCGTAAAGTTTTTTTCTGGATTTGTATAAGTTTAGATATTTTCGAAAATATGACAACGTGTATATGTTATTGCTCATGACTGTACGAGTAAATGATAGACATTACTTGGAATGTATATTCGGCGTTTACTTTATTACTTTTTGAATATATTTTTATTGGTGACTAAACCCCCGTTCGACCTCAGTCTCACCTGATGGTAAGAGTTGATGAAGTGAAAGTCGAAGATGAGTCGAAGAGTTGATGAAGACATCGAAGTCTCATAAATTACTGTGAACTGTTAAAATGCGCCAATTATATCAATCAAAATAAATTTACATTGAACTTTTGTTTATGTAGGGACGGCTGAAAATAGCCCTACCACCCTGGATAAGCGTGTCGTGAATGACGACTAATCCGAGTGACCTCCGCTTGGTGGTAGGATACCGTCAGAGACCGACTGGCTAGCGACCACCCTTCATATGACGACCACTTTGGCGACGGGGTAACACTGTCTGGCTCAAACGCCAGTGATCGCGAGTTCGATTCCCGCACGGAACAAAAAAAAAATGCCTGGTCCGGGCGTTTATCTATATATCTAGATAAACGATTTTTTTCATACTAAATTTATATTCTAGGTTGCCCCCTAGTTCGCTACATGGTATCCCATATCACAAGCTCTGCTTAGTTTAAGGCCTCGTAGTCGGTGTGATTGTCTGGGGATTTTATTATTATTTCATATTAAATCTGCCGCGAAATATTACCGCTCCGGCAATGATGTGTCTCGGCTTTAATTAATGAAAAGACAGGTCTTTCCTAGGCCCGTTTGCTTTCATCTTCACTTATCAGGTGAGATTGAGGTCAAACGCGAGCTAAGTCTTTTATAAAAAAAGGTAGAGAAACTCTTTTTTAAATTAATACAGACCTCATGCATTTTGTCTAATATGCGCCTGCGGTGGGAGAAGTGCTGGTTTAGCCTGCCAGCGGGGCCAATTCGGAAAATGAACTTTTTAAATCCAGTTCAGGACTCCAGAAAACCAACTAGTTCCGCTCTGTGGATTCCGTAACACATCATCATCATCCATAGATTCTTAGCATCCACTGTCCCCCCGTTTTCTCGATCGCTACCTTGATTGTGATTCCTGTTTATGTTTACGTTTGAATAACAAATCGGTCTTATAAATTAGCGACCAAATATTACTTGCGCCTCGATTGAGATCCACGAAAAGATGTATTATTACATTAAAAAGTATAAACAATCCGCATATTAACGTAAAGCTCAATCAACAATTGTTTAGGTATGCAGACACTCGCGACTGGCCGCATGCCGAGATCGAGCCGCGTAGGTATAGCTCGCGTTTGGCCGTTTGTATGAAGTTGAATTACTGTAGATATCTGCACTGTGTATGACGTAGGTTACATATCACGTTAAATGATTAAAATTTTTCAAGGAGAATATTACTCAAGTGTTACCCTGTAAACAGGGTCCGTTGTATTCGATATAGGTACCTACTACTGCGTAGGTACCTACTAGTGCGATAGCCATCATCGTGATCGGCGATCACCCATCCCCGTTCCTGCTGAGTAGGTACTTGCATAACGTTGCTTAACCTGCCTCATCGAATGATTATACATAGGAAGAACTGAGCCACGAATACTTTAGACTACCAAGCCATCTGGATAATGTATGAACAGCAATTTATCTTATTTGTGAATTGAACGGTAACTTATACCGCGTGCTCCAATTTCAAACTCATCTCTCCTTCCTTGCCATCAGTTAAAATTAAGGTATTGGCGTGTCAGTAAACCTAAGTGCATATCTATTTCAGTTCCCTATCTGAAAAGACTAAGTATTAAGTATCATTAGGTATTGTATCAACGAATGAACAAACAAATGTTTGCTTTGTGGCTACGGTCAAAGTTACATTGGCATCGATACCTGCATTCAAAGAACTCATGGCGTCTCTCATATTGACTAAGTAATACTTTTTATTGTTTTATGTGCTTTCTTTGGTTACGTATCATACTATAATATATGCTTCACATACTATAATATCATAACTAAAGTTTTATCGACTAATGTCGAAATAACTACGGTTGAAATAAATAATGTTTACAATATCTAAAGATCGTTTCACATAAGTGTATAATAACTAATGGATGAAATTACTAATGGACGATTCACCTACAGTTGATGTACCTACAGTTGATTTATCTAAGGTTGATTGAAGTAATGTACGATTCACTTATTGTTGATTTATGTATGGTCTACTGTTTAGTTATTAAAAATTTTAGAAAACCGTTGGGATATACTAGGTACAATTTTGAATGTTCGGTCCAAGATATCCAAGATTAGACTGTCGGGAGACAGTAGTTCTGTACCAGTTGGAAAAAAAAGAGGCAGTTGGACGGATTGGCGGCCCTGGGAAGGTGGTCCAAATTGATGAAAGTAAATTTGGAAAGAGAAAATACAACAAAGGTAATAATTTATTCTTACTATTATAATTCATTCTACTACCTCCTAGACCTAAAGCTTTCCTTCAGAAAACCGACATGGACCGGTTAGGTTAGGAGCTCCGCTTTGCTTTGCTCCTTGCATTAACCTCCGAGGGTTATTTTTTTATAATCGCACAAAACAGAGTCTGAGACAAAATATGATCCCTTGTAAAACAATTGTAAGGCCCTACCCTCGTCTTATCAAAAAACCACAACCAACGCAGTATCTATTCATAAACTGTAGGCGAATTATCTAGTAGTTCTTACTAACATATTTCAAACAACCATTAGCTCAACAAAATGTTAGATTAATCGTTCATTAGTGCTGTTAATTTTAGTTTAATCGAATTTAGGTGAGTTAAACAGTAGTCGAGTCGTCAAATATGCGATATGAACTTAGCCCAATCAACCGTAGTTATTTCAACATTAGTCGATACAACTTTAGTTATTATGATACGTAACCGTTTTCTTTATGTTCTTTACAGCTCTGATAATATTAATACGTTCCCTAGCTGTAAACTGTTATTGTATATTTTTAAGAGATGATTGCTGTTGAGTTTCTGGCCACTTGTTCTCACAAGATCGACTGTCTGAAGTGGTGGTAGATTCAATTCAATTTGTAAATTGCTATGTAATGAAACGCAAGATGGATGCTAACTGACTTTATTTGATTCTACCTACAGTACAGAGTAAAAGTGATCACTATTATTTAGTTACTACCCTGCACATCCCCCCAACAATTCTTGTTTTTACATTTACTTAAACTATTACAAATTATTTATAATATTATTTTTACCCCGTCTATGGGCTCTTCTGGTTCGGTCTGAGGCACCCGGTGGCAGAGAAGGCCGCGGCTCCGTCGCGCCTTCTACCGCGTCTTCGAACTCGTCATCCGTATTTGTCACAATCACATCCGGTTCATTTAGAGCCGCGTCCTCAACTCCACCGGTTCCCCCTGGTACATTGTCTGGGTGCACCTCATGCCCGTCAGACCCCTTGGTATTCTCGGTCAGTGGCTGCGTACTCGCACGTGATAAAGAGTAACGGTTTTTAGTGCTAAGTGGCACAATTTGATCATAATGTCGACGCCATTCCGTCCCTTCCTTTATATTTACTTTGCAGGAAACTGGGCCAGTAATTTTCGAAATGTAGCCTTTTGCCCACTTATTTCCCGATTTTGAGTAGTCTCGTGCGAGTACGGAGTCGCCAGGCGCAAAGCACGGCCGGCGGCTGAGGGTGGGGGCGCCGGCTGCCTGCCGGTCCTGCTTGTCGCGCACTACGGCCGCGCTGTCCGGGCGCAGCGCGTCCAGCCGCCCGCGCAGCCGCCGCCCGAGCAGCGCGCGAGCCGGTGAGACACCGGTCGTAGCGTGCTCGCAGTTTCGGTATTGAAATAAGAATGTATACAAAGCGCCCAAAATATCGACCTTTTCAAAAATCGCACGTTTCAAAGCTTTTTTTACCGTCTTGACTGCATTCTCCGCCTCACCGTTGCCTTGGGGTCTGTACGGGGCCGACGTGGAGTGCCTTATGTTATTTTTTATACAATAGTTTTTAAATTCTTCCGAAAAGAATGGCGGGCCGTTATCTATAACCACTTGCGATGGAATTCCGAAACGAGCAAAAATAGACCGTAAAGACAAGATAGTCGCACTCGCTGAAGTACCTGCTGTCATCACGACTGTCTCGATCCACTTCGAGTGTGCATCGATTACAATTAAAAATCTTTTTCCCGCGTAATCGAAAAAATCCGCATGTATTCTGTGCCAAGGATGTAGCGGGTACTCCCACGGGTGCAGCGGCGCGCGCGCTGGCGCGTCGCGCACCGAGCCGCACGCGGCGCACGCGCGACACTGCTCTTCTATGTCTTTATCTATATTAGGCCAGTAAACATAATTCCGAGCTACGTTTTTCATTTTATTCATGCCCAAGTGGCCACTATGAATTTCTTTTAAAACGTCCGATCTTAACTTAACCGGAATTACTACCCTGTATTTATAAATTATACATCCGCGGTCGGTAAATAAATCTTCTTTACGAGCGAAAAATACTTTTTCTTCATCGCCTGTGGGAGATGCCGGCCAACCAAACATAATATAGCCAAATACTTTACATAGAAGCGGGTCTCTATGGGTCTCTTTTGCCACGTCCTTAAAGTTAATAGGTAAAGTTTCTTCTACATAGTGTAAGTAATTTATGTGAGCAGTGAGCGGCCGCTCGTGTGTCAGAGGCAAGCGTGACAGGGAGTCCGCTGGCCCGTTATCGGCCGATCTAACAAATTCAATAGTAAAGTCATAGCTGGCCAACCTCGCTGCCCACCGCTGCAGCCTACTAGCCGCCGTCTGAGGGATACCCTTTTTGTCACTTAAAATGTACGTGAGGGGCTTATGGTCGGTCCGCAACACGAATCGCCTACCAAATAGGTACTGGTGATGTTTAAGAACGCCATAGTAAATAGCTAAAGCTTCTTTGTCCAGCTGACTATAATTACGCTCCGCTTGGTTGAGCGTGCGTGAAGCGCAGCTGACTGGGCGCTCGCTGCCGTCGTCGTAGCGGTGCGCCAGGATCGCGCCTACGCCGTAAGCACTACTGTCCACTGACAGCACGAGGGGCCGCCCCTCTTCATAGTGGGCCAATACTTTATCACTTAGTAAGGTCTTTTTCGCACTTTCAAACGCCTTAGCACAATGCGAATCCCAATTCCATTGGATGTCTTTTCTTAAAAGGTTGTGTAGTGGATGTAATAACGAACTTAAGTTAGGAATGAATTTACCATAGTAGTTAATTAAACCGAGAAAACTTTTTAACTGTGTGACATCCGTAGGTATAGGTATTTTGGCAATCGCATCGAGTTTAGCCGGATCTGGATGTAAACCGTTCTTATCAATGATAAAACCCAAATAATTAACAGTCTTTTGTAAAAAGGTACATTTCTCTAATTTTACGGTTAGACCCATGAGACGTAATCTTTCGAGTACAGCCCGCAAATTGCGCATGTGTGTGTATTTATCTTTACCCGTGACACAGATATCGTCGAGAAATACTACCGTGCCGGGGATGCCGCGTAACGTTTCTTCCATCAATTTTTGAAATTGTTCTGGAACACAAGATAACCCATACGGCGTCCGACGATATGCGAATGTACCTACATGGGTGGTGATCGTCGTGAGCTTTTGGGAATCCGGTTCCAGTAAAACCTGTTCGTATGCGTGTCTAAGGTCGATTTTAGTGAATAATTCTCCCTTGCTTAAACATGCAAACAGCTCTTCGATACGTGGAAGGGGATAATAGTCACGTTTCAACTTGGGGTTAATTGTAATTTTATAGTCCCCGCATATTCTTAGTTCCCCGTTACTTTTGACTACGGGTACAATCGGTGTCCCAAAATCTGAGTGGTCCACTCTGTATATAGAACCATCTCGCTGCAACCGCTCGAGTTCCCGCTCGACGCGCGCGCGCAACGCGAGCGGCACGGGCCGCGCGCGGTAGTACACGCCGTCGCAATCTGCGAGCTGCAGTCGCAGGGTCTTTTTACAAGTACCTAACTTGTCCGTAAATACCTCCGGAAATTCCTTACGTAGCTGGCTAACTAATTTATCCTCTACGATCAATTTGTTAATATTTATTTGGGTTATTTTTAACGCATCTAACCAGTCACGGCCTAGTAAAGGTCTGCCTCCATCTTTAATTACGTATAAGAAAACATTACTAGCCAAAATATTCTTAAATTTAATGTTAACTAAAATGTATCCAAGAGGTTCGATTTTCGAGCCCGAATAGCTACGTAAAATCAAATTGTCTGTATGTACTATCCGATCTTTAAACAATAACTTATAACAATTGTGATTTATAGCCGATATCCGGCTCCCAGTATCAATTTCAAATTCTAAGATTTCGGACTCCACTTGAATGTTAATAAAGTAAGGTCTGTTACCTTGACTCGCCGATTCCACAATGTTAAAAAAGTCATCCTGTTCGGTGCACTCTTCCACAAAATTTTGACGCGACTCACCGTAATATTTAGCTACGCGATTGCGCACTTTATCACACATCACACGTAAGTGACCGCGTTGATTACACTTATCACAATTGAAATTAATATAGCGACATCTATTCGCCTGGTGGCCTTTGCCACACCGCCAACACGCAGCCGTCGTTCCCTCCCGGGCACCGCCGCCGCCTGCGTCTCGTGCAGCCTCGGGCGGGCGGGGCGCCCGCTGCCGAGCGCCGCCGCCGCGCGCGCCCATGGCATACAGGCCGTCGCCCGCGCCGCCGCTGCCCACACCGCTGCCCGCGCCGCTGCTCCCTGCTGCAGCCGGTCCCACTCCGCCACTCGTCTCGGCGTGCCGGTCCGCCGCCTCCAGAGCCAGAGCTAGCTCCACCGCTTTCTTGTAGTCGACTGACTTCTCAGCAAATATCCGAGATCTCATCACCTCGCTGGTAAGACCCGACACGAACTGATCTCTTAGGTCTTCCTCGAGCCGGTGGCCGAAGTTGCAGGTGACCGCTAGATGCTTAAGAGCCTGAAGGTACTCCGTCAGTGGCTCCCCTGGTCGCTGCCTGCGCTGGCGGAAGATATGTCTTTCCGCGATCTCTGAACGTTGAGGCTCGAGATGGTCCGCTACCAGTTTCACTAGTTGGTCGTAGGTCTTATCTTCCGGGTTATCAGGTGCACAGAGATCACACATTAAGCTATATGTACCGTCGCCAACCACGGTAATTAACAACGACACTTTTAGTTCCGGTTTCACCTCGTTTAGTAATATAAACTGATTGACACGTCTTACGTAAGCCGGCCATTGTTTCGAGGTTATATCAAATGTTTCGATTTTACCGATCGGCATCGTTTTTTTTTTGAATAATATATATACGTTCACTATAAGTAGACTCTAACGTTATTTTTCCCGAAATAAGCGTAGATTCCGCGTATTAAATAGTTAATAAGCAACTCGTCGCCAGTGCTATGTAATGAAACGCAAGATGGATGCTAACTGACTTTATTTGATTCTACCTACAGTACAGAGTAAAAGTGATCACTATTATTTAGTTACTACCCTGCATAAATAATTTGACCTACGTATTTCAAGTGTATTTACGTACGTAGGTACCTACGAAATAAATAATTTTTGAGCTTAAGTTTATAGTGAAATTTATTAAATGAAACCTATTATTGCCTTATGTATCTCCTTGCTGTTTAGGCCCTACTTACATTTCAGAATTGATCGAGCCCACCGCTCTGCGACATTAGCTAACTCTTTACGATAGGTGAAGCAACCGATCGCGTACCGTTAAATTGTTTCAATATTGCTGAAAACTCAATTTATTATGCGGCAGATTAGAAATTGCAATCCAATTAATATGTATATTGATAGGCAAAAGTGATTTCATTTGATCCAACTTTATTAAAATTAAATTTTATCTTTGTTGGGTGGGATAGATTCAATTAAGTGTTTGATAAAATAATTTTGTTATGAACCCTTTAAATATTATTGCTTGGTATTCTTTGTGAGTAAACCCGCGTTTGACCTTTTGAGTCGTTTTGACCTTTTGAGACCGCATGAGCGATGATATTTGACGGCAGATTTTATATGAATGGTGGTCGCTAGCCAGGCGAGCACTAAAAATGACCGTTTTCAGTTATTTAAGGTCCTACTGCCAAGCGGGGACCTCAGATTACGACAACCTTATCCAAGGGCGGTAGGGATTGTAAGCCGACCCTATACGGGCTCAAATAAGTTCTGTTTTTTCTGCAGTTGGGTTATTAGCACTACTCCTGGTGTCGTCATATATGACTCATCTGAGTCTCGATTCAGATAGCAGATTCCGCGCGCCTAAATAGGTACTGAAGATCACAATGCTGATGTGTCTCTTTTTGATACTTAAAATCTATACTAATATATAAAGCTGAAGAGTTTGTTTTTTTGTTTGAACGCGCTAATCTCAGAAACTACAAGTGGGATTTAAAAAATTCTTTTTGCATGTGATAGCCCAACTCTTGAGGAAGGTTATAGGCTATATTTTATCCCGAAATTCCCACGGGATCAAAAGTTACGCGGGTAAAACCGCGCGCGGTGGCTAGTTTGTTATATTTACTATTTCATACTTTACTGGGAGTCGGTATCGACAATCTTCCGGAAAAAACAGTGGATGAAGGAACAGTGGATCAAATCGAAGATGCCAGCGCACGGGTTCGGGAAAGCTCTTCGTAAATATTGTCGGAACACATCACCGCTAGAGCAGTGTTAGGTCCAGTCACGTGCATTAATATGTACTCACTTCGCAACTTATTCGCTTGTGATAAGGTTCAAATTCCAATGAAAATGTATACATGTTGTTAGAAGTGGCTGTACTTGCCGACAGATTTTATCAACAGTCTTCCAATAAAGGAGGACGTTCTCAATTCGTCTGTATTTTTTTTTGTGTCTTTGTTACACCATATTTCAGACAATTAAGATACAATTTTAAAAATTCTTAATTCATATGATAAAGAATACTTTATAGTTGTTCCCATTTAAATTTCATCGAAATAGGTTGAGCACTTCAAACAAAAATTTCAAACTGAAAAAATATGCATGATTTTGGAGAATGTTTACGTTGATGACATTCTCAACTCAGCCAAAGTTTTGACGTGAAGTCGGTTTTTTTAATGCTCTGCATTCGTTGATTATATGAAGGCTAGTCGCTAGCCAGGAGGACCCTGTACTGTGGAACCACCAAGCGTGAGCCACTCGGTTTAGTCGCTTTTTTTGATACGTCTTTTTTAAACGACATCTTGTAATATATTATTGTATCAGAAATAAATTAGTTGCCTGAAAGAGATGTCTTTCAAAGATAAGTCGCCTATTGTGCTCTGTATCTATAAAATTGTTGTAAAAATATTCCTTGTATCTACAATGTATTCCTGGATGTGTACAATGAAGAATAAATAATTTAAAAAATACTATTCTGCTCCCATTTGCTATACATTTCATATTGATGGCTTTGAAGTGAATTAACTTATTTTGCAGAACCTTCTCGTCTTGAAATTTAAGAGCATCTTCAGGTCTTCAGGATGTTATATAAGATTTTATAATTGTATCTTAGGCCGGAACGCGTAGCAGGACTTGGGGGATAATGATAAAAACTATACAATTTATGTGTCGTTATTGTGACCATCTATCGTTGCAAGGTTAAGTAAAAATGTCGTCTCACCGAAGCAACACACTTCTGCCGGGCTAGCATGCGGATCGCATGCGGATCGATATCGACAACGATAAATCGGGCATTTATATCGATATTTTCTTAAAATATGGCACTTCGAGTATGAATATTAGAATATGGTAGCTTTGGTTCTGTGGGCTTAATCATGGTGTCGAATCAAGTAATTCTATTCTTACCAAATATCCCCTCCAATGAGACTATTGACACTGACAGTGACATGAAAGGAAGTGCAAACCTCATCTGGGCCTCTTGTTCACTTATCTTTTTACTCTTCTGCGCGACGGTTGTGTGTTTACACCGAATTAGTAAAGTTATTGATGTTTACTTATCTAAATATTTAAAGATGATTCCTGTTGAGTTTCTTGCCAATTCTTCTTAACAGAAGGACATTCCGAATTGGTGGTAGTTCATATTAAAGTATGTTGAATATATCGATTTGGTTTCTTATTTAATTATCCCATCCTGTTAATAGCCCACATTGATTCCCAAGACTATCTATTATGGTGCGTATATTAGGTAACATGACAGGATAAAATCATTCGATAATATTTATCTTGTTGATTCGAGTATTAAACAATGGTCGCATGCTAGCCCGGCTGATCTCCAAGAGAATGTAGAAGCAACAGTAGAGTTGTAGCCTGCTACGACTTTGCAAACAACAAAGCGACTTCCCTGAAACGATAAAATGTCGTTCGCGATCCTATGGGAACAGCAAGACAAGATAGTCGCTAACGATAAAAACATGAGACAACAAACAGTCATTATAATATTTACTAATGTAGTCATTATAATATTTACTATATTTGCTTGGTGGTAGGATCCCTTCTGGGTCCGCCTGGCTAGCGACCACCCTTTATATAAAGTCTGCCGCCAAATTTTACCGCTCCGGCGGTAATGTGTTCCTGGTATAAAGAGCCAGTTCCTTCCTAAACCCGTGTGCTTACATCTTCGACCTCATCGTCACTTACCATCAGGTGAGATTGAGGTCAAACGCGGGTTGAGTCACTTATAAAAAAAGTAATAATAAAAAAAAAAAAAATGGAAACGCGCCCTTAGATTGGCACCAACTCTATTTATAAGTTAGAATTGCGTAGAAGTCGTACAAACCGCATTACATTTTTCCGTAGGTCTGTCAGGCATTATGAAAAGTTAAACTCACTTAACAAACGCGGTATCGATCACTTCGGATTAGAAAAGGTATATGTTGCAAATATTTCATGTTTTATAATACAAATTACGTTAAATAAATACATAATGTAGTCTGACAATAACGAAGGACACAAATAAACAAAACACAATTTAAATACTCATGTAAGTAGTATAAATTATTTAATAATACAATAAAAACACCAATAAAACATGTAAAATGTATATTCTAATATATCTTATTCTTAATACAATTTGATTATTATTTCAATAACAACATCTAAAAGTACCTATCTTAAAGTACAAGGCACTTTCGAAGGGGCTTAGTAATTGTACCGATTTTTATTGTGTATAACATTTTGACATTCAATGTAATTGAATTAGAATTGATTAAAAAACTTAACAATAAACACACAACGAAAATAAAAAATACTTCTAGAAGTAAATAAAATTTCATAAAATAATTTCAGTGTCAACTTACTACATACAGTCTTAAAACAAAAAACAATCGTATAAACATATCTAAAAATATTCTAAAAATAGTTTTTAATACAGTTGCTCAAAAAGTGGCGTATTGCAGGGACGTGTAGCGTTCGGAAAGTGGGCTTTTACGCACTCGTGCTTTTTCTTTCCCAAGTGTCAAAATAATGTCTATTAAAAAGAAAAAAACCAACCACGAAGTTTTTACTAAAAAAAATTCATAGAAGTTTTAAAGATTCATGCAAATATTTCTGAAAAGAAGCTACTAATTTGTTTCAATATCAGATTTAACGATTTGATTCAATGTGTTAGGTTAGGTTTCATCTCATTACATTTAATTTTCATTACATATTAATAAAAAAAATCTACTAAAGACTTGGCTGTATGGGCATAGTTCCCTGCCTACCCAGACAGGATGTGTGAAGAAAACAAAAAAAATCTTTGCTTATATTCTTTTACGGTTGGCGCCATTTTGTTTACTGTTGAGTTTGTTGTGTTTTTATTATTTTATTAAATTGCTTCATTTTTTCGCAACTGTATTAAAAATAGTCGTTCAGTACACGTGCGGAACCGTCATTGCAACTTGTTCCGACTGTCAACCCTCGCCTTCGGCTGCGCCTCGGCTCGTGTAGACATTTGTCGGAACTCTTTGCAATGACAGGCTTTCCGCACTCGTAATGAAATATACTATTCTATTCGATTTAGGATTCCATTACTTACAGTACATCGTCGCTGTCAAAATTCTGCTATGTGCAAAAAGTAAGTATACCTACTCAAGATATTCAAGATATTGACAACAGTTCTTTTCCTAAAATTTTGAGTATCTTATTGGGAAGTTATCATAACTACATGAAAATTTGCGTATCTTATGCAAATGTAAATCTTAAAGTATATTTTTTATTTAAATTATACAGATTTTACTGGACAAAGTTGTAGCTGCCACTTGGAGTATATTTTATGAAGAGGTCACAAATAGTGGTAATAAGTAACATATTGCAGTTCTTTTTTACGCTAGATAAGTCAGTGAGCCAATCGCTATGGTCGATCTATAAAACTCAAAAAGTGCATAAACATAGCAGTTTTATTTTGACAACGACACTAATATGACTCAAAACTGGTCATCAGACATTGCAGATTGCTTGATAAGCCTCTAAATGACTACCTTCTTCAGGAGTCAGGGTCAACTGTCGACTAGCTTTTAGGAAGACCACGGTTCCTGGCCTTGCTTTTATAGGTTCCGTGTCGCAAACCTCACCAGACCCTGAAGTTATTAGAATGATGCTGGGCGTCGCGCGGTTAGCAGTGTTGTAACTATCTCCGCTTGGCACCTGTGAAAATATTTTTTTTGTCCGTTAAGAATAGTAATATTATTTTTTTTGTTATACCAAAAACACCTAATTAAGACATCCTGAAACTATCAGCATAGTCTAGGGATAAAAAGATGTCAATTAGGTAAAGTATACAACGTTATTTTTTGTTTATACGAAACCTGAAAACAGTTCGTTCCGAATCGTTAAAAGAATCGATTACAATATTTTGTATACCATGTTATATTTTAACTCAATTTGTAGAAAACTTAAATGATGTACACAATCACTCGCCGCACGCATGTTTTATCTTGTCACGTGGTACGTAGCATGATTCGAGATCCCTATATGCAAGCAGGTATACATCGCGCCAAACATCCAGTGTTTGCCTGCGCGAAGCGTCTCGCGACAACTTCAGAGGGGACTAGATGTGTAGCGAGATCCATACCTACGTTCAGGGACCGGAACCGCTTACCCTTAAAGAGGTTTTTGATTGGGTTTTTCATAGACTTGTTTTAAAAAACCCTATCAATTTGGTAACCGTATCGAAGACTTGCCCTAATTTAAGGCTTACCATATCAATAGAGTTAGCTTCATGTAAGCAGTAAGCCCATCGAAAACCCTAGTGAAGGTTACCGATTCAACAGGGTTTTAAAACCTGCAGGCAAATTTAATCTCTAAGAATATCAAATTATTAAAAATATCACCATCTATTCAATCTCGCACTTCGAATTATACTTCCGAATTCAACAGCATGCGCGGAAAAGAGATAGAAATAGGCTAACCCTATCACAGGGTAAGCGCATCCGAAAGTAGTTAACTTTATTCAAAGTGTTACCACGTCGATAGGCTTACCATATCAATAGGGTTACACTTCCATATGGTAAGATTTTGATAGGGTTACCCTATCAATAGGCTTAATCAAATAAAGAGGTTTTCCGGTCCCTGCCTACGTTGCATGAAAAGATAGCAAGCCTGCGAGGTTACGAGAGTTGGCAACACTCGCGCAATGAAACCAAAGCACGACAAGAAACTTGAAACATGGACAGTATCAATGATAACATTTTCTTAAACCTATTCTTTGAACGAAAATATTTGTCCCGTGTATAAAATTTCGCATAAACAAAAAATAATGTTTTAGGTAAAACATAAATTGGTAATCTGTTACATCCCGTGATCGTGGCCGTATTAGCTATTCGATCTGTATCAACGTCTGGTTGGTTTTTGTCTAATAGAGGTATAAGGTATAGAGGTTAAAATAGGTACCTTAATTTTAACCACAGCAAAGTCAGGCACAGGCGGTTTCCAAATACAACTGTTCCCATCTATAAGTTCAGGTGCGAAATTCAATTCGTCTTTGGTGTAGCTGGTATAATCTAACATCGCCACAAGTGTCGGGACGTCGATGTGTTTGGGAGTCAAGCCAGCTCGGACCACGTTGTCCGAACAAGCCATGCATTCTATGCAATCTGGAAATTAAGTGAGTGTTCGTTATGTGGACTTAACGAAATAAAGTCTATGTTTCTAAAAGGTAGTGCAGCTTTATGCGAAATATTTTAAAATCTATCTTGTAGTTTTTGAATTTATTATTTATGTAAGGTGAATTATTTAATTAAAGTTAATAAAACCTGCTGAGCCTTGATAAGAGGTAGCTGTGAAAACGGCTCTTATATTGCCCGTTCGTTACTTTGCTATTTTATTTTTTATAAAAAAAAATATTCGAATAACATTTATTTATTTATTGGTAGTTCAGCGCCAAGTAAGAAATCAAATTACTTCTTCATGAAAACGTTTTGACTAAGGGAAGCCATAAGACCTTCAAATCAATGCCCTGTTAGTCTGAACCACCGGTGGCCACCTCGGTGCTTGGGTGTTAAGTTTTAAAATATAAAGTAAATAATTAATATTTATTTAATTTTTTCTCTTTGTTTATAATCTCAAACTATCAAGTCCTCGAATTTCGAAAATGACCCACCAGTCACCCTGTAAGTTATACATATATTGATGAAACAAACAAATGTCATAATCACCTCCACTTATATAGGCATGCGGCAAGTTTGGCTTCAAGAATATCGCCTGTCCTGGCTTCAATTCTAAGTAATTGAAGAAGTATGGAGCGAAACATCCCACGTCTCCCGGATAGTCATTGTAGAGTCTCTTCACGAGGGAATACAGCATGTCCGCCTGCTCTGATTCATCTGCAGAATATTTGAAAATTAATTACTAACAATATGTGACTAACTATTCCGCAAAACCTGAAGACCAAAGTCTTCAATCAATGCGTCCTGCCTGTGCTCACGTATGGAGCCGAGACGTGGACCCTAACAGTAGGGCTATTTAACCGACTTAAAGTCACACAGCGCGCTATGGAAAGAGCTATGTTAGGTGTTTCTCTGAGAGACCGGATCAGAAACGAGGTTATCCGACGGAGAGCTAAAATAACCGACATAGCTCACCGGATTAGCACGCTAAAGTGGCAGTGGGCTGGCCATATATGTCGAAGAACTGACAATCGTTGGGGTCCAAAGGTTCTCGAATGGAGGCCACGTCAAGGCAAGCGTAGTGTGGGACGCCGATTTGCGGAAGACGGCTGGCAGGGACTGGATGCGCAGCGCTAGAGACCGAATTCGGTGGCGCGCGTTGGGAGAGGCCTACGTCCAGCAGTGGACTAGCGCGGGCTGAGATGATGATGATGATGATGTGACTCCAAACTAAGCTTTTATAGAAGCTTTTATTATGGATACCATTCAGCGGTACCTACTAGGTGGTATCTTAGTATACACCCAGACCAGTTTAAAAAAGTTCCTTTTCTAAACATGCCCGACTGGGATTCAAAGCCAGGACCTCGTGGCAGCAGAATACTCGAGTGGATAGATCTTTGGACGAGATAGATACTTAAGTATTCAATGTATTCGCCCGGTTAAAGTACTATTCTGCAGTGGCTGAAGTCCTTAAAAACGAACTTTACCTACTATTCTGCGGTGGCTGAAGTCCTTAAAAACGAACTTTACCAACTTTTCTGCGGTGACTGAAGTCCTTAGAAACGAACTTTACCAACTATTCCGCGGTGGCTGAAGTCCTTAAAAACGAACTTTACCAACTTTTCTGCGGTGACTGAAGTCCTTAGAAACGAACTTTACCAACTATTCCGCGGTGGCTGAAGTCCTTAAAAACGAAATTTGCCAACTATTCTGCGGTGGCTATAGTTTTTAAAATAGAACTTTACCAACTATTCTGCGGTGGCTGAAGTCCTTAAAAACGAACTTTAGCAACTTTTCTGCGGTGACTGAAGTCCTTAAAAACGAACTTTACCAACTTTTCTGCGGTGACTGAAGTCCTTAAAAACGAACTTTACCAACTTTTCTGCGGTGACTGAAGTCCTTAAAAACGAACTTTACCAACTATTCCACGGTGGCTGAAGTCCTTAAAAACGAAATTTGCCAACTATTCTGGGGTGGCTATAGTTTTTAAAATAGAACTTTACCAACTAATCTGTGGTGGCTGTGTCCTTAAAAACGAACTGAACCAAACTGCCTTAGTTATGGATTGACTATTTAAGTATTTATTTGTGATTAAAAATTAATTGAGATCAAACGCGGGGTTATAAATAATAAGAAAACAGCAACAATACAAAAAATGCATCACTCCAGTAATAAATATTCGCATTCCGTTCAAACTGGTCAAAATCGTAGAAAGTAAAAAGTAGAACGTTACCTAATGGGTTGATAAATTACTATCATGATTTCCATTGAAAAAAAAAACAGATCAAAACTAATGTTAAGGTGGGAGTGTTGTCGAGATCACGTTCATGAAGTTCCGTATTAAGTTAATTACCGTACACACACAATCATACAGATTTTTGACTAAACTCCTATTTGACCACAGTCTACCTGATGGTAAGTGAAGATGTCGTTGAAAATACTAGCACACGGGTTTAGGAAGGATCTGGCACTTCATCAAATATTGCCGGAAGGCATGGCCCCAGTGTGGTGATATTTGGCTGCAGATTGTATATGAAGAATGGTTGTTAGCCAGTCGTACACTGAAGGGATTCTTCAACAAAGCGGGCGTCACTCGGATTAGACACCTTTTACAAGATGCTTATCTAAAAGCAGTAAAGCTTAAGACAAGGGGAAAAAGTGTCTGAGGACACCGCGTTTTGTATACTTTGATTTTCAATATATTACCTGCCACATCCAACTTTTTCAATATTTTTTGTAGCGTTTCAGATATTTGCACCGTGTTGCTAACCATTAATGAATGAAAGATTCTTTTGAGAAGCGCAGTTGAATCTTTAGTGTCACCTTCGTTTAATAATATCTGTACAGCATCCGGAGACAGCAATTCTTGTAACTCTGGGAGTTCTGAAATTTATTTTAGAGGTTTTATTGTTAAAAAGCTACACATATCAAGCAGAACTTCATGATTGAATATGTAACTAATTAAAAAATGAATAACCCTAACTAACACAAACTATATGGCCCCAAAGACAGCTATTTCAAAATATTTTGTACCTTGGATGTCATAAATCAGAACTAGGCAGAATACTATTATACAGCCAGATTTAAACAGTTTTGAAAAGTCATTTTCAGAAACTGGCCTGCAGTGCCATCACAGAACTTAAAAGACTCATATGTTTAAAAATGTTCATATAGCTTGGAATTGGTTGAAGCTGTAATACCAATGCAGCATGACAAGTTTAAATAAATGTGTACCTTGTTAATTTTGAATGTTAATGAACATGTTATTTTGTTTTAATCTAATATATAAAATTCTCATGTCACAGTTTTCGTTGCCATACTCCTCCGAAACGGCTTGACCGATTTTGATGAAATTTTTTGTGCTTATCTGGTATCTATGAGAATCGGCCAACATCAATTTTTTTTTTTTTATTTATATGGCAAAACAACGTTTGCCGGGTCAGCTAGTAAAATATACAGGGTGTCCCATAACTTGCACGACAAACTGAAATGAAAATAAGATTGAGGTGTGCTCTACCAGATAAAAAAAAATTACCTCAGTAAAAGTGTCACCGTTTTCGAGATATTCCCGACTTTATTTATTTTCGAAAAATGCCGCTTTTGGTCAGATTTTTTGTTGCTGTGTGTACAAACAAACAGATATCTCTTTATTTTTTTTGTAAATATTTTAGAATAGTAGATCTACCATATTCAAATATCATTTTGTTAAATTTCATTAGGTATCTTTGAGAAAGAAATATTATTCTCATTATGTTTTTCTACAAAAATTATTTACCTCAGCTTAGGCATTTGGCGGTGAAAAAAAAATGTACTGGACTATCTCTGCACATTTAACAAATAAATTACGTATCTAATAAAGATTTCAGAAAGATATAATACTGGCCATATTTTTGTAGAAAAATAAGAAATTGCCAGTTTTATGCCAAAGGGGCTGATTCATATTAAATTTGAATGAATGAAAGATGATATAAAATACAAATGTTTGAGTAAAAACATCATTTATTTTTATTTAGTCATTGAGTACATCTAGTAAGTGCTCGAATTCTGTTGTTGAATTCAGTCTGCTGCATTTGTTGTTTTGATTCGTACTACGCTTTTTGCTTGGAACTCGGACTCAGATTTGCCTTACAATTTGGACTTTGTTAACTGTGATAACTTACAACTCGGCGCTTTCTTGGATTTTGTTTTTTGTATTGAATTTAACTGTGACATGCTGTGCTAGTCTGCTTGAACTTTTAATATGGCAGCGAGCACGTACACGTCGCATGAGTATGCAGATATGGAGCTAATTTATGGTGAAGTTCGCTGTAACGCCAGAGTTGCTGCGAGGCTTTATGCTGAGCGATACCCTAACCGTCGGCATCCAAGTCATGAGGTTTTTACCCGAACCCATAGAGCCATTTCTGATGGGCGTGTACCTGGACAACGTACAAGTGATGGACGACCAGCAACCGCAGAGGACGATATTATGATGGACGAAGTTGAAGAAGATCCTTCAACTTAAGTACGGATGATCTAACGACGCACCGGTATTCCAAAATCTACGGCTCACAGAATTTTACGAAGGCATTCCTTTCATCCTTGTATGTGACAACGAGTCCAAAATTTACAGCCAAGAGATTATTCGGCACGAGTTGAATTTTGTCAAGAAATGCTGAGACGACATGAATCAGATCCCAATTTTTTCAATAAAATCTTGTGGAACAACGAATCATCATGCAAGCACACAATCTGCATTGCTGGCTGATATCCAATCCGCATGAAATGCGGGAAGATCGGTCTCAGTATCAATACAAAATAAATTTGTGGACAGGTATCTACAATGGCCAAATACTGGGACCGGTCGAAATGCCAGCTACGCTCAATTCCAACAACTACTTGGAGTTTCTTGATAACCCGTTGTCAGTTTTACTGGAAAATATTCCACTAGTGGAGCAGCGTGCAATGTGGCTGCAACACGATAGGTGCCCCGCGCACTACGGCCGTCAAGTAAGGGCCCATTTAAACAATAAATTCCCTGGTCGATGGATCGGATGAGCAGGCACAATCAGTTGGCCTGCTCGATCTCCCGATCTAAATCCACTGGATTTCTTTTATTGGGCTGTATTAAGTATAAGGTGTACAGAGAGGCTATCCAAAGCGAAGAACACCTTCGACAACAGATTGCTACAGCAGCCCAAGAAATATCGCAGATAAGTTTAAGCACATTACAAAATTATTTTATTAAGAGGTACCGCGCGTATATCAGACTAGAAGGCCGGCAATTCAAGCACTTGCTAGATGCACTCAATGACTAAATAAAAAAAATGATGTTTTTACTCAAACATTTGTATTTTATATTATCTTTCATTTATTCATTATTTCATTTCATTATATGAATCAGCCCCTTTGGCACAAAACTGGCAATTTCTTATTTTTCTACAAAAATATGGCCAGTATATTATACCTTTCTGAAATCTTTATTACATGCGTAATTTATTTGATAAATGTGCAGAGATAGTCCAGTACATTTTTTTTTCACCACCGAATGCCTAAGCTGAGGTAAATAATTTTTGTAGAAAAACATCCTGAGAATAATATTTTTTTCTCAAAGATACCTAATGAAATTTAACAAAATGATATTTGAATATGGTAGATCTACTATTCTAAAATAATTACAAAAAAATAAATAAAGAGATATCTGTTTGTTTGTACACACAGCAACAAAACAATTGCCCAAAAGAGGCATTTTTCGAAAAAAAATTAAAGTCGGGAATATCTCGAAAACGGTGACACTTTTACTGAGGTAATTTTTTTTTATCTGGTAGAGCACACCTCAATCTTTTTTCCATTTTAGTTTGTCGTGCAAGTTACGGGACACCCTGTATAATAACAATTTTGCTTTCATTTTGAAACTGACTCTGAAACACATGGGTCGATAAAGTTCTGGAATTGCACTGCTGGATGGGACTCGAGCCTTAGATATAGATGAGTACACAACCAACTCACCACAGAGGTCATTGAGATTTATGCATCTAATAATCATCATTAAACTATCATATAGATATTTTTGTTAATTCAGATTACACAGATTATATACTTATACTTTATGTCACAGATTACAGTAAACCCACTTTGATCTAAACTCAAATATCTGTAATATTTACACACTGCATCTATATGACGTAGGTATACTCAATCTTCCATACGTAATGCTATAAACAATTATTAATCTTATTTACATGTAACACAAAGTATATGAATATAACATAATCTTATTACACTTAATGTTTAACATTTCTAAAATGCAAATTATTTACAAAAAAACTAGAAACATAAATATGATAAAAATATAATAAAATTTAGTGCATAAAATTTGATTGTGTCACTTTTAATGCTTTTTATGTCTAAATTTAGTATGCTATGTTTAAATTACGTATAAAAAAATATATTAAGTAATTAAATTGATTACTTATTTTTTTATAAAATGGTCCTATGACACGCTACCTGATTAGGTTTCACTCAGATACTTTGCATGACTTTTTACTATGAACATTCATAATTAGTTACTGATATCCATACTTGAATCAAACTTACTTCTTAGAAAAGCTTTTATTTCCTTTATTGGCCTAAATCCACATAAGGCCTCAAATGGTGTCAATGCAATGGCTAGCTCTGGTTTATGATTTGGATCCTTATACATTTCAGGATTTGATTTATGAAGTTCCTCTGCATGCTCCTGCAAAGTAAGAAAATGATCAGTTAGTCTGGATAATTGAGGCTTCTTGCCCTACCTCTGCAAAACCCCTCCCCGCTTATTATCCAGCCACTCTTCCTTAGTTTCCCTTGATATTCCAATTCTCTAATGTGAATCCCGATACCTGTGTACCTTCCCTTGAAAACCCTTAGTGTTCTCTCCTCTGCAGACTTCAGTGTTGCCAAGAATGCTCCTAGTGCCAACATTATATTTATCAGCACTAACAGCTTGCTGCTGGTCTTCACCCTGATCCAAACTCAGCCATGTGTGGCGGTAGCTGGTTGAATTCCTAAATTCCTGATCCTCCTATCATCGATACCTATCTCAACCACAGTTTCTGTTGGTGGTGGTATTAACTATGATGTCTTATTGTTGTTGATAATTCAATTTCCAGTCTGTGTAATAAATATTTAACCTTCACTTCCAATACAGTGTCCATCGCATCACATGATACTAGCAGTAATATCGCGTAGCTTAGCATCAATGGCTGGTTGCTACTCAGTCTAAAGAATTGAAATGAATTTGTACTTCTCACAATTGACATCAATTAATTTTGATTGACATACTTACTCAGTAACAAAGAAGTTCATATTATACACACACATATTCTAGAAATTCACACAAAAAGTATTTTAGTTTTTATGAGTTTCAATTCATAAACTAAAAAAATGAATTGATTTTACCTTTTTTGGATGTGCTTGAATTGACAGAGCCTTTCTTACGGACAGCACTTTTAGTAAGAATGGGACATTAACACCAAAATGTTTCTTCACAACTGAACCAATGGCATCTAGATTATCTTTTAAGTAGTCCTGGAGTAAAATGCCCCTTTCTATAATCAGAGCTGGTCCATTAGGATGGGTACCCATCCATAGTTCTGCATATGGTTGCTGGGGATTGATCACAGCAGAAGGATCGGCACTAGATAACAGTTTGGCCACAACACTATCATGACCTAATTTACCCCAGTCGTAGTTTTGCACTTTGCATAGTAATTCCATTATATGATATGTCTGTAAATATAAAGCATAAACTTTTCAAAAACAATAACCTAAACTCTTAACCTATACCAAAAAAAAGCGGGAATTAAGTTAATAAGTACATTTTAAAGAAGCGAGTTAACTAAATGAAAGTGGGTTATCAACTAATTTCGTGCAAGAATTTAAAAATTCCGATAATCTTTTAATTGTTTTGAATTATACTTACACGAGTAATCACTCATAAATTGACTAGGATTTTTGAAATATATTGCTATGGTTCGTATTGAATCTCCGTTTAAGTTAAAACTTCAATATTACTTTTAAATAGAAATTGTGACAGCTTAAACAACAACAATAAAACTATTTGTTTAAACGACAGCGAGCGAGACGCGAGTCAACGTCACCGTCAGCTGGTTACCAAGGAACATATTTACTCGGGGAGGGAGTTTGACATCGACTTTGATTTATGTCTGTCTACATTTTCTGTATGTGACTTTTGGCATGGCTTTTGGCGTTTAGTATCTCAAAACATGTAGTACGTAATTAATAGAATACCCATTAAAGGTACTCATACTATAAAGCCATATAACACGTTTATTATAAGGGTGAACCTGGCGTCCATGAGCACGTTGTGCAAAAAAATCATTGTTAGGAATATTTATAAAACTATGTTTGTGAAATACTCTAGGTATGCTGTGTTAGTTTTGATGATTGGAATAATAAAAACAAGACTGAACTCAGTGATACACAGACCGTTACATTTAAGTTAGGTCCAATCTTTTTGTAAAAGTAGTAAATAAGTAAAACCTGTGTGTAAAACGTTTATACTTATATAACCTGTAAAAAGTCCAACGTCCGGTACCTACTCATGTCATCGATTCGGATCTCTCTCACGGCAATAAATCCGAAATCTCATAAATGCAAAATCGCAACATTAAACCTATTATGTATATTTTTATAACACATGTTAAAAATCAGTAAAGATTAATATTTTATATATATTAATGGGTTGGCTCTTATATCTGTCCGCACTATTTCATGAATAATTTTGGTCTTAAACGATAGTTATAACTGCCTGGACCCATTATCTAGCGGGTTTTTATGCGGAAATGTTTAGTTTTTGAGAAACACTAATTCTACACATTTCCGCATAAAAACCCGCTAGATAATGGGTCCAGGCAGTTATAACTATTGTTTAAGACCAAAATTATACATGAAATAGTGCGGACAGATATAAGAGTAACCCCATATTAATACATAACGTCACGCCTGTATCTCTTAAGGGGTAGGTAGAACACCAGAGGTTACAAGACCATCTGATGTCACGTTTGACAAATTTGGAGGTATTATAAAGATGGAGAGAGACTACTGTAGTGACAGGGGGTCAGCCTATTGCCCACAATACCGCCCTTAAAACCTCTATCCCTGAACTGACTTTTACAGTATGCCCGGGAAGAGAAGCAGCTGGCACATTCTACGTTTTTATTTCGCTCCCAGTCCAGCATGGAAGCAATATATATTAATATTTTATAATATATTAATATTTTGAAGTCGTCGTGGCGCCGTGGTTACTGTGCATATCAAACGATATCGCAGGTTAAGCGCGCTCGGGTCGGCCGGTATTAGGATGGGTGACCGCCGACCATTAATTTCTCATGAAGACTTCTGTGCTTTGGAGGGCACTTTAAGCAGTCGGTCCCGGGTGCTGTATACTAGTATACAGTAGTCGTTAGGGTTTGTAGGGTAGAAGCCATTTCGATACCCTGAAATATCTGACATCCACCACCCAGCACTGGGCCAGCTTGGTTGGATTACGGCTAAACCTCCTCGACACCCGGAGGAGAGAATCATAGCACTGCAGTGGGCTCATTACACGGAGTTTTTTTTTCAATTACTGTGACAATAGCATTTTTGTATTTTTGGAAAAAACTTTAATTACTTATAGAATTTTACAGAGTGACTGGTGGATCACTTTTGAAATTCGAGGACGTGGTAGTTTGAGATCATACATGAAGAGAAAAATCAAAATAAAAAATAAATATTCATTATTAATTGAGTAAACTTTAGCGAAATTTAAAGAATTCATTACGAAACGCATGGTTACACAGGTATCATACAATAATACATAGCGGGTGATGGTGTGCGTATGGCAGATGCGCGTTGACTGAGACGGCCCCGGCCGGTGCGTCGGGAAAAGCGTAGTACTTAATGTCTCTTTATTTATGTAAACGGAATTCTGGTGAAAAATTAAGTACGTACCTACTTTTATTACATAGGTAATTATGATCAGAATTTAAATTTTGACACCCACTTGCCCTGTTAATGGATAAGGTACCTAAGTCATTCATCATAACCATATTTCTAAATACAAGGGCATCTTTTTATAATAATCGTAGGTAGGTAGGTACGTGAACATAGATGATGCGATAAAATTTGGGGGAACGGAGATGAACTTGAACTCCCTTTATTATAGTTTCAAACAATATAATAAGTAGGTATATTTTTTATAGTACTAGCTGTTTCGCGCGCTTTTACCCGCGCAATATCGTATACCGTAGGAATATCAGGATAAGAAGTAGCCTATGTGCTATTCCAGGCTGTACACTATCACTATGCCAAATTTCAACTGTTAAGCCGTTTTCCCGTGATTGAGGAACAAACATGTGAAAAAATAATCGATTATGGAAAAAATCGATTTTAATTAATGATTTTATTTTTATGAATAATCGATTTTTATATAATCATTCAAACAATTTAATACCGATTGTTCTTCTGTAAGCCCCTGACTTATATTTGGTTTTCGCCAGAAGGAGCCTGTAACGCGAACTGCCAAAGAATACCATCACCATGATATTACACTAACGCCATCTGTGCATCTCTGATGACATTCACTAGATGGAGTCAAACATTCACTAGATGGAGCAACGAACTGTACTACTTTACCGACATTTGGTTGTTATGTCATGTCATTCATCGTTGTTGTCAAAGATTTAAATCCAATCTTTGGTTGTTGTGAGGTCTTTGGTGTCTGGTTTAAAAAAAACTATGTTATTGCCGAAACACTTTCTTTATTTAAGAAAACACTTTAACATTTTTCTACACGAAGGTGTCCCAAAATCAACCAACTTATGAGAAGTGGTTATCGCCAGCTCCAGAGTGTAACAGACTGGATTAAAAGATTTAATTAAAAAGGAAATCTAAATATTATGCAACTTGACAAAAAGTATCATGGAAAGTTTATAGTGAGCTAAAAATGCTTACTCAGGCTTAGGGCCATACTAGGCTAGGTTATAACAGACCCCCGTTACGACGAAGCTTTACCCTTTAAAAATAAAGTGAAGTTCAAAAAAGCAAAATTAATACAAAATAATATGTGAGCTTGACTTTGGGAAACCTTTAACAAAATTTGATTAAGAAATAAAAATGCTTTAACATTATAAAAAGACAAAAACATAAAAGTATGTAAGATTGAAAAATGTAAAAATTATAATAAGATAAAACACGTTAACATAAATTGAAACACAAAATTAAGAAAAGTTTATGTTCCTTGAAGAAGACTTTGAAAAATCAACTTTAGAAAAAGACTTAGAACTAGTTTCAGGAAGAGGCAGAGATTTTACAGATTTGTTTTCCTCTTCTGAAGTAGAAATATCTGATAATTCAATGAGAGGTTTCTGACAGCTCATTAAAAAAACAAAACGGTACAAAAGTTGTTTAAAAGGCTTCGATAGATGGCACTTTACAAAAGGCTAAGTCTCGTCTGTCATGTAGCCATTTATTCCACACTGCGTTTTTAAAAGTAAAATAAATTAATTGACTTCTGTATCAGAAATTGAACTTATAAATAACCTTCGATGGTAGATACCATCTTACCTACATTATAGTACACAGACTTAACGCCTTCGGCTTTTTAAAAGTGCCATCTATACCTAGAGGTTTTTTGAACTAATTTTTATGAGCTGTCAGAAAACTCCTCATAGAATTTGATACCTTAGATTTATTCTTATAACTAAGCACATTTTTAGCAATCATTATAAATGCTTATTGCTAGAAAAACAATTACTTTTGTAGTCAAATGGTGGAATGGATAAGATTGTAGATATAGGTGTATAATGGATAATTCTTCTATAATGGATATTCTTCTTCGACAACTAATGAACTATCCGACGTTATATCATGTTCATCTAGTGAATTGAACAGCTCGGAAAGCTATCAAAGCGCCTTCATCCCTTTAGCTACTAGCATAGATTCACAGTTTTCAGATTCACCGAAAAATTTCAATATTGTTCACATTAATGCTCAGAGTATTCCTGCACACTACTCCGATATGCTAACATCATTTGACTGTAAGAGTTTACAAGCGATATTAGTATCTGAAACGTGGCTCAAACCCTGCTTACCTTCGACGTCATACGCCCTACCAGGCTTTATCCTACTTCGCAACGATCGCACTGATCGTACCGGTGGTGGGGTTGCCATCTACTTACGTTCACACATACCACACAGGGTGTTAAGTAAGTCTACACATCCCTCTGCTGATTTTGCAGAACACCTTCTGATTGAAGTGACACTCTCCCGCTCTAAAATCCTACTTGGAGTTGTGTATAGTCCAAACTGTACGATAAATTACTTTTTATCATTGGAAACTTTGTTAGAAGAACATGTTCCTTTTTTTAATCATACCATCATTATGGGTGACTTCAATACTTGTCTTCTGAAACAGGATTCCCGTGCGAACAAACTTAATTCCCTCATATCTGCTTGTAACCTTAATATTCTGCCGTCTGGTGCAACTCATTTTTTTCCGAATTCTGCTCCTTCCCTTTTAGACCTTACTGTTGTCTCCTCCCTAGATCATGTCGTCCACTATGGACAGATTGAGGCTGACGCTTTTTCGGGCCATAACCTTTTATTCTTGTCTTACAAGATCAAAACACCCAAAGCAAAGCCTAAAATCCTTCAACTACGAAGTTTTGATAGTATTGACTATGACAAACTGCTAAAAGACGCACAATCACTTGACTGGTCTATAGTTGTGAATGCTGATACGATGGACAGCCAGGTTGAAGTTTTCAATAATTATCTCCTTCAGCTCTATGACCGGCACGCGCCAGTTCCTCTCTGAGGATCAAACATCTTCCTGCTCCATGGCTTAGTGATAACATCAAAGCTGCGATGGCTAAGCGAAATCGTGCTCGCAACAAATACAAAAATGATCCCAGCGCAGAGAATGGACGTAAATACCGTCAACTCCGGAATCGCTGCAATACAATGTGTAGGGACGCACAACGACGCTATATTCACAAATCGGTTTCAGATGGAAGACCCGCAAGGGTTTGGAACTTCCTCAGAAAATTAGGGGTCGGTATAAACAAGAACAATAGCATCCCAGATAACTTCGATCTGAATCTACTGAATTCACACTTTTCATCTGCTTCTGGCATGGACGCCAACATTAAAGCAATCACATTAAAAAACTTTTTCTCCTTACCGTCCCCAAACTACGAATCTTTTTCCTTCACACAATTCACTGAACGTGATGTTAAGTGGGCAATTAATTCTATTTCATCTGATGCAATCGGATCTGATTGCGTCAGTCGCAAAATGGTAGTTATTTTACTAGACTTTCTCCTTCCGATTATAACTCAAATCCTGAACAAGTCTATAATTACCGGCCACTTCCCGTCCCAATGGAAAAACGCTCACCTTATTCCTCTGCCTAAGAAATCTACTCCTATCACATTCCACGACATCAGACCTATATCCATACTTCCTTTCCTGTCTAAAGTTCTTGAACGACTAGTACACAAACAGCTAAGTATATTCCTATCCAAAAATAACCTACATAATCCATTCCAATCCGGATTCCAATCTGGCCACAGCACCAGCACAGCACTTGTTAAAGTCACCGATGACATTCGTTTGGGCCTACAAAACAAGGAACTTACAGTTCTTGCTTTGTTAGATTTCAGCAACGCCTTCAACACGGTTGATTTTGACATCTTGCTACAGATGCTCCGCTCTCTTAACATATCTCCGTCTGTGATTGATTGGTTTCATACTTACTTGAGTGGACGTCAACAACGTATACGTATTGATGATGTTTACTCATCATGGGGTACGTATCATAATGCATAAGTTTAAAATCTATAAGTTTATAATGTGTAAGTTCAAAATATATAAAATAAAAAAATATAATAGTCAGAAGAAATAATCATCAATATGCATCACTTACGTTATATATAAATATCATAATGCATAAGTTTAAAATCTATAAGTTTACAATGTATAAGTTCAAAATATATAAAATCAAAAATTATAATAGTCAGAAGAAATAATCATCAATATGCATATTATTGAAAATCATAACACTTTTCATTCTAACTATCTTTATTCCTAAATACTAAGTTCCTAATGTTCATCGTTCCGAATCACTCAAATTCATAATACTGGAAGTGATAAACATCTATTTGTTTTGTATATTTTCTAAACATAATCAATCGTCTTTATCACTATTATTAAAATTCATACATTTTTTTATTTAGATTTATTTTTATTCATAATTATAAAAATTACGCGTGTACCTGTAGATATATGTAACTAAACTATTTTTATCATACAACTCATACTTAGTTTCAAATTTGTTCAAAACCTTATTTGTCGACCCCTTAACCACGTAGTCTTATTGGATCGACCCTAGAGTGTTTTTGTAAAGCCGGAGGCGCGGAGGGAGAGCAACCCTCCACAGCCTCGGCTTTTTGGTCGCCTCCGGCGACCAGCCTCGGCCGCTCCGGCTCGCACGCTGTGTGCGCTTTGTTACGCGAGGGCGTTGGGGCTGCACTTCCCGTAGCGCCGGAGACGTTCCACATCTAAATAGCTACCGCAAAGACTGATGTATTGCCTTGAGTATTGCCTTTATTTAAATAAAAATTATGATAATTGTCTTTTATGACAACTTAATATGACAACTAACTTCATATATTCCAACCGTACGTATTTTGAAAATATATATTATAAAACGTAGCCCTAGGAACCATTATGAATTGTGTTTGTTATATATTTCGACCATTATGGCATTCAAACTTAGAAATTTTGAACTTATGTCAAATAATTTTATATATTTTGATGCATTATGCATTTTGATTTTCGGTATTTTAACTTTATACATTCCACCCATATGTATTATGAAATTATATATTATGATACGTACCCCTCATCATGGACTACTATCGAAGCTGGTGTCCCTCAAGGTGGCGTGTTGTCTCCTCTTCTTTTTTCTGTTTTTATTAATAACATTTCAAAAAATCTTACTTCTTCCTATCACATGTATGCAGACGATCTCCAAATCTATCTCACGTCCAGCCTGGAAGACTTGCCAAAAGCAATTAAGACCATTAATGATGATCTTACAATGATATCATCCTGGAGTTACCGGCATGGCCTGACTGTTAATCCAACCAAAACACAGGCGATTATAATTGGTAGTACAAAAATGTATAACAAAATTGATTTTAAACTTTGTCCGAAAATTAACTTCAATGGTATTAACATTGACTGGAGTAAAAGTGTAAAAAACCTTGGGGTCTTGCTTGACAACAATTTGACTTGGAAACCACAAATTGATGAAGTGAGCAGGAAGATGTTTGCAGCCACTGGTTCGTTGAAACGTCTGCGCAACGTCTTGCCAATACCTACCAAAACTTCAATTGCCCAATCCTTATTCCTTCCTATTTTAGATTATGCTGATGTCTGCTACCTGGATATTACTGAAGCCCAACTAAACAAACTTGAGCGGCTACAAAATTTATGCATTAGATTTATATTTGGTTTACGCAAATATGATCACATATCAGAATACCGCAATAAACTCAAGTGGCTTCCAATTCGCTTTCGCCGGAATACTCATATCCTCTGTCTTCTTTATCGCGCGCTGTTCAATCCTGCTTTGCCGAGGTATTTGTCAGAAAAGTTTGATTACATTCACTCCGCTCATACGCGTAATTTGAGATCTCGTAATAATTTAAAGCTATTGATGCCGATGCACTCGACAGATTTCTATGGCAAATCATTTACCATCTACGCGGTACGTTTATGGAACGAATTACCATTGCAAATCAAATCTGCACAAACGTTACCTACCTTTAAAAAACTTGTGAAGATGCATTACTTATCCAAAGTTGAAGAATTGCCCTAATTTTAATATGCATTTTCCTATTATTATTAAATATGTATTTCACAAATATTTATGGTTATTGTAAATATTATGTATATGTATGTATGTGTATGTATATAGATATATATGTGTGTATGTATATTCTTATAAGAACTTAATTACTTATATATTTATTACATATATTGTACGACATGACACGGTTTTACGCACCTGAAATCCTCTACCCTAAGGTTGTCTGTAAGAGATCGCTTCTTTAGCGATAAGGCCACCTCTTGTACCTACTCTAAGTTTTTATTTCTGTTCATTGTCTAAACATTTGTTTGTAGTTGTGCAATAAAGAGTTAATTATTATTATTATTATTATTATAGGTTTCTGTATTGTATTTTTTCATTAACTTCTTTTTAAATATAATAATTATATAAAATCAATTTATATAATTATTTACAACTAGCTGTGCCCGCGCCTCCGCTTGCGATAATTTCGCGATAAAAAGTATCCTATGTTACTTCTAGTACCTCTCATGATTCGTCGAGTAGTTTTTGCGTGAAAGCTGAACAAATATCCACGCTTTCATATTTATACTATTAGTAAGGATAAGGATTGACATTTTATAATATTTGACAATAAATTGTTTAGATAACTTTCACATGAGGCTTAAGTATCTATGGAACGAAAATACTTCAGCGCAAAGCTTCCGAGTAAACTATATTGAAAGTTGACCCGTCCGGCACGTGAACATGAAGATTTCTAGAGCTTCTAACCCGGGAAAGAGCGACGTATAACTGATCATGCGAGAATCAACTGACACCGAGACCTACTCCAGCAACACGAAAAGTCTGCCCTTGAACCTTATTAATTGTCATTGCAAAACACACCGATACTGGGAATTGCGTTCTTTTAAATTGTAATGGAAAATTATTTGGTATTATGGGAATTCTGGGAATTCTGGGAATAAAGACGGTTTCTCCTGCACCGCAACCTGTTAAAATTTGAGATATCCAGATAGATTTATACCCAGAAATATGTACAACTTACAACACAAAAATAAATTAAAATAAAGCTGAAAGGCCTGTGCAATGCTATCAACCTATACCTACTTCATTTAAAAATAAATACCTATAACTACAATAATTAATAAAAGTACCTACGCTTTTACCTAAAAAATACAAAAAAAAACTGAACATAATATAGCCAAAATTAGGAATTTGACCGAATATTTAAACTCTACCAAAACAACTAATACCTATTTTATAAAATAACAACGAAAGGAATTCAAATAAATTATTTAAAGACTAAAAGTCGCGCTGATAAGCACGGTTTATAATATCAATTATTGTCTGTCAATAAAGTCGAACGCTCTGAACGCATCAACAGTAGCGATGCGCGATCCAGGACCGTAATATGTCGATCCGATCCGCTGATTTGATCGCATGCTGACGATCCGATATCAAAAAAATCGGATGCAAAAAAGCAAGACACCATTACATTTTTACTAATTTATTATTTAAAAATAAACTAAGCATGCACTTGTAAATACTAACAACCAGGGTTCGAAAAAATCGAATTTTTATAATAATCGAATAAATCATGATAATTATCAAGGAAAAAATCCATTGATAATTATCGGATAAATATCTCTATCAGTTTTTATTAACAAAACGTCCGCACATCTGAGATTATCGGAGACAATGAAATAGAAAATAATCAACTCGTACTTATGTTTTCTTACTTACCTACCTACACAGTCAGATTATAATAAAATGTAATAAGATGCTCGTATATCTACCTGCAAAAGACGCCACCGCCGCGCCGCCGCCAAATTTGGAACGAAACGTAAACAAAAGATCAAGTTCGGTCCTAACAAAATCGTGAGTGGTATATGTAGGTAGGTATAAACCGCCTTTCAATTCATACACGATCCAAAAGATTCGATTTTCGAACTTTTGTATCGATACGCAAAAATATCGCATGGTATCGATCCGATCCAAAAATCGTTAGATCGTATGGCTTCGATCCGATTTTCCAAAAGATCGGATCGGATCGGCGCATCCCTAATCAACAGCCAAATACCTATTGAATTAATTATAAAGCTTGCCCTCGTCTCCCGCCTTTTTATACCCTACCGCCGGCGCCGCGAGCCGCGTCGAGTGCGGCAACCGTTACGCAAAAATAATCCTTATATCATTCAGTATTCACGCGCGAAGGGTTATTAGCGTATTTCATGTATAAGTTTGGTGTTTCTATACCGATTTCTATGATTCTTTTTTTATTGAATAGGTAATAATGTTAATTTTTTTTAATTAGGGAAACGTAAGAGTAAACAAATATAATCAGAAAGCTCCGAACTGCTAAGCTATCGGGATTTACACGTGTTATTGTGAGCCAACCATAAAATATAGACATATACTGTTGTAGAATATTTTTTATATAATTTTATGAAGAATATTTCTGTCATACATGATTTCTATGTAGCTTTAACCATTAAGGTTGCACACGCGACGGAAGCTTAAAAAATGAAGTAACTTCTCCCGTTTTTCCAACATTTTCCTTCACTGCTCTGCTCCTATTGATTGTAGCGTGATAATAAGTATACTATAACCTGCCCAGGAGTATGAAAAATAATTTTACCAAGTTTCGTTAAAATCCGTCGAGTAGTTTTTGTTTCTATAAGGAACATACAGACAGACAGACAAAAATTATACTGATTGCATTTTTGGCATCAGTATCGATCACTAATCACCCCCTGATAGTTATTTTGAAAATATATTTCATGTACAGAATTGACCTCTCTACAGATTTATTATAAGTATAGATATAGATATAGATAGATAGATAGATAGATATAGATAGATAGATTAACAATTATTTTTTCATTTTGTTATTATTCACTTCACACTTTATATTTTGGTTGTGGGTAGTTATTTAAGATTGTTTTGATCGATTATTCTAATCATTATGGAAATAAATTTCTGTTATAAACTTTATTTTTTTAAGCTACATACTTAGTTACCTACTATTTTTGTATTATATTATTGCTATAATATGTGTTAACAAAATTTGTCGTTGATATTTTATTTTAAATGCTGTGTGTATCTGTTTTAAAATGAGCGCGGGTGTTACAGATGTTCTGCAACAACGCACATGCTGAGTAGTCACCATTTGTTTCTTTTAAGTTTTTGTATATTTAAAATAATCAACTTTTATTTTTATTAGATTATAAGTTTTAAATTTTTATGTAGAAGATATAAGCAACCTTAAATATTTTTTCTTTCTTTCTCAACAGATTTTTTAATACCTATTACATAGATTAAATATTTGAATACAATAACCAGAGTTAGATTTAGAATAGAACGATTTCTGAAATATTTATATAATTTGTAAAAAACATACAAAAACAAAGAAACAATTAAAACATAAGTAGGTAAATGCAGAATAATAATTACTGTATCTAATGAAATGAGATTGACTTTGAAGATTATTTATTTCATTTTCTAAATGATCCATTTCATGTGTAGCAAATTTTAAGGATTATAAATTTATGTTACTTAATGAAATAGGAGAAAGATATGGGAGTGTTTTATTAAATAGTTCCTTTTTACAACAGTCGTCTGGCTGAAGTGATATCAAAATTAATTTGTAAAGGCAATTTTACCATAAAAGAATAAGAGCTAGAAGGAATTAATCGAGTAGTTTTCGAATATCCAATACAATCTTCAGATAATTTTACAATACTTACCTGTACCTACAAAATAGTCATGAATAATATTATCTTTACATTTGAAACTTAATTTGGTAGATTGAGATTGTACATAAATCCATTTATTATTATTTACTTTCTGCCAAATATCAATATTGCCAAATATCATTTTCGAACTACACTCGGGAGGCAGAGACAAAATAACTTCAGTTAGTAATCTAGATTCACAAGTCGGATTACTTGAAGTAGGAATTATAGAGATTGAATTACATATAGAGTAGTTTTTATCAATTTGTTTACAGTCATTAAAGTTATCGAACATAGCATAATACATTCTATCGTCACTTAGACAAAAGAACTCACAAAAGAACTAGACGGCTGAATGTTTTAATTTGAGGCTCATCATGTGGAGTAAGTAATGGCATGATTTTATAAACAATGAACTTTTCGGGAGTAATTAAAGGTATTTGCAAAATAAAAACAATCTTATTTTTATAAAAATAAAGGCTTAATTGACTTACATCTATAATAGCGTGAATGTTGTGAATAGTTAAGGGTAATGGGAAGTCTAATCTTTTATTTACTTGATTACTGTGTTTAGATAATTCTAAAAATAGATTTAATGGAATTATAGCGCTAAGATGTAAAATATTAAGTTTAGAAATTAAAATTGCATTTAATGTAGGTTCTAGTAAATTAGAAATAGTAAAAAGAGAACCTTAGATAATATTTAGTAAAATATTTCATTATCTATTTTACTTACTTGGGATAATATTTAATTTATACGATTAATTTGAGAATTTAACTTTAGTTCATTTATAAATAGAAGAATTAAAAATTATTACATATTTTAACTTTAAATAGTCGACTTAATTACGACTATTAAACGACCACTTTGGCGAAGGGGTAAACCTATCTGCCTCAGACGCCAGTGGTTGCGGGTTCGATTCCCGCCCGGAACAAGAAAAATAAATGTTCCGGGTCTGGGTGTTTATCTATATATGTATTTATATTCTAGGTACCCCCTAGTTCGCTACATGGTATCTCATAACACAAGCTTCGCTTACTTTGAGGCCATGTAGTTGGTGTGATTGTCTGGGGATTTTATTATTATTTTTATTTCTTATTATTTATAATTACATGTATATTATCCTTCATTAAGTGAAAAATTTCTTTTTAGCCGGATTAATCGCGTATAATTTATATTTTACATTTTAACTCTGAGTTAAAATGTAAAATATAAATTATACGCGATTAATCCGGTTAAAAAGTAGTTTTATTTAAATTATGAATCGTGAAAACTTAAGACAATACTATGAAAAATTTCTGTTTCACTTTTTTGTCAAAATTCAATAGCGGCATCGTATTTGCTGGCGTCCTCTGCGTCGAGAGTGCCACATAAAAAAATCAAAATTTCTCCACCGATCTCCAAAGATCGCTTGACCATGGTCGGGGAATTTTCAGAATTTATATGAGAGATAGAATTTAATTTTACAGAATTAGACTGATTTAGTACTTCAATAGGGTTTATAAAAATTTTACGTTCAGCAATTACTTACATTTGATTTAATTTTTTGAAATATACACACACCAAAAAAGGCTAAGCAACAAGCATAAAATTTAAAAAATCTTAATTAATCTCTTTTTTTTAGTAAAAGTTAGGTACGTATAGGTATGCAAACATTTTTGTTTTAACTTACTCACTGGCTGGTTAGAAAGAAAAAAAACGATATTCTATTGTTTTTTTACAAAACAAAAACGAATGCATGAATTTCAATGCATTTTCTTGAATTGAATTTGGTGTTGAATTTTCATTTTACAAATTTTAACAATAATTTAATAGAGTTTATTTATTTAACTTCACTTTATCGACATAATTACATTTTACGTGATTTTACACATTTTTAACACCATGAAGCGACGTCATTTGACTGCAAATGAAATGCAAAGAGCTGTAGGGATGTTGCAAGCGGGAAGAAATCAATCTCAAGTATCGCGGCATTTTGGTGTCAACAGGAGCGTTATTTGTCATCTTTGGCAGCGTTACACCAACACAGGAGATCCTGTTGAACAACATCCAGGCCGCGGAAGGAGTACCACCGCTCGGCAAGACCGCTACATACAACTGGCTGCAAGACGGCAGCCGATGATGACTGCCTGCCAGATAGGTTTAAGGCTGCGAAACTTAAGTGGTGTTCATGTTAGCCCCCAAACCGTGCGAAATCGACTCCGTGAGTACGGCCTACGAGCACGATGCCCAATTAGGTGTCCACCTTTACATCACGACAATCACGTGCATCGGAATGAATGGTGTAGGAACATTTAACATGGAGCCAGGAATAATGGGACAAAATTTTATTTTGTGATGAGTCGCGATTCGGATTTAGGCCTGATTCTAGAAGAGTGAGAGTGTACCGACGACGTCCCGGAAATAGAGAAAGACTGAGGTGCATTGAAGAAGTGCATCCGCACAGCGGATCAACTGTTATGGTGTGGGCGGGGATTATGAAGAATATGAGAACTGAGCTCGTTTTTGTAAATGGAAACATGAAACGTTCACATACAGCTTTGTGGACTAGTCGGTACTTGGCAACAGAAAATATCCGGGTGTTGCCCTGGCCTGCACAGTCTCCGGACCTCAACCCCATAGAGCACGCGTGGGATATGCTCCAAAGAAGTGTTTTAGAGGACTTGGACCAGGTAACAACAACCCAGCAGCTGAAGGATTTGCTTAAATTCCACTGGGAGCGATTACCGCAGGACCAGATTAACAGACTCATTAATTCCATGAATATTCGGTGCCGACAAGTTTTAAACAATAGAGGAGGCCAAACTTTGTATTAAATTGTTCAATTATTTTTCAATAAATTAATTTTGATTATAAATTTTGTATTTTTTTTTGAAAATTTTTATTTCTTTGTCCTTAGCTCGTTTTGCGTATGATACAGAAGACATTATATTATTATTTTTGTTATTACAAAAACAATATAAAAATAAAAGATGTTGTTTTTACTTCAAAAAGATCCTAAAAGTATATTCGAATAAAAAAAATAGAAACTTTGTGACATGAAATAATATTAAAAAATTCACATAAGTACATGTTGCTAAGACTTTTTTGATGTGTGTATTTTCCGTTCTACCTAACAGAGTTTCTAAATTATTGAGATAAGGTTCAATTAGCATTAAGTTAAGCGTTATCACTTTCCAATAGTTATTATAAAGGTTCATATGCGTCACAGGTTCAAAATATATACCAGGAGCATGAAAGATAGGAGAAATCTTCGATTCGCCGAAAGTTACCGAAACAAACGTTCTGGAATAACAATAAAATAGGTTAAAATAATATTTTCATTTTCACTTTAACGTTTATATTATAATAAAACTAGTAAATAGTCTAAAACTAAGATATAAAAATTAATAATTAAAATAAGACATTAAAATTTAATATAGACATTTTAAGAGATTAAGAGATAGTAGCCGGTTTTATTTCATTTGTATGATACTTAACATGGCTTCTACCGATCTGTAAAGTGACGTTGTGCTAATAACTTGTGCACTTTTATAATTTTGTATGGGCCTTTCCATATCGGAGATAAGGCTTTTCGGAGTCTATGATGATGTTCAACATAAACCATGTCTTCAGACTTATACGAAGTTAAACGAAAAAAAACAAAAACTTATTTTGTATCATAATAAGTTTTTGATTTTTGTTTGCTTGATATAATATTTTCTATAGCCTTTTCGCGACTAAAGCGCATTCTATACTGGAGTGCTCGACAAGGTTACTAGCTATTTCTTCACTGATAGCCGTGACGATAGGATAAGCACTAGAAAACTTCCTTTCTAACCCGTGTGCTTTCATCTTCGACCTCATCGTCACTTACCATCAAGTGAGATTGAGGTCAAACGCGGGTTTAGTCACTTATAAAAAAAAAAAAACTTCTTAAGATCGTCTTGAAGAGTTAATATGTTTTTAAAATTTTGAAAACCCGCGTCGTGCAGAGGACCTACGATATCGAGAGCTAATCTCTCAAAAGGCTTTGTAGAAGTTGAGGTTATTTCCATTGGAGCTTTATTAGATTTTCTTTAAGGTTTATTTACCTGACATAATTTACATAACTCTCTATATCAGAGCGCATGCCTTCCAAAAATAGGCAGACTTAATGCGATTATACATACGACTTGACCCTGGATGTCCTGCTATTGTGGAATCATGATTTTCTTTTAAAATAATAGGTAATTCTACAGGTAAAGGATAAATTAACTTATTTTTATAGATATGAATATTAATATTAGTATTATGAAACAGAAAAGCTATCATATTATAAATCTTAGTGTAGGATAATTTCGAGAATGGTTCTGAAAAAATCGGAGATAGCGAGATCGCTTTCATTAGGGTAATTTTCAAAAATAAAATTATGTAAAGAAGAAAGAACGTTATATAGCAAAACCAGGAGAGATGGACCACGTTTTTTCAAATCTTAATAACTTTTTTATTTAAACTATTATAAATTCTTATTTTAAACAGACAAGAAATTAATACTGAACATTTCTTACTGTTATATGGCACTATTAGAGCCTCTTTATATGAACAATCACGATATTTTCAAAAACTACCCTCGGTCCGTCTCTCCCGTACTTACTGTAACTACTGTACTTACTTACGTACGTACTGTAAGGGTGAGTTAGACCAGTAAGAAAGGAGAGATTGAACTCACAAAAAATGTCATTAAAATGTATTAAACAATCTTATAAACAATTATAATAGTTGGAAAGTCTCCGCTTAAAAGTTGTTTTGGGTATGCCAAATGTGCTTGCGACTTGATACCCATTCTATTGGAAATAACCTCAAACACATCATTCCATGCCTACTCAAACCACTTTCCTCGGAATACATCGCCTTTACGTTTGTAAATAAGAGGCATAGTACCTAGAAACTGAGTAAATAATTAAATTTTAAACTTTTAAAGAAAAAGTAGTAATAAAACGCTTAAAATTAACAAACTAAATAGTTAACTATTGGTCCATCTCACCCATACATAACGTGGTCCATCTCTCCTAAATTGTGAGGAGAGGCGGACCACTTCGATGTACTTTAATCACAAAAATAAATAAAATATTTTAAGGTAAGTTTATCCTTTTATGAACATAGTAACCACAAAACATCTACTCTTATTGTAAAAGCACAATATCTTACACGTACCCTTCTTTCGAAACACCAGCAAACAAAAATATCAACCTTCCGATAACTTTCAATCCGTATTTTACTAATTTTATAAACAAAAATAAAACGGATGCGTTTTCATCATGGAGGCAACAGGTCAACTAGTGTGTGTCAACTGGCAAAGCTCAAATAAATTTAATAGTCAGGTAGAAATTGGGATGGTCCATCTCACCCGCTGGTCCATCTCTCCTGGTTTTATCCTAAATAGTTTTAAAATTAATTTCATCAAAATAATGTATTCTAGTACATAGAAAGTGATAAGTTTTATTGTTCTGAGAATTTGTATAAGATTTAATTGAACATGGTGAGATAAGCCTATGAGACATAAGGCCTTGATTCATCAAAATCTAGAGAAGTGGAAATAGCGATTGATTTAAACGTTGTTAAATTTAAACTTTCAGTATGTTCTTGAACTTTCAGTATGTAAGTGTTAAGAGTTGGAATTGTATTTTTAAATTGCATTTTAAAATGAGATTCATAAGAGTAATTATTTAGTGCCATGTAAAGAAGGGCGGAATGTTTTAATAGCAAAAATAATAGGCTAATAGTTCCTTTTCAGTTGTCGAGTAATTACCCTCGGCCTTATTTAGGGTACGAGGCGAACGCTATTGGTAGATCTTGCCTACCGGACCTTAAGATAAGCGCCAACTGCATAGTTGTTGGCATTGCAGTAGACGACAAAAGATTTATAAAAATCAGGATATTGAAGTAAGGGTGCTGAAGTCAGCTTTTCCTTGAGAAGATTGGAAGATTTTTCCTGTTCGTGAGACCAAGTAAAAGAGATATCCTCTTTTAGAAGAGAAGTAAGCGGTTTAGTTATTTTAAAAAAGTTTTCAATAAAACGGCGGCAATAACCTACCAGACCTAGGAATGATTTTATTTCATTAGGATTTTTATCTCGGAAATAATTTATCTTGGTTTGGAGATACGCCTTTATCTGTGATTATGTGACCTAAATACGAAACCTCGCGCCTAAGGAATTCACATTTATCTGGCTGCAACTTAAGGTTAAATTCACGAAATTTTTCAAAGACTAAGGTGAGTTTATCTATATGAGATTGTAGATCAGAGCTATAAACTATAACGTCATCTAAGTAAACGTAAGCGTGCAGACCTTTGAGACCTGAGAGAACTGTATTCATGAGCCCCTGGAACGTACTCGGGGCGTTTTTAAGTCTAAAAGGCATCCGATTGAATTTGTAATGGCCTGAAGTGCCATTTGTGTTGACTACAGTGAATCCGGTTTTCTCGGGATCATATTTTCATATTTTTCATTATATATGCATCGCTTCAACATATTTCTATTGTTGAATAAATAAAACTACTTAGTATTTAAATAACACGGATTAATCGTTAATTATTGAAATGTTTTCGTCAAATATCATTTGAAGCCATCTAATGTATGCACTTAGTTCTAAGAATAATCATATTGCATGAAACATAGTAAGTATGTGAGAAAAATATGTAGATCGCACCACAAAATGTATCTATGCTTTCTTAAAAAATCAGATTTTAATAATTTAAATAAAGTTAGATGTCATTCAGCAAAAAAAAATAGACCTACATTTAAAAAAAAATACACCGGTGCTCATGATGGTTGCAAGTATCGAATCCAAAACCTCGCGATCGGGAATTATCAAGTAGGCAACTACTACCTTATACTGCAATTCACATACCGTTTGTAATAGATTTTATTTAAAAAATTCCTTTTGTCGTGAAAATTAAATTTCAAGAATAGTTCATCATCATCATCATCATCACAACTCTTTGTAATGAGCCCACTGCAGGGCATGAGTCTCTCCCCTGGGTGATGAGGAGGTTAGGCCATAATCCACCAAGCTGGCCCAGTGCTGGGTGGTGGATGTCAGAATTTTCAGGGTGCCGATACGGCTTCTGACAAACCCTAACGACTACTGTATACAAGTATACAGCACCCGGGACCGACAGCTTAATGTGCCCTCCGAAGCACGGAAGTCGCCGTGAGATATGAATGGTCGGCGGTCACTCATCCAAGTACCGACCGCGCCGAACGTTGCTTAACCTGCGATGTCGTATTATACACACAGTAACCACGGCGCCACGACGACTTCTCACAGTAACCACGGCGCCACGACGACTTCTACGACTTCAAGAATAGTTGCCCTTTGCTAACAGGACCTTCTAAAAAGAAACATCTTGTTAACCACAAACTTTTTTTCGTACATTACGATATTATGATTAAAAAATAATTACATTAAACCACATAACTATTTTTTTTCTTCCCTAAAATGGGCACAGTGGAACTGTAATTTTACTGCATTGAATTATTTGCCAGGGTATAGTTCTAGTAAGACCGGGTCAGATAAGTTTGTAGCACTGTACGTTCTATGGTCAGCTGTCAAATCGCACTTTTTAAATTAATCTCACTATAATGGACTTTTTAATACAGTTGCTCAAAAAGTGGCGTATTGCAGGGACGTTTAGCGTTCGGGATGTGGGCTATTACACAATTGTGCTTTTTCTTTACCTTTTCCGCACTCGTGCGTTCTCTTTCCCAAATGTCAAAATAATGTCTATTAAAAAGAAAAAATCAACCACGAAGTTTTTACTAAAAAAAAAAACATAGAAGTTTTTACGATTCATGCAAATATTTCTGAAAAGAAGCTACTAATTTGTTTCAATATCAGATATAATGATTTGACGCAATGAGTTAGGTTAGGTTTCATTTCATTTTATCTCATTAAATTCATTTTCATTTCATGTCAACACTAAAAATCTACTCAAGACTTGGCTGTATGGGCATAGTTCCCTTTGCCTACCCAGAATGGGTAAACAAAAAAAAAATCTCTGTTTATAATCTTTCACGGCAGGCGCCATTTTGTATATTTTATAAAATTGCTTCATTTTTTCGCAACTGTATTAAAAATAGTCGTTCAGTAGACGTGCGGAACCGTCATTGCAACTCGTTCCGACTGTCAACCCTCGCCTTCGGCTGCGCCTCGGCTCGTGTAGACACATGTCGGAACTCTTTGCAATGACAGGCTTTCCGCACTCGTAATGAAATATACTATTTTGGCTTTGCTGTTAGCTATAAAAATGTATAGATATGTTCATTTACCTTATGATAACATATGGGGCATTATGTACTTACAAGTAGTTATTTCGAAATAAAACTAAAATTTAACGTACTTTGCACATTTCGATCATTTTTTTATGTAAGAATGAACTTGATTCAAACCACAATGCCATGTCACCGCTAGAAAGTATGACATACATAAAGTCGATTTTTTTTATAAAAGATGTCCCGTGCATTGCTCCAATGTCAAACACATAGGTTGTATTATCGCTCAAATTGCGCGAATTTTTCGGGAAAAGGACTCTAGTTTCATTCCTGTAAGCGACAGTCGATACATCTTTCCATTTATCTACAAACAAACGCTACAGCCGCTCCCCGACTAACGAACAAATACAACTTTATTGATGTCAACCATCATCGCCGATCTGTTTACTTGCCACGTTTATCGTTCAAACGGTTATTCATTTCTTTGATCAAACGTAATAGTAAGCTATATACAGAGGGCTGCATTTCAAGCGTTTCCACCCCTGTCAAAAAATTGTAATTGAATCTGAACTCTCTGCCCTCGACATTAAGTTAAAATTTTTTTTGGGAAATTTGACAGGTTTGTAACTCTTGACCTGCTGCCTGCTCCTGTACCTTCTGTGATTAGGACTTTTGTGTTCAGTAATGCCGCATTTCAATATCAATAAAACTGTTTACGCTACGAACAGTACAATTAGCTACCAGGCGTAGCTTAAAAGCGTTTAAATATTCTTGTTATTCTATTTAATCGTCTTGTTATTTCAATTACTACCATACCCTGGTCTACTAACCCTAAAGTTCGAAATGACAAAAATAAAAATAATGATACAAGTTAAAATCTTCTTAGTATAGGATACAGAATGAGGATGATTCAAATTGAATGGTACTTTTTTATTCGTTTAGCACAAAATTTCAAAGCAATGCATAATTACGTGAATTTCAGGTGTGTATTTTATCTTCACAGTAACTTTAATGCAATAATTAATTAGAAACCAAAACAAACCTAGTGCTTTAAAGCGGTTACAGTAGAATTAAAATTAGCTTTTTTGCAATTTTTTGAAGTCAACAAAACTGTAAGTGACCTGAACTCTAGCAATGAGAAAATGAATTTTCAATTGGTCGATATTATTAATAAAAAAAAAACAATTTCTCACTTAAACCGCATCACTATTTTATTCTTCCCAATAGTGTCACTTTACTATATTGAATATTCGCCAAGCTAGAACTATTCTTTTACCTATTTTTCGTCCGTTGAATATTGAAACTCGTCATTAGTCTGTTAGATTCATAAATACATACATAACTTCACGGCTGTATCCCTAATGGGGTGGGCAGAACACCAGAGGCTATAAAACCATCTGATGTCACGTTTGACAAATTTGGAGGTATTATCATGAGACTATTGAGTGTCAGGGGATCAGCCTATCACCCGCAAAAACGCCAATAAAACCACCGCTCCTTAACTGACTTTTACAGTATGCCCGGGAAGCAGGCGCGATCGCAGACTGAAATTTTGGGGGGGGCACAACAATTTATTTTAATCAGAAGTATCTTTTTTAGCTACTTTTCTTAAAAAATATTCATATTTTCATGATTTGGGGGGGGGGGGTCATGTCCCCTGTGACCCCCCCTCCTGGGACCGCGCCTGCCGGGAAGAGAAGCAGCTGGCACATTCCATGTTTTTCTTTCGCTCCCAGTCCAGCGCGGAAGCCTGTTAGATTCTTGATAAAATAACTAATCGCATCATACAAGGTGGGCCGATTCGTCATCAGATACGTGCAAATTGGTTTTCAATTTTTAAGTACGCCTAACGCTTATTTGGCGAAATTAGTCGAACCAGTAAAAGGTCAGGTGGAATATGGGTTAAAATATAAAAAATAAAAACACAGAAACGAAAATGAAATACGCCCATAGTCGCTTGCGTCTGAGACCTGTTTTAAGCCTTCGATCTGGTATCGACCAGGGGCCCCATTCGCGAAATCTATGCGTTTTCAAACTCATTACAACCGGCCAATATTGTTTGTCTGGATCGGATAAAAATATATGTTGAAGTTTGTTTAATATATTTTATAAATCTGTGGATCAAAACACGATACTGAAAACTTTTCTCGATCATAAAAAATTACGAAAAAGATGAAAATTTTAAGTGATTTTCCGATATTCTACGAGAATATCAAACTTATACTTACAAAAACTTGTCATAATATTGGTAGTGTAGCATAAAATTAATTTCTGTGGATAATTTTTTTCTTAAACCGTTCTATTTTTTCTAATATAATATAATATAATAAAGACGGTGCTGCGATACAATTCAGTACCACGCGAGGCGTCATGGAGGTAGGACCTGTGTCGCTTTTGCTCCCAATTTTCCCGCGTAATTGATCGTCTTATTGACCATAGCGTACACATAAATGTACGACAATTTAATTATTTAATTTTTGTTAAGTCACATTTTATATTTTGATTGATAAATTAAAGGAGTATTATAAACAATTATCCCTGCTGAATATAGAGCTAAAAATTTGTTTCTGATATTTATTTCTTTTTTTTAAGTTTATTAGACAACAAGTGCAAAAAAAGCGTATAATTTTTTTTTGCGATAAATCTTTTCTTACGTAATTACCCGACGAAACCAAAAGGAGGACTATTATTCTATACATACATATACAGGGTTAATATTAACGCATCACCTCTTGTGGGGTGCCTCTCCACATCAATTCCAACGTAGATACTGATAGGTGCTTATCGATAAATATACAGGGTGTAATTTTTAATGCCATCTGGAGGGAAAGTACTCTAAATAATAGAGATAGCAAAATTTACTGCAAAGAAACTCTCCTTTATTATTGAACAGAAACCGCATTCAAAGATTTTCAAGAATTCACTCGTTTCACCTGGGAGTCAAACCGACTAAAATCTGTAAAAATGACACCCTGTAATTTTATTGTGTGGTTCGTTAGAGCCAATCACAAGAATAAAATCCCTCTCACATACTAGGTTAATTTATTGAAAGGAAAACCATGAAATCTTCATTTTTAGATTTAAGTCGGTTCGATTCCTGGGTGAAGAAGCAAGTTTTTGAAAACTCTTTGAATACAGTTTTAATTTTTCCTAAAATAAAGGAATGTTTTATGGAGTAGAGTTTGCTATCTCTATTATTAAGAGAACTTTACCTCCAAGTGACATTAAAAAAATTTGCCATGTATATATGTACAATATGTTCTGCTTTATTTCCCATAACTCTAGGGTATTGATGGGGCCATGTAATAGAATCAAATCACATGTGAATAATTTTTCAAATTCCTTTGGTTTTTATTTAACATGCAAAATAATTCAATTAGGTCAAAAATAACTTTATGCGAAGTATGACAACGTGGCTTTTTCTACTCCTTTTTTATCGCTATGCACAGGTAGGTACAGTTTGCGACGTTTTGCGGTGTACATTGTATGCAACATTCCTCAACGTTTAAAATGTTTTTGTTGTTTATTGTATGACTTCAGTGACACGCGTCTAAGTGGATGAGATTTTACACGGGTGATATTTTATGAACTCATTATATTAAGACCGAGGATATCTTGGAAAGTATGCACTTTTGCATCACATATTCTTAGGCAAAAAGTATTATTTTTTAAGTAAGGAACAAAACCTCAAAGTTATGGGATATAATAGACGTGTTCTTTTTGATGTGTGCTGATAGATGCTGATGGGTGCTGATAGTTACTGATAGGTGACGATTGTAATGAAGGATGCTGAGAGATGCTATTGGGTTCCGATGGCTTCTCATAGGTGTTTATGGATGCAGATGGGTAACTACTGATAAGTACTAATGGGTATTGATAGGTACTGATGGGTGCTGATAAGACATTAGCACTGATGGTGAGGTGCTGATGGGTATTAGTTATTAATATCGAAACGAATATCATTTAATTTGTTAGTTAATTTGTTTGAATGGGTTTCGTTCAAATAATATTGCTTTGCCTGTACTTAAACGTCCAATAAAATAATGGATTGAAAATGTCTGTCCGTTAAAATACCTTCTTGTATTTATTTTCGTCACGAGTAAAATAGACTCTATTTCAAAAGTTCCAGATATCAAATTAGTTTGGTATCTTTATAATTTCAACAAATACCTATGTTTTTGAGTAATGCTGCCACCTACAATTCTTTTGATGTACCTAGTTGTTAATAAATAAAAAGTACTTACTTCGTTCTTGAAAGGGAATATAGATGGTATCTACCACCAATTTTCCTGTGTGTTAAAATTATGCTTCTAGATAGTTATAATTTCACAGTGTTAAAAGTTAGTTTAAATTGGTCACCTTTTATGTATTTTGTGGTTAAACTTTCATATGCTATGTTTTTCAAAAATATAGTGTTTTGGACCTTTATACATCCACTTTAATGTTATTTAAATTATATCTGATCGGTTCTTTCATGAATAATCTAGTTCAAAGTTCAAACAGACAAACCCTTCGGCTTTATAGATTAGACGGCTAATAGATTATGACGACACATAGACATTTAAGAATATAATCATACATAACTATTTTTAAGATATTAATAACTACTAAAAATTTACTACTTCGTGTAAACAGGTGCACATTTCGAAGGGGTGGATTGAATTTCATTTCATAAAAAATGACTTATTTGTAACATTCACACTACATTATTTAGCTCAAATTAACTCGTGTTGTAGTGACTAAATAACGGATCCATACTAAATAATAAATGCGAAAGTCTATCTTTCTGTTCCTTAATTTCAGCCAAACCATCCGACCGATTTGTAGAAAATTAGTAATGAAAATAGCTCCCAAACCCTACTTTTTTTCAAACAACAGCCCCTATAGGATTGAAATGAGAGATACAAGTTTATGTAAAAGATCTCAACTACCTACTTACCTGATTTTAATGAATTTTGGAACAAATAGTTTATGAAAGTTATAAATTAACGTCACGTCAAAATAGCACGATTTTCATAACAGAATTCAGTAAGGATATAAATTTAAAAAGATTTCATCTATAAAATGGCTATTACAATATTTATAAAAAATAAAATAGTAAGTATAGGTATCGCAATACTAAATCCAGATAAATAAAAAATTAAGATTATATTATATCATCCTTGACATAAGTTTTAGTCATCGTAGAAACGAATTTCGTATGACAAGCCACACTATAGGTATAGTACTATTAAATAACTACTATTAATTATACTGTGACAATTCTGTGCGCTGACGTGTTCATTTACGCGACTGCCCGCCACGCAGTCCCATATAGCGTTAATGCCTACTGCGCTCGAAAATACTCGCCTTAAAGCGAAACCTAAAAAGAAACTCTTAGGTGACGGACGATCCTGGTAGGTACCTATACTAGGACAGGGAATGACAGAGTACAGTATTTTTCAGAACAGAATAAGGACAGATGAGAACAGTTCACTATATGATTTTGCTGACCACAATATATTTCACTATTAAATTCTCATTTTTTCACAATGAATATAATATTATAATAGTTTATCATTTATTTCAGACCATGATCCATAATTTGTTAGTAACATACATACACACACACATACACAACTTCACGCCTGTATCCCGTATGGGGTAGGCAGAACACCAGAGGTAATAAAACCATCTGATGTCACGTTTGACAAATTAGGAGGCATTACAATAGTGAAGAGAGACTATTGCAGTGACAGGGGGTCAGCCTATCGCCCACAAAAAAGCCTCCCATAACACCTCGGTCCCTTAACTGACTTTTACAGTATGCCCGGGAAGAGAAGCAGCTGGCACATTCTATGTTTTTCTTTCGCTCCCAGTCCAGCATAGAAGTTAGTAACAATTTAACAATATCGTGGAAACAGGAATATTTGTACCATTTTGCTCGTAAAATTCATGAAATTTCATTCAAATAGCCTTATTACATCAATTCTGAAGAACTTACGTAGAGATGGCATTATTTAAACAGTATTTTGTAGTTATTTGATCAACTCTATTTCTAATTTAATACCACATCGAGGCGTAAAACATAAAGAAAAATACATCAATTGTAAAAAAAATGCACTTATTGTCTTTGGAGTCGCACACTAATTTTATTACATTTTTGAGTAAAGAGGTTTAACGTAAGCTGTCAAAATAAATTGACTAATCAGTCATTTTCACCGACGCGGCGTCTTGTCTTCACATTGAAAATAAAAATGAAGGAAAAGAAACATGAGAATTCTAGTGGAGTATATTGATGAACATAGGACATGCGGGCGTCGTTACAAAATCTCCCCCCGGAGAGTTCTCAGCTGGTCAACACCAATACCAGAAACTCGCAGATATTAATGCACAAAATGGCAATGCTCCCAAAAGAAACGTTATGTCAACAAATAAAAAGAGGAAGATTCTGGCCTTACATTTATGATAGAGATTCAAAAACCTTTCTCGGACGAACGTGCTATAGTTGGTTGTATATTATTGCATACGCAGTAATGTACTTAGTATTTCTTACCACATTTACACTGTCTATTTTATTTTTATCACTTATTGTTATCAGAGCCACAGGAGTTTACCTTGGATGGGATGATAACCAGCAATTATTAAACTTACCATTAGCTTATGGAAATAATGGTGTTGCACTGTCGATAACACCTACAATGGAAGGAAACTACCCCATGATATGGTACAAAGATAAAGACCCTGAAGATTATAAAATTTACGTTAAAGCCATTGACAAGTTACTGCTTAGCGATAGAAGAAAAAATAATATTAAGGAACTGCAAGCTTTAGGCCCTTGTGGGAAACCACCCTATGGCTATGGAGGGAAACCGTGTATTTACGTTAGAATAAATAGACAGTATTTATGGAAAGGTACTCCTTTGCTATTCAACTCCACAGTAACCCGGACTGCGCCTGCAGAAGTGCAGAACTGGATAAAAAGTGGAAAAAAACTTCTTTGGATTCACTGTTCAGGATATCAGAACTATGACAAAGAGCATATAGGTACAATACAGTACTATCCGAATCCTCCAGGCATTGAGCCGAGTATCTTTCCTCTGGACGAAAACACCGAGTCGCCGCTAATAGGCGTGCAGCTGTCTAGTTTTACGCTGGGTATGTCTTTGGGAGTGCAGTGCACATTGTGGCATGAGGATGGGCATTGCAGTAAAGAGTTTCTACTATACGTGGTTCCCGCAAACAGTTCGGTTCTAAGCCGGACAAGGTCTGGAAGCTTCTATGGAGAGTATGATTGAAGTTGTACCGTAGAGTTACGATTAAATTTACGTTAACACAGTGTTTTCACACGGAATATACTTATGCTTTTCGCAACTAGCTAAGCTAAGAAAACGGAATACTTACTGAGATCAGATAAATTAACTGATTAAAGCTATAATAATCCCAACAAGCACTTAATACTATAATAAAGTGATAATTTGATTGTCAAAGGTGCTAAGTATAACTAGACTATCTCAGGGCTAGAGAATTATCATCAATATTTATGAGGAAGTCAAGAAGTTAAAAAAAAAGAGGAAATTGTACAACTTCGACAAAAAAGAGACGATATTACCAAACATAATTATTTTTTTTAATAGAATTTGTAATATTAATGATAATTTTCAAGCATTTTATTTATCGGGCCGTAGAACGTGGTTTTTATAGAGTTTTGTACTTATGCAATTACCATTTTGAGATTTTTTTTATCAGAAACTCATTTATTTCAATGTTTTAAAGTGATCGTTTTAAACGTGTAACTTTGTAGAAAAAAAATAAAAATAAAAAATATAATGTATTTTTGTTTTCTTTTTTGTGTTTGCAAAAGAACTTCTTAGTTGAAAGGACTGGTGCTATAACTAATGCAACTAATTAAGTTATACCAGTAGCTGTAAAAAATAGATGTAGAATTCTAGAGTAATTGATGTAGAATATATTAATAAATATAATATTCTATATTAAATTACATTTTTATGATGAACAAAGAGAAAACCCCTCGAGTCATAGATGTTTATATGTATATTTCTTACGTATTCAATACGAATTACATAATATGTATTCATAAGATAATTTATCCGTTTTCAAGCATCAAATGTACACGTTTTTTAGAAAATTATTTTAGGCCATATCATAATGGATGTTGGATATATTATTTGTTTAATCTTAAAGTTCGAGCAACAGATTGAATTAACCTCTGAACAGATTTTATTGCAAAAAGTCATTGAACAAGTCTTCTAAAAGATTGACGCCAATAGCGAAAGAAAAACATAGAATGTGCCAGCTGTTTCTCTTTCCGGGCATACTGTAAAGTCAGTTAAGGGACATAGGTAGGTCTTATTGAAGCTTTCTTTGTGGGCGATAGGGTGACCTCCTATCACTGCAATAATCTCGCTCTTCCTTTATAATGGCTCAAACGTGACAGCATATGGTTTTATGACCTCTGGTGTTCAGCCTACCCCATAAGGGATACAGGCGTGCCTTGCATACGCAAGGCTTAGTACGGTCAGCTTCATTAAGTGTGTAGGTAGCAGCCAAGACCACCAAATACTAAGAAGTATCTGAAATAGTCATAAACATAAACACAGCCGAAATGCTCAAATTGTTCAAGCTATCCATCTTCCTCAAATATACCGGAGCACACAAACGCCAAATAGTTCGTTACATGCAAGTCGCCGCTGAGATCGTAGCAACTCAACCGCCGTTAATATATCTAATAGTAACCAAAGCGTCAAAAAGTATGGAACAAACTAGGAAAATGGAATTTATTACAAGCCTCATATGGTTCAATGGTAAAGTTCCTTGTAGATAAATTGGAAAAGCGGTGTTCTGATTTCGCAGGCTACGAGACTTTATGACTACTTTAGATGCTTCTTGATATTTGGTAGTCTTGACTGAAGCCCACTTAATGAAGCTTACTGTGCCACCGACTAATCCTAGTGTTTAATCAAACTTCTGAGTAAGTTACTAGAAGGAGTAGGTAGTTGCCCGCCGCCATATAACATGGCTTAGACGATCATTGCTTGATGGCAGGACCTCTTTATAACTTTTCCTTTTTTTTAGTTCTTTACTTTAATGCCCCTAGAGGGCGCTGTAGTCAATTTAACGTGACGTCATGTAGCCTATAACCAGCGGATAATCAAGACTCTTCCAAGGACATCTCATTTGTGAAATTATGATAATAGTTTAGAAGTTGTGTGGGGACAGATGAACATCCATACCCACATTCATACAAACAAACATACATATACAGGGTGTCCCACTTACCCTATATAATACCTTCTCGGAGGTATTCTATTACTCCTAAGGATTACAGAAAAAATATGAAAAAAAGAAAAATTCGAAATTTATTTTTCAATTTCTGTATGTCAGCAATAAAATATTTCGACATATTATTTCATACAAAAATTTGAAAAAAAAATTGGAATTTTTGTTTGACAAATGAGGTAAGTATTATATTTTTTTTATCCTTTGTGTTTTTATTAATTAACGAGCGTTTGCCCGCGACTTCGTACACGCATAAACTCAAAAGTCCTATATTTTCCGTTCCCGTGGGAATTTCGGGAACTGCGTCCACAATACAAACAGACACTTATTAAGGAACCTTTATACCAAGTATCACGTCCGTGTACTCAAGGAATAAGGCTTTTTCATACAAACTAAAACATCATATATTTCCCGTTCCCGTGGGAATTTCGGGAATTCCTTTCACAACACAACCAGACACACATTGAAAAACCTTTACACCAAGTTTCACATCGGTGCACTCAAGGAATAAGATTTTTCATACAAACTAAAAAGTCCTATATTTCCCGTTCCCGTGGGAATTTCGGGAATTCCTTCCTTAGTGCACCCTTACATCTCCTAAATAATGTATGTTCCAAATTTCAGCTCTCTACGCCCAGTAGTTGCGGCTGTACGTTGTCTGTCAGTCACTCAGTACCTCAGTCACTCAGTACCTCAGTCACTCAGTACCTCAGTCACTCAGTACCTCAGTCACTCAGTCAGTAACGGAACAGTTTTATATATATTGATTAAGTACCTATATTCTTGTTTTGCAGTTTCATGATATTTTGTTTTGTATATTCTTGTTTTTATTTTTTATTTTGTGTGCCTGATGTCAAACCTAAAAATTGTAAATCCATAATTGGCTGTCAGCATCGTTTAAATGTGTATTTTTTATAATTAAGAGCTGTGGATTTTGTTATAAATAAATAAATAAATAAAATAAATGATGGAGAGAGGCTATTGCAGTGACAGGGGCTAAGCCTATCGCCCACAAGAGTGCCAATAAAACTTCTGCTCTCAACAGGAACACCTTGTATATAGTTGTATACAGGTAGGAGTTAGGGTTTGTTAGAAATCATTTCGGCGCCCTCATTATTCTCAGATCTTGGTGGTTTAAGGCCTAAACCTCCTCGTCACCTTGGGGAGAACTGGGCTTATTTCCAAGATTCGTGGGTGATGATGCTCATGATGATGAAGGTAGGTACAACTAAACTCCGTAATATGGATGGAAGCATGGTTTGTACGTTAGTGTTGATTATCATATGACTCAAAGGTAATTGTCACAAATCTCTTTGAAGTTCGAGGTTATGCTTAGCTACTTCTAGAATTAATTAATAAGTAATTTTGCAGTCTGCAAGTAGTTTTTTAAAAGAAATAAGTACATAATTTTTTTTAGAATTATAATTATTTAAAAAAAACTTTATAATCATGATTTATTTAGGTATGTACTACTATTGAGCGAAATAAAACGTTCGAGAGAGCATGAAATATATCCCTTTTAGAAATCGGATTTGACGGACAGGATAGAATATTGAAATGCAGGTATGGGATCTCTAAACTGATCACAAAAAATCCAGAGTGAATGTAATCTATCTTTTACTATAGAATATTAAAAGCCGGCGTTAGTAACAAACAACAAAATCCTACTATCATTTCGATGCATTGACTTTATAACAATATTTAATCTAGTATTGAAGCCAGTTTTTATTTGCCCCCCCACGAAGCTTCGTCGTAAAAACAATGATAACGTTATCCCTAATTCATTGAAGCATCCAATTTTTGCACAGTGGGCTATTTCAATTACTTTTTCTTTGCATCAGACGAAACAGTACTTCGGCGCCTGTAACGAGTACTAGTAATTGTTGGGTTTCTTTGAGATTGCTATTTTATTTTTAAAGGCGCTTAAGATATTCATTTTGTGAGACGGGTGTTGGGTCTGTTTAGATCGAGTTTATTTATTTTATAAGAGAAATTTAAGATCATAAACAAAGTAATTTTTGTGCTATATCCTAGTTTTTTATTATTGGGACTTTAAAAAATTTCCCTGTTTTCCCTATTTTAAAACTAAATCCGCACTTCAGCGTTACCTACAAGTAGGGTTGCCAACTATAGGTACTGCTTTCAACAGTATTATACTGTTTTTCACTGCTGTTACTGTTGTTGCTGTTACTACTGTTTACTGTTGAAGAAAAATAAAGTATACAAAATACTGTTTTCAGCATAAGAAGCTAAATACTTTATATGCTAGACCTTAATTAATGATTTGTGTACGAAAATATGTTTTTAAAACATGAAATAAATTGAATACTGTTTAGTTTTCCAAAATACTGTTTGATATTCTTTTCAGACTCAAATATACTTTATTTCTAGAAAAAAAAGTTGGCAATCCTACCGACAAGTAAATTTACTTTACTGGTCTCTGCTAATACATAAAATTGAAGATTTGGTTGGGAACTTAATTCATGCCAATAATTGTCTTGACAAGTATGATAAACTTCCTAAAATGATAATGATCCTAGTGCTTCCTTAGTATTATCAGGTATTTTACAAATAACAAAGCTAAGGGTTATTTAAGACTCAATTTGAATTTCGGAGTAATATTGTTATCCAATAACTTGATAACTAGTTTAGTAATGATTACCAAAAACCGCCGATTCCCTCAGATTAAGGGACAGGTTTGATTCTTATATAGGATGGGGCTGTTGGTACAGATTAATAATAGGTAATACAGTAGTTCGTTGCATATTTACCATAAAAACAAATATATACAAAAGTCTACCATTGCTTTTCAATGTTTATTCCCATCAACTATGATCACATGGCAGTAAAAAATAGGCAGTAAAAATAGGCTAAAATTATTAACATAAATAATAAATACCGCCTCTTGGTCAGTATAAAGCGTTTTGCTAATTGGGATAAACCGAGCGAACCCGCCGCGACTTCTACTTTCCAGCCTACGCTTACTTTTCCAGGGTCCATCTGGCTAACGACAACACTTCAAATAATGCCTGCCACCAAATATAACCTTTGTATATAAATATTTACTGTAGATATGTAACATATACTCACATGAATTTCTTAATTAGTCTTCTTCGATACGACGAGTAGGTAAGTCTGTCTATAAAAGTGTCGAAGTCTTACTATCTGGTAAGGATTTGAGCTTAGATTAGTTTGATGCATTAAGAGATATCATAGATTTACCCTATCGATTACCAAGTAGGTAGGTATAAACGCGCGGTCGAACTCAATCCCAACTGATGACCTCAACTTTGTTGAGCGCCGTGATTTTGTCGATGAAAAAATGTAAGTAGGTAAATATCAAAAGTTGGACGCACAATGTTTAAGTACTATTAAAACAGTTTTTATTGAAATTAATTTATCATGAACAGGTATCATAGAACACAAACAGACAATTTACGAACAGTTACGACGAATATACAATAAATAAGAAAGTTAATCTAATTTAACATACCTACTTACTCACCGCAACATTAATAAAACATACGCGATAAATCCAGTTAAAATGGTATTTTATTTTAAAATTTAAATCGTGAAAACTAAAGAAAATATACTCACTGACACGGAAACTTGGCCACCTATAAAATTCTTGGTAAATTCAATTTTTTTTTATTAAACCTTACAAGTCTTGGTTCATTCCAATTAGATATCGTCCAATTTATGTTTTTAATCTGTTTTTTCATAAGTTCTAGGACGATAATGCACGTCCGTACTTCGCTAGTTTTGTAAATGAACAACTTTGGGAGGTTTGCGTTGAAAAATTGCAGCGGCCAGCTCACAGCTCGGGCATAAACACGATAGAAATCATTGCTAATGAGCTAAAAAAACAATCAAAACCAGATCGAACCCCCCGGAAACCCCTCGCCAACTTCGAGATGCTGAACTGACTGCTTGGCGCGGCTTATGGGCAGAAGACATGTCTTCCAAATGCAGGCCAGACCAGATGCAGCCTCATCATGCAGGTAGTTAGGAGGTGGAGATAAGGGCTAGAGGAGGAAACACGCCGTATTAAAAAGTACAGAAAATCAACAAAAATTAGACAGTTTAAATTTCAGTGCCTCAAACTCGAGTGTAAAATTTTGTGAAAACTTTTTTCATTAGGTATCTTCATTATTCACTTGTGATGTCCTAGAACTTATGAAAAAACTGATTTAAAACACAAATTGGATTAGATATGTCCAATCGGAATGAACCAAGTCATGTAAGGTTTAATAAAGAAAATTGAAGATACCAAGAATTTTATAGGTGGCCAAGTTTCCGTGCCAGTGAGTATATTTTCTTTAGTTTTCACGAATCAAATTTTAAAATAAAATACCATTTTAACTGGATTTATCGCGTATGTTTTAAAAATGTTACATTCAGAACGCTACGCTCGAGGTCTGAGAAACAGATGAAGGTGCCTATAAATTTTCCACTATGAAGCCTGACACCTCAGTCGCGCGTGACCACGGGGTCTGCAAATAACTTTACTTACCTACTATTGATAGTGTGCGGCCATACTGAATGTGCGGTGACTGGGGCCTAACGCAGGCGCGGCGGCCTGTGGCGTGCGGTGTCCACAGTGACGCGCGATCTCTTGTAGCGGTTTGACTTATACAACGTGTAACAAAATGTAGAGAGGATAAAACTAAGGGTTGGCTTCTATACCATACATGGAATATACAGTAAAAGAATTAGCATGATTAGTGCTGGTACAGACTTTCATACAAATTTATATAATTATTTTACAAAAAAATTTGACAACCCTAGTCAACTTAATAAGCTAAAACAAGACTTGTGCGACCTTATGACCTTTCCCGCACCGGCTGAACTTTGTAGTATCTGTCTTAGTTACCCATCACTTTATTTTTACGCCATCTGTAATCGATAAAAAAAGAGCACCTTCACGTTTACGCCCACTTTCCAAAATGTATCTGTCCCCATCACTGACCATCTAGGGCTTTTAGGCGTAACTGTAACATCGAGTTTAAACTTCCGTCAACAAATTGTGTCTATGGCTCAAGTAGCTTCGAAAAAGTTGGGAATCATCTCGAAGGCACGGCGGTACTTCGGCCCTGCACAGCTTCTTAACTTATGCACAGCTCAAGTGCGATCATGCATGGAGTACTGCTGTCATCTTTGGGATGGTTCAGCCAAATATCAACTAGAAGCGCTGGACTCCGTTGACCGAAGAGCCCGTAAACTAATTAATGACGTCGACCTTACAACCAAAAAACTGCAGACCTTAGAGCATCGTCGTAAGATTGCGTGTCTAACCGTGTACTACAGGATACATTTTGGTGAGTGCGCCAGTGCTCTGTTTGAACAAATTGAACCTTCACCCTTTTACCATCGGACTACTAGACGCAGACAGAACTTCCATCTGTATGTGGTAGATATTCCGAAAAGTCGAACAAAGCGCTTTGACAGGTCCTTTTTAACACGGGTCGCCAAGGTTTGGAATGAACTGCCTGCGTCTATTTTCCCTGACCAGTATAGTCCTAGTACTTTTAAGCGTCGAGTGAATAGGTTTCTCGTGGATGGACGTGTACCACCTTAGTCTTCATGTTCACTTAACATCAGGCATGGAAGACAAACGTCCCATCCATAATTTATAAAAAAAAAAATAGATTTCATCAAAAGCTAACAGCTGTTTTTAGGGTTGACACTTATATTTTGATCTAAACTATGAACTTGTTTTTCGGCCGAACCGTAAGGATAACAAATTTATGTTGCTGTTACTTATAAACTACATCCGAAAACATACAATCCCCTTAAGTATTATCTTTTCATTATGTTACACGTTGTATAAGGTGTTGAAAGCAACGGACGAAGATTTGGTATTTCTATATTTCTTTTTAAAAAAATGTAAAGGATTTTTTTTATTTGTATGAAGAATTATGGCGTAACCTATTTTTTTTTAAATTCACTCGAATATCCATGTCGACAGTGTTAGTGTAGTGAACATTTTAAGTAAAATATCTGCTAAACTCAAAAGATAGGTAGGTACAAACTTTTGCAAAAGTACCTTTTTTATTTTTTAAATTTTTATTTTTAAAGCTTATAAAATTTATTTTTATTTAGCACATATTTCAGTTTTTCTGTTTTTAGTGAGTAATATAGGTATAAGTATTATAGGAAATAAGAAAATAAATCTTTTTATCAATAATTTATTAATAGACTCTAATATTTATTGATTATCCCACACTATTTATAGACTTTAAGAAAGTGAAGAAAGAACCAGTTTCTTAACTATCATTATTTAAATATAGGCTTATTTTTTATAGAATATAATTATAAATTCAAATAAGATGTACATAAGTTCATTCATAGCATCAAACTGCATATATTTTAGACCAGATTTCAAATAATTTAGACATTTTGATTGACAACAAACAAAACAAATTTCGCAAATAATTACTTAACAATATAATATTTTACTCTTTCATTTTATTTATTGGCACTAGCAATATACCTATTCTATCACATTTGGGACCTTGCAGATATTTTATACAATCTTCACACTCAACCTTTATTTCATAAATATATATTTGGATAGCCGAAGCCCAGTACAGATATCTACAGTAATTCAACTTCATACAAATGGATGAAACGCGAGCTATACCTACGGGGCACGATCTTGGCATGCACTTGGCATGCGGCCAGTCGCGAGTGTCTGCATGCTGAAACAATTGTTGATTGAGCTTTAAGTTAATATGCGGATTGTTTATACTTTAAAATTTAATAATTCACGTTTTCGTACGTCTCAGTCGAGGCGCAAATATTTTTCGGTCGCTAATCTATAAGACCGATTTGTTATTCAAACGTAAACATGGTTTACACTTTTTGTACGTATTTTTGTTGAACACTTCCCACTCAATTCACAAAGTATTTTATTTGTTAAAAAATAATAATATAAAAAAGTGTATTTGCAGTCACAAAACTAAATGGAAACACAAAGTAGGCAAATGTAATTTAAATGCTGAACGCGGTCCGTTCCCTTGTGATAGGGCTCCTATAACAAATGGAATGGACCGCGGCGCTGTAGGCATTAATTTCAAAGATGCGGCCGAGTTGAATCACTGTAGATATCTGTACCGTGGCCGAAGAATCAAAAACACTTCAAATAGCAGTAGGTAAAATAACAAATAGATAAATAGCAATTTGTACAAGTTCTCACATTGGCTACGGGACTATATTTATAACTAGTTTATTTTATCAAATATGAATTGACTCAGCTACTGAAATGCTGCTACAATATAGAAGCATTAACCTTTATAAATGTTTAGTGGAAACTCTGCTATACAATTCCAGGTCGGATGCTATCATTGTAGGCTTTATCAAAAATAGAAGGATTACAGTAATATATATCACAAAATATATTCATTGTCTCCATGATTTGTCTACCATTTTCAATGCCATTCGTGAAAATAAAATTATAATTTATACGATTAAATTCACACTTGCAATTGTAATTGTCCAATTTAATTTAAGGAATTACCATCAATTTAAAGTTCGATACTTTATTATCTTTTGCTTATTAATTAATTTACTGCATGGTTGGAATTTTGAGGAGTTTTGTTACTAAATGCAAGGCTTCATTGAAGATCATCATCATCATCAGCCAGGAGATATCCATTGCTGGACATAGGCCTCATTGAAGATACTGAAAGACTTTGTTATTCGTAGCGTCCGATCTTGGCATTTTCGTAATAAAAACGTTAAATTTTATAGTTAATACTTTGTCTAAGTTAAAAAACGTATCCAGAAATTATTTTTGGTCAATTACATTCCAATGTTTTCAATCTCACTCATTTATTGGACTAGTAAATCAACTCATATTATAAACCAGACGTTGGCATTGAAAGCAGTACACAAACTTGCTGGCCTGACACCACAATACTTTCTGGACCACTGAATAAGAGGTATTCATTGAAATCACTTTCGCGAATCACAAAAAACTACAAGGAACGTAATAGTCAAATTTGTAAAACTGGAATAATACATTTTTACATAATCCAAAGTTTGTACATAGCGTGCTCAAATATGATAATCAACGAATGCAGAGCATAAAAAAAACCGACTTCACGTTAACACTTTGGCCGACTAATAATGTAATCCACGTTTTTTTGCAATAATTGAATTCTCCGAAATCATACATATTATTTCAAAAATTTGAAATTTTCAATGAAGTAGGTACTCAACAGATTTCGATGAAATTTTATATGAAATTTATATACAAAGACACAAAAAAAACATTCAGACGAATTGAGAACCTCCTCCTTTTTTGGAAGTCGGTTGAAAATAAAATAAAATTTAAGTAAGTAATTAATAAAACACCGTTAATTTACCTACAGAACTAAGTTGTGAAATAAAGCCACATTCTAAGTTACCTAATAAAATACAGTTCAAGCATACAATGCGTAATCTTTCAATTGTAAAAGTCAGTCAGTAAAATTCTAATGTTTTACATTTACTAAGAAATATAGAAAATAATTTACAGCATGCTTTAAGATAATATTTAAACAGCTACCGACAGTATCGTAAATATGAATTTTATGTAATAAAATAGTTCTATAGTTAACAAGTCAACTGTGTAGACTTTGTATAACAGCTAAAAGATGAAAAGTTTTAGAGCAAATCTGCTGTTGGTACAGTTAAAATTTGTGATAACGAGATAAATTTACACTAACAACGATTATTTCACACCGTAGCTAATCAAACATTCAAATTAAATACGTATACAAGGTGAAAGTTTAGTTCAGCCAAATGCAGCTGTACATTTTTTTTTGTTATTCTTTTTCTTATTCATTCATGACGTTAGTTAGTAGCTTCTGAATGAGAGGACTTGTATAATCAATCATTTCACTTAATCTGTACGGCCTAAGTTAAAAGATTGAAGATCAACAATATAAATCCACCAAGTCAATAAAATATCAGCAGTGCTAGCACGGATCTTTTGTCGATCGTAAGTTTACGAATGCTCGTATAGTATGGAGTCGGTTGCAAGTTTTTAGTAACAATGTAATTTTTTATTTTACAGTTATTTAAGAGTAGAACCTGTTAACAAACATTCAAAACTAACAAGGAACACATTTATTTAAGCTGACCGTGCGGCAATGGATAGATTTCAATTATTGCTTGCAAAACCGTCTCCATACTATACGAGCATTCGTAAACTTACGATCGACAAAAGATCCGTGCTAGCACTGCTGGTCTTTCTTGAGTCATTAGAGGAGATACGAATTCAGTAACTAGGCTGTACATACATTCTTCATATTTCCTTTCATCCTATATAAGAAGAAAATGCGGAGTTTTCAAATTGACGTTATAAATAAAAGTTATATCCATTTCTCTCAAAAGGTGTTGGTAAAAAAACCATGATGTCAAAATTGAAGAAAGAAAAGAAAAAATCATAAGAAGAGATTTCTCTTTCAAGACATTTGACATAACTAGTGAAGTAAATGACGACAACTAAAATTTAATTTATTAAGTATTTTATTTGTAAAAGTCACTTTGAAAACTCCTCATAGAAAATGAGGCAGAAACAGAGACATATTCTAAATCTAATAATCTTTATAACATAAACAAATACACTTATAAATAATACTTTATATTAAAATGGACGAACACATCATTCAAACGAATGCAGTCTACTTACACAATTATAATTTAAGTAATTGCTTTTGAGTGAACATAGCTTACGAATCCATGTTTAAATGCAACACCCCCTTAAGTGCACTTTCCTTTTCAATACATCTTGATCTTAAATAGTAAGCACCTCATTCATAGCATCATAAAATATATCTTAACTTTCAGCAGTGCACACAACGCCTTATTCGACTCAACAATTTAATATTAAAATATATAAAAAAATCAGTTTTGGGATAAACGGTAACATATTTCACTACGCAAATCAACACAATGGCAACATTTCAATCGCTCGAGATCACACTTTTGCTTCTTTTGACGTAAAGGATAAATCACACTTTTAGGCTCTAATATACTTTTGTTGACACTCAAAAAACGTTCCTTTATTCAAGTCCATCTCTCGATTGAACGCCCAAGTCTTTGGATACCGTTAAAACTAACAAAAATCTATTGTTTGGCTATTTAGGATCGCCTCAAGTTTTAAATAAAGATAATCTATCTTAGGCCACATATACAGGTACTACCTTGAAAAAAATTTGATACGATATCTCACTCTTCTCAGATTTTTTATTGCTATCTGAAATAAGTCTTGATACTTGAAAATACCTTCAGAATAGCTCCTTCTTCTTTGTTCCTCGTAAATAAAGTCATACCAGTCTAAAACATATCATATATCGATGCGAGTATTCTGTAGAAGTCTTCATAGACCCCAAGAAGCCAAAACAGTCCTCAAATATACAAACATGTGAGTAATGACATTCCTATGATGATGTATAGATTTGGAGACTTAAAGAATCCAGCGTTCCATGTACAATCTAAATCTCGTGTCAGTACCTGTAATAAAGAAAAGAAAATTAATACCGCGGTCATAAGTAGACAGCTATTCTATAAATCATATATCTACCCCTCGTCTCCCAGGGGAGAGCTCATAGAGCATAACTTGATTATTATACCCGGCGCGGCAAACCTTGATCCCTATGACACTGACAGTAATTTCCACAACATAACATTGTAGTGCCGTCACCGTTACATTAGAATCATATTGGAGGCTTCTAAAAATGGCATTTATTTATTTTACGTAGCTATATTCCAATACAATGATATTCCGTTGGAATTATAACAATTCATAACATTTGCAAGAAATTATCTCAATCACACTTTACGTTTACGTTCTGCAAAAGTTACTTCGTTGGGTATTTATTAAATCATACCTTACGAAGTAACTTGTGACGGCACTACAAGGTTATGTGTGAAAATTACTATCAGTGTCATAGGGATCAAGGTTCGCCGCGCCGACTATAGGTAGGGACTTTGACAACAATTAAAAAAATATTCAAGTCAATAAGTCAAAGTTACTCACATCACTCAAACTTCTGTTATCATAAGAAGGACAAGTGGCAAATCGAGTATCATCTCGAGTAGATACACATTTTGAGGGCGAAGTACACAGGAATTGTCTTCTTTTACGATCCCACGATTCAATCCAACTGTAAATAAAAATAAATATAAATCATCACATATATTTTAGATATATTTTACATATATTTTAGATCATTGAAGAAAACTCTTGAAATTTTGTTTAAAACGGTATCCGTAATATAACTTTTGTCTTTTGACCCTTTTTATAAAAAAGAACTGGTATACACATACATACAAACATACATAACTTCACGCCAGTATCCCTTATGGGGTAGGCAGAACGCCAGAGGCTATAAAACCATCTGATGTCACGTTTGACACGACGTTTGGAGGAATTATAATGATGGAGAGAGATTATTGCAGTGACAGGGGGTCAGCCTGTTGCCCACAAAAACGTCAATAAAACCTCTGTCCCTTAACTGACTTTTAAGCCGAAAGAGAAGCAGCTGGTACATTCTATGTTTTTCTTTCGCTCCCAGTCTATAATAATATTAACTAATATTTATTTTTCAGAAGGTATCAAATTCGCCATGCTTAAACTCATTTAAGTTAAATAAGTATAAAAAACTATCTGATGTAATACATAGATTAAGCATACCCAATTCCACAATCGCAGACTAAAGGATTCCCAGCAACTAAAACATCTTGAAGGAAAACACTGTTTGGTACCCCCGGCCAGCCTTTCTGACTAGGGTTGGGTACTTTCATCAAGTAATTGTATCGAACGTCCATGGTCAAGTTTTGCATACGTCCTGGTCTCCAGAAAACTTCACTTGCGATTTCTTCTACACTTGTATTGTATATTGTGAGCCTGAGGACTTTTGATTGCATGCCCTGAAAACATTTATTGTTACTTTACTCACGCAATATCAAAGGGTATTATTAATTTGCGTAGAAGCTTAAGTAATTGATCATAAGCGATATGGAGGACAAAAACTATTCCCAAATAAATTCTAGTCAAACCTAAGAACCCCTCAAAGAAGCAGGAGATTAGCCTCATTCCAATAACCACCAAAGTAGTCATATCAAGGCAACTCTAACTGAATAAAGTAGCTATAGGTATTTTAATCAAATCAAACAAAACAATCAACTTACACTTAGTAAATAAGGTGATAGATATCTTAAAGGTCGTCCGGTGATTGTGATATTTTTCAGCTTGCTTGGAAGTAAGCCAGTCATTTCCCGTCCTAATTCGGTGTCTGGGCTGTCTACTTCAATATAGAGATTTTCCAATGCGGCATTGTTTGATACCATTTTAGGAATATTGAAGTCTCGAACATTTGGATATACTGTTAATTTTAGCGACCTTAATCCGTACATTTTTGCAAACGCTCCATGCTGAAACAATTTAAAATTATTTAAAATACTGTGCAATGGTTCGTTATCTATAATACACTGTTGGCACGTGGCACCTCAGTGTAGCGTTAAATAAATAACGACATTCAAGTAAACTTTTGAACATGGCACCAGGATATCTTTAAGACCATTTAGTATTTTAATTTATTCTACGTTTTATGAAGTGATCATAAGATAACAATCTCACTGAAGGGGTATTTTAAATGTTTGGGGACATAATATACAAAGATACTTAAAGGTTCAATATTTATTTCAATATAGGGTGTTCGGTATTTGGATACCACATTGTTTCTCTGTATTTGTAGAGATTCACAAAATTCTACGTCTACTACTAATTAAATAATAATACAAAAAAAAATACTTAAATTTATTTTATTACCTCCAACATTCTGACTCGCATTCTCGTCACATCCAAATATTCAAGTCGAGGAGACACACCGTATAGACTTGTATTCAATAAAGCTGTAATGGGATTTCCAGATAGAGATAACCATTTTAATTCGCTGAGAGTATGAGTTGCCTGTAAAGCAGAAATAATTATAGTTAGCACCAAATTCTAAGATATAAAATTTAAACAGAGTTGAATTTAAATTAAATGAGTTTTATGATAGAAACAGTTCTGCTACTCCTGGGTATATGTAGTGCAAGTGTGTCAACTTAGTAAGATTTTACCTGACATGTATTTTACAAGAAGCCAGTCTTCTACGAAGTAAATCTTACACGAAAATAAAATTTTAAAAATATACGAAAAAGTTGTAAAGTACACGACAAGGGAAAATATATTATTAGTTGTAAAGTTTAAGTACAGAAAACTTACCACAGGTACTGTGCTGAAATCGTTGTACGATAAGTCCAGAACTCTCAACCTAGTCAAATTTGCCGTAGAATCAGGAGGTATCGATGGCAAATTGTTGTAAGAAAGGTCTAGGCTCCTTAACTTTGGAAGGGGCATTGATGGTACCTGAAAAATATTTAAAATATAATAGGAAATGGAAAAAAGTAAAGATACCAGTTGGTGGATAATGTAAATTATTTGGATTTATCAGAGAAACTTATGTTTTAATATGTATGTGTCTACTCAAGAAGAAAAAAACTGTCTCTACTTAATTAATTGAAAAATAATATTTTAGCTGGATAGAATAGCTATAAAATACTTCGATCTACTCACCGACATAAGGCTAACATTCCTCAATCCTAAATGCATCAATCTCCTTTCAAGTCCTTTGAAGACATTTCCACCTCGGTCACCAGAATTAAATGGCAAGTTGTTACTGAGATCCAACCATTTAAGTCTGGGTAATGCAGAGAAAGATCCACTATCGATCCGCACTAAATGGTTATTGGACAAATCCAACCATGCTAGAGACTGAAATAAAAGTTAATGGGCATATAATCAGACACATGTTACTACGTTGCTATTTTGGCAATGCTAGAAAAAATTATAATATAACAAACTAGTTGGTTAATAAATGTGCATTTCACCAAAACCCAAACTGTAAATTAAAAGTATCATTCAAATTACTCTTTTAGCTATCTACATTATAATAAAAATATAATGAAATATCATAATTAAGTTCAATTTGTGATTTCTGTCCAGGCTTTTGAAAGATAAAAACTTCACTTAACTTGATTTCATTGACTTTAATTTGCGTTCAATTTTTATACCAATTACCAATCTCTTTTCTAGTTTTTTTTCGATAGTTATTTTCTTCCAAACGGAAAAAAAATGGTGTAAGCTATCATTTTTAAAATGTTAAGTGTAGTTTTCACAATCAGGATGGACATTGTGTTCATAGGTTTGTGTGAAAAAGTGTGAGATTCAGGTTAAAGTGCTTTCTACCTTGTATAGAATATTTTGCGGGTATTGCTTTTTTTGGTGGAAGACTCTTGTGTGGTCTCGCCTAACTGTATGATACATATATTCATCTCTGTAGTCGGGTTCCTCTGGCTCATACTCTCCAACTTGGTCGGGACTCTGGCAAAACATGCGGGGATAGGACAACACATTAGCGAAACTACGCACACACTGGCAATTATAATATCATCTACATATACAAACAGGTTAGTTGAATAGAAAAGAGAATAAAACTTTAATAGACAATAATAATAATAGATATGGCTGTAGTTTTTCAAACCTGTAAATACCTTAATATATTTTTTGTACAATAAACATATCACTGCAAACCTCATTTACATTTTCAAATCTACCAATATACATTGGTTAGTAAGCATAAGATAGGTAAAGCTAGAAATAAATTCATTTAAATTTACCCTGAACCGTTGCACCAAATCAGCCATGGATATAGTTGGTATTGTGTTACTGCTGAGATCAAGTTCCACTAAATTTCCAGCTGCAGCGGGCGAAAGGCAACTTGTAGGGACGTTTGATAATGCATTGTTTGAAAGGTCAAGCCTGGAGAAAGAACAGTTTTAGTAGTATGAAAATAAAATATAAAATCGAATGCTATTATTTTATCTCTGAAACTTTTAGATTATTTGAACCCTACGACCACAGGTGAACGGTGAGTAGATTACTTTTCAAACTTCACCAATTCAAAGGTTATTTATTTATAATAACAAATAAAATAATGTGATAATGTATATACCTTTCAAGGGAAGGCGATGGTATCAGGTTAGCAGCAAGATTTTTGATACGATTATGAGATAGATCAACGGAACTGAGCGCTTGCATATCGTGAAATATTTCCAAAGGTAGATCTATAATGTAGTTATGAGATAGGTCCAGTATCTGAAAAATACAAAAAATATATAACTCATAAAAATTCTTACTCTTCGAAGAATAATAATATAAAGTATAAATATAGGTATATTTATACCTATATTTTTCTTTTTAAGTATTATCTTACCTGTAAGTTTTTAACTTTTTTAAAACAATCGTATTCAAGGTGATAAATTTCATTGTGAGATAAATCCAGGTATTGGAGCATCAGCATAGATCCGAAAACTTCTCGTGTTATATTTCTCATTTTATTGTACCCTAAATGTAACTCCGATAACGTCAAATCTGCATGCCTGAAAATAATCAGAAAATTTAAATCAATCAGATTTAAACAAAAATTAATGTTACAAATTTGCTTCTATACAGGGTTTATTTTAATTAACGCATCACCTCTTGCGGGCAGCCTCTCCACATCAATCCCAACAACATTTGTTTTACTTTTTAGAAATCTTGAGAACACAAAAAATGTAAATAAAAAAAATGTTGCTTTACATTTTGTAAGAAGTACGTATTATTATTATGAAGCGATATTTTACTGCGCAAGGTGCTTGGCATACCTACGCTTAGAGTAAATAGACTTATGCCTCTAAACAGAGGCTATAAATATTTTTTGTATGGGAAAACTAAAATATTAAAAACTATTAATTTTAAAAAGTTAAATAATAATAAAATAAATAATAAATAAATACTTCTGACACTCACACAACATTATCTAGCCCAAATTAAGTTTCTTAAAGAACTTGTGTTATGGATTCTAGATAACTGATACACTTAAGAAATATATAAACATACATATTGAATAAATACATATTTTTTTATTAGACTAAACTTAAATAAACATATAAACGTCCATGACTTGACGACTAATATCTGTGTTCATCACACAAATATCCGCCACCGCCGGGATTCGAACCCAGGACATCTGGCATAGAAGGCAATGTATGTTACCGCTGCACCAGCCGGTCGTCAAAAGTTGTGGTACAAATGTTGTTGTGATTGATGTGGAGAGGCTGCCTGCAAGAGGTGATGCGCTAATTAAAATTAACCCTGTATATTCATTGGTTGGAAATAATATTACGTGAGCTTTTCGACAAAATTTTGAATATCTTAACTTATATAATTCATAAAAAAAATATTAATTCAAACAGATAGAAATACTTTTTTTGGAATATTATTCAACATCTAAAGAAATATCGAATGAGTACAGTTGTTGTATTGCAACTCATATCCAATCTAGAAAAGTATTTCATACTTGTTCAAAGTCATAATGTACGAGTTTATAACATACCTGAAATAGTACGGCGCAATGTAAGTTATATTATTGTGTGAAAAATCAAGCACTCTTATGTTCACTGATACTGTTCCAAGACCTGTAAGAAGAACAGTATGAATACCTGAAATAATTTCTAATAGTTGTATAAAGCAAAAACTAAATTCGCAATCAGAATATACAATCACCTTGATCATAAGAAATATCATCCTCAGACATCAAGCCTGGAGTTGAAGCAAAGAAAGAAGAAGTAATAAAAAAGATGAGTATTGATAGTTGAGAAAATGTAACGAAACAAGAGTAAAAAAATAATCAGAAAACAAAAATAAATGACGAAGATAATAATGAAAGTAAAGGAAATAAAGACATAAATATTAAGGACATCTCTTTGATTCTGTTAATGAACCCATAATGACAATACGGTTACTTACTTTGAGCTTTTGGTGGTGGGTAGAAGTTCGATATGAAGAAACTTGGAGCTATTGAATCCGTCAGAGCAAAAATCATGTTGTAGGAAACATTCACTTTTAGAGCAGTGGCTGATCCCACTTGATCGAAAATTGCAAATTTGAATGTGTCGAGTCGATTAAAAGAAATATCAAGTCTGAAAACAGAAAAATCAAATATTAACAATGACACACATACTAAGCATTCATTATTTACAGTATGAAGAAGATCAAAGTTTTTGTGGAACTAACTTAATATAACACGAAAACCGACAAAATGGTTAATTGTTGCTTGCAAACTAGTGAAAATTATGATTTAGGTATTCCATTGATGCTTATCTTTTTAAAAAAATATAAGCAATTGCAGCAACGGTAAAATATGTAGTTAGATACTGGTTAAATAACCTTATTGTTATTGAATCGATATCATACTTACACTTTAAGAGCAGGTAAATTCTGGAAGGCTTCTTCAGTGATTTCGTTGATTCTGTTACCTCTAAGCTTAATAACTTTTAAATTATCTAGACTAGTAAATGCTCGTCGTTGAATAAGTTCGATTTGATTATCTTCGATTAGAATTTCTTGTAGTTCTCTAAGATCTACAAATGTGTGTTGTCCAATCTGTTTGATTTGATTGAATGATAAATATATACTCTCTAGTTGCTTGTGGATGTCACCCTGTAAGAAAATAGATAGCTCAGTAAATAGATATTGGTTTTAACTTTCGTATACGAAAAATGTTAAGTTTTTATCGACATGTACAAAGCAGGAATGACCAGTATTTGTAAAGGTTAAAGACCTTGCGTACAATACTACGCAATAATTCATGAATGATATCTATAAATCTAATATAAATCTAAATTCCACACATTTGTGTCAAAATATTACATTATTACTAACTGATAAATTATTGAATAAATGGGTGAATAAATGTATGCATGGCTATTTTTATTATATCGCAATACCAGCTGACCATATAATGAAAATGTCAAGTTCGTTCTATAAACATGAAAATTTGATTCTCTTTAATTAAGTAAATTCTTACCTGTAAGGTTCCCTTTGAAAATTGATCTATGTCATTGTCTTGCAAATTCAAAGATCTTAATTTATAAAGGAAATGGAATGATGTATCTGGAACATTCCTGAGCTTATTGTTGCTTATGTCCAGATATTGAAGTTCAATCAGAGCTTTCAATGGCTCGAAGGGAAGTATTTTGACCGTGTCCGACAGTCCGTTGGCCATTTTCAAAGTAGTCAAACTGTGTAACTGTAAAATATTAAAAGTATCGTTATCAATGTATTCAGGTTTTTTAGTAGGATAGAAAACTGCACTTTATCCAGTTAATTTCCAGCAGTGCTTCAACGTAATTTTAATTTTCGATCACAAAAGCCCATTGTATTTCAAATACTAAAAGCAGAATACGCAACGTAAAATGACATAAGTGAATTTTTTATTACTTGAAAATATTTTGTTATTCCTTAAATAGATGCTTTATTTGGCTTCACTAAACTCACCTCAGCAAAAGCAAATGGATCAATGTATTCAATGTTATTTTCTGAAAGATCTAAAGTTTTGATAGTTCTGACATGTTGGAAAGCACTTGATTCGATTCTCGTGATGGTACTGCCGAATATTTTAAGGTCTTCTAGTTCCACTCCGAACTCCAAAAAGTCTTCAGCAGAAATACTTTTCCTGATCAGTTTTCCTATACCGAGATAACGGAGGGATCTCATTCTGAAAATAATAAAAAGAAATGTAAATTTTTACAAAACGTAAGAATGGGAATTCTCTGGTAGCAGTCGTGCACAGATGATCTTATTGCGAAATGGTAAAAATTTTAAGAAGGAACAGTTCAAAATCAATTAATAATTCAATCAAATAAATTTTTATTTATACTTTTTTTATTCTGAATCTTGGCATTTTTCATAGTAAACTTTAACTTTTTATACGGTCTGGAAGATCAGTCACCATTTTTAGCTTCTTGTATTATAGCTTGTGGAAATATGTTATAATCTTCACCAAGTAAAATAATAACATTTGATTTCCTACCTTCTTACATCCTGCAGACTCATCTCCATAGAAGAAGCTCCAGAAACGTCTAAAGAGAACAATTTGTATTGGAAGTTATTGAACTGCGCCGGACTGTACTCATTGCTTGTGTACATAATAGGGGTGCTGCTAGCTAGCATGTTTATATCCACCTGAAAATAACGAACAAAATTACAAAACCTTGCTATGTAACTCTGCAGCTAATTTTATTAACTGAACTATTATTATATGTGAGATGACGCCATATCGCTGATCGATTGAATACGATTTCAATGGTTTTACATTTCTTTAATAATTTATACAGGGTTGATTTATAGTCAACGGCCAAATTTTTTTTACACAAAAAGTTTCATTTATATGTCTGCTAACATATTTAGCAAACCATGGTCACTCTAAATTACCATAAAAATAAAACAACTACGCGCTACTACAAAACATCTTGTAGTAAACATCGTAGCATTATCAATGAAATACCGCTTCGTAGTAGGTATGTTCAGCAACAGCGACTATTTTTTTTAAAGTTTGTGGTTCCATATTTCTAATTTTCTGTACTCAGCAACGCTAAAATAAATATGCTGGTACGTTTATATCGTATCAAAGCAACTAACATTTAAATTTGGCTGGTGACCACAAATCAACCCTGTATATTCATGTGATTGTGTCATCCTTAAGGAACTTACTTTATTGTTTAATCTCATGAAAGCGGGTGAGATTAAAACAATACCATGTTTACGGTAAATATTTTGCTGGTAGGACAGAGACTTTTGGGTGAGTACAAAAGAGTTCGTTAGCCGCCTTCAGTCAGTTAACAATTTATTTTTGTTAAAGATCTGTACATTATAGTCAAATTCTGAATACAATAAATTTTAAATTATCGTGATAAAACTTAACACATACCTTATTCTCTTTTAAGTTCAAGAACCTCAACGAATCCAACTTGTTAAGCATAAACTTGGAGATCATGGTTAGATTGTTCTCCGATAGATCGAGACTCTGCAAGCTGTTCTCAAGACCTGCGAAGGAAGCTGGCGACAACTCTGATATGTCACAATTACGAAGCGATAGTGTTTTTATTCTTGCATTTCGGAAGGCGTCTTCCTGAAATTATAAAAGCGAAATTTTCATTTTCAAGAGGAGTTTCAACGTTGTGTGTAATCTCCAGGAGTATTTTAAATGTCCAGTACTAGAATATAAAAATATTTTAGAAATAGTTTTGACAATATAAAATAAAAGACAAAACTCTTTCGTGATCGTAATGTCTGAATCGGCACCAAAACGACCCAATATAAGGAAATTAATTCAACGCTATAACATTTAGGGTAAACGTCTTTTATCAAGGAAAGAATTTTGAATGCTGACCTTTAAAGCAACAATAGGATTTCCGTCCATCGAGGTATAGTTCAAGACGTTGAAGTATTTGAAAGACCCTGGTAGTAACACCCTGATGAGATTGTTATTCAGTCTGCAAAAGAAATAGCAATAATTAGTTTAGGTAGAAACCTTTTTGCATCCGCTATAATGTACTTGGTTAGCTGATTGTTATGTAGATAGATCTTCAGATATTGAATTTTTGCATTAGTATCAAAAACAGTGCTATACAAATTCAATGTTGTAGGTCGGCTTAGAATAGCCCTACTGTTCCCGGATAAACGTGTCGTAAAAGGTAACTAATCCCAGTGACCCCCACTTGGTGGAAGGATCCCGACGCCAAATCAGGCCTGGCTCACTCCGTGCGGTACATCCGTTATTTACCTACAGCGAAGCGCCCCGCCGTCGGATTTCGAATCAGTCGTGTGTCACGCGCGCGCGTTGTAGATACCTACGTACCTAATAGCACACACAGTAATTATATGATAGAGGTCGCTAATAGTATTTAAAAATGGACATAAAAAGAAACAAATATTCAATTAGATTATGTTTAGATTTGATTATGTTCAATTTAGTAAACAAAACATAGGTAGTATTACTAATTATTCGTCGTAACTTTGTTTTCATTTTGTACTTTAGGTAAGTTGAAATAATATTTTTTACAAGGGTAGAATAACAGTAAAACCTACATCGGTAGATACTTAATTACAAATTAGGAGTTTAATTATTCTTCACTAGGCAGCAACCCTAACAGCGTGAGAAAAGGTAAGAGGCATGCGATAGACAGAGACAAAACTTCTAGGTATATAAATTTTCAGGTACGTAATGAAGTGCGAGCTGAATTCCACCGTATCGCGTCGTAGCAAGACTCGAATTTATTTAGATTTTCTTGCGGAGTAATTCTTCTGTACCAACGGTACTATTACTAAATCTGTGGCCATATATTACCGTTCTTTCCTAGGCTCGTGTGCTTTCAGCTTCAACCACATCTTCTTTTACCATCAAGTGAAATTGAAATCAAACGCGGGCTTAATCTTAAATATAAAAAAGGTTATCTGTAAAACTGATTCGTAGTCTAATGTTTTTTTACTGATTGTTTTTTAAAGACTTTCAGTTTCTTTATCAAAAAATTGCGAAAGAAGATTCAATGCTACTTACTTCAAAGAATCCAAAGACAGTCGGACTCCATTTAGCTCATGCAATGGCTGCACCTGCTTTATGACATTATTGGAGAGATCCAAGTAGCGCAGTTGTCGTAGCGGAGATATTTCTTCATAGGGGATAAACGAAAGCTGGTTGTCGTTCAGGAGAAGCTGAAATCGATGTTATAAATAGACTTAATTACGCTGATAAATACAGTTGTATGTGGACTTAACATGTAGCTTGTACCGTAGAACTAAAGGTTAAATTATAGTGGATATCGGAACTAAAGTATATTTTATAAGCTGTTTTTGTTATATAATTTATAAATATTAGCATACATAAATAAATAAATAAATATTTCTGACACTCACACAACATTATCTAGTCCAAATTAAGTTTCTCAAAGAACATACATATTGAATAAATACATATTTTTATTAGAATAAACTTAAATAAACATCCATGACTTGACGACTAATATCTGTGTTCATCACACAAATATCCGCCGCGCCGCCGGGATTCGAAGCCAGGACCTCTGGCATAGAAGGCAATGTATGTTACCGCTACACCAGCCGGTCGTCGTTACAAACATTATAAATACTAACTATTACCTAGTGAGTTATGAGGTGCTGTGGAGAAAACTCCTTTCAGTGAAGGAGCTTCCTCCTGAAGTAACCTGGTTACTTAAATACTGGTACAGTAACCAACAAAATACCGTAAGGTGGGCTGGCACTCTGTGAGACATATATGGGTTGAAGTGCGGCGTGAGGCAAGGGGGGTTAAGGTCTCCGCGGCTCTTTAATTATTATATTAATAGTCTGATTGAAGAGCTCAGCAGCACTGGCATTGGGTGCTCTATTGATGGAACTTGTATAAATAACATAAGTTATGCAGATGACATGGTGCTGCTGAGCCCATCTGTAGGTGCATTGAGACGTCTGTTGGATGTATGTCAGCGGTATGCGTTGTCCCACGGACTCAGATATAATGCCAAAAAGAGTGAGTTCATGATTTTTAAGGCCGGCAGAAAACAGTACAAGACGCCTGCTATCACTCTTTGCGGCACCTCACTCAAACAGGTGAGTAGTTTTAAGTATCTGGGTCATTGGGTCACCGAAGACCTCTCTGACGATGATGATATTGAGAGGGAACGGAGAGCGCTGTCCGTGCGTTGCAATATGCTCGCCCGTAGGTTCTCACGGTGTACTAGAGACGTTAAAATACTACTATTTAAGTCATTTTGTCAATCGCTGTACACGTGCGGGCTATGGGTGGGATATACGCGGCGAGTGTGCGGCACGCTAAGAGTCCAGTACAACAACGGGTTCAGGGCGATGTTGGGGCTGCCGCGGTGGTGCAGCGCCTCCGCCATGTTCGCGGAGGCGCGCACTCGGGATTTCTTCGCGGTGATTCGCGCGCGCACAGCCTCTTTACTAAGTCGCCTTCACCGCAGCACCAACGCCATCCTGAGCACGTTGGCCGAACGATGGGACTCACCGTTCCTAAAAACTTGGATGAGGTATCATACACTTCAAAATAAGAAGTGAATGAAGCCTTACCCAAGAGTTTTTCTCTTTTTTTCATTTTTATTTTCTGTCTTTTTCAAGTGTCAACTAACATTAGTTTGTAAGAAATTGTTTCTACTAATAAATGGAACCTGTTTTCTGAGAAATAAATGATTATTATTATTATTACTATAAATTAGTTTTAGTGAGTTATTGGACTCACTTAAGACAATGACAATTAGACTAACATCGTCTTAGCGTACATAGTCGTGCACTTATAGTAGAACACACGAAAAACGCTAATCTTCAAGAGTAGGGGCAGAACAATGTACCGACGACAGAGTTTATGTTCCATGTATGTCTGATGATAGTGAAGATATGCAGCAATTGATGATATGCCTTAATTTTATACTAAAAGCATATCATCAATGTCAATTACACCATACATAACTAAAATTAAGGCAGTTAAGTGCAATGCAGTTAACGTAACTTAAAGTAACACAATCTACGACAAAGTTTTGTAAGATTCTTGTTATTTTCAATTACATAAACATTGTTGAACATACAAATAACATTTTCAACCGACTTCCAAAAAAGGAGGAGGTTCTCAATTCGTCTGTAGGTATGTTCTTTTTTTTGTGTTTTTATTACACGATATTTCAGACAATTATTTATTTATTTATTTATTTATTTATTTATTTATTCAATATATAATTATTTTTACAGGTTTCCCTAATGCAATAATTATACAATATATTTTTAAAATTTCAATCACAATTCTAACATAATCAAAATTAAACATAATTCTAAACACTAAACAAATTATTTTACAGTTTATAAACTAATTTGGCAATAAGCTGTTTTGGTGAACTCACTCATTGCACATTCAAATATATCAATATGCTCAGATATTGTGTTGAGCACCCGTAGAGCACGCGTCAGCGGCGCATTTTGTAGTAGGTTAGTGCGCGCGCGCGGGATCGATAGTAGCGGTGGCCGCCGCCTCCTCATCACTGCGTCATCCGGAACGCTGAACCGAATCTGCCGCAAAATCGTTGGATTGTGAATTTTACCACGAAGTACTTTGAATAAGTAAGTGACTGCGCTCACATCCCTCCTTACTTCTAATCTATAGTACCCTATCATGCCCAGAACAAACAAGCTAGGATAAAGTAGAGGATAACCTGGATATATTCCGTAAGATTTTAAATACAGGAACCTCGTAAATTTATTCTGAATACGTTCTAGCATCAGTTTATATTTTAGCTCATTAGGAGACCAAACAAAAGAATTATATTCTAAATGACTCTTCACAAGTGCTTCGTACAGTGCTTTGAGTGCCCCCGTATTCGTAAATTGGTTGGCTTGACGTAACACTAATCCTAGATTGCGATACGCTTTTTTACAGATGTCAACTATATGGTTACGAAAGTGCAAATCGGTGTTAAAATGTACGCCAAGGTCTTTTACCTCCGTTACACGCTGTAGTGGCGTGCCATCCATATTGTATGGGTGGTGACTGGGGTGATGTGCACGACTAAAAGTTATTATAGAACATTTAGAAACGTTAAAATACAATTTATTATCTAAACTCCACTTCACAACATTATCAATATCCTTCTGAAATCTAAGATGATCCTCCTTTTCCTTTATTTCAAGAATTAATTTTAAATCGTCAGCAAAAAGTAGCGGTGTACAGTTACTGACTACTTCTGGTAAGTCATTGACGGCCAAAATGAAAAGCAACGGACCTAAATTACTACCTTGGCTCACACCGGATTTCACAAAGTACGGCTCAGAATGTTGCCCACCACAATCCACGTACTGACGTCGATCCCGTAGATAGCTGGTAAAGAATGATAATGTGTGCGGTGAACATCCCACCCTGGCTAACTTCGCCAGCAGAACATCATTATCCACGGTGTCAAAAGCCTTCCTAAAATCGAAGTAAGCGACGTCGACCTGATATCCGGCATCTACAGCAGGCGCCAGTTGAGTCATTAGGTTCAGCAAGTTTCCACCTGTACTGCATCCAGGACGGAAACCGTGCTGGGCATCGGACAACTGAGCGCTTACCTGAGTATAAACACAGCCATGAACGGCCGCTTCAAAAACTTTCGCTGGAGTGCACAGAACGGCTACTGGTCTAAAATTGCTGGTAGTTGAGCCTCCACCACCTTTCGGTACGGGTATAACGCGAGTGAGCTTCCAATGACTGGGAAATGTTGTATTATCAATAAACATGTTAAATAAGAACAACAACGGCTCCACCAGTACTTCCCGACAGTCTTTAAAAATGAAAGGTGGTATACCGTCGTGACCGACTGAGCGCTTGGCGGGCAGACGGCGCAGCGCGCGCTGCACGTCGCCCGCGCACAGCCGCGCGAGGTGCACGCGCGCCCCCGCCGGCGCCGACGCGGCCCCGCTGGCCGCTGACACATTCAGCTCTGGCTGCTCCGTGCTGTACACTGATTGAAAAAACTGAGCAAATTTATTTGCACATTCATAATCATCCAAAACTTGACCGTTTTCTATTAAGTTGCTTTTGTTAACAGTACCTTTCTTCGTCCTAATAAAATTCCAAAATGACCGCGGATCAATCATCATGTGGTTTTGCATGCGATCGCGATAATTATCATGAGCCTGGGCGCAGGCAGCTTTGACTTTCGCCCTACACCGAGCAAATAATTCGTAGTCACTGGAGGATTTACTAGCTTTGTATTTTTTATGTAGCTGGTGCTTAAGTTTTAAATCCATAATAATATCAGCCGTATACCATACCGGGTACATATACGTACTCTTATGTGAGCTTGTGTTTTTTTTCGGGACACACGAATCAAAAACATAGTAAATACGTTCATAAAACAAATCTAAGGCTTCGAGAGGATTATTCAAGTTGCGCATTTCACTCCAATCTATTTTAGCTAGTAAGTAATATAATTTATGAAAATCAGCCTTATTAAAGTTCCACTGGTTACGCATAGATACTGACCCGACTTGTTTCGGGTGGACTGGGTCGGCACGCGACTCGCTGCGGCGCGCGCGGGCCGCCGCCGGCTGCACGCGCACCGCCAGCGGCGGGTGGTGCGCGTCCACGGGCAGCACGGCCTCGTCCGCCGCCGCCACCCCCGCGCGTCCTCCGGCACTCAACACAATATCCAGCTGTCTACCATTACAATTAGGCACCGCGTTACACTGAGTGAAATCACCAAAAGCCATAAAATATTCAAAATAATTACTGACATAATCATTACAGGAATACAGATTGAAATCACCTAAAATTATTAAACTATTTCTGAACTTTAAACATAAGTTTTCTAATATTTTAAACATTACTGTGTAAACACTTTCGTCGGATTTTGGTGGAATATAAACTACACAGCATGTAAATAAAAACCTACTGAGACTATTATAAACACACACACACACTAATTCAAAATTATAATTATTTATATCAATGTCACCTGGTATGGTCACTTGTCGCAGTTCGTACCTCGGCTTGGCTGCCAGGAATACTCCTCCCAGCTTGCGGCCATCATCTCGATCACATCGTACTATCTGGTACCCAGGGAGAATTATTTCTGCGTTATGTATACCATTATTCAGGCCAGTTTCAGTAAATGCAAACAAATCATGCTCTGAAGATTCAAACAATAACATACTTTGTGTAGTTTTTGTTCGCAGGCCCCTGACGTTCTGATATAGTATGCTTATGTTTCTACTGGGTTTTTGGCAATCTAGTCTTAGTTGAGGGACGAAACCAAATCCACTCACTAAATTCTACATTAAGGGGCCACATCTCTGGATCACAAAGTTTATCATAACTTCTTTCAGTAACACCAATCTTGAACGACGCGTAACTGCGTTCTGTTTTAGGTATTAACTTTTCAATTATAATATCAGAATCGATTCCAATAATATTTTTAATGTACTGCTTTAAGTCGTCTTCAGTTGTACATTTTTCTAATCTCCATACGTGTAAATATTTTACTCGTTCAACTGCCTTCAAGGATAGAACTGTCGTATTGCCCCCTTTTTTTATAGGATTAATCCTTTTCTTCCTGTCCACCTTTATCCATGGGGAAGAATCCCGGGGTTCCTCGTCCACTGCTGTCCTGGTGATCGCCGCATAGCTGTCGGCCGGCCGCGCGGCGGCTCGGGGCCGCGGCGGCCGGCGCGGGCGCAGCGCCCGCGGAGCGGATGGCAGTCGGCGCCCGGCTGCTAGTAGAACCAACATTAGCAGTCATGTCGGTGTGGGTCTTGGTCACGGCAGGTATCGACCTAATCTCCTCTGCACAAACGTTCATTATTTCAGGTTGTAATTCCTTCATTTGCGACTCATAAAAAGAACATTTTCTATGAGCATCCTGTAGTTCTTGTTGAAGTCGACCATTATCCAATGCCAAATAAGTTACAGTCGTCTTTAATTCTTCCATTATTTTTGTTTCAAAATAATTAATTTTTTGAATTATGAGGTTATTTACCTTTTCCATTAAGTCTTGAATTAAATCAGACTGATCCAAGGTGCTAGATACCGACTTAACAGCTGATTCTTTTAAGCGGTGGGTTACATTTGTACACGAAATACACTTGAAACTACGTTTCAAATGAATTTTCCCCTCTTTAAAATCTGACGAAGTGATATTCATACACTTGTAGTGAAATTCAGTTTTACATCCATTGCATTTAATCAAATCTAATGCATCAATTTTTCGACAACAAACTGAACAGTCCATTTTGGATTCCAATGTGAGTGAGCGGGACAGAGATAACAAATCCGTGCGAGAAGGAAAGAGGCCGCTGTTCGACTCGCCACACTCGATTTCGTATCGTCACTGCACAAAATTTTATTGTTATTTATGCACCATATACACTAATTAGGCACTTTCCTAAATACACACAATGCGTGTTCAAGTTCAAAGTTTACTTTTATAACTCTTTGAATACTTGCAAGTCCGTTTTAACCATTATAAACAATTAAACACCGGGAGCTATCTGTTACCCTTGCAAAGAATACCCACATCATTATGAATCGATTTTAAAAATTATTAATTCATATGATAGAGGATACTTTATAGTTGGTCCCATAAAAATTTCATCGAAATCGGTTGGGTACTTCATTGAAAATTTCAAATTTTTGCAACAATATTTTTTTTTTTTTATTTAACCACTAGATATTAAGTATTTCTTGTAAATTGTGTTCCTGGTTAATAAATATTTTTCATTTTCATTTTTCATTTTTCAATATATATGATTTCGGAGAATGTTTACGTGGATGACATTATTAGTCGCCCAAGGTTTTGACGTGAAGTCGGTTTTTTTAATGCTCTGCATTCGTTGATTATTTCATTCACATATCTTGTGCTATAGGAAGTAGAAAACGGATATGTGTTACTTAATATTAGTTCACAAATATTGGTATAATGCAGGGATTAAACCAGCAACCACCTCGTTATTTCACCTTAATTTAGAAAGTGATAGACCTTATATTCATTACTTTTTAATTTAATTCTATAAATCCTTTGTTCAATAAGTCATTCTTACCTTATTAAGCCTATTCATGCCATCTCTAAATACTCCGCTGTCTATGACCGTCAAGTGGTTTCCATGCAAGTCCAGGGTCTCCAGGAGAGGAAGACCAGAGAATGCGTCCAGCGGTAAGTTCGCGATAGAGTTGTCTGCCAGTATCAACGTCTGCAAGGTGTTTTCTAAACCCCGCCAATTGTCTCCTGATATATCGGTAATTTCATTTCCTAGAAAAGAAAATATGTAATTTTAATAAAAAAAAACATTTAATTAAATATTCATACTAATATAGCGAAAGTCTGTCTCTCTGCCTGTTTGTATATTCACGGCTAAACCACGGCACCGATTCGTATGAAATTTAGATTTTATCAAGTTAAAGACCCAGATGAAAGACACAGGCTACTTTTAAAAAAAATATCATCCCGTAATAATCGCTCAATCGAGATGAAAGTTTGTCTGAAAAAAATAACGTTTGAATCTATTACCAAGCAAACGTAGTCGCGTGTAACAGGTAGCTTAAGTTTTCGTTTTATTTGACGACCACTATGGCGTTGGGGTAAACCTATCTGCCTCAGACGCCAGTGGTTGCGGGTTCGAAAAAAAAAATGTTATTATTCTATATTCTAGGTTCCCCCCTAGTTCGCTATATGGTATCCCATAACACAAGCTATGCTTACTTTGGGGCCATGTAGTTGGTGTGATTGTCTGGGGATTTTATTTATTTATTTGAAGTAGGTATGATGAATATAAAATATTCCTCGTTGCTTGTATTATTACTTGCTATAAACTCAAATTGATTACCATTTCCTTCACATTCAATTTGTTTATTACGAGTATACATACTCTGAAACTGAACTACCAACTGTAATATCAACAGCACAAGATCAACTTGGGTTGTATTTCACAGTATTCTAAAGCCGTGTTTGGTAGCCGAGACTGGTATGTACAGACTAGCAAACGCCTGCAATGCAAAGCGCATAGCTTTGAGTGTTCGAACTGAATAACTTTAAGTGGTTGGCAAGTTTCCTATAGGATTAATTGAGATATTTATACAAATTGATTTATTTTAAAACGAGCTGTGTTTTTCGGCTCCGCTTAGGTACAGTTTTGGCTAAATTATTCCTGTCTTGCTGTAGAAGTCTTAGATATTTCCACCAACTTTGTTAACGAAAACGTATCATGATGATTAATAGCCTATAGTGAGCTCGTAAAAAAATGGAAAGCATATCAAATTCTGCTTAGCACTTCCAAAGATTATAACTACAAACAGACAGAGGTTTCCTTTTAGGTATTATGTAGAGAAGGTGTAAATGTCGATTATTTTGAAGTTATTTTTTTTTAGGCACGTGCAGTGTGAAAACTCTTGATAACTAAGTTTTGGTGACATTATGTTGTAATCATACCAACGTGTTGATTATAAGTCAGGCAATGCCCTTAACAATTTTTACTTATATTACACTAGCTGTTGCGCGCGGTTTTACCCGCGCAATTTCGAATCCCGCGGGAATTTCGGGATTAAAAGTAGCCTATGTGCTATTCCAGATTGCACTCTATTACTGTACCAAATGTCATTAAAATCCGTTGAGCCGTTTTGCCGTGATTGAGGAACAAACATCCATACATCCAAACATTCCCATTTATAGATTTGGTTTATTTTGGTGTAAGATCTAGCCACAAGACTATTTAAAACTCGTAATAAAACCACTAGTTTTATTTCAAATAATAAATCTCGTAAACACAAGACAGAATTAAAGTCTTTGTCTTGTATAAGTCATCGTTAGGCCTAATGTTTAAAGTCATTATAATCAAGGACCTAGGTTATAAACAGCAAGGCATGCTGCCAATGACCTTCATATAATAATGACCACGTTCTAACTACATTCTAAAATGCAACAGGATAATCTATGCAACAGACTGCAGATTAAATCTTGTGAATTGAATTTGAAACCCTATTTCAATCGTAAAAAGGTTCGTATTTCTATCACGATAGTTAATGTAGATGTTTCTGATCAGATAATAGTTGTATACAGTTGACACGAAGCCATTTATTGTACAGTATTTTTTCATATTATAATTTATTTAAATGAAAACGAGTTTCATGACTGATTACCAATCAGTGGAAACAAGACCGAAATAATCCAGATAAAGTAAACTCGGCGTGAAAGCAATTTAAGAGGAAAAGCCCAGACCAAAGTTTAAAGAGCTTAAGCACAGTACAGATAGCAACAGTAATTCAACTTCATACAAACGCACGAAACGCGAGCTATACCTACGCGGCTAGATCTCGGCATGCGTTTGGCATGCGGCCAGTCACCAGTGTCTGCATGCCAAAACAATGTTGATTATGATTGTTTATATTTTCAAATTTAATAATACATGTTTTCGTTCATCTCAGTCGAGGTGCAAGTATTTTTCGGTCGCTAATTTATAAGACCGATTTGTTATTCAAACGTAAACATGGTTTTTTTTACACAAAACGTAATTTTGTTGAACACTTCCTATTCAATCCACACAGTATTTTATTTGTTTTTATAAAAAAACTAAAACACAAAACTAACTGGAAGTAAACACAAAGTAGGCAAATGTAATTTAAATGCTGAAGGCGGGCAGCCCTATCACATGTGAACGAACCGCGGCGCTGCGCTGTAGGCATTTATTTCAAAGTTGCGGCCGAGTTAAATTACTGTAGATATCTGTACCGTGGCTTGAGGCTTAAGGAGCTGAGCTTAAGGATTTTTAATAGCATTACTCGTAGATTAATTGGTTCTACTCCAATAATTGAGAAAATATCTATTTTGTCTACAATGACAAACTAAATTGGTCTAAATTGTTCAGTTTAATGCGGTTGACTTTCTTTCTCTAATTATTTTTTAACTACTGCGAGTCGGTTTCAGGACGATGTTAGAGGACAGGAATATTTATTGTAGGATTATTTTGCTTTGTTAATAATTAATATACTTAATATAAACATTCGAAAATTTACTTAGTTCATTGGGCATAACACCATCCTTGTAGAAATAGTTGTCCCAAGTTTTCCTTACAAAAAAAATAATTTGGTAGTTTACGGGTCTATATACACGTTATAACTTAATCTTGCATTTTTATTATGCAAGTGCGATCAATTTATACAACATGTTATACCGCAAATGGGCTCTGCTTATATTTTTACAATTGACAAATATGTTCCATGACATGCTGCCAACTGCTAACTAAACACGAAAACACCCGAATCAACAACATTCAACAACATTTTCGTTGAGCCATTCGAGCACTATACAGTGTGTCCGGTCACGACCTAGCGATAATTTAAGGTTACAAAATATACCTAATTTCATCGACAAAAACACCCATATATTCTTGTAGATACCTCTGCTGAAAGATGCCGATTTCTCTGGACAGAAAGATCCTACATATGTAAAAAAAAATTTATTTTAAAGGTAGAAATAGCAACTATCAAATAAAAATAAACGTTATGGAAAATTTTCCCTACAAAATATCTTAAAACCTTCACAATGCTAATTTAAGTGAAAAAAATTGACTGTTTTTTATATTTTTCTTAACATATTTCAAAAACTAGCACATTGATACTATTTTTTTTACTACTGTCCTAATACTCAAGGATATTACTTACAAATTGACGTTAAAATTATTGTTTTTAATTGCATAACTCGAGAGTTGGGGCTGTTTGAACATGACCCTTTTATTACTTTAATATTGGTATACAATGTTTTTGTTCCGAAATGATTGTGTCACTGTCACTTTTCACTCACCTGTCAAATCCAAAAGCCGTAACTTCTGCAGGTACCGCAGTGCTCTGCTCGGCACTGAAGTCAACTTGTCCTGTTTTAGCTCGAGCTCCCACAGAGTATTGTCAAGGCCGTAGAAGGCCTCATCATGGATGTTTTCCAGTGGGTTCTGGTTGATCGCAAGTCGGTATAAGCCTGTAAGTGAAAAGGTAGCTCTTGAGAAAATTTAGGTTTAAATAAATAAAATTAAAATCTCCAGACAATCACACCAACTACATGGCCTCAAAGTAAGAAAAGCTTGTGTTATGAGATACCATGTAACGAACTAGGGGGGATCTAGAATAAAAATACATATATAAACGACCAGACCCGGAACATTTTTTTTCTTGTTCCGTGCGGGAATCGAAGCCGCAACCACTGAAGTCTGAGGCCCATCGCCAAATTGAAAATCGTTAATTGGAACATGGTATAGAATAACGTTGTTTAACCTGCTGTAGCGAATGATATATTCTTCTTTTTATTATTATATGAGAAATAATAGCCACAGAATATTTTTTTTGGCCACGTGATCAAGCTTCTGTTTTCATAACTTAGCCACGAGACATTTGCGAAAAATGTGTCTTGAAGCAGTTTATACTATAATTATACCATAATGATTTATACTAAGTAATATATTTATTAACATTGCGATGAAAAATATTATGCGACAAGAAGGGCTCCCGTTACGGAAGACGTAGTCGGTACGGTTAGGTGCGACGACGAGCGCAGCGAGGAGGAGCAATTAGGTTGCATATATACGCCATAAACCCTAGAGCTTTTTTAAATAACCCCGACGTGGATTGTAGCTGACATAGTAATTTAGAAGGCAAATTAGATTTTTAGAGGGGAATAATGCTACTTTAAAGAAGTCTGTTTAATTAGCACCCTTATTATATTAGTACAAATAAAAAGATCTTTGTACTGTCAAGTTATGAAATAAAGTCATTGTAATAGTTTCTGGAGTCTTACTTTCTTGCTTACGAGGTTTCAATAAAAAAATATCTGGATGATATACGGTAGCCGAATCATTGTAAAACTAAACTAGCATAATCAGTAGCTCAATCAATACGGAAGGTACTCGTGCATTGTAAACCCGGTCAATTATGTAAAGCGTGAAAGATCACATAAGAATGTTCGAGCATTATTTAATACCTTCGTTTTTCGTAACTTAAGTCGCTTTTAAAGTCAACAGTTTTATTCTCCTTAATCTACAAGCGTTTCCCACTCAAGTAAGTTGCCCTATGTGACTACTTATCCCCGCATGACGTTTATAAGGTCACCAATACGACTGTTTGATGCTAAAAGCACAATCGATCGCGTCCCACATTCTGAGACGGTCGTCGTGGAACTCCCACGACGACCGTCTCAGACTGTACCCACGAGCAGTCAAATTGTTTTTATAAATGTACTTATTGACGTTAAGGTTTATATAAGACTAGCTATTTTGCGCGGTTTTACCTGCGAAATTTTGAATCCCGCGTTTACAACGGGATAAAAAGTAACCTAAGTATGTACTATTCCAAAGTTTACACTATCACTTTGCCAAATTTTTATTTCATCCAAACTTTCACACACAATATAACTACCTTTTGTTCTTTATAAATATTAAGTTTTATTCTCAAAAGGAATTTCTTAGAAAGTGAATTCATTTAATTAATTTGTGTTTATTAATTGCAGTCAACAATCACTGTTATTAGTTTACACAATGATTTGATTTTGTACGTGCTGAAATTTCAGTAATATGAGCGGACATTTCTCATATAACATCAGATTGTAACGCACATACTGGCTAATAATTGAATTATTAGTATAATTCATCCACTTTAACATTCACATTAATAATGCTCATTTGTATTAAAGACCGTCCATGACACAAATGTTATTTGAAGATACATTTGTTGTCTTTAATCAACGTTATTGGCATCTTAGGAAAATAACAAATAAAAATGAGATGAAATATCCTGGAAACCAAACGCTTGTCTCATGAGAAATACAGCCACCCACATTACCTTGCATAAAGGGAACAATAGGTATATATCTTTGGAGACCTTTCTTAGATAAACAAAAGATAACATATTGAATAATACATTTCAGTTTGCCGTACGTAAAAATATTCATTATTATTTAGGCTTGTTCAGGAAAATGCCCAGACTGAGATACTGCTTATTAGGTATCCATTTTATCAAATATAACATGATCTCCATTTTTTCAGGTACTTGTGTGATTGAAAAGACAATAGAGATTTATCATCACAACTCCGTGTAATGAGCCCACTGCAGGGCTATGAGTCTCTCCTCTGGGTGACGAGGAGGTTTAGGCCGTAATCCACCAAGCTGGTCCAGTGCTGGTTGGTAGTCAGAATTTTCAGAGTATGTACCGAAATGGCTTCTGGAAAACCCTAACAACTAATGTATACAATTAAACCGCATCCGGGACCGACTTAACGTGCCCTCTGAGGCAAGGAATTCGTCGTGAGAAATAATAATCGGCGGTCACCCATCCTCATACGGGCCGCGCCGAGTGCGCTTAGCCTGCGATATCGTTTGATATGCACAGTTAACACGGCGCCACAACGACTTCGTTATTATCATTACATTGAGGCTCGAATTCTGAAAGCTTTCTCAGACTCGAACTCTACTTAAGTATAGCTTTTTTCGATAGTTCTCTATGAATAATTCACAGCAAGTCATGATTCATGATCGATCATCGTTTAATTAGTTTACAGAATAGGGCCCTAATAACCTTATCTGAAACAGTCTGTAAAACACCTTAAAAACTTTTCATCTTTTCCAGGTACATCCCGATCCGACTAAGCAGTGCGAACACAGAACTTTTTCGACGCGTATGTTTTCGAATGTCCGTATAGTATGGAGTTGGTTGCAAATTGTAATTTATTTATTTGAATTACTTTAACAACACAACATGGTCAAAAACATTTTAAACCAGCAATGCACATATTTATTTAAACTTGACTTGCGGCGGGGGGGTAGATTTTGAATTGATACTATAGTGCGGCCGGTGTGAGTTTGCGTTCCTGACAGCTGTCATAATCATAGCTTTTTTCCCCTTCGAATCGGAAATAAACTTTATTCAGTGGACATAAGGAGCTGTCAGGAACGCATTCCCGCGACGGCCGCACTCTACAAACCGACTTCATACTATACGAGCATTCGTTAGTATACGACTCGATAAAGTTCTGTGATCGCACTTCTGTTTAGAAAAGTTCGTTTCCAAAACTGACCCACCTCTCATATCGTGGACGAATACTCATCAAATCAAGAAAATGGGTTTGATACTGATTGGGTCAGTTAACAAGGTGTATGCCTAGACGTTTACGAAGATATCATGAAGTTTGGCCGAAAGGTTTTCATAAAATAGCTCCTACAAGATTACTGAGCATACCTAGTCGGCAGGTTCGTCGTGACCTTTAAAAATGTATAATGACCTTTAAAAAATGACATAGCAGATGTAAATAAATGAATTCTCCATCATAATCTTCAGTTACACATTGGAATGCCACGCCAGAAAGTAATCTTTTTCAATAGTTTTTTCTTTTCTTTTATAGGTACATGTGAATCTTAACGCTAGTTATTACAAGCAGGTAGTCGTTTATAACGTGAATGATAGGAATATATTTGAAGGACATATAAAGATAAATATGCATCATAAAAAATGAAATTGCGCAAATCAGCGATGCAAAAATGGAGTTGTTCCTATCTGATCCCAAAAAGAAATCCCACCGGGGATCAGTTTTAATTTTAATTTATTTTTTATTCCTAACTGATCCCATGAATGTGAGATCAGACGGGAATTGACATTTTTAATACATTTATTGTTCCTAACCGATCCCAGGTGAATTTTAGGTAGTAATTTGGTACAGACATTCTTCAAGAATTATCATTTAATGTTTTAATTTTCTCTCTAACCTAAGAAGCATAATAGTTAAAACTTAAAAACGCCACGCGAGTAAAAGTAAGAGTGTAAAGTGCACAGTGTGTAATGAATAAGTAAGTTATTTAATTTATATTATTCGCTCTTTTTGGCCCTAGATATGATATTTTCATTATATTGGCCTGTTGGTGTAGTCGGTAGTGCGTCTGCCTCCTACACACGGGTCCCGGGTTCGATCCCCGGCGGTTACAAATATTTATATAACGAACATAAATGTTTGTTCTGTGTCTAATATAATATTGAAAACTAATAATTAAAGACTGATTATTACTAAAAAGTATATAATATTTAATTTCCCTAACCTATTGCGCTATACCTACTTACAATCAATTTATCAATGCCTATTTTCACTTATAAGTTTTTAATTCCATTGCATTGCATGAATTCTACCTAAAATAATTTATTACAAACTTGTTCCTGTTTTGCCTGACTGTACCGTCAATCTAACGTTGTAGGTAAACGGGGATCGGTTAGGAATAAAAAAACGCATAGGGGATCCGTTAAGAAATTAAATTTGATGTGGGATTTGTTGGTGGGATTAGATCAGAATAACTCCAAAAATGACCTTGGGCGCCGGGGCGGCGCCAGACACGATATTTTCTAAAATGGCTCAAATGAAGGAATAAAAAATAGGCATTTTGACAAGAATAAGTATCTCTGCTATTCATGGGATAATATTTATAAATCTCTTCCGGATTTTTACTCCAACATATTTTATTTTTATTTTATTTTATTTTATTTTTACTTTATTTGGGAAACAAACAGCACAATTTACAATTTAAATTAATTACAATATAAAAAAAAAACTTAAGCCAACAAAGTTTCCACTGACAGGTTATACATTTAATAGACATGGTATATATAATTTTTTGCGTGTCATTTTGGGCAAACTTATAATTAAATTTTATAATGCGCAAAAGCACCTTTATTTTATGAAGATAACGACCGGATCCCAAGTCTACGATGGCAGTAACCCAAGATTTTCGACAGATAACTTAAGGGCCCCGGACCTTGGCCCTAGTGATTTATATCTATCACTTAGGCTGAAGAAGTGTCTGAGAGGACACCAATTTGCAGACAATTAAGCAGTAATTGCTGTGATAAATATAAACATTTGTTGAGGTACTTCGCTGTTAAAAGTGGTATAAATAGAACCTTATAAGTTTCCTCTTAAGAAGTTATTATGTGGGTTATTAAATATCGTCTAGTATCTATGTCGACACTATTAATGACGACCACTTTGGCGATGGGGTAACACTGTTTACATCAGACGCCAGTGGTCGCGGGTATGAATCCCGCACGTAACAAGAAAAAAAAATGTTCCGGGTCTGGGCGCTTATCTATAATGTATTTATTTTCTAGGTTCCCCCCTAGTTCGCTACATACATGGTATCCCATATCACAAGATCTGCTTAGTTTTGAGCCATGATTGTCTGGGGATTTTATATTTATTTATATGTTTTGTTACTTTTGGAGCTTGTAAAAGGTCAGTCGAAATTGCCATACTGCACCTGACTTGTACTTTTTGGTAAGTAGTCTTTCAAGAGTTCCGTAGCCATAGCGACTACAGGGCATATAATATGTGTTCCTTAGCATACACGTGATACAGGGTTAATATAAATAAACGCATCAAGAGGTGCAGGCAGCCTCTCCACATCAATCCATACAACATTTTATTGTACTACGACTTTTTAAAATAAACAGTTTTTTAAATTTTAAACTTTTCCCATACTTATAATATTTTTATTTATTGTCTCTAAATACTCTAAGCGTAGTATGCCACGGACCGTGCGTAGGTAAAATATCGCTTCATAATAATAATAGGTAGGTAGGTAGGTACTCCTTACAAAATACAGAGCTAAATAACTAATGGTGCGTACAGATTGCTGTAATGGCTCTTGTAATGTAACATTATGCGCACTACACGTTCAAATACGCAACGTGCGCAGAATGTTACATTACAAGTTGCATTACTAGCAATCTGTACGTACCATAAGGCAGCATTTATCAAGATTTGCAAAAAGTCGTAGAACAAAATGTTGTTGGAATTGATGTAGAGCAGCTGCCTGCAAGAGGTTATGCGTTATTTTAAATTAACCCTGTATATTTGGAATTAGAGTTCCGGTTACACTTCACGAAGTTTCAGCTTGAGCCTCCAGCCAGCATTGACCAGAGGATCTATAGGATACCTATATCATCTATATCGAAGGCTTACTCTTATGTTACCAACCTGTAGCTTGAAAGAACTGGGGTTCCAAATCCCTGATCTCGTTGCCGGTGAGCTGCAGCATGAAGACCTTCGAGCTGTTGACAGCAGCTGGAACCTTCAGGATGCGAACGTTGCTGCAGGTCACTATGCCCAGGTCTCCAGCTGGCTTGGAGCAGGTGCAGAGCGCTTGGAAGAGACATGGTGGGTAACCAGTGTCTACATGCAGCTGGAAAAGAAGAAGAGAGTTATTTCAATCACAGATTTTTTAAATGAAAGTGGTTTTCTTTTTGCAACTGTAATCAATGGGGTGCCTTCTTATCGGTCTGACAAGCGGAAAAACCATGACTGTTTTCACCCTTAACAAAATACTATTATTATTTGGACCTTTCCAACAATAAATAGTGAATATAAAGTCGCTTGACTGATCATAATTATAACTGATTTAAAATTTCAAGTAGAATTTTTATTACGATGGTACATAACTTCACGCCTGTATCCATAGGGTAGCAGAAGACCAGAGGCCATCTACGAACCATCTTATATCACGTTTGACATTGGAGGTATTATAATGATGGAGAGAGACTATTGCGGTGACAGGGGTCAGCCTATCGCCCACAAAAACGCTAATAAAACCTCTATCCCTTAACTGACTTTTACAGTATGCCCGGGAAGAGAAGCAGCTGGCACATTCTATGGTTTTCTTTTGCTCCCAATCCAGCATGGAAGTAAGGTGTTATCAATAAGTTCTTATCCGCCTAACGGAAATAGTACATTACTGCAGCGGCCGGCAAGAGAGGCATTGATGGACGAACGTGTGAATGTGGGCCGAGACGAAGCCGAGGCACACATACGTAAGTCCATCAACGCCTAGTTGCGGCCAAGGCTTCTCAAATAATGCGCGGAAATTAAACTAATTAGTTGGAAGTGGTTCAGAACTTTTATTTTTAAAACCAATGACGAACAACTTATAACAATAGTTTTTTAGGCGCCAATTTTTTTTTTCAATTTTTTTCTGCTTTTTTTCAAGCCAGTTCGATATTTAAATTAAACCTTTGATTAGTTACCTCTTTGGTCGCTATGTTGCGGATAGAAGATCGTACCATTTTTAAATTCCAGGACAAATATGATTTTACATAGTAATTTATTTGGCCGCTAAACACGACAGATATGGATTTTCATGCAACAATTGCAGGCCGCTGCTCGACCAGTAAAGTAAGTTCGATTTATCTCGAAAAAGGTTGCGGCCCTTCTATCCAGAACACAGCCAAGATATTTGGCGGTGGAAATAAGTAGTTCAGCTTAAACAGATTGATACATGGTACCTACAGTCAAGTATAATACTATGTATACACTTAGCAACTTATTCAGTTGTTTTTGTCATTCATTTAACTACAAAGAAATAACAAATTAAAATATATGTATCAAAACGCACATTGAATCTATATGATTTGTCGGGGATGTTGAGGTTTTGTTATATTTTTAACAGGTCTTTTTAAATTTCCATCAATACTCTCCTGAATTCATTCGTAAATGTCTCCCTCTACTTTAATTAAGACAACTAAAAGACACCTCAATAGTTTCATCATCCACAGCTGGAGACACTTTTAAAGGTCAAAGTTCAGCTTCGTATGTTAGTTCTACGTCGCTATTTGTATTCGGCTCTCGCAATTTTGTTCTGGTACAATGCCAATACCTCTTTAGTTAAGCAATCATTCGAGCTAAGTCAATAAACCTAGTTCGGTAAAAGACTTACCATACATGTTTTGGCTTTCAGCAAGGCTTTCATACCAGCTGTAAGTTTTCTAGCTAAGTTGTAATATCATAAGTAAGTAAGTTAGTAATCATAGTAAGTCGTAGACCTTTTTTACCCTTATTGTAAGGCATTATTAAGTAGGTACATAAAATAAATAATATCAAAGATTAAAATCTTACTTAAACTGTAGGTAATCTCTACAAAGTTTCCTTTAAGCTGAACTAAATCGGATTGAGTTTTCTTATTAAAACTCCCAGACTTACAACAATGGACCGAACGTAATATTTTCAAAATATGAATAACATAATTATAACTTGATCGCCCATTTTGAAATTTATCAAGTTCTCTATTCCGCACAAGAAACTTTGAAAGCGCAGAAAGCTCCCGTGTCGAGTTAATATATTCAAACCGGGCGGAGATTGTGACCGGAAAGATAAAGTAGAAGATGACTGCGTGATTGAATTCATGGAATGAACAATCAAAAGATTAAATTAAAGACGTTTAAACCAAAATTTCTGGCGTTTAATTTTATGTCACATTGAGTATAATTTGAAATTAAGGCACTTCGAACTCATCAGTTGACTGAAAAAAACTGATCTGAAGCCTCTAATGCTATAATTGATTGAATCTGGCGTTACTTCACGGAAATCCATGACAATTAGGTTACATAACTAAGTTACTTGCTAATTCCTCGTACTTGCACTAGTTATGTAAGATTTTCATGCGTTGGTTCACCGCCCTCAAGCAAGAAGCAAGCAACGCAATGAACACACACTTGCAACACTGTAACCCACACCACAAGCTACCACCGACATGTGTTTCGCTTCAACCAGAAGCATCCTCAGGGTGCAACGGCCACCACCAAATGGTAGTTTAGTTATAGTAGTCCTCTAATGCTACATTTAAACGCTTGCCTAGGCTTGGCAAGCCTCAAAAGGCTTTAGTCTCCTGTCGTGGGTGTTGAAGTTATGTAGGTTATTGCTCTTTACTTGAAAATAATTTTATTTCAAATATAATCAAAAACAAAGAAAAAGGAAAAGTTCGCTAGAGATGGTGGATGTAATTTTTTTTTTATTTACATCCTTCGGATATATGTACAGATATTTCTCGAGGCATATGCCCCAAACTTGGCGATGGGGTAAACCTGTCTGTCTCAGACGCCAGTGGTAGCGGGTTCGATTCCCGCACGGAACAAGAAAAAAAAAATGTTCCGTGTCTGGGTGTTTATCTATTCATGTATTTATATTCTAGGTTCCCCCCTAGTTCGTTACATGGTATTCCATAACTTTTATAAAAAGTTTGCCATATAAATAAAAAAAAAATAGATGTTGGCCGATTCTCATAGATACCGGATAAGCACAAAAAATTTCATCAAAATCGGTCAAGCCGTTTCGGAGGAGTATAGCAACGAAAACTGTGACACGAGAATTTTATATATTAGATTACGTCGAAAACAGCCCTCTGTAGTTACGGTCGCCTGGTTATAACACCTAAATATTATCGTGAAACAATAGTTAAAGATTTTAGTGTAAAATATGAAATGAACCACTTTTAAGGTCATTCCTAAGACCACTACTGATATCATAAAGTTAAAAATAATTTGTTCATTTGCACATGTAAAGCTTAAACTTAAATATAATTTTTCTATTCGAAGTATAATATTTAAGTTTATGTTTTGTCAATCATAATTAAAATAACAACGAAAAGAATACAAAACTCTTTTGTTTACTTTTCCCTAAAAGTTTTCGGTAACATTATACGAAAATCTAAGCAAAATATACAAAACGTATTTGCAGTTTTTCATCCGTCAGATATCATATTTCATAAGGCAAATCTGGCCCGCGGGAATAATTTTCAAAAAGCATCATTCCTTCGTAAAAGGACTGATATGATCTGGCGTTTCGCCAATGTCAATATTTGGTCTTATTTGGCTAAACACGAAAAATGCAGCGGTAGTGCAGTCGGCATGTTACATTTGAATAAATTTTGTTTAAGCCGACTTGTGGTATCGAAACAGAGCGTCACTGGCAAGAAGACCAAAATTTGCATTACTTTTTGAGCTTTTGAATTTGTATATCTATACTAATATTATAAAGAGGAAACCTTTGTATTTTTGTATGTTTGTATTGAATAGGCTCAAAAACTACTCGACCGATTTCAAAATTTCTTTTACCATTACTTTGAGGGATTCTTCCGAATCCGTATAGGCTACTTTTTATCCCGAAAATCCTGCGGGAATCGAAATTGCGCGGGTAAAACCGCGCGCAACAGCTAGTTGGTAGACAGCCTTTGTTTGTATCATAAATACCTACCTAATACCTAAAGTTTACTTAATACATATTCATTTTAGTTACTTCTATTAGATTAGGAATATAATAAATAAATAAACAGATAAAATCCCCAGACAATCAGACCAACTACATGGCCCCAAAGTAAGCAGAGCTTGTGATATGGGATACCATGTAGCGAACAAGAGGGAACCTAGAATATTTTTTTCCTTCTTCTGTGCGTTAATCGAACCTGCGACCACTGGCGTCTGAGGCAGATAGTGTTACCCCATCGCCAAAGTGGTCGTCATAAACATACCTATATATGTAGCCACTAGGTAAGCGTGTAGTAAAAGGCGACAAGACCGAGTAGCCTCCCTTGGTGGTAGGACAACTTTAGGGTCCACCTGGCTATGGACCATCCTTCCAGATCCTTCCTAAGCCCGAGTGCTGTCTTATTCAACCTCATCTTCACTTACCATGAGGTGAGATTGAGGTCAAACGGGGGTTTAGTCACCAATAAAAAAAACTCCTACAAATAGCAGCTGAGCGCGATTTTCCCGCGCAACTTTTAACCCAGTAAGAACTTCTTGATAAAATTAATTCGGTTTTACTCGCGCAATTATTAGTCCAGTTTGAATATCGGGATTAAAGTACCCTATGTGCTATTCCAGACTTTAAACTATCAACCTGCCAAGTTTCATCCAAATCCGTAGAGCCGTTTTGCCGTGATTGAGGAACAAACATACATACATCCATCCATCCAAACTTTCACATTAATAATAATATTAGTAAGATAAGTAGGATGTAAACTATCACCATGCCAAATGTTATCCATATCTGTTGAGCCCTTTCGATTGAGGAATAAACATCCATACATACTAACTTTCACATTTATAATATTAGTAAGATGCCTTTGTCAAAAGCTAGCAAATACAGAAATATTTTTATCAAATCCGAGAGTAGCATAATAAATAATAAACAATTAATAAACAATAAACAAAGAACATCAGCTTTATCACATAGGTAACGAAGGTAATTAGAATGTTCCGAATTTTTTTAATTCATTTTACTTATAAAAAAAATATATAACTTCCATGCTGGATACTTCCATGCTGGACTGGGAGTGAAAGAAAAACATAGAATGTGCCAGCTGCTTCTCTTCCCGGGCATACTGTAAAAGTCGGTTAAGGGACAGAGGTTTTATTGGCATTTTTGTGGGCGATAGTCCCCCCCTGTCACTGCAATAGCCTCTCGCAATCATTATAATACCTCATTAGTCAAACGTGACATCAGTTGGTCTTATAACCTCTGATGTTCTGCCTACCCCATAAGGGATACAGGCGTGAAGTTATATATGTATGTATGTAAAAAATACACTCGAGAGCAAAGAATTAGGGTCGGAGACAAAACTCATGATATCTCTCAAACTATAAACGTTAGCTTATTAAAATAAAAAAACAAAAGGAAGCCTCTTTAATGCCGAATATAAAAAGTAAATGTAAGTAATATCTTTTTTAAGAAATGACAGAAAAAAACAAAAAACAAAAATTATGATTTATTTTGAAAATTGAACTAACAATTCAAATCATTTGTATCGATTTTGTTTGTTTTATGTCACAAAAAAATGTTATAAAAGGGTTTCCTGGTGTACAATATTCATTATGAAAGTACAAATCATGTCGCTCACACCTGAAGAATGTACAAGAATCCTCACTTTGCAGGAAGACGGGCGTAGTCAGCGTGATACAGCCAGGATGGTCGGCCTATCGTTATCTACGGAACAACGTGTTCTCCAACGGTTCCAGGGAACTGGGTCAAACCTTCGCCGACCAGGAACTGGCAGAAAAGGATGCACAACACCTCGTGAAGATCGATACTTAGTCACAAAAATGCTTAGAAACCGATTTCTCACGGGTGTTGAACTGAGAAATCAATTTGTACGTCTTGGAGGAAGCAGCCCAAGTGCGTGGACAGTAAGGCGACGTCTTGCCGAAGGTAATTTGAAGCCATCAAGACCAGCGAAAGGCCCTAAACTTGAATGGGAGCATCGTATTGCAAGACAGAGTTATGCACGTGAGCACTTGAATTTGACTCTAGAGGATTGGTCAAGAGTTTTGTTTACAGACGAGTCCAGATTCATGCTGTATAAGCACGACGGTAGACACAGAGTGTACAGAAGACCAGGAGACAAGACAAGACAAGACAAGCCTGCATTGAAGAAAAAGTTGCATACGGCAGAGGATCCGTGCATGTTTGGGCCGGAATATCTGCAGAGAGCTGCACGGAGCTAGTCTTGATAGAAAATGGAACGTTGACCGCGAGAAGATACGTAGAAGAAATCTTAAATGAGTATGTCGGTCCGTCTATGGCCAATATGGGCGAGAATCAGGTGTTTATGCACGATAACGCCCGTCCCCATACTGCGGCTGTAGTGACTGATTACCTTCAAGAGGTCGGTATCATGCGCATGGAATGGCCTGCACGCAGTCCAGATCTGAACCCCATCGAACATGCCTGGGACGAGCTCGGACGACGTGTAAAGCAAAAAATACCTCCTCCAATTACACTTCGTGATTTAAAATTAGCACTGGTGGAAGAATGGAAGAATATACCGCAGAACCGACTTAGAAACCTGGTGTACAGCATGCCAAATCGGATAACATCCATTCTGAGATCACGTGGAGGTAATACACGGTACTGAAATTTGTGGAAAATCATACTCTCGTACCAGAAAAGTCTTAAATGTAATTTGTGATCATCAAGTGTAATTCGTGCATTTTTATTTTATTTGTTTTTATAAATAATAAAATCACTTAAATAACAATCTTACAAATTTTATTTATGTATTAATTAATGGTCTATTTAACAGTTTTTAATTCATCAAGTTAGCATTTATAATTTGCGAGATATCATGGGTTTTGTCTCTGACCCTAATTCTTTGCTCTCGAGTGTATATGTATTAAAAGCGTACCCATATCGCAATGTAACATTTATTTTTCTCCATTATAAGAAAATAGAGTTATCTTTGTTCAGCTGACAGGGAGTGATGATATCCTTATCATTCTTGCCTTTCCACTTTTTGACAGTTTCCGTGACGCAGTGTGGGCTACACTGGTGGCTGTTTATGTTTAGTCTAATTTAATTTGAATTGCGAACTTATGTTGTGAAAATGATATAGCGGATAAATTTACTAAAGAATATGGAGATTTACCAGATTTACCACGTACAAATCTATACTAATATATAAAGCTGAAGAGTTTCTTTTTTTGTTTGTTTGTTTGAACGCGCTAATCTCAGAAACTACAAGTGGGATTTGAAACATTCTTTTTGCATTTGATAGCCCAACTCTTGAGGAAGGTTATAGGCTATATTTTATCCCGAAATTCTCACGAGATCAAAAGTTACGCGGGTAAAACCGCGCACGGTGGCTAGTTTAATATATAAAAATATAAACTCAATATTTAAATATTAAGAGATTCAAAAGTAAAAGTTTCGCTCATCACACCAGCATTCGCTTCTGCCAGGATTTGAAAGCAGGAACACTATAGGTAGGTACTATATCTCTATATCGAACCCGCGACCTCACGAGTTGTACCTAGCGTTCAGACCACTGCACCACGGAGACTGACAAAATCAAGGCTTTCCTTTATGTAGGCAGCCTAGCTCCTTCAGAGCCAAAACTATGAGTTAATAATATTTTAAATATTTTGCATTTAACAATGCTTAATTACTCTTAAATAACTGAAAAAATATGCTAAATTTTTTGAATTTTTTTTTTTATGAAATTTCATTCAACTATTTTTTCAGTTATTTAAGAACTATGAGTTATTTTCAATTAAAACATTCAACTTTGCGAAGAAGCTAGAGACTGCATTTTGTATGTCAATCTATACATATAATAAAATGGTAGGAAAGTCAAAACTGTACATTGAATATTTTTTTAAAAGAATACTTGGGGTATGATCTACAATCGAAACAGAAACAAAAAATATAGTTTTTAGAATTTTTGTCTGTTTGTCTGTTTGTCTGTTTGTCTTTCCGGGATAAACTCAAAAAGTACTGCATGGATTTACTTCAAATTTGGCATGAAGATAGTTAAGAAGTACCCTATGTGCTATTCCAGACCTTAAACTATCACCATGCCAAATTTCATCCAAACCCGTTGAGCCGTTTTGCCGTGATTGAGGAACAAACATCCATACATACATCCATCCATCCAAACTTTCCTATTTATAAATAAATAAATAAATATTTCTGACACTCACATACTCACATAACATTATGTAGCCCAAATTAAGTTTCGTAAAGAACTTGTGTTATGGATACTAGATAACTGATATACTTAAGAAATATTTAAACATACATATTGAATAAATACCATTTTTTTTATTAGAATAAACTTAAATAAACATATCAACATCCATGACTTGACAACTAATATCTGTGTTCATCACACAAATATCCGCCTCCGCCGGGATTCAAACCCAGGACCTCTTGCATAGAAGGCAATGTATGTTACCGCTACACCAGCCGGTCGTCAATAAGTAAGATGTAAACTATCACCATGCCAAATGTTATCCATATCTGTTGAGCCCTTTCGATTGAGGAACAAACATCCATACATACTAACTTTCACATTTATAATATTAGTAAGATGCCTTTGTCAAAAGCTAGCAAATACAGAAATATTTTTATCAAATCCGAGAGTAGCATAATAAATAATAAACAATTAATAAACAATAAACAAAGAACATCAGCTTTATCACATAGGTAACGAAGGTAATTAGAATGTTCCGAATTTTTTTAATTCATTTTACTTATAAAAAAAATATATAACTTCCATGCTGGATACTTCCATGCTGGACTGGGAGTGAAAGAAAAACATAGAATGTGCCAGCTGCTTCTCTTCCCGGGCATACTGTAAAAGTCGGTTAAGGGACAGAGGTTTTATTGGCATTTTTGTGGGCGATAGTCCCCCCCTGTCACTGCAATAGCCTCTCGCAATCATTATAATACCTCATTAGTCAAACGTGACATCAGTTGGTCTTATAACCTCTGATGTTCTGCCTACCCCATAAGGGATACAGGCGTGAAGTTATATATGTATGTATGTAAAAAATATATGTATTAAAAGCGTACCCATATCGCAATGTAACATTTATTTTTCTCCATTATAAGAAAATAGAGTTATCTTTGTTCAGCTGACAGGGAGTGATGATATCCTTATCATTCTTGCCTTTCCACTTTTTGACAGTTTCCGTGACGCAGTGTACACTGGTGGCTGTTTTTATGTTTAGCCTAATTTAATTTGAATTGCGAACTTATGTTATGAAAATGATATAGCGGATAAAACTTAAGAATATGGAGATTTACAAATTCAATATATAAAACTATTAACTCAATATTTAAATATTAAGAGATTCCAAAGTAAAACTTTTGCTCATCACACCAGCATTCGCTTGTGCCAGGATTCGAAAGCAGGAACACTATAGGTACTATATCTCTATATCGAACCCGCGACCTCACGAGTTGTACCTAGCGTTCAGACCACTGCACCACGGAGACTGACAAAATCAAGGCTTTCCTTTATGTAGGCAGCCTAGCTCCTTCAGAGCCAAAACTATGAGTTAATAATATTTTAAATATTTTGCATTTAACAATGCTTAATTACTCTTAAATAACTGAAAAAATATGCTAAATTTTTTGAATTTTTTTTTTTATGAAATTTCATTCAACTATTTTTTCAGTTATTTAAGAACTATGAGTTATTTTCAATTAAAACATTCAACTTTGCGAAGAAGCTAGAGACTGCATTTTGTATGTCATATATAAGCTATACCTATAAGCTATCTTAAAAAATCAATGCCGCCCTTTGCGGTGATCCCAAAGGTAACTGTTTCTCTATGCAAAATTGAATCTACTCGTATGTTTGCAGTCGCTACTAGCAATTGCTTAGAGCTGACATTTTTCTAAGAAATGGATCCCAACGTCTTATGGTGCGTACAGATTGCTAGTAATGTAACAATCTGCGCACGTTGCGTATTTGTATGTGTGGTGCGCAGAATGCATTACAAGTTCCATTACAGCAATCTGTATGCACCATTAGAAGCATATTAAGCTTTAGAGCCTTATTTACTTGGGGTTTTAGTTAGTTCCACGTGTGATTTCCATGATGGAAAGTTAATTTTGAAAACACATCTTTGATACTTTGGGATAAGTTGATACGAGGTAGGCAGTTTAAATTACTGCAGAATTTTACGCTTAATGTGATTGTAAATAAAAATATAGCTTAATTTAAAAATTTAAGGTGAATCATAACTCTTTTTAATTAAGCTGCTTTTATTCTCGAGTTATAATAATAATAGGTAATATGCTCAGTACGTAGTAATAATAAGATCTATAATAAGAGCTGTAAACTAGTGGATATCTCCGAAACTAACATAATGAATAAGGAAATAAAGTTTTCATATTGAATAAGGAAAACTTAAGAATGTTTTGTACCAAACAATTAAAGTTCTTTCCTTCGTTAAAATTCCTTAATCAATACTAAAATAACATTCTAGGGAAGTAAATATAACCGTTAGCATAACTTTGTATTTAAAATATCACAAACAATTTCAAACATTTCCAATTCCGGGAAACGAAAATTTCATTCAGTAATTGCTACAGAGAAATTGGTAAGTAAATTTATAAAATATAAATTAGAATACTTTGTACATTTTCAATATTTATATTGAATAAAAATTGTTTACCAGAAATTTGTCAAACAAATCTCTTTCAGGACAAAAATGAATACTTTCAGGAGAAAATACTCATTAATTTCCAATTTTACTTTTAACTGATCTTTTGTTCGTAGAATACCTATTTAATTTGACCTACGGTCTTAAGAACAAAAATATAATGGTGCGTACAGATTGCTTGTAATCGAACCTGTAATGTAATAACCAGCGCTCGATGCTGCGCTCGGTGTATTTGTACGTGTATTTCGCACGAACTGAACATACACTGCGAGCATCCTGAGAAAAAATGTTTCCGTATTTCGTCGCGAGCACGGTCCGTCGACACGCGTTTTTTTCTGTCCGCCAGACTTCAGAAAATTAATAGATCACACGAGACATGGATTGCGAAGACCAGTTAGTAGGTAGAGATCGCGCCAAACATTGCCCTCTGAAGTTGTTGCGGCGATTTTCGCGCGGGTGTTTTACTTACAAAAAACCTTTTATAAGTTGTAGTAAGTTAAGTACCTAGTACAAATATACGCAAATTTCTAAAAAAAAAACACAAAGAACATAAACTTCTAAATACTTAATACCTACCTAAAGTTTGCGCTAATAGATGAATTTCTATTACTTAATAACAAACATATTCGAAATACAGATTTATAACAAATCATAATTCTTGTCAAATGAAACAATTCAATCGATTTAAATCCAAATGTAAAACAAGATACCTACTTATTCATTTTCTCTCAATAGGTAGGTATAAAGGTTAACTCTCACCTTTATTTAGAGATACACTATTGGAATATTATAAATATGAAATAATCACAATACCTTTCTATCGTAATAACCTGCATAACAACTCGACACGATAAAACAATATCAAGTAGGTACCTACATACCTTCAATCAAAATAAGACATATAACCATCTATCTACATCGGTAATTGTTCCAAGAACAACGTAGGTAATACCGCGTCGGCCATAAGATTTAACAAGAATATTCTAGATATATCAAACAATATTAAAAAGAACTCAGTTTACAGCTTTACAGCTACCACATTATAACTAAAAATATAGGTTCATACAACATTGGCTTCTCGAAATTTCTACTAGGTATCTCAAATTTCCGAAACAATTGTTCATTGAGCTTTACATTAATATGCGGATTGTTTATACTTTAAAATGTAACAATACATCTTTTCGTGCGTCTCAGTCGAGGCGCAAGTATTTTTCGGTCGCTAATTTATAAGACCGATTTGTTATTCAAACGTTAACATGATTTTTTGACACAAAACGTATTTTTGTTGAACACTTCCTATTCAATTTACAAAGTTTTTTATTTGTTTATATAAAAAAAAGTATATTTGCAGTCATAAAATTAAATGGAAGTAAACACAAAGTAGGCAAATGTAATTTAAACGCTGAAGGCGGGCAGCCCTATCACATGTGAACGGACCGCGGCGCTGCTGTAGGCATTTATTTCAATGATGCGGCCGAGTTGAATTACTGTAGATATCTGTACTGTGGTGTAAGTATGATATTGAACTATCACGTCCTCGCATTTGGAAAGTGATCTACCAGTTACCCTACATATATGAAGTTTCACCACAGCTAAAGTTTACACGAGGATTTAAAAATGTTATTGAAGTCGGTTTTTTAAATACATCAATATATAATGATAAATCATCAATTCATAAAAAAAGTGCTGAAGATCTAGACGTTGGTTGCGGCGCACCACATTTTATAAAAGGAGAAAAGGCAGAGAATTGCTTACAGTTGATAAAACAAAAACTTTACAAGTTCTGGTTTGTTAACATCTTTACCATAAAAATTAATTCAAATTTATCTCCTAAACGATTAAACTGATTAACATCATTCAAATGGATAAATTGGTTTTATGCCTAGAGCTTTCATTTGACATCATAATCATTAAGATAACTTAACAAACAAAATATTACACTTTGAAGTTGCTCTCGTAATTATCCAATATTTATGAAATGCAAAACAATAAAAAATAATTCAATATGAATTGCAATCCGCGTCCCTTTGATGTTGTCCAAAAAACCGACAATTCACGGATAGCGTAGAGCGCGCTTCGAGCGTCACTACACAGGTGCAAGTCTCACGCACACAGGCGCAATTCCTGTTCGCGACCGGTGCTCGCGCAATGTGAACGGGCCCGCGAACGCCCGTCCACATTGAGCATCGAGCATTTTTTGATGTTATTCAAAAAACAGAAAATGTACGGATAACTTAGAGCAGGCCACGAGCGCGCTCTACTGCGGCTCAGTTCGCGCTCGAGAGGCGTACAAATCATGGGAACTTTTTTTGCAGATTACATTACAGGTTCCATTACAAGCAATGTGTACGCTCCATTAGAGCAGGCCACGAGCGCGCTTTAGTGCGGCTCAGTTCGCGCTCTAGAGGCGTACAAATCATGGGAACTTTTTTTGCAGATTACATTACAGGTTCCATTACAAGCAATGTGTACGCTCCATAAGATGTTGCTTGATTTTCAATAATAAATTTGATACATTTATAACATCAACACAGCGTCAATTTACAGGATATACAGACGCTTCGTCAAAATCTATAAGTACCCACGCAATTCTTTTAAAGTTTTTTCCCGTCACTCATTAAAATAAACTTAAATAATCTTGTAGCGCGGTGCGTACTCCATACTGCCCGACCAGATAATTTCGCCAGTAGGTATTGTAAGCAACGTTTTGACTGGTTTATTTTCAAAAATTATATTTATTTCAAAATTTTGCTCTACCCATCGGTTAAGACAAGTTCGTTTTATGTTTTTATGTAATTTTTACATGAATCTATTGTGGCATTTCGTAGCAATATCCGTTTGAAAAGGTAAATTAGTGTTATGTTTGTGACTTTATTTTATCTAGCCAATTTTCATAAATCATGTTTCTATCTTTACACAGCGGGACGTTATATGGTTGATTTTTGTGAATATTTTTTTCAGACACAACATGTACACATTACTGGGTATATTATAGTTCACAGAAGTGTAAACACGCTGCATCCTCGCCTTAAGCAAAACATACATTGCCGCAAAATAGAATTTATAATTTTATTCAGCTCGCATTAATAAGAAATCAAAGAATGGTTGTCTGGTAGAGATCGCTTTCCAGCGATAAGACCGCCAATTGTATCTCAAAATTGTTATCATGTATTTCCTTTTTTTTTTTGTACTTATTAATGGCATACAATAAAGTGTAAATAAATAAATAAATGGGTATTAAGTTAGTATGTATTAAGTTCACCTACTCTACGTACGAAATTATAATTAAGACTGAATTATAAAAGATTAGATACTTTATTATATAAGCTATTAAAACTAATCCATACCATCAAAAGATGAAAAATATTAACAACACAAAGATTTTATTACTTTTTGAGACCAAGTAACCATTTCAGAAGATTAAAAGCAACGCAAAATGTTCTCTATAGAGATTAATAAAAGTAGAATTAATCCTGAAACGTGTTTGAATTCGCTCCACTGAATCTCGGAGTAATTTTTCTTTACATTTCTTCGAAACATAAATAATTCAAGATTTAACGTATACATGAATTTGCTTAAAGTGTTCTGTATTTGCGGTGCAAATAGTGAATAGCTTTTATTTCAATGCGAAGAGCGTGCCTTTGTCTGAACAGCGAGTTTAACTTTATACACCTTTCGAATAAACAATTTTAGAAAGGTATTTTTAGTCTGTGACTGGAGATAAAAATGAGGTTTTTAAAGGAGGTTATCTTAACTTCATATTTGCGTTTAGTATCGCCCTATGAACAGGAACATTTCCATGAAGGCACAATAGTCTACCATGGGTATATAATGATGAGCACTAGCAAATACCAGAATACGGTGGTCACTATCAAAACATACATACATAACATCACGCCTGTCTCTCCTTGGGGTAGACAGAGACTAAGGAACGCCAACTGCTCCGATCCAGACATACCAAAACATTTGTCATTATAAACATCTTAATTATGTATATTTTTATAAAATATATAATTGTAAGTCTTTATGTTTTAGGCAGTTTTTTTTTGTATATTTATTATCATATTTACACCACAACTTCACGATCTTCTACCCTTACACGTCATTAGATTACGGTGCTGACTAAAAATAAGAAAATTGAAAATTGAAGAGCCGTTACTGAAATTCTACGTCGTTGGTGAAATTTTTTATGTTTTCATTCAATTATTGCTTATAAACTGTAAATATAAAACAATAACATTTTATCTCATAAATTCTGGAATAAACGTTTCTTTTTCTTTATACCCTTGGACATTATGACCTTCAATTTAGGAGATAATTAATCCATACTTAGCTCACATGGCGGGTAAATTTCATGGTTTGTATCCATTTTAATAAAATACTGAATCGTTCCATTCAACCAACGAGCTTTTATTCTCGTTGCATTCAACGCTCATACTCGGATCTACACAAGCGCATTTGATAAATCATTTAAAATGAATTTCATAATAAATCAATACCAAGAAGTACTTTAAAATATATAATTTCGTTATAGATCATAATAATAATAATATAGATCATAGTACTGGCACGAAAATAATAGTATTGTATATCAGGTTAACTTTGGGAAAAGGTTACCCGAAAATACTGGTTAAAAAAATTTTGTTTAATATTTGAACTCGATTTTGGTAGATTCGTTGACGTCGTTCCGTGGTCACGAGCGACAAAATTAAAACAAGTGTGTTATTTTTGAAATTGATAACTCTGCGATATACAATACTAGGTATTAATTTCGTGCCAGTAGGTACCATGTTCTATAACGAAATTATACATTTTAAAGTACTTTTTGATATTGATTTATTATGAAATTCATTTTAAATGATTTATCAAATCTGCTTTTGAAATATCCGTTTTAATATTATAATAGCTTCTATCATGTGGAATCCAAATATTATGGAATCGTTTTATTTATATCACGTATACCTGTCATTTTCATAAGTAATTATTTTATTAAGTTTCAATTCATAATCCTTAATAAAACACTTTTCACGGGATAAATTCAATTTAAAGTGTTTTTGTAATGTTGATTACTGTTAGTGACAAAAATCAAGTAAATATATCCTAAAATGACTTGAATATTTAATTAAGGTAAACAATTTCTTTGATTAATTGCCGAAGAAAATATCTTCAATGATATAATTATGAATGTCGATTGTTTTATGTTTTTTTCGTATTAGAGAGAACAGATTATGTGGAAATTATAGATAATGATTTGAGCACTCTAAATATTACAAATACCCTCACCTCAAGACATTTCAGCATATTATTTAAAAACGTAATTTATTTAAAAGGGTTGCCTGCAATAAAAGCAGCTCAGTATAATATAGGAAATAACAGTAATACTGCTTACTAATATAATAAAAGCAAGAAGCTTTGAAATATCATGGAACACGTTACTAATTAGTGAAAACATAACAGTAATACTGTAAACAAATAAAAGTTAAGTTTCATTGCGAATTCATAGTACCGTGAAATGCAAAGTACAAAAGAGAAGGAAAGTACCATATAATGTAATCAATGATTGTTTGTTTTTATACAAAAAATAGTCTTATAAAATAAGTTTATTTATTTATTTACTCTTTTTTGTTTATTAAAAAAAAATACAGATAAACATAAAATAAATAAAATAAAGGATAACAATGTACAAAAGGCGGTCTTATCGCTCTAGAGCGATCTCTACCAGACAACCTAAACAATACATAACAAAAACTTATAATAATTACAAACAAAAGAAAGTAGGGACATTTTATCATGAGTCAGTATGTGGGCTCAATAAAAAAAAAGTTGTTGCTTTGTACTTTACTTTTTATTGAAAAATCCCTAATATAAAAATCTAAAGAGGTTATAATTATTTTTCAAGCATCGTTTATGTGATTTACCTGAATAGGGCTGTCTTCAGAGTCATATTTAAAGATATAAAAAGCTACTTACATCTATAGCTCTAGCCAGAGATGCCCATATCATGAGCAATAACGTGACCACCACGAGGGCATATCCAAACTTGATGAACGCCATCAGACTCTGAAACAAACACACAAAATTTTATTGAAAATATCAAGAACTGATTTATTTTTTACTGAATGGTACAGAAGGCAGCAGATCAAGTTTTACAAAACTGTCAATTTCCCCAACAAATTTTTACTTAATATCAACGGGGCATGGAGTTCAGATTCGATTACAATTTTTTGGCAGGCTTTTAACGCTTGATCTGCTGCCTTCTGTACTTATGTTATAGGGTTTATTTACAAAATATGTTCCTTGACTTCACTCCCACGCCACGGTGATTGAAGTCAACCAAGTTGAGAAAATCGGTCAAGAAGTATGATTTTCACCAAAATTATATCTTATATTGGTTGAAACTTGAAATGTGTGATTTCAACCAATATAAGACATATGTAACGACATAAACAATATAAATATAATTTAGTATTGCAAAAAAATATTAAGCTTGCATACCAACAAGTAGGTACCTACTTGATGGAGTACTTGCACACGATATTATAACTCTAAAGAACATTAATAAGTGTAAGTTTCCCACATAGGGACTGTTTCTATTTATTTATATGCCTTATTACATTAATAGCATCGAGCATTTTAAATATTCAAATATGGAAAGTCAATAAGTTCATTATAGAGTTTTCATAACTTTAAAAACCTTAGCAAGAACCTAATGGTGCGTACAGATTGCTAGTAATGCAACTAGTAATGTAAGCTGCAAAAAAGTTCCTATGATTTGGACGCCTCTCGAGCACGAACTGAGCCGCAGTAGAGCGCGCTCGTGGTCTGCTCTAAGCTATCCGTACATTTTCTGTTTTTTGGATAACATCAAATGTCAATGCTCAATTTGGACGAGCGTTCGTAGCCTGCTCGACGCAATCCGTGAATTGTCGGTTTTTTAGACAACATCAAAGGGACTCGGATTGCAAATTGGATAATTACGAGAGCAACTTGAAAATGTGATTTTTTGTTTGTTAAGTTATCGTAACGATATTTATGTCAAATGAAAGCTCTGGGTATAAAACCAATTTATCTATTTGAATTGTGTAAATCAGTTCGCTCGTTTAGGAGATAATTTAAGAATTAATTTGTATCGTGAAAATGTAAGCAACCAAAACTTTTAAAGTTTTTGTTTTATCATCTGTAAGCCGCCTCTCCTTTTATACAATTCTGTGCGCCACCATCGTCGAGGTTGAGCTTTTGCTCATGACTCCGTACGCGAATAATCATTGTCAATCTAGTATCCATAGCATAAATTCTAAAGAAAACTTTATTTGGCCTAGATAGTGTGATGTGAATGTTGGAAATATATATTTATTTTTAATTTACCTAACCGGACACCCATTGACGAACCTTTTTACTAAGTTTCACATCGGTGCACTCAGTGAATAAGTTTTTCATACAAACTAAAAGACATATAAAAGTAAGAACTTGTTTAAAAGTTCTCTGTTCTCGTGGGAATTTCGGGTTACTTTCCTTGGTACACTCTTAACCCTACATTTCCCTAGGAATGTATGATACTGATGAAGCTCTGATAAAAATTAGAGCACGAATAAGGTCTTCGGACTCTATACGATATATGTCTATATATGTGATCTATTAATTTTGTGAAGTGTCGCGGAGAGAGGTATTATCAAATGCAGAGCATTAAAAAACCGACTTCACAAACATTTTTAAATCCTTGTCAAAACTTTGGCTGAAATGAAATATCATCAATATCGTCAAATAAGTATCATCCATATCATCTACAGTATATAACCTCCGCTTTCATACATATTTTTTTAAGTAGGTACTGAATCGACAAATTAATTATGATTCAGTACCTACAAATTTCTATGGGCCATAATTGACCAATTAATCAAGTAACAAACAAACACACGATTTGACAACCGCTTCCTTTTGGAAGTCGGTTGAAAATAACATGCGCAGCGACGGACCGTGCTCGCGACTAAATACGGAAAAAATCTTTCTCAGGATGTCCGTATTGAATGCTCAGTTCGTGAGCAATACACGTCCAAATACAGCGAGCTCAAGCATCGAGCGCTGGATATTACATTACTAGTTCCATTACAGCAATCTGTTCGCACCATTATATGATTGTTTCATTCTAAAACTTTAAACTGCGCCAAACTTCAATATTTACTGTGTACGTTTGTAAACAACCTTACAGGTTAAATCATTGAACTAATACCTATAATTCATTTATAAGCAAGTTCAAGTTTTTGCTCTTTGCAGAAAAACAGTAGCTTGTGATGTAGATAAAGTAATAATGTCCAAAGAATTTTTATAATAGTAAAGCTTATTTTGGAGCGACATAGTTTGGGTTGCGCTATTTTTCCGACTTCATCATCTTAACCTCAAGTGAGATTGAGGTCAACCTCTTCCATATTCACAAAGAAAACAATACACTGTTTAGCTGATCCATATAGCGGATGACATGGTTATGGTACTCATTTAGACAGAACACATATGAATTTGATGAACAAATTAAAGTCTTTTTCGTTTCGCTCATATCGCGAACTATGAAATCCAAGCGTAGCTTCTTACTGGAAGTGAACTCTGGAAATGAAGGAAGCGACCAATACCAACAACATAGCTATATAGATTTTCAAACTGTCTTTATAAAACCCTTACGATATCCATCAGGAAAAGATACGATGATGGTGAAATGAACGAAGCAAAATAATCAAATATTCGATTTGCTTCGCATCTTATCGGAGCTATAAGCCAGAGAGCCTTATAAGTTTTTTAGATTCAAAATATTTTTTACTTTTTTTATTGTAGTCACTGAAAAGATTTTTGAGTTTGAGATTTCGATGTTCATGTTAGTTCTTAATCGAAAAATCTTTAGGCTGCAAACTGGACGGCAGCGACAGCGGCGCGGGCAGCTACGCGCCGTTCTCGACGCCGCCAGCGGGCAGCGGAGCAATTTGTCGCGCTTTTATACAAACTCAATATATCTATCATGCCGTGGAAATCGCTGCCTGCTCCGCAATCGCTGCGTTCCAGTTTGCAGCCTTAAACAAAATTGCATGAAACTGAAAATGTTCTACATAATGAAAGAGTAACATTCAAAGCTGACTTGTAAGATTTTTGACAACTCATGAAATGTATTAAAACAACATATAGTGTAATTAATAACTCATATTCTGTTAATTCCAAATCATTTACTAATATTAGAAACCGCAGCAAGGATTTTAATATTTCACCCCCTCAAGTTAGGTACTACACGTATCATCCACTTGAAATGAAAATCCCGCTATCGTTACTAAGTAATTAAATCAAGTCTGCATTTGAACAGGCAACATTTCAATGACAATATCATCTTTATACATTCACACACCTAACAAAAGTAGTTTGACAGGTCAGAGACTGTATGGACCGTGAACATTAGTCTTTATGCATTAGTAGACTGTACAGTCACGTCTAATAAGATGTATACATTTTCTTTGGGATTTGAACCTTATCACAACAGAATAAGTTATAAGACGTGAGTCCTGGGTTCGAGTCCAAGCCGGACCTATTCGGCAAACAAAATTTTTTTCAATTATTTTTTAAGCTTATTAACATAGCTTAACGTAACTTGGAGCTACAGAATCACTGTGCCAATGTGGTTTGGATTCATAATAAATACCTAGGAATCAACTTAATTGGAGTCACAATAACATCCTTTTTAAAAAATCTAACAAAAATCTTTCTCATCTCAGCTTACCTATACGTTGAATTCCGTATAGCAACTAGAGAACATTTTTAATTTCCTGGATCGACCGCTTTCCGTGGCAAGGTAACTTTTTTATGCGAATTCGGCACCGGAACCTTCAGGGGTGTTTTTTGGGGGATCACAAGCCTCGCTTCGAAATTTTAAGAGGGTACTACCTGAAGGTTTCTTTGTCGAGAGTTAAAGGCTTACACAATAGGTAACTTGGGAAATTACAATTGGATTGAGAAGGCTCAGTTGGTAATGCAAATAAGATTAAGTTAGATTACTGTTAGAAAGTAAAGCGTAATTAGATGGCAGTTTGTTTTTCTAGATAATTAGGAAGTTTTATTAATGAAAATAGCATTAATTGCTAATTATTGTCATGAACAGTAAATGAGAAATTAAAAGAAAAAATCTAAGAATTTCAACCCTTTACTACTAAATAATGTACAATAACTTAGGTACTGGTTTCATTTTAACATGGGGATTTTTATAAAACATTATTATTGCACTATAATTTACTATATTTTTTCATTAGATTTGTCGCGCGTGACAATATGTATGTTTAAATTCTTATTGTTAAGTAAAACCAACGATTATTACAAGAGTCTGGCTAACGAAAGTAGACACTGGGGGTTTTTTAATTTTTTTTATATGGCAACTTATTCTGGTGTCACTGTTGTCAATCGAACGGTATTTGGTGGTTTTGATAATTGAGATTTTGGAATTTTCATATTTGAAAATTAATAAAAATTTTATAGTTTCGTCATAACCAATGTAGGAAACCAGTGACTCTGACGATTAATAATTCCATATAGAATTGCTGGATTCAGATTTTGATAACAATAAATAAAAATAATTATTGTATTTAACTATTTTATTTTTAAACCTGATTAATACTAGTTGCCTATAATTTTAATTATACACTTCTGATCAAAAAGCCAGACTATAATATATTATGATAAGTATTTGTATTCATTTGATTCATACAAAAAAAACAATTTGTTCTTTTTTTTGACTTCATGCCTTTAATATAAAATAATCCCAACAACACTATGAACAAAAAAAAAACTTCTTGAACACCTCCAAACACAAACAAAGAATTTATTTTACCAAGTCGTTACTACCAAATAAAAAGTTTCTACTTTTTAAGCCACAACCAGTAAAAACCCTGTAGTAATAACGCTTCCCCTTTGCTTTAAAAGTCAAGCTGACTCTAAAAGCCAAAGCAAAGGAACTTCCTCTACATTTTAAAAATAAGTACGTTCTCTTCTTCCAAATAGATAACATTTGAAAGTTAAATTTTAAAACACATATGGAATGACTGCTTACATGTCCTTTTATGTAGGTACATATTCTGTGTCTATCTTACAAGTCTTACTAATATTATAAATGTGAACGTTTAGATTTTTTTTTATATATTGTAAGGATAGGACGTTTGTCTTCCATGCCACCAGATAGAAAGTGCGCATGAAGACTATGGTGTTACACGTCCATCCACGAGAAACCTATTCACTCGACACTTAAAAGTTCCAGGACTGTAGTGGTCAGGAAAAACAGACGCAGGCAGATTGTTCCACACCTTGGCAATCCGTACCAAAAAGGAACTATCGAAGCGATTTGTTCGACTTCTTGGTAAATCCACTATATAGGGATGGAAGTTCTGTCTGCGTCTGGAAGTTCGGTGGTAAAAATGAGTGGGTTCGATTTGGTCAAAAAGAGCACTAGCACACTCACCAAAATGTAGCCGATAAAATACTGTCAAAGAAGCAACCTTACCTTGCTCCAGCAGCGTCTGCAATTTTTTATTTGTAAGGTTGTTGTTATTTATGATGGATGATATATGGATGTTTGTTCCTCAATCACGGCAAAATGACTTGGTATTGTACAGTTTGGAATAGCACAAATGCTACTTTTTATCCCGATATACCCGCGAGATTCGGAAGTGCGCGAGTATAACCGCCCGAAACAACTAATAGATGATCAAACGAACTTCACAAGTGAAGTTCGATCATTATTTTTATAAAATTCTATTTTATCAGCCTTTCGTTTAGGCATTATGAAATTTATTTTTTAATAAGTTTAAATGTAATACTATAAATTTGAAAGTTGGATGTGCTTGTTGCCACGCACGACAAAAGAATGACGATCGGCCAAGTTCTCGGGGGCCCCCTGGTACCGAGCGAGCGGGATAAAAACTAAAAATACCCTCTTAAATGTGCGTAGCGTTGCCTGTACGATAAAAGGACTACCTTGTGTTATAATATCTTCTTCGAATGAAGTGAATGAAATATAATTAATATTTTATGTTTAGTTTTGAATCATTTGTGTATTAGTCAGTTAGTATTGCCTTAAGTTTTCAAGATTCGTGTTAAACCTGATTCTATTGTTTTAATTATATCATTGGTCACGACCACGAATATAGTCTCCGTGTCTAACCGACACGTCAAATAGAATTAAAATAAAAAAAGCGATAAAATCCTATAAAAATTGACTTTTGTTTAATGCTGAAATAAATTGAATTAAGTCTACACTTAATTTAATTTATTTCAGATTTAATTGTTTGCCTTATTTCGTAGGTACCGTAACACTTGCATCAGAAGTTATTGCACAATTAAAGAGACAACTAGGGCTAAATGGTAGTTCTTGGCAAAGTATCGATTCTTATATCAAACGTGACTTCACAATAATACTGCGATTTAGAACTCTCCATGCAGATTTTACTATGAGGTTTATTAAAAAATCCCCTTAGCAGCAAACTTTTCCGATAGCCCAGCATAAATCTGTCAACTTCAATGAACAGCTTCGTTCAGAACTTGGTAAAGATTATTGAATCGGCTGCAGGATGCTGTCAGATCAAGCTGTTGCGGACAACCAAGAACTGGAATAAATGAGGTTGGTTTTAGAATCGTAGTAAATAATACCTATTATTAGGTTGTCTCTAGCTTTTGTATCAAAGATTTATATAAAAAAATAATCAACGAATGCAGAGCATTAAAAAAACCGACTTCACGTCAAAACTAAGGCTGAGTAAGCAACGTAAACATTCTCCGAAATCATACATATTTTTTCAAAAGTTTGAAATTTTCAATGAAGTACTCAACCGATTTCGATGAAATTTAAATGGAACCAACTATGAGGTATCCTCTATCATATGAAACAACAATTTTCAAAATCAATTCATAATTGTCTGAAATACAGTGTAACAAAGACACAAAAAAAGAAAAAGAAACATACAGATGAAATGAGAACATCCTCCTTTTTTGAAAGTCGGTTGAAAAGATAATATGTTTCTTCAGGCTCCACTAAAGAAGAGAGGCAGACTGGGTACCCTAACGTTTACTAATTAGGAGATGTAGGTTGTTGAACTTTTGGTATTGTGTATACTGGACTACTTATTTTCCATAAATTATTACTTTTCTACAAGAAATTCACTTTAGTAATAAAATCAGCTCGACGACTTCGTTAGATGTACAACTGACACGCATGTCAACTTGACATAGTTGGTTTCAAAAAAGTCAAAAAAAAATGACTTTGATGTTGTTTTTAACGTTCATTTCTTACATTCCATGGTTGTCTGGTAGAGATCGCTTCACAGCGATAAGGCCGCCAATTGTATATCTTTTTTTTAATGTGTTTCAATTTTTTGTATTTTTGTAAGGCATACAATAAAGTGTAAATAAATAAATAAATACATTTTTAAATTCATTACGCTTCATGATATCAGAACTCCAAAAAAGACGGTACTATGGTATGGCCCACGAGAAAAAAAATAAAAGGGCACTGACTCGACTTCTACCAAGTTTTACAGAAATTCATACGATACTCATACTTCTACGATACTCATGTTTTAGTCGTTTACGACATATTTGCGATAATTTGCATACACTTTTTTTGTGTCGTTTTTACAAAAAGGGTACATTGGTAGAGAGACGTCAATGCCCTTTTATTTTTTTTCTCGTGGGCCAACATATAGCAATGTACTGCTTACTGCCAATGTTCTTTGAGCTAATACCGTGTAACCGTCATTGTGACTAACTTCCACCCATCCTTACATTCACATTGATAATATTAATAGAGATTGTTTAATACAGACTTATGATATGAATCTGATCTTTAAGAAAGACTCTTTTTGAAACACTTTCTACAATACACCAATCCCTTTAGTTTATGAAAAATAGATAACTGATACAAAAATCAAAAATGATTAAAATATACGAGTTAAAATAAAGCATTATTAGAAGTCAACTTAAATATATTAGTATTAACTTACACTAAAACATTAGAACTCTGTCTCTAGTGACCTATTCAATCAAAATACTAAGTTCAGCGTAGTGTGAATGAAATCAAACATTTGAACAATCCAGTCGTATTGCTTTTGTTATCGTAACTATCCCTTTGTGCCGCGGAGAGCACGTTAGCCCATCAGGAATCGTCCATGAACGTTAAAGGAATCAGATCCTATGGGATTATACACACACCTGTTGTGTAGCTATACGTATCATGGGATATTCTTGATCGATGATGGATAAAGTTTTAAAGATCAGAAGGGTCACCCGGGTTCCTTATCCATTCGGTATGGTCCAATGAATATAGAAATAAAATGTAAGTTTTCAATATTCTGAGACAAATGTCGAACAAAGTAAAGCGTATGTATGATAGTATTCTTATCTATACTAATATATATAAAATTCTCGTGTCATAGTTTTCATTGCCATACTCCTCCGAAACGGCTTGACCGATTTTGATGAAATTTTTTGTGCTTATCCGGTATCTATGAGAATCGGCCAACATCTATTTTTTTATTTATATGGCAAAACAACGTTTGCCGGGTTTGCTAGTACTAATATATAAAGCTGCATGAAGAGTTTGTTTTTTTGTTTGTTTGTTTGAGCGCGCTAATCTCAGAAACTACAAGTGGGATTTGAAAAGTTATTTTTGCATTTGATAGCCCAACTCTTGAGGAAGGTTGGAAATGAGGAAAATTCCCACGGGATCAAAAGTTACGCGGGTAAAACCGCGCGCGGTGGCTAATTGATTAATAAATATGTCTACCCTTTAAGGTACAGTGACAACTTTGTGAGTTCCGCAGGTTATGGAAGTCTGACGAATAGATACTTTCTATTTATGAAGAGTCAGTTCTTTCCGAACTATAATGTAAATATTAAATATGAATATGCACCTTCTTAGACTATGAAGGCTCATGCCCGTCTGCAATAAGCTTTGATAGCTCCTAAGTTGATACTTAACTCTCTAGACGTGCTTACGAACACAAATTGCGTTGCACTAAACTTAAGTCAATGCCTAAATGCTAAGGACAATGCAAAGTAAGTCAATGATTAAGTGTGACGAAGTTTAGGCATGTCATAAGTAAGTTTATGCTAAGTAGAGCTTAGTGCAGACGGGCATAAGACTTAAGTAAAACTTGTCGTTTTTAAAATCTGTTATACAAAATGACAATAATAAAGAAATCGATCATAATATACCTATGGACTACAGTAAACATTATTTTGGGAATAAAACGAGTTGTGTAGCTTTGATATCGTGGCGCAGTGGTCTATATGTCGCAGTCATCTCGTTGAATTAGCCACTCAGTTGGACGCCTAGGCCGTTTCAACCGGCTTAAGGACAATTAGTCAAGTCGTTGATCGCAACGTTTAACCAGTTGCCTAAACGTTGTTTAGCCATTTAGTTAAATTGGATAATGTTAAATTTATGATGTTTGGTTTAAATATTAAAACATTAAAACGGAACTTATTTTATTATATTTATATTTACGCGCGATCCGAGCGAGCGAAGCGAGCATGTTGCGGCAGCACCCGGCGATGCACCACAATGGATTTTATTTCCTTGTAATTGAAATAAATAAAAAAAAATCTTATAAAAAAAAATTTTGCTTGACTGGTTTTTCCGTCATGACAGATAATTTTACCATGACCTACTTGTTTTATTACTTAAGCCAAAACTGTACCAAATTTAAATCACTTGGCTGAATTTTGGTCAGCCATCTTCAAGGGGCTAACTTTCAACACGCCAAGTTGTTAAACGTTGAGTTTTTCGTGTTCAATCAACTATCGGCCTAGGCCGTTGATTCGGTCTAGGCGTCCAATTGAGTGGCTAATTCATCCAGATGACTGCGACATATATATATCATTAGTTATGACAATCTTTGCAACGTTAAACCTTGTGTTAAATAATGAAAAACAGTTATTTGTATAATTGGATTTCTGTAAAAAAATTGAATTGCTTATTAACATAAACATACTTCTCAATTTATTAATCAAAGACAAATAGGAATAACCAAGGCTTTTTCTTCTATCGCAGGTTACGTAATAAAAAGTAGGTATTCTAATATGAATGTAACAATCTCAGACAGTGTTTTTTTTTTGATTTCTCATGAGAATATCTCGTTACATATTGTTCTATATTTCCTTAAGACACAAGAAACTATGAATAACTTTCCCTTCCTAATGTTCTTTACATGATTACATACGCAATTATGACATGACTTTTTTAGTCATACGATCTAAATACAATTCTGAGAAATGTCTTGAGCTCACTGATCTTTTTATTTACAATAGTGACAATATTATTTATTAATTTGCTTATACATATTGTATCTAAGTTTTGTTCATATTATTTGTTCTTAAAATTTTAACTCGAAGTTTTGGTGCCTTAAAGGAGCCATAGGATAAGTTCATAGGGGATGAGTTCACAGCGGTGTTAATCAATCAAGAAAATTATAAATGGGTAATCTCTTTATTTATAAAAACAAAATGTGTTGCTGATTATTACATAGTTTAAGATCTTGCCGTTCTTTGAATAAATCTAAACCGATACAGCACCTAAGTAACTTACTTAGAAATAAGACTGAACAGTGAACATACGAGTCGATAAAGTTCTGTGCTCGCACCGCTGTATATGAATATATCATACAAGCGGCGCGTCGCGCGGGGCGGCGTGCGTATTAACTAATAAATAAAAAAATAATAAATATTTCTTACACTCACACAACATTATCTAGCCCAAATTAAGTTTCTTAAAGAAGTAGATAACTGATATACTTAAGAAATATATAAACATACACATTGAATAAATACATATTTTTTATTAGAATAAACTTAAATAAACATATAAACGTCCATGACTTGACGACTAATATCTGTGTTCATCACACAAATATCCGCCGCCGCCGGGATTCGAACCCAGGACCTCTGGCATAGAAGGCAATGTATGTTACCGCTACACCAGCCGGTCGTCAAACTACATCGCCGACTTTACTATGGAACCATAATTCTAGTTTAGAGTAAAGCTGGCGATGATGTAACGAAACCGCGACGGCCTGTCCCTAAACGTGCTCATACTCTCTCATCTCTCACTGTAAATTCAATCATTTCATATCACAACCGACTGACTGCATTGGAAACCAACCGTTCAGATGGTGTGTCGGCAGTTTTACCTTTAATGCTTGTATGCTGAGTTCAAGCTTTATGTTGCTGCAGTAGCAAAACTAGCAAACGTAAATAACTGGTTTTCCCATGACTTTACGTGCATGAATCTCGATGCTATGGAAAAATAAATTGCAAAATTTCAGCATGATTTGTTTATGGGTGTGGGTAACAAACAACTTATCCATACTCCACAAACTTTCAAGTATACAATACTAGAGTTTTATATTCGAAATGGTACAAAAACTATAGACTTACTTCTTAAGCTTAATAACGGTCGAGAGTACCTAATTAAATACCTACTCTTCATTGCCATTTAATTACTTAATAGGAGAAGCGTTAAGGTCAATTGATGTTCGCTTACCATTTCAAAAATCTACAAAAAATTTAAAAATAATAAAATACCACCTTTGTTTAAAATTCGCATTCTGTATGAGATAAATTCCACCTAAAACAAGATATTAATCCCTTAATATTAAAAAAGGTAACTTACAGAGAATAAACAAATACTTGAATCCTAAGGTTCATAATGTCATTTGATTTTGGAATGTCAATTGGAGCGAAATTTAATAATACCTACATGGACATGGCTGTATGACTAGTTGCTTTGCCTAATTAAAAAATATATGGACTTTAAATTTGGCTGTATAAGTTTGTGTACCTTTGCATTTAAAAATGACTACCAAGAAACACCGAAACAAAACTAACAACCCTTGTGAAAAGGGTGACTGTATGCGACGGATTCTTTTGCCTTTTGAAAAAGCCAAATAAGAAATAAAATTGCGCGGTTTTTGAAAAGAAAATTATTTCAGAGTTTTTATTTTCAAATAAATAAAATATGTCGAGCTCGAGTGACGATTTAACACCAGAAGATATTAGAAATGAAGCAAATAGTATCGTCGATAATATTTTGCCGTGTAAATCGAAGCATTTGTACATGAAATGTTACGAAGATTTCTTTGCTTGGAAAACTAAAAAAGCCGTGAAAATTATTTCTGAGTCATTGCTTTTAGTATATTTTCAACAGTTGTCTGCTATCACTTTATCTTTACATAACTGATCAAATGTTTCAAATATTACCTTTAATTTCTAAATTATTAAATACCTAAGTACTTACTTGATTTAATTCCTGCGTTTCATTACCTAATTATCTTACAAGGTGGTGTATAAAGTAGAGTAAGCTCCTCGGGGATAACAGTGTCTTAGTCTTGGGCAGTCTTGAATCCCTCGCTTCATTCAGGATTCTTACCATTACTCAGAATTCAATATGATGCCCGTGACATAATACACTGCTTTATCCCCTTGACGCATAATTTACTATTAACATTCGATTGCTAGCACGATTTTAAAAGTATTTTGGGAGTTTTATGGGCGTAAATTTTTAATAATGTAAGTAGCTTCGCCCGGTTTAAATTTTATCCCGTCGGAATCAAAAATTCTATATTTCACTAACTTCTCTCCTTTCATCTTTATGAAAACTTCGCATACATGACAGTAGAACCTACTTACCCACGCCTTATTGTACAGAAAACTAAAGTACTTACTTACTAAAACTCTTATGCAAACCATTCAATAAAAGACTGATAAAATTTAAACAATCAAATAATTACGATTATTGATATTATTTATACTGCCTCGTTATTTCCAGAAACAATAATGTCCCCGAGCCATACTGGATAACTCCATTTGTACAGTCACGTCTAAGAAGATACAGTTCGCAACTTATTCGTTTGTCATAAGGTTCAAATTTCAATGAAAATGTATACATGTGACTATACCCACCCACCCGTTCGCACCCCCTCCCTTGCACCTGCTCAGAATTTATACTGAGAGTTAGGGATGAACTTAATTAGTATATATAGGTACAAATGCTACAGAAACATGGCCATGCATTCGAAATTACTTAAAAGCGATCTTAATTTAATTAAATGTCTTATTGAAAAGAGAGTGAACGCTTTGTCGATAGTCATTTATTAAAAATGTTTCTTGAGAGTCGGTTGAAGTTTTCATACAACTTTTTATAATTAACTTTCCTGACAAATCCTAATGACTGTAAAAGAATTTGAAGGATCGGAGATATTTGACTGCATATTATATAAGAAGAGCCAGTGGGCTCTGAAGGGGCTCTTGGGGCCATATCACCAAGCAACGGACATTCGAATTAGTTGCCTTTCACGACACGCTTATCCAGGAGTAGCAGGACTATGCTTCCTAAATCCTTCTATAAAAATTGCTTGAGATAAATAATAAAATAAAATAAAACACTTAGCCCCAATTTCACCATGTAATAAAACGCGATCAATTCAAGGTGAAGTCGGTCCCGCCTTAAATTTTTCTTCAGTCAGAGCCGAGATTTGTTACTCTGGGCTCAGAAGGAAATCGGTGAAATCAGAGCTTATTATGTAAGACTAACGGGAACTTGTATAATAGAGACCCACTATCCAACCTATTCAAACTTTTAATGTAAGTTTGAATAGGTTATGTAAAATATTCTTCAAAATTTACACATTTATTATTTGCATAGATCTGGGAATATAAAAACTGCTGGTACTAAGCAAGAAGATAATGATCTGACAGATGATCTACTTACAAAAAGTTCTATGGTGTTTCAAACATAACTACCAGTTAGTCTACAACCACAAGATTGTAAAATGGTCTCCTAATAATTTAAATTCCATAACTCGCTATTCAATTCCAAAGAAAATCAACCAAAATTGACACGGTGTTTCCACTTAGTTACCCAATACTCGAATCAGAGAAACGCTAAATACGAACCGCTGTAAAACACGGACAGCGAGGAACTTCCAAAATTTCATTATTGAAAATTGTTGATTGTAATAGCTTTTATGTCAAAGCCTTTAAAGTTGACAATAAAGTAGCACATACGGATACAGACGATACAATTATTTGTTGCGGAAATTCACATGAGTTCGGCTGCGGATTGGATAAATTCAATTCCCGAGTGGGAAGAGTAAATTTGACAAATTATTTATTTTGTTTTTTGTATGCTTCTATGTAAATACTGCAGTTGCAGGCAACATAATCTTTCAACCATTTAATTTGTATGCTCAATGAGCTATAAGTTGAATAACGAACATACTTACTGAAAATAGCTCAATCAATAACTTCCATGCTCGACTGGGAGCGAAAAAAGAACATAGAATGGACCGGCTGCTTCTCTTCTCCGGCATACTGTAAAAGTCAGTTATGGGATAGAGGTTTTATTGCCGTGCTTGTGGGCGATAGGCTGTCGCCGTGTATATAGTCTCTCTCTAGCATTATAATACCTCCAAATTTATCAAACGTGACATCAGATGGTCCTAGAACCTCTGGTGTTCTGCCTACCTCATAAGGGATACAGACGTGAAGCTATGTATGTATGTAATAGCTCAATCTCCTTTTGATGAGCGTTATTCAAAGTTGATCCTTTAAGAGCAGGCGAATTTTACTAATATTATAAAATGTGAAAGTTTGGATAGATGTATCGATGTCTGGTTGTTTTATCCTCAACCACGGCAAAACGGCTCAACGGATTTGGATGAGCGATGGTGATAGTGTACAATCTGGAATAGCAAATAGACTACTTTTTATCCTTATATTTCGACGAAATTCTAAATTGCGCGTGTAAAAACAGCTAGTTTATAAATAACTCTAGAATTTAAAATTGGATAGCTTTTAGTTGGAAAATGTTCTCAAACCATCCTAATAAAAGTCTGGGGCAGGCCAGAAATATAAATATGTCTCATAAGGAAAAGATCCAAATAATTCCGACATACGTCAACGATGTTAGATAAATAAAACATGATGATAAAGAGCGTTTTGGTGTTCCATCTGTGATTAGTTATTTATATCGAGAAGCGTGAGGGAAATACAAAATAATGTAAAAGCATGGAACATTAAAAAGATTCAAAGAAAAGATAAATCAGTAAGACCGGGTTTCAAAACCTTAATAACTAAAGGATTGTTATACAAAAGCTTCTCTGTGAAGACTCTAATTCATTTTGAAATCCCTAAAATGAAAAATAAAATGTATTTCAACAAAAATCATGCAAGTAATCCTCAAAATAAGCTACTAGATCAAATTAAATAGAATAGGAAAGTTTTTTTTTTCGGATACCTTTACTATCATTGTTAAGTAGGTACGCATAACGTCAGGGAAATGTGTCCACGAATGAAAAAGAAATTTATACGTTGTTTTTGGGTTATGTTTTCCTGAAAGCCTTCAAGAAGAAAAAAGATTTTAATGGGGACGGAATAGTCGTAAATTATTTGTAGAAATGTTTTTACGATCATGTGAGGTTCCATATATTTTCAGTCAACTTGAGTTGCATTTGGTTTTAATATTCTTTGATATTTCACGCAATGAAGTTCCCTTCAGCCTTATAGATGTTCGTAAAGATCAAGCACAATGCACGCTTTACCTCGAAGGAGAAATTTTGAAAGTTTTCTATTACTGTTATACCATCAACCAATATTAAGGATTTAAGAAGTATATTTTCAAGATCTTGCCAAAGTCGTAGCATTTGGACAGAAAGACAAATCCAAATAGAGTTTTTTTCTTTTTCCTTCATCTCATCGGTAAGACGTTGCAGAAATGGCCATGCTAATAATTATTTGCATAGTGGCTTTTTACGATGTATGAATAACAATAGATGATTAAACGAACTTCTAAGTGAAGTTCTATCGCTATTATATGAGTCGCTTCATTCGAAGATATTATATAACAGGTAGTCCTTTTTAGGTACTAGGTAACTTCGCACAATTTAAAGTATCATAAAAAAAAACACTGTGGCGGGGCGCCGCGTGGCATGATCCACCCGGTTCGCGCCAAGCCCTCATTCTTTAGAGACCCTAAACGAAACTTTTAAATGGGTTCCGGGGTGGGTGGGTACGTCATATCTTCGAATGAAGCGACTCATATAATAGCGATAGAACTTCACTTAGAAGTTCGTTTAATCATCTATTATATTTCGTCGCTTCATTCTTCAGATATTATATAACAGGTAGATTTTCAGAGATAGAAAGTTTTGTTTAGGTATATACTTGGAATTGAAATAAGTAAAGATATAAATATGTAATTACATATTTTATTATTATAGTACTTAATAATTAGTATTATTGCATAATGAGCTTCAAATAATCTTACTTTATTTGAGTTGCTAGAAATTATAATCAGCTTAAATTAATGAAACTTAGTGATAGTCTATTTATAGACACATAATTTTTAATGTAGTAATTTACTTAATATCAAAATACGTAATATTCAATAACTATTTTTAATATTAGGTTAAGTATTGTTAAGTATCGACAAAGCAAAGTTATTTTGTTGATCATCTAAAGGCCGATGGTAAAACTTTGCGAACACCTGTGAGTTTTGTGTCCACCCGGCCGTTTTTCGAATGACATCGACACTGATACCGGCCGCGCGCGCGGCTGAGGTTGACGCGTGTCGTGTGCTGTGCGCACTAAAACGCTCATGTCAATGCCACTCGTGGCGAGCGTTTGCTTAATCCATCGACTTAGCGTCTGACTTGATGCAGTTCTGTGGGGAGCTTTGAATGTTACGAAGAGATTCCCGGAGTTTGAACCTCAGATATTTTTTGTAATAAAAATATATTCTTTTAAAGTTGATACTGGGCATATGTTGATATTGCTTTGAAAGTTTGAGAAGAGGGAGAGATAATAAGGGCTGTTCACGATTTGGAGCGGAAGTCTTGATTATATCTGTTATAATAATATTTACTTTATCAGATTGAAAAACAATATTTTCTAATTTAATTAAAGACAATGTCTGTACTCTTTGACCGGTACATAAAGCTAATAATGTAACGAGTTTTTTTTTTTTTTTTGTAATATTTTCTAATGATAAATTAATATTTGGATACCAAGAAGACAGTTGATTTAGTACTAAATTTGGATCCCAAGTAAATGAATATTTAGGCTTAATAGGTTTAGTTTTATAGGCTCCTTTTAAGAGGCGTTTAACACAACTATTATCACTTATCTCTTCTCCTAATAAAAGAGATAATTCAGATCGATGCGTATTTAATGAACCGTTAGAACATCCCTTATTAAATTGCTCGTTTAAGAATCAAAGAACTAATGGAATGGATTTTTCGAAACTATTAATTCATAACCACACTTCTTGAAACCATAACTTCAATGAGACGTTGTACTAGCGAATAGTAGTGTCTGCGAGCGAGGCGAGCATCAACGTGAGAGCCTCTGGTGGGCAGCCGCGCCGGCTGAACGACGCCCGGAGAGCCTCGCGGCACCCAGGGTAAGGCTGGAGTGCAGTGGGTGCTGACTCCATGGCTGAGAAGGCCAGAAGGGGAATACAAGTACCCCTTCGGCTTTATCATCAATGATTTTTCGTAAACATTTTAATACAAGAGAAAAGGGAGGAAATGCATAAAATCCAAGTCAGCCCAGTTTATTGTAAATGCATCAACTGCGACTGCATCAGGTTCAGGCTTCTAGGTGACAAATAATTTACATTTGGCTCGACTTGAGAACAAGTCGATCTTAATGGGCCCGAAACTATTTACAATAAGTTGGAAAGCGCTATCCGAGAGGGCCCATTCAGTATCAGGGTTAAGTTTTCTGGACTCTTTCTTTCTTTCTTTTCTTTTTCTTCACTAGCTATACTTTTGAGACCTAACAAAACCGCGAGTAATTCTAAAAAGTTAATATTATTTTCTTTTTCACTGTTCGTCCATGAACCACTATATTTATTATTTTTGCATACTGCTCCCCAGCCTGTCCTAGATGCGTCGGTGTAAATTTCTAACTTATAATTTTGAGTAATGATTGGACAAGAAATAATATTAATATTATTTTTCCACCACCATAAATCTTTTAGTAATATCTTATTGAGATTCATTTTTGCCTCATAGTTTCCTCCGAACTTATTTAAGGCTAAAAAATTTTGTCTCTCTAATATTTTTGTATATAAGAATCCATATTTTGTGGCTGGACAGGCTGCGATCAATACACCTATAAGTTTAGCGAAATTTCGTATTGAACAAGTTTTAAGATTAATGTACCTATTTATTAACTGTGCAATGTTATTCCGCTCATCGCCAGGTAACGTAATAGACATCTGTTCTGTGTTGAACATAAAACCTATGAATTTGATTGACTTTTTTGGTACAATGTGACTTTTATCGAAATTTACAATAAAACCTAGACAATGCAATAACTTCAAAGTTTCTCTTACATTAATCATGCATTCTTCATATGTATCTCCAATAAGAAGATCGTCTTAATAGGTAGTAGACTTAAAACCTTGTTTTCTCAAATGACTCATTACTTCACGCATAATTTTTGTAAATACCCACAAAGCTATCGATAATCCATACGGCATTGCTGTGAACTCGTAAGTGATCGGCTCAGACGAATCATTTTCTTGGAATTCGAATCGTAGGTACTTTCTGTTTTATAAGATTCCATTTTAAAATGTACTTTTGTTACGAACTTGTTTAAAGATTTTAAATTTAGTATAAACCTTTTTTCTCCGTTAGGTTTCGGAGCTAAAAATATATTTGAAATACATTGATCATTTGAAGGAGAACAAGGTTTTATAGCCCCTAAGTCAAATAATTTATTTATAGCTATTTTCATGTCTCGTTTTTCACATGATGACAAATTATTTTTAGGAATAGAATACTGACAAATTTGAGTATCGAATGGTATTCTAAATAAATACTTTAGCCACTTCAATATAACTTCATTTTTAGTTATTTTTGTCCAACAATCATAAAATAAATTAATTCGACCTGCATGTACCTTGATTAATGTTGGGTCGGAGCACGCATCCTGGATGAAGTCTGCGGCTGGAACTTGGCGTTGAACGCAGAGTTCGATTGTGGGCGCATCTGTGTTTGAGCTGCTATCGGTTTCCTCTGACCTCCGCGCCCCCCCCTGAACGACGGGTAACGAGGAGGTCCTGTCCAGTTTCCCTGCTGAGACGACCGGTTGACCGTTGATATTTGAGAGGCGGCTGTTTTGGCTGGGCCTTTTTTAATTAGGGCTCCCTGCTTTTCAATGGCTTTACTTGCCTTTATTTTTTCCGGCACTGAACTTCCGAATAAAGTTTTGTCTCTTTCGGAGTCTTGTATAACATGTTTAAAGTTTGTATCCAAATTCGGTAAAATCAGTTTTACCCTATCTTTGGTTAACATAAAGTGGAGGTCTGATAATAGGCGGCATCCATCACTTACGTGACGGAGGGCCTTCATTTGTTTTCTTCCTTCCCAAGGAGGACGTCAATCCCTCGATTTATGGCGGTAATACCGTACCCCAGCTGTTGCTGAAAGTTTTGGTTTTTTTGTCACGTGCTCGTGCTATGTCAGTTATGGCTGCCAAGATTTCCGCATTTAATTTTGGGGCTTGCAAGTTTTTGCAGTTTTCGAGTACCGTATTTTCTATGGTTAATTTATCTTTGTCTTCTTTGGACAGTCCTTTTCTTAGTAAAGGTGTCCATAAATTTGAGAGCGTATCGTGTATTTTAGCGCCAAATTCGGGTGTATCGGAATTTGCAGCTCCAAGTGCAGTAAGCAGCTCTGGATCCAGATCGGGATTAGGTTCTCCCGATATACCTGGTGCGTCTTGTGATATTGACGGCTCCGGATTAGGGAGCGTCTTTGCAGATAGCTTTTGATCCACAGTGAATGACGCGGCAGTCTTCTGGTTATCCAGGTTTACATCATCCAGCGGTAGCGGTAACTCATACCTTGGAGGCGACATGTTTATGTTTTAACAAACATATAATTCATATTAATATAACGCTCATAACGTATTACAGACAACGAGATAAATCTCCTTGAGATTACCCGCATTTTCTGTAGTCGTATTGAAAACAAAAGGTGATCGATAAGATCAGATAAAATTTATTAAAGTTTACATCACAAAGATATTGAGCAGTTAACGTGATATATCTATTATAGATTACACGCATTTTCTGCTCTGATTTTTTAAATAACCTTGGAGGCGACATGTTTATGTCTAATTCATATTAATATAACGCCCATAACGTATTACAGACAACGAGATAAATCTCCTTGAGATTACCCGCATTTTCTGTAGTCGTATTGAAAACAAAAGGTGATCGATAAGATCAGATAAAATTTATTAAAGTTTACATCACAACGATATTGAGCAGTTAACGTGATATATCTATTATAGATTACACGCATTTTCTGCTCTGATTTTTTAAATAACATTTTTACACTGAATAAGTAGCTCTTGCCTTGTAAGATTTCTTCTTCATCGGTAGAAATAATTCGCTGTTTCCGTTTTTTATTTATTTTTTGTTCCAACTTTTTTATCTTTATATTATAATGTTGAAGCTGTTCTTCTGCTGTACGTTTAACATTTTGTAAAAACTTAAGTAAATGATTAAAGTAAATGACGTATGCTTGTTACCACGCACGAAAAAAGAATGAGGGCTTGGCGCGAACCGGGTGGATCATGCCACGCGGCGCCCCGCCACAGTGTTTTTTTTTTATGATACTTTAAATTGTGCGAAGTTACCTAGTACCTAAAAAGGACTACCTGTTATATAATATCTGAAGAATGAAGCGACGAAATATAATAGTAGCTTGCAAGCCAGAAAATATTTTAAATTATTAAAAAGAATTTGGAGGCCATTTCGCAAAGAGATATCGATGAAACACAATTTTGGATGCCAAATTGGCGCATTTAACTTGTGATACAAGATAATGGTATTGCAGACTACAATTTGTTTTTTTTTAATGTTTACAACAGCCAGTGATATTAATTTTTGTAAATATTTTTTTTTGGTATAAGTTGTCGTTGTTAAAATTGCTAACTTAAGTTTATTTTTACAGAAAAAAATGTATTAGTTTATTTTACCAGAATATTTACAATTTTTAACAAAAATATCACTTTATTTGTAATACACCTAGTTATTTTTTTACATTTATTAAAAAAAATACATTCAAGAATAAACATATGTATCTATACTAATGTTGACGAAGTAATGAGATTTTTACCTTTTCAAAGCTCAAATATCAATCTATTGAAACCCCTATTTTTGTTTCTAAATCTATTTGAAGATCGAAAGTTCTATGTATTAAATGTGTGTATGAATCAGTACACTGTATGAAACACCAAAATTAATTACTTTTACCCACGTCTTCCATGAAGAAACTCCGCGTTAGGAAAAAGGTTTCGCATTCAGGAAACAAAAACATAAATCTATTAATGAACCCAATTATCGTTGATTTTGTTAGCCAATATAACTACGTTATTTTCGTAGGTATCTACTATACCTTTTTTACTTATTTATTTTTATAAATACGAGGCCCACGGTTGACCTCAATCTCACTTGATGGTAAGTGAAGATGAGGTCGAAGATGAAAGCACAGGGGCTTAGGAAGAACTGGCTTCATAAAATATTGCCGGAACACATTGCCGCCCCGCGCCAGAGCGGTAATATTGGGCGACAGATTTTAAACATCTAGTCTAATATATAAAATTCTCGTGTCACAGTTTTCGTTGCCATACTCCTCCGAAACGGCTTGACCGATTTTGATGAATTTTTTTGTGCTTATCCGGTATCTATGAGAATCGGCCAACATCTATTTTTTTTTATTTATATGGCAAAACAACGTTTGCCGGGTCAGCTAGTATTTACATATTTTTATGAAGGGTAGTCGCTAGCCATTGGGTCTACAACATTAGTATGCTGATCTTCGATAATTAACATTCGTGCGAATTTTTGGTCCGGTTGTAGGAAAGCGTACACAGGCCCCCGCAAGATGGACCGACGATCTGGTCAAAGTCGTCGGTAAACGCTTGATGAGGGCGGCGCTGGACCTAGCGACGGCGTGGAGAACCTTGGGGGAAGCCTATGTCCAGCCGTGGACGTCTACTGGCTGTTGACGACGATGATGATTATGAAAGCTTTCCAAATCGTTGATCATGACTTGAGTATAGATTCACGGTCATCCATAGAGAACTATCAAAAAATCTATAAGTAGATTTCAAGTCTGAGTGACCTTTTGTAAAACATGGTACATTTTCATTGGAATTTGAACCTTATGACAACCGAATAAGTTGCGAAGTGTATACATCTTATTAGACGTGACTGTACGTATCCATATATTTTCTAACATCTTCCGTTTATGTCTTTCTTGGTATTCCTCTTCTCTTATTTAGTATTTAAAAGTAGTTTACATTGAGCAGGATTGTGTCTGGAGTTCGTGAAAGATATGATCCCAGGTGCCGGCTGATTAGTGTTGTAGGTCTACAAGATCGATCACCAGTTCGTTTTCATGGCCCTAGCGGATAAACTTCTGTTGATACGGGTAAGTTTCATATATTATTGTTTTGTGTATAATTCTGACTGAACTGATTGATATGTCGAGTGAAATGTAATATACAATTTAAATGAGATAAAGTTCCCGTTAAAAACGTGGTTTATTGAATAACTTAAGAAAGTATATTGGTTTTGCGTTATTTTTTTTCGTACGGAGAGTTTTTCTAATGAACTAATTATTAATAAATAAATGAAGCGATAGGTAATTGTTAGCGTATAAAACAAAATGACGAGTTCTGAAAAAATTTACTATATTTGAAAGCTGTAGGTATTTATCTTATTAGTTATTCTATTCAACAAGAAAATTTTAAGCCTCTCCATTGGCACTTGTAGTATTCCTTAGAGCTATCAATCAACACTAGCCTCTTTTAACCAAAATATCGCTATTTTTTCCCGCCAAAATATCGCTATCCGTCGACATGTGCAAGCGAAAATATGTTTAACTGGTTAATTTGAAAACTATAGCTATATACTAAAATTTTGCTTTACACGTCGGTTAAGAGAAGTCCGTTTAACGTTTTTATGTAACTTTTATATGAATCTATAGTGGCATTTCGTAGCAATATCTGTTTGAAATGGTAAATTAGTGTTATGTTTGTGAATTTATTTTATCGAGCCAATTTCAATAAATCATCTTTCTATCTTTACACAGCGGTTGTTTATATGGTAAATTTTTGTGAATATTTTTTTAGACACATCATGTACACATTACTGGGTATAATTATCGTTCAAAAAACTGTAAAAACGCTGCATCCTCCAAGACTCTTGGTTATGCAATCACAATTACTAATAATAATAATTATACGGAGCATTCAGTATAAATTGAGGTAAATTATCATGACAAGTTTTATTTGAAGCTATTTCTTGCTAGTATAATCTAATTTCAATGTTGCCATTAAACCCTCACGAACTGTAATATGTCTTCAACATTTAATTATATGAAATAGTAAAATTCACAGACGCAAGAATTCGGAGGGAAGGTATGGCGGCGCTTATATTTAGTAGATTACCTGCAGTACCTACGTGTTTTGCTCTGAGCTTGAATAATTTAGTTCATTTATTTAACATATTTTGTTTAAATTATTTCTATACAGACAGGGTGTCCCGCTTACCCTATATGATACCTTCTCGGAGGTATTTTATTACCCATAAGGATTACAGAAAAAATATGAAAAAAAGAAAAATTCAATTATTTTTTTTCAATTTTTGTATGTCAGCAATAAATTGAAAAATAAATTTTAAATTTTGACACCCTTTATATGTTTAAATTAGCTTATAATTAACTAATGATGCAAATTATGTTGTTTTCTCGGCCACAGCACAATCTAATTTCATAGGTATCGGATAAAATTCAATGTTGTTCTTAAAAATTAGTAAAATGAAGTTTTTTTTAAAATATGATTATAAGATTGAGACCTTGTCTTTATTACACGTCCATTCACGAATAACCTTCCTCGACGCTTATTAGTACCAGGAATATGGTGGGCAGGAAAACTAAAGTTACCAGTTTATTCTACAAAGTATCAAAAGTTGAGGGATAGCTAAAATATTGCCTTATTAAGTTCAGAATAGATTTGGCAACTCACGAGTGCGAGGTTAGAGGACACGCCCTTCTCAGTCAAAACAAGATTTTTTAAATATTTGTGTATTGACCACGCTTACACACTTGATCATTCACACTAACTTTTATTTGAACAAAGAATTACAATGTTCAGCTGTGCTTCAACCAAAGTTAATGATAGAAAGTGAAAGCTGATGAGCGATAAACAGTGAACGAAAGTATTATTAAGACATGTTTGATAGCATAATTTATTTGAGTAGCCATTAGGTATTATAGAGTATGTGTATGAAGACAATAAGTCGTAGGTATGCGTGCGTTGGATGGTATTCCTTTAGTTTGAAATACTATATTATTTTACTTTTATTAGGTATACTTTATTTTACCATAATTGAAAAAAATTAAAACTAAATTGTATGCCTCATGCATAAAATAGCTAAGCATAGGTCAGCCTGCTGCTCCCACAGCGAAGGATTGATGTCGCACTGCTTCATGTGTCGCTTCAGTACATCTTTGTACCTGAGGAGTTGTCCGCCATGCTTTCGCTTGCCTTCCTCAAATTTTGAGTAAAATATGCGCTTAGCTATTCTTTCCTCCATCATATGCGTCAAGTGTCCGCACCACCGAAGCTGACGCCGAATAAGGTACGATCCAATGCCACCTACATTGGCCCTTCGCGGCAATTCAGTATTCCGTACGCAGTCAGACCATCGGATGTGAAGTGTTTTCCGTAAACACTTGAGGTGGAATCGGTCTAGCATACGGATGTGACGGCGATACACTGTCCACGTTACGGCGGAGTATAAGATATTGGGCAGCACGACTGCCATATAGACAGCGATCTTCGTTCTCAGCCTAAGGACATGCGAGTTAAAGACCTTAGAGTCCAGTTTGCCAAAGGCCGTTGCAGCAGCGCTGATTCTGTTGTTGATCTCTGCATCATGATCACACTTAGATGAAATTGTGCTCCCCAGGTAGCAAAACTTGTCGTGCGACTCGTGGAAATCGGACATTAGCTGTTGCAAGCCTCCTGGGGGTTCTGCTACGAAGCACAGGTCATCGGCGTACATCAACTCAGTGATCACGGCATGCGAAACTTTGGTGCGGGCTTTTAGTCTGGCGAGATTAAAAATATTGCCGTCCGTGCGAAAACGGATTCGGACACCTTCAGAAGTCGTTTGTGAGACCTCTCGGACTACGACTGCAAAATATAACGCGAACATTGTGGGTGCTAAAACGCACCCCTGTTTTACCCCACAGGTGACGGAAAAAAACGGACTGTTCGTCGTTAACAGCGACTTAGAAGTCTTAGAAGTCTCACAAACTTCTCTGTACACCCGATTTTATGAAGAACAAGCCAGAGGGCTTCACGAGGCACACTATCGGAAGCCTTCTCAAGGTCAACAAAACAGAGATATAGTGGACGACCTTGCTCTCTGCTCTTCTCCTGTAGTTGTCTCATTGAGAATATAGCCTCACACGTACCTCGCTCTGGCCGGAAGCACGAAGATATATTTATTTAATATTAAATTAGTGACAAATATTTTAATATCAATCACTTCTTTTTGATGTTATCAATAAAGTAGAGATATCCAGGAGAATTTGCTCGTGAGCGATAGTTTATTGTTATTTTATGTTTGTGATATAATGTTTCAATGGGTACCCGTTTCAATACGCAGTGAATTGTAGGTACTTGTTTATTAAGAAGCAAAAGTACTATGAATATCTTCTAACCTAAATCGTAGAAAATCAACAGTTAATAAACACTCACCATTATTACTGATATAAGTGCACTTCTCCATAAAACTTCACATTTGGGTTACTAGTCCACCAGTCAATCAGTTCCGTAGCTTTGAACTAACAAACAGACCCCCTGATTGATGTATTTGCTGATCTGTGAAGGAAGAAAAAGTTTCTTTAAAAGTTGTTTACGAATTGAGTGTTTTGTGCAATTTGATAATCTATTAACTCAATATAAATATGACTGAAATTACTTTATAAATGGTACAGTGGGCCAAAATAGTAGTGTACCGTACCCCCCTAAGATTTATCGCCCCTTGCGTTAATGATTGTAATAATAATTATAATAATAATCATTGGGGGTAAGATTTGCTTTGCAGCGTAAAATCATGACTGACCCATGAATGTCGGATTCGGCAATCGCCTTCAGCAAGTAAGTGACGCAATCAGCCCAGAATCAGTAAAGCTCTTAGCCGGATTCCCCTATTTTTCTGTGTAGAAACAGACTCCCCTTTTAAAAGAGGTTAAGATTAGTTTTGCTTGCAGATCGATCTGACAACTTCTATTGTCATCTTTATATGATTATAAATAACGATGATTTTTGTTTGTTACATGTTACATGACTGCTGTTTTTAGTTTGACCCTTGTTATAAATTTCGATGTCCAGGAAACCGAATCGAAAGTGGTGCATAAATTTCTAGGCCCACTGTACTTACATTTTCTCAATGAGCTAAATCATGCAACACTAAAGTAATTTAAACTTTACTTCAAACCGTTTAGGGCTTCAAATTAGCCGCCCGGGTACAGCAACGCTTCTAAATAAAACACTTTTTAAAGGGATTTATCGCGTATATAAATATATTGCGTATATTTTAAATTTTAACTCGACGGTTCGTTGTCTTTGCTGACCCCGTGGTCACGAGCGACTTACGACATGAAACGCCTTCGCTGCCGTCCAGTTTGCAGCCTGAGTCGCTCGTGACCACGTCGTGACCACACCGAATCCGACATTCGTGGGTCAGTCATGATTTACGCTGCGAAGTCATGACTGTGAGTCGCTCGTGACCACGGGGTCTACAAAGACAACAAAACGTCGAGTTAAAATTTAAAATGTAAATATATGCGATAAATCCGGTTAAAAAGTGTTTTATTTAATAGCAACGCTTCTGTCGCTCTACCTACAGTTGCACTGCAGCCGTGCGGTTCATTACAATACGAGCTTTCGGTCGAATATTTTTCGCGGAAAAGTTTTCGAGTATTGAATGTTCGAGCAAAGGCATTCGATTTTGAGTAGGGAACCCGTTCACCACCTTTATTGATTGACAACAACTCTGCCCGTAGGTAATGTATCTTGACATTTAATAGCCTACATAAAGTAATCTAACAGAACTATTTTAGAATGGTGCAAACCTGATCATAATCAGCTTAGTAGTTCTGAAGACTACGCTGAACAAACAGACTCTTACACTAGGCCCTTATACTACCAACTAGGAAGTCAGGTTACAATACAATGTGGTAATTATAAAGTGTAATCAAGGGCATAAACATTGTATCATCAAAGTAATTTTGAGTGTTACAAATTAACACTTCTTAACATAATTAGACTTTGATAGTTCTTTTTTAATTCTGATCTCTAACATTTAGAATGAACTACCTGATTCGATTTACGATTGGTAGGTAGTTTTGTATTAGTATTGTCGTAAGTTTTCACACTCTTATTAACTGCGGTGCGTCGAGTTAAAAATGCATATTACTAGCTGACCCGGCAAACGTTGTTTTGCCATATAAAAAAAAATAGATATTGGCCGATTCTCATAGATACCGGATAAGCACAAAAAATTTCATCAAAATCGGTCAAGTCGTTTCGGAGGAGTATGGCAACGAAAACTGTGACACGAGAATTTTATATATTAGATTTACTCATACGCTTTAAGGTAATCCAGATTAATCTGCGTATACCTAAAAGAAAACCTTCTTATAGCAATGGGGTAGCTTCTTTATTTCCAAATACTGGTCAAATCTGCTAAGCCATTTAGCTACTACTTAAATATTTTTATGACAAAAAATAATAGTATCCCGAATATGTCTTGAATTTAAATTTTCTTTGTTATATTTTTCAATACAGCTGTTCATATTATACTTAATTATTTTAAAGATAAGATAGATGAACCATAAATCAACTGATATTAAAACAATGGCCACTGGACACTGAACAATGGTTCTGACCTTATAGACACTTACAAACAGATAAAATAAAGTTTAAAATAAATGTAAAATATCATACATGAAAATTATTGTTAGTAAATTACCCATTTTTATACACTAACTATAGCTTGTATTATGGAAACCACACAGCGGAACGACAGCACGCCACCGCTTAATAGCAGTCAATTCAGAAAAGTTTAGTTCCTAAACTAGACAGCTTAGTTCTATTATAACAAGTTAAATTATCAGTCAACTATACAATTTCCATTTCTTTATTTTCTCGATGACAGTTGTAATTTGACAGTTGTAGTGTTGTAAGCAAATAATTTAACGTTAGAATAACGCTGTATAAGGGCGGCGCGGGACCTAGAGAGACGTGGAGAACTTTGGAGCCTATGTCCAGCAGTGGACATCTACTGGCTGTTGATGATGATGACCAAATAAGTCATGATATTGATCGCATTCAAACTATTCATCAGATTTTGAATTAAATAAATAAATAAAGATTACCTGTCATTATACTTATTCGTTTCATTGTCGAGTACCTACCTATACCTACTTATTTTACAACAGCTTCGAATTTGTAGACAAAATATGGAATTATCAATCAAGAATTAATACGTGTAATATCTTGTTATGAAGTTTAAGTAATATTAGTAAATAAATTTGTACAAAAGTATCCGGCAGTAGTTTATTTTCTTACATTTTGTAAAAAAATATCGAGTCTGTTATCGTGTTACTTTTATCAATATAGCTCCATCCCTATCAGTGTGCCGAGTGCGAGTTACAAAACGTTTTGCGAATAACTTTACCATCGCGTTAATCGAGCTTACTTTACACGTATCGACTATCGAAAACTTGCGAGTGTGAGTTTCAAACCAAGCTAACCAACGAGTCGCGTTTACTCACTGTGAAATGTGATGTCCGTAAGCTTCGTGAAATAATCCGACCATTTTTGGGAGACTATTTCTCATATTGGATCTTATAAAATACGAATATCTGTTTAAATCGTTGGGGTTATAGCAGTTTGTTTATGTTAGCGAAATTGTTTATGTTATGAGTTTTGAAGAATGGGTTACAGTGAGCCAAGTATGTTTATATTACAATGAGAACATGTCCTATAAATGAAAAAAATATCAAGTAAGGTCTAGAAACGTTTAACTTTCATAAAAAATGTAATTTATTTTATTACTTAAATACAAAGGAACCCGTCGTCGTCGTGACGATTTTAGACTTGTTCTAAAATAAAAATTTTAACATCTTTTTGAACAAACGATATCGAGCCTTATAGGTAATTTGGGTTAAATCTACCAATGGATTATAAAATGCGAGAGCTCTTTTTCCAATATTTTTCATTATAATTGCACTCAATTTGTCCTTAAACATATTAAATAAGTACAACACACAAAACAAAACTAATAAACTTATGTTTTCACGACCATCTCACTGCGAGAATACAAGTGAGAAGTTTTCGAACGCGTTTACGTTTATGTTACTATTCGAAACGTGAAAAACACAACTCGCACTCACAAAACATTTTAAACTACCAATCACGTGCAATATCGTTCTCACTTTCGAATGCGAGGGAGTCGATTGTTTACGACGTAAAAACTCACACTCAGGAATTAAGTTTCCCATTTTTGCCACTAGTTGGCGTTGTTTCGATCCCATACAAAACGAAGTTTACGTAAACGAGATGGTGAAGTTAAAAAAACTCGCACTAGGCACACAGTTTCTCCGACTCTGGTATAACCTTGTATGTACGTGTGTAAACGTCATATTTTTATAAAATAACTAGCTGACCCGGCAAACGTTGTTTTGCCATATAAATAAAAAAAAAATAGATGTTGGCCGATTCTCATAGATACCGGACAAGCACAAAAAAATTCATCAAAATCGGTCAAGCCGTTTCGGAGGAGTATGGCAACGAAAACTGTGACACGAGAATTTTATATATTAGATATAAAATAACTAGCTGACCCGGCAAACGTTGTTTTGCCATATAAATAAAAAATAAAAAAAATAGATGTTGGCCGATTCTCATAGATACCGGATAAGCACAAAAAATTTCATCAAAAATTGGTCAAGCCGTTTCGGAGGAGTATGGCAACGAAAACTGTGACACGAGAATTCTATATATTAGATGCACACATAATGTAAAAAAGACGCTCGTTCAAGTTTTCACACACTGTCATTGAGAAGATAAACAAATGAATATACTTAGTATATAATGTACGTCAAATAAACCGCAAATTATTCATACAAATCCGTATTTCGTCGTCATCGAGCTAACGGCTTTTTCGGTACGTGATTCTTTTATTTCATTCTCTCTAGTCTTTTTAACGCAGGTCTTTGAAACCTTGGCTTCTATTGTATAAATTTCGTTTTCAATATAAGGTAAGGTCAGGTTGTACGTGCTGATTTGCGTGGGAATTTTACGAGCCCCAATTTGCAGGGCTAACGAAAAGTAGAAACATTAATACCGTCGTGTTTTTGCAGGTAAAAACATGAGGTATACGCGGTTTGTTATGGCTAAGCTACGTGGAAGAAAGTAAGTAATTTTCACTAAGTTACAGAAAAAAAAAAAGAATTTAAATGTACTGGTCAACCTTCCCGACAACCTTCAGGTATTGGGATTATATTTATAAGTGACAAGGATAATAATGGGGTAAACTAATAGACAAACATACAGTACAATATCCAAAACATTAAACTATATACCTAAATAACTGTAGGTAGGTACAGAAGGCAGCAGATTAAGCGTTTCATTACCTGTCAAATTCCCCCACCCAATTTTAACTTAATATCGAGGGCATAGAGTTCAGATTCAAGTAATTTTTTTGACAGATTTGTAACGCTTGGTGTGCTGCATTCTGAACATATTTATATACTAAAAATTATAAAAAACCTACATTATAGGTCAAGTTATATCTAATTCTTCAACCTGATTTAGTTTTAGTCCAAAATACTTAAAGAAAATCATACTGAAGGAACACTCTATTTTAAACCCCTACAAAACGCCGCATTCCTAGCACATAATTCAATAAATTTTCCATCAAAACCGCAGTGACCTGTCAAAGCAGACCACAGACAAAGTGGTACCAACAATAGCTACGCCATTGACACGCTTGGAAACACTAGTTTCATTAACTTAGCAATTACGAGCATGCCATATGACTCAGTTAACTATATGAGTGGGAAAAGCGATTTTACTAACTTGGGTAAGCAGATTTAATGGCGATATTGTATATGTATGTTATGTTTACAAGGATTTTTTTTATAATTCGAACGTAATTTCAAAAAGAGTATATTTTAAAATAAAAAAAATGTCTGGAGTCATAAGACTGATTTAAATAAAGATCTGTAGTCCTCACTCTGTAAGTTGATTTATGCAGACTAACAAAATTATCTTAAAATCAAAATTATTTGAATAAATTAGTACACAGCCGAACTTCGAGTCTCTCCCTTGTATGATGAGGAGGTTTGATCTGTTTACTAAACTACCAAATTAGCCCAACCCTACTTGGTGTATAACATTAACAAAAACTTAAAAGCACCGAAATAGCTTCTGATAAAGTCGAACGTACACGGTATCAATAAAAAAACTAGGAATGAACATTTTAAGTGATGCTTAATAAAATACACTGCGTTTATTATTCTAAACGTGTCCTATCTAACCATTCGACCTTTTCGTCACTTATGGTGACATTGAGATCATACGCTTTTTTAGCAAATGGAAAAGGAAAATTTTAAATAATTGTATTTCACACTATTTTTCACGCCGTTTAAGTGCATTGTTACACTTGCGCTAATGACACAATACAATTAAACAGGTTTCTTCTAAGAAAATAACCTAATCAAAATAATGAAAAAAATGAAATGAAAATTGTATAATTCTGCTCGCTAACAAGAAAACTCTACTGTTCTCGTAATAAAATTTCCAAATTAATAATCAAAAGCTTTGTCTGGCTTGTTTCTTACCCAGTTCATTTAATGTACCTACTAAAAGAATGCTTTATTAAGAGTGAAGCATACTAGTAATAAATTATTCTGTAATGGTTAAATGAAGTGCCTTACTTTGTGGGTAATAAATGCATTTTAAAACTTGTTAATTTAAGTTATGAATCAATTAATACCTAATAAATAAATTAACAAAGAAAGAGTAATGTTCATAGCTGACCTGTCAGATTTATAACAACTCAGGAGATGTATTAAAACAACATCATAAAGTACAAATAATGTTCAGTTAATTCAATATCATTTGCTTATATTATTAAGGAAGAAATTAAATCAAGTCTGCACCAATAGTTCAGGGACTGCATATCGGTATAATTTTTTTAAACAGTACTAGTAAAATTTCAGTACCCTTATTAGTGTACTGCTTCATCAAACACAATACCTGTACAAGTTATTAAAATCTAACTTAATCATATCAGTACCCAAATAATGTATACCGGATTAATTTCTGTAGATGTTTTTAGCACAGAAATATTTATCCCTACGCTTCATAGGCTTCAACTAAACTATCGAACATTCTATAGTTATTTAAAAATAAAACTTTAATATTAATTGCAGGTAACTGAAAAAAAATCAGTTATGCTACAATGATAAAAAAGGTAAGTACACGAATTATTTCAGTATGAATTACTGTACCCTTATTTGTAAATACACCTAATTTAACGGTATGACGTCATACAGAAAAAAAATGTACAGAAATTCATACCGGTATGTAGTCCTTGGTTTAGATATAAACAGGCAGCATTTCAATGACAATATCATCTTTATACATTCACATACCTAACAAAAATTAGTTTGACAGGTCAGAGACTGTTTGGACCGTGAATATTACTCTTTCCGAAATAAACAAACTTAATATGTAGACGCAAAATAAGTTTATTTTAGTTTGTGTTATGAAAACCACACACAAGAGACCTGTTACTTAGAGTTTCCTATGGTTCGGCTGAAAATCGAGCCCAGGATCTCTCCAGCAAAAAAACACGACGAATGCACCACTATGTACTTTTTAAAATTATTTTTATAATATGCCTCTTATTATTTTTTATAGAAGCCTAAACAATAGGACTGGATTAACAGGATATTGAGTGTCACTGGGGCCCATGGATATTATTTATTGATGGTATGTCTGGCGATACGTTTCCGCCCTATATCCCGTAAGTATATCTTCTGATCCATCCCTCTCTCCTATAACGACACTAACAGCCCGTTCACACATGATACGTTTTACGGGATACCTTTTTGTATCGAAAATACGTATACTGAATACTGTGCCATATGTGACGTCGCCCATACAACTCCATGCGCCATCGATGAAAAAAGAACGTATCCGGTACAACGTATCCAGTAAAACGTATCATGTGTGAACGGGGGGTAACTAGTACCTATACGAATTTTATTTTTATTTTTTTATCGGTGATTAATATCTCGTTTGGCCTCAATCTCAACTGATGGTAAGTGAATATGAGGTCGAAGATTTTCCCATAATATTGCCGTAACTCATCACCGTCGGAGTGGTGATATTTGGCGGCAGGTTTTATATAAAGGGTAGTCGGTAGCCAGGCAGATCCTGTAGAGCACCTCCCACCAAACGGGGGTCACTCGGATTAGTCGCCTTTTACATACATACATACATAACTTCACACCTGTATCCCGTAAGGGGTAGGCAGAACACTAGAGGTAATAAAAAACAACCTGATGTCACGTTTGACAAAATTGGAGGCATTATAATAGTGGAGAGAGACTATTGCAGTGACAGGGGGTCAGCCTATCGCCCACAAAAAAGCCTCCCATAACACCTCGGTCCCTTAACTGACTTTTACAGTATGCCGGGGAAGAGAAGCAGCTGGCACATTCTATGTTTTTCTTTCGCTCCCAGTCCAGCATAGAAACAAGTTTTAGTCGCCTTTTATGACATGCTTATCCAGGGACGACAGGGCTACTGCGACAGAGCTAAGTCGATCTACGTGGGCTACAATGAAAAAGCTCCGAAAAGATGGAGAACTACTAACGATAAACTATTTTCATAATGCAATTGGATGATGTGTAAAAGTAAGCATTTATCATTAGCTGATAGTCTCTGTGAAAATATACAAATAATAACCATTTATTTTTATTCCAGGCTTAAAAACTACAACATTTTCAGAGGTTGCGTTCAAGATGTTGAGCATAATTCGTTGGGAAGAGTCCAATTACAATGCCATCTTTATTCCTTAAAGGGTCTACTAATAGCTCCACTGGATAAGCATGTCACAAGAGGCGACTTGGCTAAGGCTTAAGTACTACTTTCTAGATTGTAGTGAATAATACGTTAATTTTTTCCTTATTTATTCAAAAGCTGAATATACAGTACAACCACATGACATTCTAAAACAAAGGTTTGTAAAACAACTACAAGTCACTTATCTATAGTTGTATTGTATGTGTATTGTACTGTTAGGTAGGATAAGTCATTCGTATAGATATTAGTTTTAAGGATTTTGCTTATTTATTAAGTTTAGATTAGTTTTCATCAGAAATAGGTTTATTTAGGTAAGTAGGTATTTTATTTTGTGTATTAGGCATATACTTAGGCTTAATATTATAAGGCATAGACCGTATAGATTTACATTAGAGCTTGGTCGTAAATCAGTGTAATCAGTACGCTGCAGAAACTAACTATAATCCTGCAGAACTATTAGAAACTTTGGAAAACAAAGCTTCAAATAGGACATCCGAGCAAAAAAATGTTATTTGATCGTGTCTGCCTTAGTGCTAATAATACTTTGGAAGAAATTCTACTAGGAATATTTAGCAGGAATAGCAGCGACATTGTTACCAGGAGGAAAAATAGCTCGTACTATGTTTAAAATACCTATCGATCTTGATCGCACAGAAAATCCCGGATGGGGCATTACTAGGAATAGTGAGCCCAGATTATTCGTTAGTGTTCACATAATTAAGGCAGTAATTTAACAGTTTTTGGTGCTGGGGAAAGTGTTTTGATTCCTAGAATTCATTTTATTCCGAACAATTTCTCATTTCAGGTTAAGAGAGTAGTTACAGTTTCCAGTGGCTTTATGCCACGTTATGACAATAAATAAGGCACAAGGTCAGACTTAAGGCGTTGCTGGCGTCGATCTTAGCGTGAGTTGTTTTTCACATGATCAGCTTTAGCGTGAGTAGTCCAAGGAACCTTTATGTTCATAGTCCGGACGAGCTCACTGATAATGTCGTGTAGCCTACAAAGAATGCTACATAGTAAGCTCTCAATTGATGTCGTACGGTGACTATCAGTCGTTACTTTTATCTTTATGAACGTCAGCTTCGCTATCGGTTATCCTGCTAAACAGGTAACATAGTAGAATTCTACAACAAAAAACTTACAGAACGCGAGCGATGTCGCGAGCAAAGATATTGTATAAGTACCCTCTTAAGCACCGCTAATGAGACACAATTGGCTTTCTATTGTAATCAAAATTTCAAAGGGCCTGCGCCGGGACAGAAGTGTTATACCGGTATGCTCGATAAATTACGTTCCACACAAATAGCACTTTACACAAAAAACTCATTGATAAGTTTCGACGTCCACGCGAACGAAGTCGCGGGCACAGCTTGGATGTATAATAATCAAAACATTAAAAATTTTAACCTAAGGTTAAAATTATCATTTTAATTTACCACGATTTTCGGTAAAACTTTATAATTTATCGGCTTAATAAACTCAATTTGGTCTCTCTCTAGCTTTTAATAAACTAATTTTCAAACTTTTTAGATGCCATTTTAAATTACCAAGTTACCAAAAGCTTTTACCAAATATACAAATTATAATAATGTAAAATGGGTTGACATTTAACATTATAATTTTATATATTCTGAGCAGTTGCTAACAAATCGAAATCACTCAGCTCAGTTTTAATTAAAAGGTATATTAACAATCAGATGTTCAATTTAAATTATTTCTGTTTTAAGAAATTCTATTTCTATTTTCGTGGATATAATGATATGAAGTTCGTTCTGTTTCTGTTTCATTTTGTTAACAACCTTTTTTTTAAAGAAAAGACAAATTAGGTTTACAATATCAACGAGCTAATGAATTAAAATGTTTTTATTAGTTCTGATATAGTTCTTTTCCCGATGTTTTCCTTACTTATTGGCTACGCTTATAAAACATGTCAGTATTTTTTTAATAAATGGGATGTAAAATTCTTCGTTTTGATTTAGATGAACAAAAATAGGCAACACATTTACTACGATTTTTTTTTAATATAACTAAGTTCTGTTCGGAATAATGTTACTGTACTTTTCTTTTGTATTGTACCTGTGGTTCTTCTTCTTCTTCTTCCAAAGTTTGCTACACCATGGCTTTATTTTTTTATTTATTGCTACAAAATAAAAACCTCACAAAGCCGTTTTTAACGAAGCTCGCTTTCTTGGTATTGCGCTCTACCTTCCATTGAATAAAATAAAAAATAATTTCCTTACAAGTCTCAAGGATCCGTTTTATAAATATTACTTATCATATAATTCTAAATAAAAAATGATGCTCGTGATAAGAAGCGGTTTCGCCTCTCCATAAATAAATTAAGATTATATCGACGAAAAGATTCAGCTACAGTGACGTTTATTGGAGCTAGAATTGGAGTTAATGACATAAAGTGATATATTAATAATTAACCTTGTATAATGTTAAGCATACAATTATTTTTTAATCGTGTTTTTTTTTTTTTTTTTATAAATTATGGATGGGACGTTTGTCTTCCATGACACCTGATGTTAAGTGAACATGAAGACTAAGGTGGTACACGTCCATCCACGAGAAACCTATTCACTCGACGCTTAAAAGTACTAGGACTATATTGGTCAGGGAAAATAGACGCAGGCAGTTCATTCCAAACCTTGGCGACCCGTATCAAAAAGGAACTGTCAAAGCGCTTAGTTCGACTTTTCGGAATATCTACCACATACGGATGGAAGTTCTGTCTGCGTCTAGTAGTCCGATGGTAAAAGGGTGAGGGTTCAATTTGTTCAAACAGAGCACTGGCGCACTCACCAAAATGTATCCTGTAGTACACGGTTAGACACGCAACCTTACGACGATGCTCTAAGGTCTGCAGTTTTTTGGTTGTAAGGTCGACGTCGTTAATAAGTTTACGGGCTCTTCGGTCAACGGAGTCCAGCGCTTCTAGTTGATACTTGGCTGAACCATCCCAAAGATGACTGCAGTACTCCATGCATGATCGCACTTGAGCTGTGTATAAGTTTAGAAGCTGTGCAGTGCCGAAGTACCGCCGCACCTTCGAGATGATTCCCAACTTTTTCAAAGCTACTTGAGCCATGGACACAATTTGTTGACCGAAGTTCAAACTGGATGTTACAGTTACGCCTAAAAGCCCTAGATGGTCAGTGTTGGGGACAGATACATTTTGGAAAGTGGGCGTAAATGTGAAGGTGCTCTTTTTTGCGGAGAATAGACACGCCTGAGTTTTGGACGCGTTGAATTTGACCAAATTCGACTCACCCCAATCGGATACTTTTCGTAAGGTCAAATCAACGCGCTCAATCATTGACTTTCTCAAACTCTGGATTTCACGGGGGCTCGCTCGCGCATTGGATACGTATCTCTCTACAACAGTGCTGTCATCAGCATAACCAATAATGCCCGGTGTTAAAAGGTCATTAATGTGCAGCAAGAATAATGTTGCAGAGAGAACAGATCCCTGAGGTACCCCGGCATTAATTGCCATTTGGTCGGAGGAGTAGCCATCTAAGACTACTCGAATTGACCGTTCCCTCAGAAAATCAGATATCCAGTCGCAGAGCCTAATCGGTATGCCATATGCTGGAAGCTTACTTGAGAGACCATCATGCCAGACCCTGTCAAAGGCCTTGGAAATGTCTAAGGATACAGCTATTGCTTCACCATGACCCTCCAAAGCCTCACTCCATAAGTGAGTGGCATACACGAGAAGATCGCCGGTCGAGCGTCCGTTGCGGAAACCATATTGGCTATCGCTTAGGAGCTCGTTGGTCTCGAGGTATGCCAGGAGTCGATTATTCAATACACGTTCCATGACTTTGCAAAGTATGGAGGTGATTGAAATTGGTCGATAGTTGACAGGATCGGCACGGCTTCCCTTCGGTATTGGCTGTACGTTAGCAAGCTTCCAGGACTTGGGGACCTTACCCGATTCCAATGAAAGTCGATAGAGGCGCGTCAAAACGGGAGACAACTCAGCTGCGCAGCGTTTTAGGACCACTGCAGGAATACCGTCTGAACCACTAGCTTTGTTCTCGTCTAGGTGCAGCAAGCATTTAAGAACCTCCTTTTGGCGAATGTGAACGGTACCCATTGTAGGTCCGAACTGAGGTAATTGGGGTGGGATTTTTCCTTGGCAATCTAGACGAGAATTTTCCGCAAAGATACTAGCAAATAAATCTGCTTTCTATTAAATAAAACACTTTTTAACCGGATTTATCGCGTATATTTACATTTTAAATTTTGACTCGACGTTTCGGTGTCTTTTCAGACCCCGTGGTCACGAGCGACTGATAGTCAGTGTCGCTCGTGACCACGGGGTCTGAAAAGACACCGAAACGTCGAGTCAAAATTTAAAATGTAAATATACGCGATAAATCCGGTTAAAAAGTGTTTTATTTAATAGTATGAATCGCGAAAACTTAAGACAATATTAAATCTGCTTTCTCCTTAGCAGTGTGGGCCAGAGAACCATCGGGTTTCCTCAGTGGTGGCAGCGACGGGCGACAAAAGTTCGTTTCGACCGACTTGGCAAGGGACCAGAAAGCTTTACTTCCCGAAGGGTATGCTGCTATTCTGTCTCCGATACGGCCTATGTGGGCAAAACGAGCTCTTTTGATCACCTTTTTGCAGGATTTGGCGGCAGCGTTGTATATTTTCTTAAGTTCATGCGAATCCAGGGCTTTGCTTCTGCGAGCATTTGCCCAGGCTTTGTATGCTTCCCGCTTTCGCTTTTCAGCGGCAAGGCAAGCACTATTAAACCATGGGCAAGCTTTGGTTTCAAGGGATAGGTCAGCGTGGGGAATGTAGTACTCCATTGCTTGAACTATCACACTTGAGACAGCATCAGCGCAGCACGATGGATCGGTTGATGTAAAACAAGTTTGCCGCCATGGATAAGATGCGAAGAAATGTCGCATTTCATCCCAATCTGCTGACTTGTAACGCCATACTCGCCTGGAGCCTTTTGGGCGGGTGTCAGGTGGCGAGTACAGCGATACAGATTTCACCATACAGTGATCGGATGTCCCTAAAGGAGCAGTGACGGACACCGAGTATCTGTCAGGATCGGTTGTCAGCAGAAGGTCCAAGCAATACGCAGTATGGCCAGCAACGTCGGGGATGCGCGTAGGCTCGTTAACAAGCTGTGAGAGACCATAAGTCAGCGAAAACTTAAAAGCCTCTCTGCCAGCATGGTCAGTGTCCTGATACGGGTATAACCACTGCCCGTGGTGAGCATTAAAATCCCCCAGAAACACCAACTGCGCCGTGGGAAAACGTTGCTGAATCTTATCTGCTGCATTGCCAAGGTATTCCATAAGCCTCGTTGTCTCCCGATCTCCGCTATGTGAACGATAGATACAGGCGTAAACCACTTGGTCTAGGCCAGTATCTATGTGAACCCACATGACTGAAAGGTCCGGCACTTCCAAGTAACGGAGACGCTGATAACAGATCGCGTCACTGGCATACATGCACACCCCGGCGTGCGGGCGGAAAAGAGACTCCAGGATATAGCCTGGGTAACCAAGGTATGCCGAGTCTGACGGATCGCAGATCTGCGTCTCCGTTAGAAAGAGTAGGTGTGGTCTCTCCGTCTCAAGATGGTGGTGGACATCATTCAGATTGGAGTGCACTCCTCGGATGTTACAGAAGTGCACTTTAAGGGAGAGGAAGTGCAACCGCTGTTGAACCATACTCTTTTTAGGACCTTTCATTGTGAATTGGTAGTGGAGTGAATAGGGAGGAGAATAGAAGTTGAGTGAAGCGCTGCAAATGGAACTAAGCAACTCGTAGGGAACAACGCACCATTAGGGAACTCGCCTGGAGACTGCGGGGACGCCCGAACCCCCCCGAGGTCGCCATCGGGTCCTCTCCAACCGGTCGCCAACCGGCACGATGGAGCCTCCCGGGATTTTTCGCGAGGTGGCGGGGCAGCCTTTCTCATGTGGCTGGCATGCTACTTGGGCCCCCTACTACCTGCGGTCGGCCAGCGGTGCACCGTGCTTCGGATCCCGCTACCCTCCAAAACGAGTTACCCGGTGAGTCACTATCCTACGAGTTGAAAACAGTTCTCCAATGCAGCACGATTACTCAGACCTACCCTCCTAAATGGCTACACTAAACAACATGCCGGAACGCGACTAAGTCACTTGGCGGCATGGTTTTGTCTAGTGGGTGGTGACAAGCCGCGGCCGAAGCCTACCACCAGATGATACCGCTCGTTTAGCGCCACCCAGGGACCACGTACAAGGCATCGAGGGCTAAACCTTGCGGACGCGAGCAGTTTTCAGTCCCCAAATTACGAGCAACATCAGAAGTAAAGGAAATTAGGTAAATGCGGTATCATCCAATATCTTTATTTATGTTATGATATCCGATATTATGATTTTGGAGACTAATTAATAGTTTTAATTAAATAGTTTCACCTCTTGCAGGCAGCCTCTCCACATATATATTGATACTGTCGAATTCATAGAGAATTTGTCCACGTTAAAACAGCGTTACAGAGGGTTTACAAAGCACAACCAAAAAAAGGTGATTCATAGACGATAAATGACATTGTAAACATACTATAACGGCTTTTTGAACATGTCAAATTTACAATCAGGATGAGGCTTCTTTAAGCCCATTTTACCGGCCGAGTCTACCCGAAGGTTAACGAATATTAACGAGTTATTGAAATTGATAATTAGAGTTTCACAGTTTCACTCTTCGTCTTCCTTCCTAGTTCCCTGAGATTATTTTTTTCGTCGCGTCAATTTGTGGTCAGTGATGGGTGGAAGTCGTCGTGGCGCCGTGGTTACTGTGTGTATCATACGATATCACAGGTTAAGCAACATTCGGCGCGGTCGGTACTTTGATGGGTGACAGCCGACCATTCATATTACTCACGACGACTTCCGTGCTTCGGAGGGCACGTTAAACAGTCGGTACCGGGTGCTGTATACTTGTATAAAGTAGTCGTTAGGGTTTGTCAGAAGTCATCTAGGCGCCCTAAAAAATTCTGGCATCCACCACCCAGCACTGGGCCAGCTTTGTGGATTATGGCCTATACCTTCTCTGCACCCAGGGGAGAGACTCATGCCCTGCAGTGGGCTCATTACAAAGAGTTGTGATGATGATGATGATGATGGATGTGATGAACAATTTGATTAACATACAGCTGATAGCTCGTATTGATGCAAATAGAGTGCGACGTAGGAGAAAGGAGTACCGACGAAGAAAAGACCCTTTTACTCTAGACGATATTGAATTTAAAAAGAGATATCGCTTTAATAAAGATACTGTACGGCGTATTACCGATTTAGTTCGTAATGAAATTACGCGATGTCCAAGAGGGTTTGCAGTATCCCCTGAGCTACAGGTGCTGACAGCGTTGCGGTGCTGGGCGAGAAATGAGGTTAGTATAGGGAGTGTGTTTCCATCTGAGTGCGGTGAGAGGATGTGAAGATGAGTCTGATGTAATTATATTGACCATTTCTGGCTCTTTATTTTCCTTGACTCACAAAAGAAAATCTCACTATAAGGCGATAGGTATTACAAAGAGGATATCTCTTGTGAAGCAAAGCCATGTACACCCTGTACAGAGTTCATATTTTATTGTAATACTTGTACGTATTTCACCCACAATAACAATATTTTATTTCAATAATTTCAGGTTCAGGATGACAGTGGTGAGCTTCATGGCATAAACCAAGCTACTGTATGCCGCATTTGCGCTAGAGTAGCAAGAGCTCTTGCCCGATTAAGTAAAGAGTTCATTTTCATGCCCAACACTGTGCAGGGGCAAGAACAGGTGATGAGGGAGTTACGAGCAATCAGGAACTTCCCAAATGTAATCGGGGCAAAAGATTGCACACACATCCGCATTAAAAAAACTGGTGGTATTTTTCCAAGAATAGTCGGGAGTCGGGGCACAGAAAATTTAAATAAACGAAGGCACTGAACAAGGCGATAAATCTATAATAATTTGTGACGAAACTGACGAAAACAAAAATAAGTAATGAAATGAAATGTCTGTATTGACCTGTCAAATGCCAATTATAACTGCAAGTAAATGAAATATCCATAGCCCTAGGGCAAAAAAAACACAATTTTATCTCTGGTGCAATGAAATGCAACGTTTCCGCTCATGCGTAATGTAATCCGTATAATAACGGTGTATTAGTTAAAATAGGATTTTCAGATGTCTATGAATCACCTTCACTTACAACACACTATAAACCTTAAAGAGTGTTGTAGCTAAAATGCACTTTAAATGCTTTTTAACTATTTTCTATGAATTTGACTGATAGTCTCTAAACAGGCATTACTCTGTTTACACCGATGCCACGCCATGGAGTTAATAAGTACTGCGTAGTGCCTATTAATTCCATGTGCCACGCACCGTGCATCTCGTCACGTCAAGGGCAAGGGGTTGTGGGGTGACGCTCAAAATACAGAGTACTAAATTACAGAGGGACCAAAAATTTGTTTGGTTTTCTTTTTTTGTATTATTTATCAAGATTTGTCAATAGTCGTAGAACGAATGTTGTTGCGATTGATGTGGAAAGGCTGCCTACAAGAGCCCTGTATACTGAATCTTAAATTTTTAACCAAAAGATGACACAAAATAGTTTTTATTACTTCTCTAATATATTAATTTAAATTGTGGTTTTTATCTATACTAGCACAAGACGGCTTGCAGATGCCAGATTTTTAAGAAGCCACGATTGCTTCTGACGCCGCCGTCATGATTGTTGTTTATAGCTAGTTGTATAGAGCTAAACTCTGAAGTGCGAAATTCCTCTTCATTGAATAATTTTAACAGTTTAATTATTACACAAGTCTAATTAAACATCTCAGTGATATCAAACTCACATGATTAGAAGTTATGTTTACACGTAATGTAGCTCTAATATTGACTGAAAGAATTATAGTAGTTAGGAAAAACCTGGGAAAACCACATTGAGTTATAATGTACTTACATTATAACTCAATGGAAAACCAGTCACTTTTAATAAAGTTCCAAATTCTAAGTACAAGTTGGTTCATGTACATGGAAGTGCATGGAAACCCTTGCTTTGATGAACATGGTAAGAATTGCCAAGATTTGTCTTTACATTCGTGTAAATTGCGCATAAACTACTATCTAATATATCAAAATATAAATTTAGTTGATAAATCTGCTAACTTCTGCTTTATGAGTTTACAAGTTGTGCCTCAACATACGAACAGGTCAATTTCTACCGCTTATGAGTGGCCGATGACGAAAGGTGTTGATAAATGCTATGCAGTGTAGTTTTTAAGCCGGTTTAATGTGAGCATAATACATTGTTTAAAATAGATGCTTTCTACATTGTAACAATGTTGTTTTAATTTCCCTAAAGACTATACAAAGTTGCTTTCTACTGCACCTATGAGATTGCTGAGTAGGTCAATAGTTGAGCTTAGCTGCTGACTATCGATCGGCTAAAATGCACTTAACAGAAATGATATATTTTTTATGTTAAAGTTTAAACATAATTATTCTTTAAATTATCAGTAATACTCCTTTTGTCCGTTACGTAATATTAGATATGTGAAGATATATTTTGTTTTTGTTTTTTTTTTAATTGTTACACTTAAATATCACTAAAAATATAAATAACATGCAGATCTCATTTTCTCCGTGCCAATTATGATTGAATACCAGATACCGAAGAGCCCGTAATCTAATTAACAACGTCGACCTTACGACCAAAAAACTGCAGAACCTAGAGCATCGTCGTAAGGTTGCTTGTTTAACCGTGTACTACAGGATACATTTTGGTGAGTGCGCGAGTGCTCTGTTTGAGCAAATTGAACCCTCACCCTTTTACCATCGGACTACTAGACGCAGACAGAACTTCCATCCGTATGTGGTTGATATTCCGAAAAGTCGAACTAAGCGCTTTGACAGTTCCTTTTTGATACGGGTCGCCAAGGTTTGGAATGAACTGCCTGCGTCTATTTTCCCTGACCAGTATAGTCCTAGTACTTTTAAGTGTCGAGTGAATAGGTTTCTCGTGGATGGACGTGTACCACGGAAGACAAACGTCCTATCCATATTTTATAAAAAAAAAAAAAAACCTATTCTAAACAAAATAGATTTAAAGTTAGCGTCTTATTAATAAAATGTATGCCACCTCATTACTTCTTTACGCAATGTTGCATTCTTCTTCAAACTATGTACACTACTACTCCAGTGAAACAGTTTGTCATTTGTTCAGCTGCATTCGACACTCTTTGACAATTGCTTCGACAACGAGAGCACTTTATAAACAGACTTTTCTTAACACTTTTCTATAAGATTTAAACTTCTAGTTTGCGATGAAAAAGTTTGGACCAGAAAGTTTTTATTTTAGTACGAACACGATCAATGTTTGTTCTACGAATGGAGCGGACCTTTCTTCTTTATTTATAATTCATTTAGTTGGAAAAAGTAAATTTTATCTTTCTTTTTAGCCAATCTTGGCGCGGACATCTTACCTATACCTATAGGTAATTTTGAAATCGATCAAAGTTTAAAATTTCACTGGCTGTACTCGAAGTTTCCCTCCGGTATTGAATCAAGAATGAGGAGATTCGCAGGCAACCCAATATCACCGACCTAGCCAGAACATTGCAAAGCAGAAGCAAAGAGCAGGGTACATAGTTCACAGAATAGATGGCCGTTGGGCCAGTAAGGTGCTCGAGTGCCGAACACGTACTGGGAGACGAAGAGTTGGAAGGCCCCCGCAAGGTGGACCGACGATCATCAGAACATCAGAGACTTTTGTCCAGTAGTGGACCTCGTTTATGAATATGATGTTGAAAGCTTCCTTATTTTATTAATATACACCCAAAATGTGGACAATAATTGTTGCCCCCTTATTTTATTCTAAGAGTACACACTCTGGCACAGGGTTAATTAAGATAAACATAGCAAGCTCTGTTGAGACGTGTACCGTCTTAGTTGCCCTTGGGCATTGTATTTAGTATTAATATTAGTCCGTCTTTGAGCTTAACCACAAAGCCTTATTAATTTACAAAGGTTTTCAAACCCAAAACAAGGAAAATCTTTCGTCTTCTTTTTCTTTCACTGAGCACAGACTGCGTAGGTTAAAAAGACTCTGTTGAGCATTAATTTTCGTGATGGTATTTTTAGTTTACGCGTGCCTATTTTACACAGATTCACTTAGCCTTTTCCCGCCCAAATTTCAGTCACTGAGAAAGTTTTGGGAGGTATTAACAGGCTCTATCTAGTCTTTTTTTCTTACAAATTTAGTATGTATTTTCATAAAAACAGTTGTGAATAAAATGACCAAATTGCTTAAGTATACTGTGTCAATGTTAACAATGTTCTATTGTTAAAATATATAGTATTCGTAGTACTTACTGTCGTATGTTTTTATGGTGCATTAAATCGAACAAAGAACGTTATACCTTGATTTACTCTTTTTATCATACCTAATTTTAATCATATATTATTACATTTTTACTCAACGTGTCAGATTTCACTTGTAACCATATGAAATTAAACACCATAATATCCCGCTAAAAACTTATGTAATTTATTTACTCTTTTAAATAATTTCATCAAATAATAACAATTCCCTATATTCGTACTCAAAAAAGACGTGTGGCACTCGGAGACTGCCGCGGTAAAGCTATTGCATAGTATTTTTTATCAACTTATGAAATTATAATTATTTATTTATTTTATTAATGCAGTAATGTTTGATCTAATATGAAGTTCCACAAGTTCCTAGTAGATGGCGCTGATTGTTTATTAAAGCCCGCATGTAAAGTTATGAAATCAAAGTATCACCGCTGTGCCGGTCGGAGTGGGGGGTTTTAGGTTTTTTTCGGTCCCCACGCTCAAGGCCCGCGATAGAAGCTATGCAATAGCTAAAAAATGCAGGCAATAAAAACAGACTTTACCTTTGTCTAGATAAGGTAATACTTTTTAACATAGCAGCGCGAACCCCTTTCTCGCTTAGAACCTAACCAACCATACATCCATAGACTTTCATACAAAAGACATCTACTCTACTCTCATTTCCCTGGCATATAGACTGAGAGTAATTTTCGTTTCTGACGAATGGAAATCAAGCTCTCGCGTCCACTTAGCGAGCCGGGTACAGTGGCGACGACAAAGCGAATTATCTTGCACTCGTGTACAGTCAGATCCGAATGGGTTTCAATTTAGTTGAGAGACAAAAGTTTTTACTGTGCTCATATTTATTTAGGTATTGTAAGATGATGTTAGAATGATTAATGACCAGTTTGAGCTTTTCGAGTACAGTCACGTGTATGTAGGTATACATTTTCACTAGAATTTAAACCTTATGACAACCGAATAAGTTGCTAAGTGCATACATAGTAATTACACGTGGCTGTACCTATACCTACATTATCTAGTTAGGTAAATATAATGTATACCAGATATCTACCAATACAGTGAGGTTGACGTTTTTCATCATACTAATATACTTTTTAAGTTCTTTTTAGAAGTTAACGGTACGGTGTTATGTGGTAGGTACATGACAGTTTTAGATAGGTTTAAGTTCTAGAGTTTTGCATATTTTATAACTTTCCCTTCGCGCAATATGAGATCCCGTGAGATTTTTTGATAAAATCCACAAATCTCTGGTTTAAGTATTGAGTTGGGCTATCTAATACAAAAATAACTTTCAAATCCAATTGGTAAGTATTTTCATAGGCACACGTGCACACTTACTAATAGTCTAATAGTGAATACTGTAATCTTTAAATCTAAGATTCTTTTATAAAAAATAGAAAAACATAAAATTTTAACAATAAAATTTGAGATTTTATATAGAAGTCGTATGGAATTGACTCTCATTCAAATTGCGACGTTAAGAATTATAATTGTACCTGCTCAGGGTTATATGTTACATTAAATTTTATTGAAGCGAACGCGAATAAGATCACCCACATTAATCTCTGTATATACTAAACTACCTACTATACTCTTTGTTTACGGAGTAAGCGGTGGAAATGCAAGCGAATTTAAATGTAAAAGCATCTACGTCTAGAGGGCGCAGTCGAGCGTTATTCTGCTGGCGTACAGCAACAATCTATTATGAAGTTCTCGGAAACTTTTTATTGTCATCTGACTTGAAAAAACTGTTTTTTATATACTTCTGCAATTTACATTAATTTATTATGCATATATTAATTCTTAATAACCTATAAGTAACCTTAAATATAACCAAGACCTAGGATATTAAATATAATATAAAATATTCTTTATTTATTCTAAAATTATCTAAAATAATCAACGAATACAGAGCATTGAAAAACCGACTTCACGTCAAAATTTTGGCTGAAATATAAAGTCATAAATGTGAATATTCTCCGTAATCATACATATTTTTACAAAAAATTAAATTTTTCATGAAGTAACTTAATCAATTTCGATGAAAATTTGGGACTACCTCTAATGTAAAATCAGTGATATGGTTCCTAAAAACAGACCTAAGTATATATTTTTAAGGGTTTAGTTTCAGCCTTGTACCTTTCATACAATGCTGGTTGTAAACAACGTCCTCCAGATAACCCGAACAAACTAAATTGATCTAACAGTTTCCAAAACTCGAAACTTTTAATATAACATATTGATTTTACAGATTAGCTTTTAAGCGAGCAACTAAAATTGTACAAATAAAACTTTCAAGGCTCACAAATTTCGGTATTACTACGTTAAATTCATGATGGCGTGTTTGATAAGAATATAAATTGATCTAATAATATATTTAGTTATGTGCATTACAGAGATTACGTTTATAAATAACTTTTTTCCTATCTATCGAAGAAAATTAGACTTATGAAATTATTTGTCATATAGATGTTAAATAATCTATAGGTTCATCTATACATAAAGGTGTGATAGTTTGGTTAGTATCACGCTAAACTGCGAAACTATAAAGATACCTAGATTTCTTTATTTCTTGTTCATATCGAGAAATTTCAACAAGTAAGCGATTTTTTTATGCTTTAGTTTAATATATCAATTTCGTATGAGGACCTTAAAAGAAAGACGGGGAATTTCTATTATTATCTATCTATCTTTTATTTATATTGTTATCAAAATAGATTCTAATATACCTGATAGAAAACCTATCACTAGCCACTATAATTTTAATTAAGTTTACAAACTGAATATTTACCGAAACATCTAGAATTCAATATAAATATACAAACAACGTTTCTAAAGTTAATTTAAATGCTCATAGTTTATCAAAGTTGAGTACCTATGTACAGGTGCGGCCAAAGGGCAATTTGCGTTTCTGAATCTGAACTTCGATACTTTGAAATTCTCATAAATAGTTTTCAAACTTAATCGCCGAACTGTACCTTAGTCTGCCTCTTAGTGCCTCTAGGTATCGTCAAATCGGTTCAGAAATAAAATTAGCTAACTTATGTACATTCGATTCCAGTAACCTATTCAATTTTGCTCGAATGAGGTCAAGAGACGTTCAACTCGCTGTCGAAGGAAATTGTAACTTGCTGTAGTTCAATTTACATGTCGAATGCATTCAATTGCTGACAGTTAAAAGTTTAAAAGATTTTTTGCTATTTTTGATGTTTCAGCTAGGAATTTATTCTCAGTATACCTATTTATGTTAAGGTATAGCATAAATCTCAAGTTTGTCAAAATGAGGCATATCCCTTTTCCATGTACTTCACACAAAATCATTATTGATAAGCCCTTTGAGATAGATGGCCCTAAAGTTAACATGTGATCAAAATAGCAGCTATCAAACGATAACGCTATTAATTTTGCTTAAAAAATAAGGTATTAGTTAAGTGAGATTGGTTTCAAATGCAGTTTTGATTACGTATTTGCAAAAGTGGTTGTTAGTAAGGAGGGGCATGACGTTAAATGACCAAGCAGGTCTTAGCAGGGTTATATAACCTCACTACATTAGGTACCTGCTATCTTTAGACAAAATGTCCTAAACCTTTTTCTACGATCAAAATCGTAATCATCTCTCCATCCATATAATAGAAGCGATTATATGAAAATAATATAATTCTTTTACCAACTATTGGTAGCAATCAACGAAAAAAGTTGAGTCAAAACTTGGAAATTTTTCGTTTTATTGATCACTAGTGGAATTAAGTATTGAACTGTCGACCTAAGACTTAAGAACACTACATTGTATAATCGTTCCCATACCATACTATCATAGAAGATACAATCAAGATGACAAATTCAGAATTGTCATCTGATTTTAGAAATCTGAATGCAAATTTAGATTCCATATTGAAATGTCAACTGCTAATTATCCTTAAAGTAAAGTTTAATAAAGCTGAGAATTTTTAAATTTTAAAAGATTTTGCAGAGAACATAACAGCGAAACGAGTTCTGTATGTATATGCGAACAGATAAAAAAACGAAATTAAGACTTCTGCCAGAATATTTAATTCATTATACAGGGTGTACAATCCAAATGGGTCAGTATGGAGAAGTCAGAAACTATGAGAGATAGTGAAATATGTTCTTAGGAACCATGGTGTCGATTTTAAATTTAATAATAATCACATTCAAACTTTTTTCTTAACTCTCATACATAACCGTGAATCGAATCTGGTCAAAATCTCGAATGCCTGCTTCGGTACCAATCGAGGGTGCGTGCGCAATTGTTATTACTTTTAAAATAGGCTTCCAATAGATCTAACTGTTTTTCATTAGTTTAATGCATTATACAAACAATACACAACACATGACACAATAATAATCTATTTAAAATCAAAACAAATAGGTTGTGAAAAGTCTTGTTTTATTCAAAATATGACATTCTTTCCGAAAGAAGTATTCCATTTTCAAACTTTAAATGATTTGACACGCCCGCTGAACAAATGCGTTCAAATTTAAAATAAATGCTATTTGTAATGCTGATAAGTGGTCTCTTTAGATATTTATTATCGTTTCATATTATTCACGACATTTTGCAAATTAATTACATTGTGACCATTTCAGTCAAATTTCCTGTCAGTCTTGTTTACAAGATTTCATTGCCGAATGTGTTCCTTATACTTACGGACCAATACTTGACGCGGTTACAAGAGTATTGACCAGGTTTGATTCCTGGTTATGTATGAGAGTTAAGAAAAAAGTTTGAATGTGATAATTATTAAATCTAAAATCGACGCCATGGTTCCTAAAAACAGATTTCGATATCTCTCATAGTTTCTGACTTCTCCATACTGACCCATTTGGATTGTACACCCTGTATAATCTCACTCAACATACTATTATTAGCGCATTCTCTTTAAAAAGTGAATAAACCACATCGTTGATAATAATAATAAAATCTTCACATAGGCAACAATAGATTTGTTAAGATAGTTACATAATGTGAAAACCATTGTTTTATTACACTCAACGCAATTAATTATGCGTACCTTTTTCCATGCTAGTAAAAAAGGGTCAAATGGTGTGAGTATTCAGAACACAATTTCTCTTCCTAGCAGAAGTTAGTGGGAATAAGAAAGTGTGTTTTTGACGGTCTTTTGATGTAGCGGCAAAAACTTGGCCTGCTATGCATATTCGGATTCGAATCCCGGTTAAAGCAGATATTTGTGTGATATTAGCCGATAAGTAATGGATGTAAGAGTGGATTCGAATCCCGGTTAAAGTTTTATCCTAATATTTATATACCTATTCGATGTTATGTTTAGATATATATTTCTTATGTCATTAATTATATTATTATACCAAGTTCTCAAAGAAACTTAATTTGACCTAAGTAATGCCGTGTGAAAGTTACAAATAAGTATTTATTATTTGAAGAGCAAATGACTAACGTATCTAATCTATAATTTTAACTCACCAATCAAGTCTACTAAGTCTACAAGACAAAAGTCTTCGAATACGAATGCCTTAAATCTATTGATTTACTTTAATTGACCCAGAAGAAGAAAAATAATGTAATCGCTATCTTCAAGTTACTGAAAAATGAAATCTAAGTAGGACTTACATAGAGTTTAAAATGTTTTCCCAAGGCTCGTTAAGAAACAGCGACCTTGACTCAAGTCTCGTGCCCTTGTATGCCCTGAGACGTTTTATGACCAAATCTAGGGTCCGCATTATGAAAACTTTCTTTCTAGACTCAAGTTTAGATTAGAAAGTAATAAAGAATTGAATACATTCTGAAAGACCGTAATATTAAACAAAATATGATCGTATCCAAAAAATAAATAAGGCTCTATGATGTGCAAGTCCACTTTCTTAAGAGTAACTTTTTTCCAAACTTCAGTTTAAAGCTACTCATACCTAAACAATGGCTTTCAGTCCGCATTATAGCGTAAAGACACAGTTAGTAGGTATTTAGCAGATTATACAAATTTTAGTAACGTTATTAAAAAAATATATCATTCGTGCGTAACACACTGGACTCAAAATTACTTTTGTCTACAACTTTTCAAGCAAGTTCTGAATCTCAATACTACTGAATATTAAATACAAAAAGAACCCATAAAAAGGCAAAAATCAATATGTTAAGTCCAGACTAGACGGCCGTAACTTATATCTAGTTAAGTTAAAATAAAGTTAGTATTAAGTTACCTTCCTTTGTTAGGTTTCGTTTCGGGTAAAGTGACAGTTCGCGATTACAGGTTACTAAGTACTGCTAAGTTTTCAGAATAAAAAGAAAATACTGGATATTATTTTCACACCGCACTAAAGTAAGTAAAGCTTGTTATGGATACCTTGATTTTGTAAGTATTCCTATAAATGAATGTTTTTGTATGCTTTTTTACTGGACTTCATGGTATTTCAAACTAGTAGCTGCTTTTGAAAAAAGTGACTTGTGGCTTGAAAACGTCGAATAAAATGTATTTTTTTAGTATCATAAAGACTTCAATCTATACTAATATATAAAGCTGAAGAGTTTGTTTTGTTGTTTGTTTGTTTGTTTGAACGCGCTAATCTCAGAAACTACAAGTGGGATTTGAAAAATTCTTTTTGCATTTGATAGCCCAACTGTTGAGGAAGGCTATATTTTAAATTCCCGAAATTCCCACGGGATCAAAAGTTACGCGGGTAAAACCGCGCGCGTTGGCTAGTAAATAATAAACTTGTAAGAGAAAATTCAAGAAAGTTTGTCATGCGGCAGGGATTCTCGCATATATCAACCGATTTTCACTCACTGTGACACAGAGGTCTTAATTTATTCCATTTATGAAAATGAAAAGATAATCGTTGACTGATTCAAAATCGATCTCGGTGGAAATCGTTTGTCATCAGATAATCCACAGTGGACTTTACATATTTATGGTGTATTTGTTTACGTTTTTTTTTTATTTTTGTTTCGTATTATTTACTTATTATATGAATGTCCTTTTTTCGTATCAATGTTAAATGGATTATCTGTATCATACATTACTTAACTATTATTAGCTTAACATTGTATTAGCTGGCAAATCAGGTGCAACATTTTCAAATGTAGTGTTTGAAAAAATATATTTATTATACAGCCACGAAAGAAAGACATTTTCCATTAACAATTCATTATGTTTGTGTTCTTTTTTGTTTTAATTAAATATTACAGCTTTGATGTATCTTACATTCATTATTAATTTCTTCTTTAAACAACTTTGTCTTAATCGTAGTTATTAAAAATTACAATTCATTTTAAAATACTGCTATTGATATAAGGCAACATCAACAAAATCTCCCCCAAATTTTCCAGTCTTTGAAATATCGCATCTCTACCTAATACCACGACTTCAACTTCAAAGGAAAAAATACTTTTTACCGTCCTCGAGAAAAGCCGATTTAACTCACTTTCCTTAAACAACAACTTCGCCAAATCAAATAAACGGACTCTCACTGTATACGCTGTCGAATGCTATTGATTTTTTTTTACTTTTCCGTCCTGGCTACGTGCGTAGTTTTTTAAAAAGTACGGCACAGATAAAAATATTTTTTTAATGATGCAACTGCAGAAGCAAGGAACAATGGTTTTATTGTATGGTATCGATAGGCTTGGCACAAACGAAGCGTTAACCTGTGTGTGCGCGTTTGAGTTTGCACTAGATTGTGCTGAATAGTGAAGTTTGATTAAATTTTAATAGAGTAGTTTATAGAAACGTTATTTGAAGTGCACAACTCAGCTTTAGTCATGTGTGAGATCGTGTTAATTGGTTTTTGATTTTGAGCACTAACTTGATCAAAACAGTGTTTGTTAGATTGATATTTATTAATGAACAGTTTAACTATTATGACATTTATAAATGTTGTAAATAAATTAAATAAAATAATCTTACCAAACAAATAACTTTTAAACTTTTCTAAATGTAACCTATTTTACATGAATGACATTTAATGGTTCAATAATTTTACCACTTAATCGAAATTAAATCCATGAATCCACAGATAAAACTAAGAGTATCTGCAACCGCTAACAGCCAGTATCAACAGTAAAACAAACAAATTTCTTGATTTCAAAGCAAATCGTATCTTATTTTCTTACAAATAAGGAACAGAATTGCCAAGTAAACAATAAGGGTCGATTCTAAATATTTATGTAACAACCAATTCAAATTTCGAATAATTACTCCGAACAATAATAAAAAGGTAATTTAAGGAACAAAATAGAATGGAGTTGGCTATAATCAAAAATGGACGGCGCTAATAACTGTGGAATGTCTAAATGCTTAAAAAGAACTCTACATTCAAAGGCTGTCATACTATGCGATTCAAATGAGAATAGGAACGTCAATGGCCTCTATCTGTCAAAAGTCACTTGACAATTAAGGGCTGCAAAAATTTTTTTTCAATAAAAATAGTAGCTATTTATTTTATTTATCACAGTATATGTAATAGGATATATTTATATGTAATAGGTATATGTAATAGAAAACTTTGTATAGTTTTTTTTGTTTTTTTTTTAGTATTTAATGAGTTTTTAAACTTTATTTACACGCGAAAGTAAGGATGCATAGTGATAATGCTTTCCAAGCATTGCTATGCCAACATTATACGATTTTCATGAGTAAGTGGAATGGAAGAAATTGAAACGCGGGATATTTTAATATTTTATTGTAAATAAATTCGATATTAAATAATATTTTCTTGCTTTCTGTATCTAACTGGTTCGAGTTGACAGCTATGACGTCACAATATGGCGCTAGCCAGTTCTATTCTCATTTGAAACGCATAGTACGTGTGAGTATTTACGCATCTTATCACCGAGTCTATGCTAACCATGAGTGAAAGTTATCTAGAATCTTGTTTTCTGTTAAAATACATAAAATATGTCACTTTTTCGATCCGACTTTAAACATTGAAACCAATGTGAAAACCAATAATTTGCTATCAACCTTGAACACAAAATCACAAATTCCCTCAAAAACTAACAAATCAAATACAAATAGTGTTTACCATAGAAATATTCACATACTGTTAGATACCATACTACAACGGTGAATCACTAAGCACTATGAAAAGTATGCCGTACAGTGACATAATAACTTAGATTTCCCACACGATTGTGCGCCTTATGCACTTGACATAACGTTCAAGAGTTTAATTTAGATAGTTTAGCGACTGGACGACCTTAGATTTTCTTACGTAAGTTATGGTAAATGCAGGTTGGCGCGAAACTTGGACTCGAAGTTCGCTCAAGTTGAGTTGAACAGGTTGGTTTAAGTTTGCTTTAAGTTTGATATGGGAACAAAGGTTTTTCTTGGAAAATGTAGAGTTTTGTTAAGATGCCTTCCTGAGCGGAACGTATTGACTGAATAAAATACTTTTATTTAGAGAATTCAAAGATCTCTGAAAGAGATATTGATTTTAGTTTCTTCGAAGATTTCTGTCAAAGATTTTCTTTTTACTTTTGCCAAGTTATGAATGAATTGATGTATTTGATTGATAAGACTGGTAAGTTAATAACTAACTAAACGCGAGAAAGAGCGACGAGGAGTAGGTACATACAACTATATAGTCCAGCAAAACCTAGACGTAATTCGGCAGGCGACAAAAAATGACTATTAAAATACGAGTAACTTCTTTGTTAAGAGCTCATCTGTATACTCTCCTAGAAGATACTATAGTCTCTCCTATAAAAGTGTATGTATAAGTACATAATAGAATATGTTTAAAACGAAGGTGTCGCAAAATAGAGATTTCTTTGAAGTAATAAGACCGCGCAAATTGTATCACTGTTTATGTTACTATGTTTTCCATTTTTTGCTGATGGCAAATAAAGGTTGAATTCCGTATTCAGTGAAGGAAAAGTCAGGTGATTCCTGTTGAAAATAACAATCGATATAGCATCGTTGATCAATTTATTCCATCATAACTCGATGTTACCCACGGGTAATAAATCATAGGTATACATTGACACATGATTTAAGAGTATTCACTTCAACCTATACCCAGCGAACTAATCGTACCCATCCACGGCGAAATTAAGGTCAATTTATAGAGGTCATAAAAGTTATAGGGGTCCAGGTATTATGGGTCAAGTCTCATACGAGATTATGACGTCATAAGAACTATTTTCTGGTGATTTCTCGGGTCTAAGTGATCGTAAATTTGTTAAATGACTTAATCAAGTCGAGAATAACTTGGAACTTTACTTTTTAATATGGAATTATCAATTAGCATAGTAAAATTGTTTAAGATATTATAGACTTAACACAAAACTACGAATATTATAGAACGTTTGTAAGAATGAATGGATATTTGATACTCTAATGGGCAATATTTACTTCACATTTTACTTCGCAGAAATTACACCAAATTATACAATTAGTGTTGGTTGTGATAATGCAAAATGTAACTATTACATATTTTTGACGTGTTCATAAGATATAAAAATTTGTTATTTTTTTGTACCTTGTACGTTTTTCTGATAAAACATATTTTCTATGAAGCTGTACATACTAAAAATAATAACGACATGTTGTTAATTCAAATTTTTATTCATTCAAGTTTTCTTTTTTGGTACAGTCAGCTACAAAAGTTGATGAACTCCAAGTAAGTATCATAATATGGCCTGATTTGAGGAAAAGAAAAACGCGTAATAATTCAATCGTCACAAATATTACTAATTGATTGATAAACTCTGTGGTTTAAACTTCCTTATTCGTAATTCAAGTATGGGTTTTCTTTATGAATTACACACGGTCACAAAACGTATGCTAACGACTTTAGTCTGACATAGCAAACGAGGTGACACATCATGAATCACTTCTTTAATAAACAAGTCACATTTCTAGATATAACTCTTTTATAGACCATGTGAGTTAATATTATCGCCAAGGGATTGCAAAAAGGTGAAGCACCAGTTCTAAGTCACCAAATATGTAAGCGGAAAGTAGGCTCAAAATTGGAGTTAAGTTGCTGCAAATACTCCAATCTTAACAAACCCAACTATAAATTGACCTTAAGATCATATGTACTATGATTATATCTTCCGTTGTATTAAATAAACTGTTGATTTCGTTCGCGTTGGTTTGATTAAGAATAGAACTCGATAAGAATGCAGTAAAAGACGACTTATTCGAATGATCCTGCTTGGTAGAAAAACGACTACACTTCGTAAAAGTCTATCGCCAAATTTATTTGTTCCGGCGTTGATGTGCTCCGGAAATGTAACATAAAATCCAATCGATCAAATAATCATCAACATTCTCATTACGTCATCATGTCGAACCAAAGCGGGAAAAATGGCTACCTTGCTTTATGTACGATCTTATCTTCATTTGACAAAATATATTAAGAATCTAATATAAACCCATCGATAGACAACACCAAACACCAAACCCTTTATGCTTAAACCATAGTGTAGGTATCGTTGTTAAAACCATTTATTTATAGCAACATCAGACCTAATTAGTTTTGGTTAAGTTTTAAACGACTATGTTAATAATCTTACATCCAAATATAAATCTTACGTATATGGTGATAAAATTTTCAATAATGATTCATTCAATTAATATAAACATAATAACAACAGAACCGGTAATGTTAGTTTTTTCTTAAACTGTTTTCTTTGTTTTTGCATCGTTCGTGGAAGTCAAATTACTGATTTACTTTCTGTTTTTAATTTTTGAAAAAGGAACTCAGATTTGAGATCCTCAGAATCTCAAATGGCAATTTCTCAAGTGTAGTAAATAAAAAATGAATAATCTAAATTCCAAATTTGAATAAAGGTACACTCTTTCGCGATAGTTAAGGTCTAAGGACTCAAATAACTGCTCGTTTAAAGTTGGATAAGAAAAGAAACTAAAATTTAAATTTAAAAATCGAAGCAAATAAATAGTTTTCCGAGGCACCGAGCACGAAGTCTTTGTTCAAAAGCGTGTTCTATCTGTCGAAGGCGCCACGTCACAGCAGCAGCGGCTCTACTTGGATTTACGTGCTTAGTTTTTTATGTCAGATTTTATCCTTTGCATTATTTATAACGAGTTATGATCATGTTTATTATCATATTTCAACACGGAAAAAATGCAGTGTGTCTGCACACCACAAGACAACAAATTATAGACCGCATTACTAAGCATCTAATTGTATGAATTAACGAGTAGCAGCAATGATTCATATCATGGCTACAGACATGCATACGTACCTATGTCAAAGTGGGTGCGTCAACTGGCAGGTGCTTAAAAATTAAGGGTCTTCATTCATGGCACGTGCAGGAAATAAACAAAAAAAAATAAACGGGAACTGGCCAGTTTGATGTCATGATGATGTTTGTTTTTTTATTGTCTTGGGCATAGTTTTGCAGAATTCCATAGACATCCTAATAGCTTTTTTGATACAGTAATTTTTATTTCATTTTTGTTGTACTTTACCAATAATACTGATTGTAGTTTCTCTTATACGTTAAGTTAAATTGAAAGTTATTTATATTTTTGCATTTTTAGCCTTGACATACATTTCACTTCAGAGCTGGGGCGTTATTTAACCGGCAGTATCGAAAGCTACTGTACAAGTTGTAGAGATTCCAAAAAAATGTAGTGTATTAATTGGAAATTATATAAAAGCTATTGCAGGTCGTGCTGTCACAATGAATACTGGCTATCAAGTATCACACGTGTATTAATTAAGCAATGCATATTTTTTAATTCAGCTTTTCCATTTTTTTCGTTTTGTTTTTCTTTTTTGTATCACGCATGAATTATATGATTACCTATAGAAGGCGAATTGATGTAACTTTAAATGTTTTTGTATTAGTATAGATAAAAAAGTACTACGTATTTTGATATTTGAAATCTTTAGATTTGGTAAATTGGTGTAAAAGAATGCGTTCGCGCAACAGCTTCATTTATCGCCGGTGTTTCTGTAAACTCATTAATGCGGTTAAAATTAGATCGATTTTGGGTTAATAATCAACAAACACCGGTTTTAGAAGGTGCCAGCCAGTACACAATGAAGAAACGCTCAATCCGAAGTTGTAAACTTTTGGCTGCATACGTAACCTAATTGCCTAAAGGAATTTTGTTTGAAAACTCTGACCTTCTTTGTTTCAGAAAGGTACTGATCAAATGAGGTTATATTCTTTTTTACATTATTGATAGAGCGAAATTCTAAATTTGATTTCATTCTATTCAACTTTTTAGAGTTTATGTTAAGGCACAGTATAAACTTATGAACCTTTTGTGTTTGAAAGTTTAAACGTGCCAAGTACTGAAACTATTTACATTTGATATTTTTGCAGTTGATAGCCTAGCTTTTGAGACGTATACATCATATACTTACTTAATTTATAAAAAAAAACTTATAGAATTATAAGTAACGTGAATAAATCCCCTCGTCGCTACTAGGGTCATAATAAAACCGTAAGATTTATAATTAGATTAGACAACAATGGAAGTTGAACTATTATTAGATACAGGGATGCACGTCTATTTATAACTTGTCGATCATCATTTATTCTTACTTAATGCCCAATGTATGACGAGTTCCTGCCAAAACTCCTACTTTTAACCCTATATTTATTTACCATAAGGTTAAAAATTATGCATTTTTTGCCAATGAATTTGTACCGTCTTCTTTCTTACAATCAACCTGATAAATGTTTGAAGCCGCTATACAACTGCGAACAAAACTAACAATATTTATGACACGTAATTCAAGATGGCGCTTACATTTAACACTATAAAAGTTCATACTTTCATATAGGTCAAAGGAGAAAGGTTAAAAGGCCTGGAATGGAGTTCGAAACCCGCCAGTGACAGTAATTAATTAAGTAATTGGATTAATAGTCGTACTAAGTAGAGGTTGCTTCTTCAAAAGGATACGTTAAATGCTTAGAGGAAGTGTTAGAAATTGTGTCGTCTTTGATATGTGTGGCGCATTTAGACTGCACGGGGCTCTATGTTAGGAGTTACAGGATACTAAATTATGAAATTTGCTTGGATTTCATTGTGTACTAGTCCCTAATTCCCCAATATGCTTATTTGTGATAACTTTGCGTCTACATTAGAAAGTAAATATACGTAACTATGTATGATATACCTACTTGAAACACTTACTAATAGTAATTTAGTCCATTTAATTTAATCTTACTTTGAAATTTTAGGCTTCAATAGAAGTTTACACGAAACAGCCAGAGAAAATATTTTCTGCAATAATATTATTCTACTATTTTATTCAATTAAACATATTTCTGACACTTCAGCAAATCTGTTTGGTTTCGATTGCCCGATACTTCATAAGTAAATCCGAATCTTGCAGAATTTATTAATTAATAACTTTGAAGCCGACAAGAATACCATTGAGAGAAGTTATCCCTTTAAAAAGGGTAATTGGCCTATTTAAAGAAGAGTTAATATTATTGAAATACGAAACATGATGAAAATAATCTATTTTCCTTTGATTATTAATTGTTTTGATAGCTTTCAATATTCTATGGTCAATTGGTTGACTGTTCGCCTGCGTAATGAGAGGTTCTGGCTTCGAATCTTAGTTCATTTAAGCAATATATTTAATCGAAACTGGCTATACTTAATATACCCTAAACTTATTTATTTTTCAACCGAATTCCAAAAAAGGAGGAGGTTATCAATTCGTCTGTACGTTTTTTTTGTGTCTTTGTTACTCGATATTTCAGACAATTATGAATCGATTTTGAAAATTCTTGTTTCATATGATAGTTCTAAATACAGTTCATAGTTGGACCCATATAAATTTCATTGAAATCGGTTGAATGCTTCATTGAAAATTTCAAATTTTTGAAACAATATGTATGAAGTCGGTTTTTTTAATGCTCTGCATTCGTTGATTTTTCCTTCCTATATTGGAGTGTAGGTTTAACCCATGATTTAATTTTATTAAATTTATAATTTTATCGAAAACTTAACCCTCGAGAAATGTCAATCTTACGTAATGCTAAGTGACGTCAAGTCGACGATGGAAGCTACGGTATCGACGTGTTCAGGAAGGAATTGTCTTTTCATATTATTAAGCTTTAACTTAAATATTAGGTCATCAAAGTACCTACAATTCATTAATACCTACAAGAGCGTATTGAAACATATTTTTTTCGAAAGTTTCAAATTTTTCTAAGTACCTACACAATCGATTTCAATGAAATTTATATGGGACCACCTCTGCAGTATTCTCTATCATATGAAATAAGAATATTCAAAATCGATTCATAATTGACCGTTAAATCGTGTAACAAAGACACAAAAAAAACATACACATGAATTGAGAACCTCCTGCTTTTGAAGTCGGTTGAAAATATCGCCGACAAGTAGCTAATTGGCGGCGGAATTTGTATAACCTAACCTAAGTTAAAAAGAAAAAAATAGCAAACACCATTGAAACCGAGTAACAAAATATTCAATATCATAAGAAATATGGTATTTCCTAACCATGTTTATGTTCTGTCATCAAACTCGGAATCTCCAGTTTATTCTGAAAGGAGAAGTTATGTATCCGGGATTTTGGGGCTAAAAGGATATGATCCCGAGGGATACAATATTTTGATTCAACTAGGGTAAACTATTGCAGTACTGTTGGTTTTATTTGATGTTTATTAGTTTCATTTTTTGTTAAGGATAGTATTTATTATTTTAGCCTTTTTTGGTAAGGTTTTTTTTATGAACAGTTCATTTATAGTTAGGTATAGTTCTTGTTTGCTATTTGCACGATTAAGAGAAATGTGTAAGTATGTGGTTGTGTATACTCAAACACACACTAAAAACAAAATTACTAATAAGATTTTTCTAGCAATGTCTTTTGAAAACGAAAACCGGGTGTTCTGATAATGACAACATCTTAAATCAAACAAAACTTTTAACAAACCTATATTTATAATTTTTTGTGTATGCTTTAATATCTCATTTTCTTGTTCGTATTATTCGCTTGCTAAATGTCTTGTATAATTTATCATTTATCTGTAGAGTCGTGGTAGAGTATATCTCAAATATTTATCAGTAACGTTCTGTGTCAAAAAAGTTCAAGCTGTCAACTTGACATTGACATATTTATTGAAAGCCATAGAGTAAGTAGACCATAACGTGGTAGACCAAGCAGAGACAAACTGCCGACGCAGACGACGACGATAGCCTAGAAGTTCAAGGCGTTGTTGGTGTTTGGTTTTTTGAAGGGAAAAGATATAGAAATACTTAATTATAATTCAAGTCATCGAAGTTGAAAAGCGTTTTTAAAACTAAAGTGTTCAGTGCTGCTTTTTAGTAGGTAAATATAAGATACATTTGATAATTATTGTCTTTAATTATGATTAATACTTAGTATTATCATTCTTTTAGCCGCTTCGTTTTGTTTTAAGTAGTTGCATTTTAAAAATTATGCTAACGCAATCAAATCTAGTTCAAAACGTATCCTTATCTGTGTGCATTAGTATAAGCACTAACAGTTAAAGTCAGATTATTATTAATATTGAAGTTATCTCTCAACAATTTATCTGTAACTTTATAGAAAATACTGAAATATAAGCGAAATAAACGTAGGCCTGATTTAAATGTATTTTTTGGATTATATATCCTGTTATTTCCGTCCATTTTTTAATACATAGGTACCAAGTAGAGCAAGTAGAACCATACTAACAGCTATCCTCAATCAATCTCATTCATCATTCAATCTTAGGACGCGCTTAAATTCAGAAACTTTCCACACTCTTCTTTTCTCACATTAAAACAAATTTAAAAAAACATTCTCCAACACAAACAGAGCAAATTGACTGCGCTATTACCATTATTTTTACATTCGTTTACAAGCCCGCCTTTTTACAAATGTACTACTGTGAAACAGCACTAGTGGCTAACCAGTGTAACAACGAAAATAGTCTACGAACGAGTTCAACAAAAAATATTTAAATTTCACCAAGGTTCGAAAAGTTCAGTATAATATTTTTGCACGCTTGGTAGCATTGAGTCGTTGAAGTCGGGGTAAAATACGAATTTAAAATTTCTTCAACTTTGCTTTCTATGTTTGTTAGAGCTGGTTGACAGTTTTTTTTTGTCCCTAATGAGATTTTGATTAGAAAATATGGTCGGTATTCAGTTCTGTATAGAAATGTTGGTTTTGAATTGAACTTTCACGTTATTTTTCTTTGATATGAGCATAATTTATCGGTAATTGCCTTTTCTATTAGGAAGGTAAAGTAGGAACAACTAATTATTATTTTCTATTCTATATAGCGTCTATTAAGGCAAATACAACGTCGTCAGAAACGTCGTGTTTTTAATGTTATCATAAGCAGATAGGTAGTAAAAACACAACCAAAAAAAATAGTGCAATTTATTACTAGTAAAACACAAAAAGACTTTTTCCTTAACCATATTAAAATTAATACATTTGGTAAGTCCTGGAGACTCCGATTTAAAATTTCAATCACCTCCATGTTTTACCTTTATAGTCTCCCGCTACATATTACCGCTCTATCACAACAACATTAAAAAAATAAAGAAAATAATGGTAATACCCTATACTTAAATATAATAGATTTTATTCACTTAACAGTTCTAGGAGGAAAATATTAAAGATGAAATATAGGAAACTCTACAAAAAATGACTAACATAAAACTCCCAGTGAATACGAAAACTTAAGACAAAGATAAGCTGCAAAATAAGGAGCTTACAATATTAACTCTTACGAAGTAGAAATTCCATGATTAAATTTAGCCTGAAAACGTTTCTGAATTATTATTTAAATTAGAACCAGCATTTTTGGAAATTATCGTCTTCAAACCCACTCTTCAGCTTTATTAAATTACTGAAGATTTAATTTAATTAAAATCCACATCTCTATCTGACTATCACATCTCTACAATAGTTCTCAATAAATAATTCTTAACAAATACATTGTAAAACTGCCATAGAGCATCATGCAAAACCAGTTCTCATTAATAATCAATTGCATAACATAATTTCGTAACCGCTGCCAGCGGACGTGATGTCCGGTCTAATGTAGAAAAAAAAGAACAGTTTCAAATTTGGAATTCCGTACGCTTTCGTTCTCGATACCATTTTTGGCATTTACCGGTGTATGTAAACTTTATCTATCACCAACCTTTTTAACTGTTTTGTGTTTAGAAGTATGGGACTATTTTTAATGTGCTTATGCGTTTAGAAAATAAGACTTTTCTCTAAATCTTTAAATTATAATAATAAAGCGTTTAATAAATGTAAATAAAAAGAGTTAAATATGATATTAAAATGAAATAAGTAAAAAACACAAATTTTCTCGCTGCAAAAGTACAAAGGTAAGGAAATAATAAAATTGTTACTTAGTTCAAAACCATAGAAATTTATTTTTATCTTAATAGTATAGTAACTTAACGTAAACTTAACGTAACTTAACTACGCATTCATAGTATCCCCACTTAGTATTCGAGAGTAGGCCAGTAATGTCAACATACCTTACGCAACGAAAATTTTTGTAGCCATCTGCAATCGAATGTAGATCTTATTGTTTTGATTGAAGATATATTTTAGCTTAGAGCTTAATGGAAGCTTTCGAGGTTGCAGTGCTAATACTGATATTACGACATAAGGCTTATTGGAGACTGACTCTTATGGAGTGAAAATATATTTTGGAAATCTTCCTTAGAAAGCTGTATGGTTAAGAAATATATTATAGAATTTTCTTTTTGTATTTAAGTAGTTTTATTATTTGCATTTGATTAAATAGTAGCAAAAATAACGTAGGGGGAAATCAATTAGTCATGAAGTTATCGTATCGGTATAAATAAACGTAGGATTTAACAGTAATAAAAATGTATTTCGCTATTTACTTTGCATACGCAATTAAGTTTGCATAACCAATTAAGTTACCATTATGTCACGATAAAAGACCGATAACGATTTTTATAAAGTTATTTCCAAAATATATTCGAAACAGATCTACAAAATCTTAACTATAGTAAAAAAAAAATGCACCAACCGCCCCTGAACTTGACGTCATCCGTTGCTATAGCAATGTTCTCCCAGGGAAATCCTCGTAGCACAAAAAAATTTTTCTTCCAAACAATTTGATTAAAAAAAACACTAAAACCAAAAAGTATAACTGAAAAAAGTTTCACTTCAAAATAGTTTTGATTAGAAAAAAAAAAACAATGTTTATTTTTCTTTTTAAAATTTTAATTCGCGCGGCATTGAATACGAGCGTCGTCGCGTCGGTTTCGGAGCGCACTACGTAAATGTCAGCGCGATCGGCACATGTGCGGGGTGAGGTAAGGCTGTGTGCGAATTGAAGATGATTTTCTTACAATAACAACCTCAGTGGAAATAAATAAGATGACAGGAAAAATTCTTTAAAAAGTCTTGTTACAAAAATGTTCGAAGGACATTCTCATAGTTTGTTTATTCTAACTACTTGAAGCAATTGTTAAGGGTTTCGAAATGAGCAATTAAATAGGAACTGCTAATAGAATAGGCATAGCAGTTTATATGAAGCAAACATCCAGATTCAAGTCCCGAAATGCAAAAAAAAATTAAGCACTTTTAGCTTTATGAGTTCTTTTATAAATTAAAAAGTACTATGATAAAAATTCAAACTTGCTCGCTCACTTATTAAAAACTAAATAAAAACTTATAAAAACTAATAAGCTTCTTAGCTCAAAAATACTTACTAAATATATTCAAAAAACAAGCAACTCTACTTTTAACTCATTAGTACTCCTTATTTAAAAAAAACAACGTAATCGGTATATACAGCATATTTTACTGTTATCACACAACATATCTACAAACACAAACACACAATAAAACCTCATACAATCTAGGCTAATGCATTTCAACTGTGAACCATTTTCCGACCATACAAAATCACCTCAACCGTGACCACGACTTTGCTTTATGCGAGAAAGAGAAAGCGATATAGGGTTGTACATCCGCTTTTCTCGTTATGTAAGCTACGGCCCTGGAGCCTGCCGAGCGACCCTCGGAAAACTCCGCTCCTCTCACCCCTCACTTCATCCCATAGACACAAAACATTTCAACAAAACTGCCGGAATTTAAACCTTTATCTGTTAACATAAAACCTTCTCGTCAATTAATTTTGAATTTGGAAACTGCGTTTACTTTTTTATTGTGTGCCAGTATGTTTTAATTCAATGAATAGTATGTTTAAGGCATGAATGAATTGAGGCGAAGGCTAGATTGCTAGTGAAATGAAATTGCATTAATGAATTGCTATTTTCGAGAAGCATTTAGAGACAAATTGGTGTAATACATGGTTGTATATGGTTGTCTGGTAGAAATCGCTACTCAGCGATAAGACCGCCAAGTTTTTATGTTTAATGTAAGTGTTCTTTTTTCTTTTACTGTACCTTTATAAACTGAAGTGTAAATAAATAAATTACATTGATATTTCCCATCATTATTCAGCCATAAACCAAACAGATAGTCTGTTCATAATTAAAATTAACTTTATGAACGGGATATTTACCATGTTTTTCATTTATTTTGAGTTCTCGATATTTCGGCACTGTTGCAAGTACCATGATCACGAAAATATACTATATAAATATAATATAAAATATCCCGATTCTAAAGTTAATTTTAATGTTAATGACCATGTCAGTTTAAAAACTTACATATTTAGAATTTCTTCTTTAAAGTACAACCAACAAGCCACCCCAATATTTGTCATGAGGCAGGTATTGAACCTGCAACTTTTTACGAATCAGCCGGATATTCAACCCACGGAGGAAATATGTATCTGCTTTGTGATTCAACCACAGTGCCTCGGTGACAAATAATGTAATTGGAAACATCCCGTAGGTAGGTACTACGTATTACATATATAGGTAATGAGTGTAAATGTTTGCAAGAATGATAGATGGACGGATAATGGACCCAGCTATGAAATAATATATCGTACAATATTGCCTTAAGTTTTCGCGATTTGGAATACGGAATATTGCCGTATTCAACATTACACTCTTTAATATCTTCAGAGGCTTTAAAATAGGTTTTTTTTTTTAAATTGAACTTGAAAAATTTCAAGGTGTTGAAGAAGTGTTATGTCGAATTTAGCCCAGTAATATGTAAATGTTCTGCCATATAACCAACTGATGTGTGGAGAAAGATACATGATCTATGAAAATTGGATCTTGGAAACTCACAAACATAACACTTACGATTTCAATCGGATATTACTACGAAATGCCATCACGGATTCATGTAAAGTTACATAAAAACATAAAGCGTACTTCTGTTAACCGATGATTAAAGAAAAAATTTTAAATACCTAGTTATAATTTAAAAAAATAAACCAATTAAACGTATTTGCGCTTGCTCACGTCTGCGAAATTCGCTAGCGAATCTGGGTGGAAAGTATGGTGCGTTTGAATTCTTATGGTGCGTACAGATTGCTAGTAATGCAACTAGTAATGTAACATTCTGCGCACGTTGCGTATTTGGACGTGTGGTGCGCAGAATGTTACATTACAAGTTCCATAACAGCAATCTGTACACACCATAACACACCGCGCTACAAGAGGAACTTAATTTGAAGTTTCGGTGTTATTACAGATTGTCGGTTACTATCACTGACACAATATAATATTTGTAAATGATAAAATCCGGTTAAAAAACTGTTTCAATTACATAGGATACTTTTAATGCTCGTATTCTTATGGGATCGGTATAAAAGCGGGTAAAACCGCGAGAAGCAGTCTCAGGATCTTACCTATCCGTTTGTTTTCAAAAAAGAAAAAGGGACGTAATTCGTCTGTATGTTTTTTTTTATGTTTGTTACTCATAACTTTTGACTGGGTGAACCGATTTTGATGATTCTTGTTTCATATGATAGAGAATACTTCCCATTTGGTCCTATATATCTAAATCGATTAAGTACTTCATAAAAATTTCAAATATGTATGAATTCGGAGATCGTTTACCTTGACGACCTTATAGTTCAGCCAAAGTTTTGACGTGAAGTCGGTTTTTTAATGCTCTGCATTCGTTGATTATTATGGAACAATTATTTTACCTTTTATTTGACGGGCCTTACGGATATTTGTACGATGAATGAACAAAAACATCAAGGTTCAAGATATGGTTTGTTTTTTGGATTTCATGTTGGTTTTACATGTCATTGACAAACTCCATTTTAAATCTAACTGGTAGTTTCTGAGAACCCTTTAGCTTTATTAAATTACTACAGATCCATAATATATTTTTAATGTTTCTTAAGTGCATTTATCCTTTATCTAGAAACTTTTATTTAAAATAAAAATAAAACCAATATTTCTCATATAATATGGTACGAATGTTGCAAATATTTTAACTATAGCCTTAAACTTTAATTTACCATTAATAACCCATAACATTCCAGCCGATTACAGTTATTTTACTACAACAAATTGACAAGGGTCACAAAGGGCCCAATAAGGCACACAAACACAACTTCTGCCCAAAGGTTCAGTCTGTTTTGACAGGTTTCACAGTAAAGTTAATAAGTATTTACGATTTAATTAACTAGCTGCGCCCCGCGGTGTATGTACATACGTACCTTAAATTACAAAGATTGAAGAAAATACATTTAGGTACAAACTATGAAATATTAATATATTTGAAATCATAAAGCACTTTTGGTTGTATTATTATCGATAGGCAATTTCTTTTCTTACTGGTAAGTCAATGGCGTGGACACTAAACTTATGTTTCAATCTATTAATTACCATTAAATAAATAAAAAATTGTATTTTCATCCCGACACGGAAGCAGTTGGTTTTTGATGAGTTAATAATGAGAGTTACTAAAGTAAAGTTAAGTATTTACGATATTAGTTATCGCATTGAAATTACAATGTCTCATAAACACTTATGTATTTTATAATAAAGAAAAACTTTATCTATATTTAATTTATTTTTATTTATTTTATTTAATTAATTACCAATTACAAATACAATTAACATTTTAGTTTTTAATGCCTTTAAACCAAATTAGGTTTTACTAGGCATTCATTCTCGATTACATTACAATAGGTATATGAACTTTTTTTCCATTTACATTATTTTATATTAACACACAAACTAACATACAAAAATATAACATCAATAAACCCAACACACATTTCAATCGTAGCCCAATAAATATAATCACAATCATAGAAATCAAAGGAAGAACCAAAAAATACGTACAAAAACCCGTCAAACAAGATTTTTGCAAGGAATGTTCCCAGTCATGGCAATTCATTTGGTAAAATATTGTAGTTGCAGTAAATTTTTATTTTGTTATATTTTAGTTTTTTCAAAGAGAGTTTTTTTTTCTTATTATATCGAACATAGAAACATAAATATATTTATATAAATACACAAATATATATGTATACGTACATGTACAAATATATACATAGGGGTAATAATATATTAAGTAATTATTTTTATTTTTATAACTGCTGAAGAAAATGTTTTTTTAATAGATTTTTAAGGTTTTGTCTAGTAATTTTGGCTTTAATTTCAGTAGGTAAGTTATTAATTAGGTGAGGTATAATGTAACTTGAAGTCCTCCGTCCGTATTCATTGTGGAAGTTAGGTTTACACAGTGTTTTATTGCTGATGCTTCTGGTACAAATAGAGTGGGTTTTTAGATTCTGTATATCAGTACGGAAATATTGTTCTAGAAGTATATTAAGTTCCACTTGTTTGTGAATAGGTATAACACCACAGTATTTAAAAAGTTCGGCAGAATCCTTAAAAGTGTTTTGAATTTTTTTTGAAACCATTACTTTTAAAAATCTACATTGTAGTGAATAGATTTGGTCTAAATACGTTTTGTATGTGCGCCCATAGCTGCTCAACCCGTATGATATTATACTTTGCACTAACGATTTATACATTAATAATAATATATGGAAAGGAATCTTATTTTTTATTATATAAAATTTGGCCAAAATAATTCTAAGTTTATTACAAATTTTTTCAACATGCTTAGCCCAGTTCAATCTGTTGTCTATTACTAAACCAAGGTAAGTGTGATCAGGCACTTGTTCAATACAAACGCAGTTGTGTGGACAATTCGAGCTAATTAAATGAAGGCAATCATGGCAATGTGCTATTATCTTCAGTTGGCAAGAGAAATGATTATGACTGGAGTGTACATGAATGAATTTGGTCTTTTTAGGATTCAGAACTAAACCAGAGTCATGTGACCATTTACATAATGCAGTAAAATCTTGCTGTAGTTTGTGTTGTGCCATAAGTGGGTCTTCATCAGCTGCAAGTAGACATGTATCATCGGCAAATTGGTAAACTTTGCATTGTTTAATAACGTGAATTAAATTATTTACGTAGGTTAGGTAATGCAATGGGCCAATTACTGATCCCTGTGCGGTGCCTTCATTGACGTTAATCTTATTACTATATGTGTTTTCGACTTTAACTTGATAACATCGGTCCTTCAGGTAATCTTTACACCATTCTAGTATATTACCCCTTATACCACTATCGTCTAGCCGCTCTATTAAAAGGTCATGTTGAAGGGTATCAAAAGCTTTTCCGTAGTCAATGAATAATAATAAAACATGTTTTTTGGTATCAAGGTATTGGTTAACGTCATCCGTAAAATGAGATAATAATAGCGTGGTGCTTTTTTTTGGTTGAAATCCATATTGTGTTGAAGATATTATGTTGTTTGTTGAATAAAACGTCTGTATTTTTTTGCAGACGTATTTTTCGACAACCTTGTCTATAACTGACAGGTTTGTAATCGGACGATACATAGCGTAGTCATCTTTAGGGCCACCTTTGTGAATGGGACGCACGATACCCTGTTTTAGTTGTTTTGGATAACAGCCGGTTATTATGCTGGTATTTATAAAGTGAGTTATGGCGCCTACTATCCTATCTGCTAATCGTATAATGTCTATTGACCTGATACCATCAATTCCCGGAGCTTTCTGGGGGTTAATTTTATTGATAATTTTGTGTATTTCGCATTGACGCGCTTTCGGGAAGTATATCGATTTATCTTCAAAGGTTGAGAAGTTGCTTTTATTTAGCAAGTTACGGGAACAATTCGGAATTATAGACTTAACATTATGCTGAAATTGATTTGCAAAATTATTAGTCACGTTTTTTAAATTATCATTTTTATTAAAAGCCTTCATAATAACGTTATCTATAGAATCTATTATTTTACCAGACACCTTATTTATGATTTGCCATAATTTCCGCGGATCATTTTTGAATTTATTAATTTCAGATTTTATATGGGCATTTTTACATGTTTGTATTATTTTATTAGTTTTATTCCTCATTTTATTATATTTAAGTCTAAGTTCTTTATTATTTGTATCCTTTGTCCATTCAGAAAAAAGGCTGTCTCTAATTTTTATAAGGTTTAAAATATTTTTATTAATCCATTTGATTATTAAAAAATGATTAGGTACATGCTGTCGCTTTAATTTATATCTAATTAACAAGATTGTTTATTATTAGAGCAGTTAGGAATAGTTAACGATTAAAGTTATTAGCTATATTTAAATTAATTCAAAATGTCCAAAATCATTAGTTTTCCTTTTTCTTTATAGTTTTGGTATGTACCATCGAACCAACTGAATCATGCATGACCCTTTTTGCTGAAAATTCGTTTGAAACTGTCAAACTTGTAAGGTCTATCGCGGATAATGCACTTATGACTTTTTAGAAATTGTACGAATTCTGTACTCATACTAAATGTTAGTGTCAAATGAAATGATAACAATTTCGTCACCAAGGAAACCTATCTTCAAGGAAATTTCGACCTACTAGCATTTAGAAGACTTGCCAAAATGAGCTTGTTGTGGGTCATGAGTAGGGAATGTAATCTGCAATTTTTAGGCCGAGATTAATCTCGCAGATAAGGGCCGAGATCTCGCGAGATTAGCGAGATTGAATCGCTGGACCAATTGTTGAAGAAGGAAATGAATCTATACGAGTCCGGGGGGTCTAATGGAGAACTTTTGCAGTTCGCTGATAACTGCCTCACAACTATAGTACCAAATAGTACTTAAATACGTTGTGCTTTCTAAGAAGCTACTTCCAAAACAGTTTGTAAATAATTGTATAGCGAGATGTTGCTAATGTTCCTAATTTGATTGTTTTTATTTGGTTTTCACTTTATATTCTATTTCTCTTTTTAGTTTGGCGAAATGAGCCTTTGATTTGATTGATCTCAGCTCAAATTCTATTATTTTTGTTAGTTAATCTTTTTAACTTCGTAAAAATAAATGTTGATTTCAAAATTTCTATGGTTCTTTTTCTTTCAATGTCTCGGGAGTTCTATATCTATTTTATTAGTGAAATTATTTGCAAAAATTGATGCGTACTCTTAAATCTCGCGAGATCTCGATAGTGATTTTCATAATCTCGCGAGATCTCGTCCGATCCTCAATCTCGCGAGATTGCATTCCCTACATGAGTCATGACTCATGATTCAGTTGGTTCGATAGTACATGTGACAAACAACTAAAACTAAACTTATAAAAGCATTAATCTCACTTTTTAGTGGGTGACGAATGGGCGGAAGTTGAGGGGTTAAGGAAGGAACCGGCGGCGGCGGCACCTCTTAAAGAACTGCCAAAACTGAACAACGCAACCGTGAAGATATTTTGTAACACACTTTCAAAGAAAACCTGCAAAAATTAGTTTGCTTATTTCCTTTGTGTAGGTGTAACATAAAAAATGTAGTCACATTTTTATTTAAATTAGGGGCTTGCCTAGGAAAGTGAAGAGATAAAAGCCATAAGATTTTATTCTATCTTTGTTGAATAAAATGTATTTGTACTTTTAACCGACTTCCAAAAGGATGTCGGTTTTTTTTGTGTCTTTTTTAAACGATTTTGTAGACAATTATGAATCGATTTTAAATATTCTAGTTTTATATAAATTTCATAGAAATCGATTGAGGACTTTCATTGAAAAATTCAAAAAATTTAAAAAATGTATGAATACGGAGAATATTTACATTGACGACCTTAAACCTTAACCTTTTTTAATGTTCTGCATTCGTTGATTGCATTGTAAAAGTCGGATGAGGGTAGCGCGGGACCGAGCGACGTGGAACCTTGGGCGCCTTTTATCAGCAGAAGTCACTTTTATCCCAGCTGATGATGATGATGATGCATTGATCACTCATGTCCAAATTAATACATACATACATAACTTCACGCCTGTATCCCTTTGAAACGATCTGATGTCACGTTTGACAAATTTAGAGACATTATAATGATGGAGAGAGACTATTGCAGTGACAGGGGGTCAGACTATCGCCCACAGAATAATCTCCAATAAAACCTTTGTCCCTTAACTGAGTTTTAAAGTTTGCCTGGGAAGACAAGCAGCTGGCACATTCTATGTTTTTCCTTTGCTCCCAGTCCAGCATGGAAGAAGTACAAATTGAACAGTCCATTAAAATCTGTCAAGAAGCATAATTATGCACAAATTGAGTCACTTAAATGCTTCTCTTGCTTACTCAAGCTTGACTATACGCGCGATGTAGCAATCTCAAGTGTATATTTAATGTGAAACTTCCATAGGAAACTAACAAAATATATTATTATACTTCGATAAAGTTCACGCTTGAGCGTACGACGGAAGTACAAAGAGGGTCCTTCAGTAGTTGTCTTATGAGGAAACTGAGATGTTGTTAACTTTTCTAATTGCTGTTTTTGGTGATTACTTACTTGAATTAAGATAGCATTTTTTATAAGCTAAATGCTCTGTAGCGTAATATTGATTGACATAAATTGTTAATACAAAAAAACACAAGCCTTTGAAAACTATTTGTATGCTTTGTTTCGATTCAATCTCAAAATTGTGTTGTCATTGTTGCTATTACTGTTTGCCAAACTCTAAGGGATCCATAGAGAATCTAAAGACACAGAAAAATCGCCTGCAAGCCACAAGCCTTGTCAAAAAGTTGCAATGCTTTTAAGTAATATACCAAACTAATAACCTTTTACCCGGTGTTTCCACATTATCCTTTTGAGTTAGAAATTTAATCAGATAGGTATTCTATGTTTCTCTTCTTTTATTAAACGATATGCTGGACTGGGAGCGAAAGAAAAACGTACAATGTGCCAGCTGCTTCTCTTCCCGGGTAAACTGTAAAAGTCAGTTAAGGGACAGAGGTTTTAAAGGCGTTTTTGTGGGCGATAGGCTGACCCCCTGTCACTACAATAGTCTCTTTCCATCTTTATAATACCTCCAAATTTGTCAAACGTTACATCAGATGGTCTTGTAACCTCTGGTGTTCTGCCTAACCCATAAGGGATACATGCGTGAGTCGTGACGTTATGTATGTATGTGTTAAACGATGTGCATTCAAAATGTCGACTCGCTTCGCTGAATGAAACCAGAACAATCAAACTTTCGCATTACATTATAACTTACTAGCCTAATTTAATCCATGACTGTGCTATCGTGAATTTTGACTCTTGATATATACTTTACACATTTACTTAATGCCACTTAATTTGTTAAAAACGTAAAGCCGGCGATGTAAGGAAAACGTAAGATGCCCCGCGCGACACGACGCGCCGCCTGTGCCTAAAATAGGCCTTAGAATAGCCGTACCATCCCTGTATAAGCGTGTCGTAAAAGGCGACTAATCCGAGTCACCCCTGCTTTGTGATAGGATTCCGTCAGGTTGATGCTAGTAATGGCTAGCGACCACCCTTCATAAAAACCTGCCGCCAAATAGGTATTACCGCTCCGGCGGTGATGTGTTCCGGCAATATTTTAATGAAGAGCCAGTTCTTTATGAATTCTATCAGATTTATTCTATTTATAAAGAGCCATCCTAAGCCCGTGTGTTTTATATTGAGGTTAAACGCAGGTTTAGTCTACAATAAAAATAAAAAAAACACACAAAAAAATAGGTGGTTAGGGGAGGGCGGGGTTGATTCTAACGGGGGAAAGAATTACCAAGCGTATTCCCGCTAAACCTGAATCGATAAAAATATGATACTCGGTTTAGGCAAACTAAATACGAAGCCGGATGTAGCATAATGGGAATGGCGTTCACTTAAGGAAACATATTGTATTTTTTTGATTATTTATAATAAATCAAATTTATAAAGAGTAGCCAATTCTATGATTATCGAATAATCAACAATTTAAAAACAAAAACATATATCTTTGACTTATTAGTACATAGTAGAAAAATATTTATTTAAAAAAACGGTACGGGGTAATGACACTCGATTTTTTTTTTTAGAATATTACAAGTAATATACTTTTAATTAAAGAAATCTTAATGGGATCAACCTAATACAATAAAAGAACAGTTTACAATCACAAATAAGCATCAATTATTTCCATTTGTACTTATGACCATTTTCTATTAAATTTCATCAATACAGTGAATCTTACAATTCAAATTAACTTCAATTATTATGATATAAAGTAAAAAATATTATAATTAGATCGAATACAGCTGTTTTATGTCTCTCTCTTTAAAGAAACATTCTTCTTAGTTTTTCGCATTCTGCAGCAATACAAAATTGTCTGTAAAGGGTAATGGCGCTCAGATGAGCGGCATAACCCCAAACGAAATTTCGGTAAATTATTTGAAATAAAAAAATGACGCGCAAATTTGAAAAATGTGATTATTACAAAACAGAATAAAGCTATATTGTAAATAAATATATTAATAACTAAACAACCATTCAAAATGTGAACGATAAAAACAACCAATCATTTACATCAGCGCGGCCGCAAAAGCAAAAACGCACTTCACTTTCACATGACGCGGGTTGACAAACCGTTTGCATAGTTGTCTTTTAGAGGCCCTATCCCTTTGCACTTCACGAGACCTTGCTAGATGCTACGTTTCATTTTGACAGAGTTACAGAGGTGAGCGCCATTACCCGGTGATCGCCATTCCCCCTCGCTCCGCTATCCTGACAAGAGAATTGCCAGCCGGTCCTAATAGGTAATAGTTATGCGTTGTGACCTAGGATTGACAGTTAAGTGAACTTTTTGTGCTTCGCAATAAATTGATTCTAAACAAATTTAATTATTGATTCCACTAATTTGAACTCTATTTTAATGGCAATAACACTATGTCATTTGTTTGTTATTATTTTAGTTAGTTTATTTTTTATGCTTTTTTAACAAATTGAGAGGGATAAATATTAACATGTTAACACTTACCCCATTCAGATGTGGTATAAAACATGTGTTTTTCTACGGAATGTTGATAGGCAGACAATCATGTGGGTTACCTGGTTTTAAGTATCTATCACCGCCAGTAGACATCAATAGCATCAACGTAACATTCGTGAGTACTACTGCTGTGCTGCCGATCCTCAAAAAACGGATAAAGAGAAAGGAGAGGCATGAAAAAAGGATTAGGATAGGTAAAGGAAGGGAATGGAACTTATGGTTTTTGTTACTAATATAATAGATGAATAACCCAAGAATGCTTTTAAAGAAAAATAAGACAAAAATGTTCGTTAATATTGAAGATATAAACCTTAATACAAAATTTGTTAGTACCAGGTCTCCCGCTCTCCCCTACTTATTTTGTCTATAAATTAATAAATAGAAATAACGACATATTTGTCTTTGGCAATGATTGAAATATTTGCCTCCTATACCTACATATCCTAAACTGGCTCAAAATTGGGTACTTCCTAGAATATTACTAATTCGCCTGCGAGGTTTCCATAACATAAGCCTGTAAGCTTAGTTTGAAGACAAATAGTTTCTGTGCTAATCTGGGTATTTTATATACCAAGACTAGACTACAGAACTGATATACATCCAAATATAAATTGTCGGAAGAATATTAATCCTGCAACATCTCTTGCCTCGTATGAGATAATTCGTTTTAAAGATACTATCTACTAGATAAAGAATGTAGATGCTTTTCATGTTACCTATAGACAGCAGAACTATGTACTTACAGACTTATTATACCTTATTTTAATCTAACTACGTTTACGAGTTTAATTTAAAAAAAACATTTTAGTATTTGATAACCCAAATAAAACTACTTTTTACCGCATTAATCGCGTGTAAATTCACTGAGTCGCTCGTGACCACGGGGTCTGCAAAGACACTGAAACATCGAGTTAAAATGTAAAATATAAATTATATGCAATTAATCCGGTTAAAAAGGAGTTTTATTTAAATAATGAATCGTGAAAACTTAAGACAATATTTGATAACCCAGCTCAGCATTAAGGTTATATCAAAAAACTCCTATGGTTTCATAAGTTTTGCGGGTATGGCTGCTTGTATATATTATATAAGCAGACGAATGTAAACAACGCCCTGCGCTCTCACATGTTTTTTTTTATATTAAATTAATCCGTCAAATAATCTCTTTAAACATCAGGTGATAGAAGATATCCTGTTCCCATGGCTATCATTAGTTGACTAATTATTCGTATGACTTATCGTTGAAGAGATTTTGTCTTTTCCGTAAGTATAAAAAAAGGAATCTACAAGGTGTAATGATTATTACGCATTTGATAACTACGAAGTAGCTCGTGCAGAAACTATTGCACAAGGTATGCAAAGATTACTGTCATTCAAACAGCCCCCAAGCTTAACTACCGTGAGCTACGAGAAATGCAGAGGTAATATTTATTTAGATGTGTTTAGTCTCTGACTCTCTGTCAATAGTTGAGGGCATGTCTGCGAAGATATTTTCTTTTAGATTCCGGGCCGGTTAGTTACTTTTAAACTTTATACTTATTTTGATAAGGTTTATTATGTTTTGGAGATTATTTTATTAATGTTTATCTTGAGACATAACCATTTTTATAATTCTTAAAGGTTGAATTGCAGAAGGTTTAATTTTAATATCACGGCTACGTTATGTTTTAAAATACTTTGATTATGTTATAGTTGGAAAAAAGTGTAGAGGATTGATTGAGGAAGTTGCGTTTGGTGCTATTGTGTCATGCATGACGCTTTACTATCTGATAAATCAAGATTAAAGCTTACTTTCGTTTGTCAATTACACCATAATTAAATAATATGCTTATCCATCTAATGGTTAACTTTCAAAGTTTTTAAAAATGTTATTCACAGTAGGCACACTTTGTGACGTCAAACGCTGGATGAGGGCGGACGCGGGACCGAACGACGTGAAGAACCATGGGGCAGGCGTCTGTCCAGCAGTTTGCATCTCTCGGCTGACTATGATGATGAACGTCAAAATTAGAATTAGGCCTTCAACTAATTAAAAAACTACATATTCTTTATAACTCTATTTGTTTGATCCTCCCATGAAGCCATACTGGCGTCGTCGACGTGGAAATGACAACAAATCGCGTTACCGAAGCCTCACTTATATAACGGACGTACTTTCGTAGGGACGGATATAGAAGGGATTCCACGGAAAGAGGGTACCTATTCTTGGAAACAATGTTACATGAACTACTCACAAACTTATAAGTCTAGTTGTACTTTTACTTAACGAGTGGCGGGCGGTAGCTTAGCACAAGTAGAAGTAGAGACCCAAGGTTGCACGTCAACTTTGTAGATCCGAAGTAAACTTTTAATAAGTTTGAGTTAAGGAGATCGTACAAGGAAACTAGGGTCAAACTATATTAGATAAAATACGATTTACCTAATCAAGTTCAATTTAATTTGTCTTGGAAGACACCCCACAGAGAAAGCTCGAGAGTGTATAAATAGATATAAGTACTGTAATATCGTTGAGGCGCCGTCTCGTAACTGTGCATATCAAACGAGCAAGTTAAGCGCAAGTTAAGCGCGTTCGGCGCGGCCGGTATTAGGATGGGTGACCGCAGTTCACTTATTGCTCACGACGACTTCCGTGCTTCCGAGGGCACGTTAAGCAGTCGGTCCCGAGTGCTTTATACTTGTATACAGTAGTCGTTAGGGTTTATCAGAAGCCATTTCGGCACCCTGAAAATTCTAACATCCACCAACCAGCACCGGGCCAGCTTGGTGGATTACGGCCTAAACCTAAACCATCTGATGTCACATTTGACAAATTTGTAGGTATTATTATGATGGAGAAAGGCTATTGCAGTGACAGGTGGTCAGCCTATCGCCCGCAAAAACGCCAATAAAACCTCCGTCCCTTAACTGACTTTTACAGTTTTACCGGGAAGAGAAGCAGCTGGAACATTCTATGTTTTTCTTTCGCTCCCAGTCCAGCATAAAAGAAATCATCAAGCTATCGTTAAGTTTTTACAAAATCTTCAATACCTAAACATATTTTGGAAATCCACTAAATATCCACCCTTCAGCGCTGATATGTTCTACGATTAGCATACGTCTTACCATCAAGTAAGGATGAAGTGAACTGTGAAACGTTTAGTCACCAATAAAAAAATATTTCGAGTTCAATCTGGAGCGCGTTGTATGTACATCGCACTAACTGAATCATGACCCACAACAAGCTCATTTTGGCAAATCGTCTAAATGCTAGTAGGCAGTAGGTCGAAATTCGCTTGAAGATAGATTTCCTTGGTGACCAACTTGTTATCATTACATTCAACACTGACATTTAATGAGTACAGAATTCGTACAGTATCAAAAACAAGACTTAAATACTCAGTTTCCGCAACAAACTAACATGATCCGCAAAGACTTAATAATTTACTAACCAGTTTATTGAATGATCTAGGAGTTTCCTTCCTTCACTATATTACGCCATTATCCACTTGACAACAATTAAAAGGGTTCCCGGGTCAACGCCGCTTGGAGTCATCTTGTCATTTATCGTTTGGTTAACCGTGTTTTAAATACTTTAGCAGTTTGCGAAGTTTATTTTAGTAAGTATCTTAGTGAGTTATATTTAATCTACCTACTTAAATATGGTCTTGTATTTCGTATATTTGAATGTCACGAGTGATTGTTATAAAACTATCTACTGATCCGGTTTTAATGGGGTTTGCATTGTGTACCTAGGTACTTATATTACTTACAATGTGATGAAATTAATTGGCTTGTTTGATCAGCAATAACTTTTAAGGTAATAAATGACCGAGAACTGTGACCTCGGTATCAGTTAGTTGGTTAAATAAAATACTTATAAATACTATTATAAATAAAATAACATAATTATAAAATTAAAGTAAATATATATGTAGGTCAATGATCTCGCCTATGCATTATTTGATAAAAAGCGCCTGTAGTCGCAAAACAAAAAAAAATTATCGCCCAGGCAATAACAAAATAATAGGATTTGCTATCGTTTATTTCATTGTTAGTACCCCAACTCTTGTTCCTTTTAAGATATCGTCATAATCGTGTCCTAACGAGACTCAGAACTCAAGCCGCGGTTGTTTTTACATGTCAAAGGAGAGTTTTATTGCTACATCCCGGGAGTCCCGGGACACATTGTCATACGTAAGCGGAGGAGGCAAAAGTGTTGCGGTTCCAAATTATCCTGCATGGAGTTACCGTTTACAAATACATAGGTATTACCTTACGCATAGTAGGAAAAATTTTAAAACGACTTAATAAATGATAAAATATTTAAATTATGTCTTTGACTAAACAAAGATTAAATTTGATTGTGGGTTCTTACTTTATCAGTGGTCAGATTTTGCTACTGAATAGATGAGACTAATATTCTGATTTAGATTCTTCTGTGATTTCTTGGGAAACGAATAAAGTCACCCTTAGTCAAATTAGCAACAAAAATCTGTACCATGAATCTCTGGCTCTCATAAGGTCAAACCATGATGAATCCTACTCAAACAATAATGTAAAACAAAGAAACTAAAAAAAATACATAAAAAACTGCAAAAATACAAAGATGCACTTACTTTTTTTTTAATCAGAACTAAAACTTCAAAAAATGGCAACATAATTATTATCAACAATGTACTGCAAAGCTCTAGGTACTAAAAAATGCTCTTCACTAAAATTAACTCCTTAAGAAAATTGGGTACTCAGCGATCAAAACACTTTTTAATTATGTCTTTGTATAACACTAATAAAGCCTACAAGAATAAGTCAGAAAACATTGTAAGTACCTAATATAAATAATGAAGGATTCTTTAACTAATCGTTTAATTAAACACCTTATAAGTACCTATAGATGGTGCAATATCGTAATTGTATCACTGCTGAGTCAGAAAGCTTTTATTAAAACCTCGAAGCAGGAAAGAAGGGTCATGTGTGATGTGAATCATGATAAAACAGTCCTATTCTGATCATCTTTTTATTACTGGCAACATTATTTAACATACAACAATGTTTGTATGACGCATAACTTTAAAGTCCACATAAATGTGTTTTCTGTGGACTTTTTTTTGAATACGTGACATGAAATTGTAAGTTTATAGTAATTTGTGTCTTTTACTATAGGAAAGTTGTGGTATTTTTGTTAATAATTTAAAGTAACATAGGCATGTAGTGGGAATTTATACAGGGTGACTGGTGACAAATTTTAGATACTGAAGGAGAGCACTCTGTATTCGATTCTGATCATAATTATGTAATAAAATTATGTATTTAAATTTTCACTAGAATTCCATATAAATAAATATTACTATGTTACTATTTACTTTACATACAGCCGAGTCGATTGCGGCACGTGACCTGACACGCGGATCGATGCCAACGCTAGCGTAACCATGCGTTACGTAATCAATTCAATTTAAGTAAATAAGTAACATTTATTTTTTATTATTTTTGTTCTCTTCATGTATGATCTCAAACTATAACATCCTTAAATTTCAAAAGTGACCCACCAGTCACCCTGTATAGAGCAACAATGCTCAAATCGTGTCTCTCATTTTCATATTTTATAATAAATTATACACAGACAGATAAGTAAGTAGGTAAGACAGATTTGTAAAACCCATTAGGTATAACGCACTTAGCTTCAGCCAAATAAACTATTAACCTAACGATGGGCATTAAACATTCAAGACAGTATGGCTGTATGGCTTAGTTCCTTACCTGCTGTTAGGTATTAGCGAATATATTTGAAATAGGAACCCTTGATTCACCTTAATATACCTACTGTCCTACTGTCCAACCACGATGGAAAGAAAACCAAACATAAATAGGATAAAACTTTATAAGTACTGCTTATCAGAAAGTTAAATCCATTACGTAGATATAAATTGAAGTGTCCGTTTATAATTTCAAATTAGCTTTTCGTTCAATACGGTACTTATAAATAAAAAGATCAATTTTTAACTTGTCGTAGGTAGGTATGTCTGTCTGTCTTTTGTTCTGTTTTGAAACAGCTGGACTGATTTTGGCGCGCTCTTGTTCGCAGATAGTTGATGTTATAAGGAATAACTTTTATTTTGTAAGTTCGTCCCCTAACTAAATGCTTAAAATAGGAGTTCAAAAGCTCTAGATTAGTGTAACTATCCTTCTAACTTGTGGTTCTAGGTAAGAAATCATATTTAACTACCTACTACTTTCTAACTAATTTACAAAACTGTTTTAAACTATCGCGGTTATTTTTACTATAATTTAATAAATTTACGGGTAGGAATTCCGTAAATTCATTAAATTATAATGTACAAAATAATTCTGATTATGCCAAAATCAACTACAAAACTTAACCATTTAGAATTGCAAATTGATCTTAACAAGAATAATCCTTCAACCCACAAATGCCATCTGCCTATTCAGGATACATTGAGTTATGTATGAGGCAGACGCCTCGTAACGAGCCGTATGAAATAATTGCTGATGATGTTTTGTTTCTCTTCTCCCAGGAAGCGTGCACGTAAGAGTTTTAATAGGGATAACGGATGAAAAGTTTTTAATCGAAGACTTTAACTGCGTTCATTCTGATAACGTTCATGCAAACATCAAAAGTTTTAATGCTTTGATGCAGAATTTGCCATACTTCAGCATCAAAGCATACAGGCTTCAGATTTTTATCCAAATTTTATATTTTATTTTATTCCAGTTACTAAACACGCCATTCTAACATTAAATTAATTGTAGAATCAATTTATTTGTTTAAACAAAGAGTTCAAGCACTAATGCTTTATTTTAAGTTCATTTTCAATTTAATGAAAATCAAAACTAAAACAGTAGGTATTTACAATTAGTTTAACTTGAAATTGATAGTCAAAAGCCTGCAACAGTAGTGTGATGGGACATTAGAATCACCTTTTATCCTGATGTATGACGTAATTACAGCTGATTCCGCGCTAAGTAGTTAACTAGGTCACGCAAACACACGGGCGCACCTTCAACGACCTTCGCTCAGATGCGTAGGTACTATTCGCGTAAGATTATTTAGTGGATAATCTTAAGTAAGATTATTTAGTTGGTGAAGTGATTTTCTTAAAAGAACTAGATGGAAATGTTTGAATTTTTTTTGCAAGGTACCTAGTAACAAATTGTAGATTAAACTCAAATTTTATTCACTAATAGTATATTATGTAACAAGTGAGCTAAGTTGCTAATTACAGTCGAGGCTTAATAATGAGCCGAGACTGTAATTAGCAACGCTCACGAGTTACATACGACGTTTTTCAACACACTTGTGAGTAAAAGACAGACATACGTGGTCATAAAATTTATTTGAAGCAGCTGTTAGCTGTTGCGCGTCAGTAACCCTGTCCCACTACACGTACACACGCTATTGTTGCTTGGAGGCGCCGTGCCGCTGCTGCTGCTGCACGTGGCCGCGCGCCGCCTGGACGCGCGCGCTCATATATTTAATGTATAACCCGGATCAATAAAATATGCTCTGTTTACTCGCATGTAATTTGCACTGAGGTACAATTCAACTTTGTAGGATTCATTATATTATGCACTAGGGTATAATATATTATGCACGCGTGACTTATAGCCCAGTTTATATATCTAAATTCAATAGAATAAGGCTCACTTTACGAGCAATTGTGTTGAAAAAATAATTTTGAAATTTTAATTTATGTTTTTTTTTTTAATTTAACTTCGTAATTTAAACCCACTTATGATTCTTAACCAGATCTTAAAGTGTTATTGATAATTATAAATTGACCCTGCAATGCATATGGTGTTCGAGCTTTTAAATTTCATTGTGCTGGCGGCGCGCGGCGGCTCAGCGCGAGGGCGCCAATCGAGAACTTTACTTCAATTATTAGGCAGTTAAATCATAAATTAACTACTCTCCAATTAATCAAAAAAAATAGGGTCCGTGGGTGCAGCCACTTGTGTGCGACGCACCTGTCGCGGACGCCCTCGAATTTCAATTTAGTAATAACAGCCGATTTCTTCAGAATAAAAGTTATTGGTATGAGATACAGTCGACGAAAAAAGCGTTTAATTATGTTTGAATTAATGTTTCATTTTTTTTTTAATATGACGAGGTACAGGTATTATTATCTGTATAAATAGGTATTGACTTACTAACTAAATAAAACACATTATTATTAATTTGCTGCTACAATTTCATTTTCTTAAAATATTCTATTTAGTCCCTTTTGAAAGAACTCGTCATCGCGTCCTCCAACCAAACCAGTTTTAAGCAAAAGCCACATGAGCTATGGTGCAAAGAATTGAAAACAATAGAGTTCAGGTAAACCGACATAATTGACAATAGCCAAAATGAGGGACCATATTTTCATCCCTTTCGCATAAAATTCAAGTTATTGTTGCAATAAGTTACTGATTAGAACGTTCAGTTTGCCAAGTGATCTCAAAATGGTAAGTCCAGGACATTCGTGAGGTTTAGTTCCCAAAAATTATAAAAATAAAATTAAATAGAGCGCGTGGAAGAATATTATTGCACGTTCAGATTTTCTTATTATTTTCAAAGAAAAAATCTTGTGGGTGGGTTACATGCATAAACATAGAAAGTGTAATGGATCAGTGAAATTATGTGAAGCATGAATTATTAAAAAATTGAGATAAATTAATAAAAAATGAAGTTCGAGTTGTTATGAACAAGTTAAAAGAAGAAGTCCAAATAAATTTTGTTTCCATTTAGCAAAATTTTGAGTCAAAAATTGCCGAATTACCTATAGAATGAAGGTGCAGGGCATGAAGAGTTCATTCCAAATATGACAATATTAAACAGCAATTATATAGAAGTAGAAACAAAGCTTTTTGTACTTCTATATATATAATTGTTTAAGTAGTTATAATCATATTCAACTGTTTTTTTGAGATCTGTCATTTTATGTTTTAATACATATTTATTTAACTTTTATTATTTAGTATTCAAATTATACTTCAAACAGCTTTAATTATATTATTAAGTAAATATTTTGATTAAGCCAAAATTGATCTAAGTGACTAGAATAATCTTTCAACCCACAAATGCCATCTATTCAGGATACAGGACATGATGCACTGCGCTTTTGTAATTTATTTTATTTTCAAGCCGTGCCCTAGATACTTACATCTAAGGCCTATTTCTAGTTTAACGATTTAGGAGACTTAAACGCATAATTGTACGATAAAGACTTTGGACTAATTAGATGATTTAGATGAGATAGACATCTAAGACTTAGTTACTAATATTTCTGACTGCTTATATCTAATTAAAAAATCTGTCTTTTTGTCTTTAACTCGGAAACGTCGAGTCAAAATGTACTCATATATACTAATATTATAAAGCTGAAGAGTTTGTTTTTTTGTTTGTTTGTTTGAGCGCGCTAATCTCAGAAACTACAAGTGGGATTTGAAAAATTCTTTTTGCAATTGCTAGCCCAACTCTTGAGGAAGGTTATAAGCTATATTTTATCCCGATATTCCCACGGAATCAAAAGTTACGCGGGTAAAACCGCGCGCGGTGGCTAGTGTTTTATAATAATGAAATCGTAATCTCTGAAATGATCCTTTTTTATTTAAATAAAAAACCGAGTTCGAGAACAAACTTTTACAATCCGTAGGTATTGCGTATTTGAAAAGTATCCCACAGGAAAGATATTATCTCCTAAGGAATATTTTAATGTGGTCCTTTAACCGAGCCAAAGAAAGGCAGGCTTTGTCTGCAACTTTCTACTTAATTAATGTTAAATTTATTCAAGTTTATTGTAGTTATGAATTGTTTAATAAACTTTGTATAACATACAATTGGTTAATAAACATAACTAAATTATTTCAAAGTTAATACGAACTTATATAAGTAAGATTTTTTCTCATCCAAATTACGGTAGGTACCCTAATAGAGGGTCCTTCCTTACATGATTAACTAATTAATTAGATGTCATATTCTAGGTGATGTATTACCTAATGAAAGTAATAAAATAATGTGTATTGGCAGCTTCGTAAAAGCTTACTGTAAAGTTCGTTCTCAAGCCAGTTTATGTACATTTTAGTTCTGGTTGAGCCTCGATCCCTGGCCATCTTATTTTCTTGGCTTATTAGTTCTGCATTTACTTTCGCAGTGTACCAGGTTACCAATTCATGCTAAACCGGATTTACCCTCCTTCCGGTACGGCAGGTTATATTCATATGGCTTCACCCATCAACGTACTTAGTAATGCAAAATCTTTTGTTTATATTCTAGGCTGTACAGGTGTTAAGAAGTTGTTTTTTAGCTTTGCCCTCTATCTCGAATGGAGATGAAGTTAAAGATAAGAAGAACACAAGGGTGTTGAAAGGATGTAGCTCTTCTAAAATATTCTTCACTTCGCTGAACTCATTTAAATTAAAACTGAAAAAACATTATTTAACTTTAGCGCAAGATTAATAGACGTATTCGTTATTAATGTATTATGTTTATTATATATGTTATATTGTACATTATGTATTAAGAATATCGAGTTATTGTATATTATTTTTATTTATATATTTTATTGAGGCCACATTCTGACTCATGATAAAATGTCCCTACTTTCTTTTGTTTGTAATTATTATAAGTTTTTGTTATGTATTGTTTAGGTTGTCTGGTAGAGATCGCTCTAGAGCGATAAGACCGCCTTTTGTACATTGTTATCCTTTTATGTTTATCTGTATTTTTTTTTAATAAACAATAAAGAGTAAATAAATAAATAGATTGTCGAACCGCAGCTCCAACCAACAATCTTGGGGCACTCTAATTAGTCGCCTTGTACGATACGCTTATCCAGAGGTCTATTCTAAGCAGACTCTACGCGGCTAATATAATAAGTGGTGTCCTAATGACTGTGTTCCGAACATTGAAGAAAATTGTGAAACATGATGAAAAGCTGAAAGATACAAAATTTGTGCTTGGAACTTCGTTTAAGATTCGGGCTCTCACAATTTTAACTTTCGTATACCTTGTTAATTTAGATATATAGGTAATATTTAATTGTGTAAATTGTAAATTGTGATGAGAAAAATAAAGAATTATTATAAAGAATAATAATAAATAATAAAATAAAATAAATAAAATCCCCAGACAATCACACCAACTACATGGCCCCAAAGTAAGCATAGCTTGTGTTATGGGATACCATATAGCGAACTAGGGGGGAACCTAGAATATAAATACATAAATAGATAAACACCCAGACACGGAACATTTTTTTTCTGGTTCCGTGCGGGGATCGAACCCGCAACCACTGGCGTCTGAGGCAGATAGGTTTACCCCAACGCCAAAGTGGTCGTCAAAGAAATAATCAAAAAAAAATAAAAAATCAAAGAATTATTTAATACTTAATACCAGGAGATTCCAAACACAGTGATTGATAGTGGATTTTTTGAAGAGTAGTTCACGGTCCATACAGTCTCTGACCTGTCAAACTACTTTTTGTTAGGTATTTGAATGTATGAAGATGATAATTGTCATTGAAATACTGCCTGTTTATATCTAAACTATTGGTGCAGACTTGATTTAATTTCTTAGAAACGATATCGGGATGTTCATTTTAAGTGGATAATACGTATAGTCTATTGAGTAACTTGAAAGAATGCTGCGGTTTCTAATATAAGTAAATGATTTGGAATTAACCGAACATGAGCTATTATTTGCACTGTATGTTTTAATACATTTCAGTCAGTAGTTGTCAAAAATCTGACAGGTCAGCTATGAACATTACTCTTTTTTACTGAACCTGCTTTTGACCTCAATCTTATTTACTGGTGAGGTTGAAGATCCTGAAACCCTTCCACCAACAAGACGCCGTTTCAACCCACTTACCTTACCCAGGGGCGAGAGGATTATTTTTATTTCACATGCAAGGGTGTCAGCGGGCCGCAGTTCCAATAAAATGTAGGTACATGAGTGACACAATTAGATTTTACGCTGCGATGCGCGCCGACATAGATTGCGCGTACCTTTAAATGACTAAATTCATCGTAAATAAATAATCAAAAACAAAAAAATCTATATTATTCTAATAGTATGAAGCTGAAAGGATTGTTTGTTTGAATCTCGGAAACTGCTAGTTGGATTTGAAAAAATAAATAACAGCCCAGCTCTTGCGGAAGATTATTAAAAATCCTGTTATAAGTATAGGATCTTTCAATAAGTATGGGTCGAAAATTGGACCTCTCAAATGTGTGCCACTGTTCAAAGACGCAGCGGGCAGTCGAACGCGATGTCATAATCAAAACAAAATGCCATGAATAGGTAGGTCTTTCATATAAAAGAATAATTTCGTTAATACCTCGCAGACAGCCTGTTTTATTCCATTTAGAAATCGACGTCCTTATTGAAATACCCTATATTACCGAGAAACTCCACGAGCAGACTCCTAGTTAATCATAATGTAAATTACTACCAAACAATTGTCGCAGTTTTTTCTACACTCAACAAAATCTCAGCACAAAAAGCGCTCCAGACATTTTTCATAACGGGCCGCTGTTATTTATTTTTCTTTTTTCTTAAAAATGCAACTCTTCAAGTAGCTTGTAATAGTGAAGAAATGAGGTCATCAAAAAAGAGTATTCAAGCGGCAGGCTAATTAATCCCGCCATCGTGAATTTCACGGGCGAAATGTGAAAGATGGAGGAAAGATTTTTAATAAACGGCTTTGTTTTAACTTGCTAGTTAATTTTTGGGTAGATTGGAAGGAGAAATAAAGTGGCTGTTAGATAAGAAAATGATGTGTGTTTCTGAACGTTTATATTAAAAAAGATGGCTAAATTGTGTTTTCTCTATCTCTCCTGAGACAAATTAATTATGAAAACTAATACAATGCTTAGCAAATCCAATTTGTATTTTAAACTTTACCTAACCGCTTAGTAGGTAATGTTAAATTTCTAATGTTTTTTTTGTAATATATTTTTTTCCCTATAGGGAATTATGGTGATTTGGCAAAACTGATTTCGGCAGTTTATTCCGCCTCTTGGCTCCTTCGTATTTAAGAGTAACTGCACTCATAAGCATTCATTAATTGCGTAAGTGAGGTCTGAGGTTAAAAGAGTAATTCTCCAAAAAAGGTATATTTACTTAATTCATGTAACTTTGTGACGCTACTTGAGGCTTTGTAACTTTTACTAGACTTATATACTTACGATAAGTTAACATCGTTCAGTAGTTCTTCTTCTTCAGTAGTCAACGTTTCCCTAAATAAATGAAAAATGTGATAAATAAAAAAAAGCACTTTAACTGGGATTCACAATTTCTGTAAAGAAATTGGTCTCGGGTGGTCTTAGCTGCAAAGCTATACCATAAGATGGAGCTACGTTAGCAATATAACGTAAAAACAAAAATGTGGTAAGTAATTTCGAGGCGTACCGTCAGGCCCCGGTAGCTCAGTGGAAGAGCACTCGTCCGGCGAATGAGAGGTCCCAGGTTCGGATCCTGGTCGGGTAATTTTTATTTATCACATTTTTCATTTATTTAAGAATAATTGAGCATTTTAAATGCAAAAACTTAAAATAGTATATTATGTAACAAGTGAGCTAAGTTGCTAATTACAGTCGAGAGTCGTCTTAATAATGAGCCGAGACTGTAATTAGCAACGCTCACGAGTTACATACGACGTTTTTCAACACACTTGTGAGTAAAAGACAGACATACGTGGTCATAAAATTTATTTGAAGCAGCTGTTGAAGGTACAGTTAACAAACTTATATTCTACATTATTATTTGAAGTGCCAGCTCGTCCTGAGTGTATGTCGGCGACATAGACAAATCACTGGAATGATTTGGCATTAAATACTTAATGCTAGATGTCGACGGTTGTGGTTCAAGGCCAGGTCAAAACTTCTTCTGCTTCGGCTCTAAGTTAATGCCGCCTGGACGCGCGCGCTCAGCGGAGCCCCGAGCGCCGCGCCGGTCAGTAGCCCTGTCCCATTACACGTACACACGCTATTGTTGCTTGGAGGCGCCGTGCAGCCGCCGCTGCTGCAGGCGCGCCGCCTGGACGCGCGCGCTCATATATTTAATGTATAACCCGGATCAATAAAATATGCTCTGTTTACTCGCATGTAATTTGCACTAAGGTACAATTCAACTTTGTAGGATTCATTATATTATGCACAAGGGTATAATAAATTATATTATGCACTAGGGTATAATATATTATGCACACGTGACTTATAGCCCAGTATATAGTTCTAAATTCAATAGAATAAGGCTCACTTTACGAGCAAGTGTGTTGAAAACATTATTAACGTTTTCCTAAATTTTGGACCAAAATCTGGCTACTCAAGAACTAGGTCATCTTATGTGCAACAGTCAGGGCATGATGGGCAGTTTAGTCAATGGCAGACTGGCCCGCAGTTACACGTGGTAATGTTTGAGTAACCCCATTTTTAAACCCAGCAACGAACGAATTGTGTGCGCAGCCGGTTAAGGAATTTCCAGGGCAGGTAGGGCTGGTCGTGTGCCGGTGCTAGGTGTTGCAGGTTGCAACACCTAGCACCGTGGTAGCAGGTTGAACGAAGTCAGGAGGCGGCCTAAGTTCTCATTATGTCCAGAGCTCTAAGTGCGCTTCTTTAGGGGTCAGATGAGTGGATTTGTTTGCTGTGAGAAAGCTCTTTCGGCTAAGACATGACCATAAAGTGGGTGATGTGTACCTTTTCTTGTCTGGATTTTTCTATTGCGTTAGCTATGAGTACTTGACGGACGTTAGGTGGAGCTATACCTGCTAGTGTGTATAGTTTTTGAAGAGGAGTTGGTTTGAGCCAGCCTGTGTCAAAATAGATTATTTTTGTGTCTGCAATCAGAAAAAAAGATCACTGTAAACTCTTTTAGTTATTGCGATAAATATGCATCTACAACTTTTAAAAAGTTCAAATAAAGAATCATCCCAAAAAAAGGGCAAACTCCAGTTCTTGTTTATTATTTATTGATTCAGAAGTACCTATAAGCACGAGACGTAAACCAAACAAACATACCCTAACAGTTTAAAGCACCATAAATCGGTCATAAAATCCTCATTAACATCACCTACAAAACACTGACGATACCCAGAAAACACCCAAAAAACCTTGACACACATACAGGGTGATCCAATAAGCGAGTATGTAGTACTCAACATGAACACCGAATTTCGGCCAACCACAAAATTGGCGGGAAGCCATATAAGTGCATATAGTCTGTCTCACTTAATTATAGATTAAAAAGGCCATGGATTGTCATTGGGAGTGACTTTACTCGACATTTACTAATTAGAGTGGACACCACTGACCTTTTTTAAACTTGTATTTGCTTTAGATCGCAAGTACTAAGAAGGGGTGTAAACACCCCCCACCCCTTAGGAAAGCCACAGTACCTACTTACTCATAGAAATACTGTTTAAAAAATTATACAGGTCAAGCATGTTATTAAATGTGAATGGAAATGAAGCTCTTTGCGTGAGTCGTCTTCTTTTTTTCAAAAGTTCTGTGATATTATGTTTAAAGGAAACTGCTGTAATATGTCTCAGTACAACTTCTAGGGAATATTTATAATCTATGTTATTAAATAACTAAAAAGAGATTTAAATAATTTAATATAATAGTATGTAGGTATAAAACTAGATCGCAGTTCTTTTTCCGAACCTACCTATATTACCTACCTATCTTATTTACTGACTCGCCATTCAATCCCAATGCAATAACACAGTCGCCAGATTGCATAGTGCAACATTGAACCTGCTTTCTCGAGCATAAGGTAGATAGTGTTATCCTAATACAACAACACTATCAAATCACTCAATCACACTACCATCTATGCAGTCCCTGTATATAGAATGACAAAGGGCCCTAATAGACATTGCCTCGTCGAATTTCCCTTTAGAGGTAATATTCAGGTAGAACATCCAATATTACTAGAAATCTGTTAGTGTTGACTCGATAAAGTAAACATTACGTAATGGATTTTCACCGATGGGCAGGAATGAGCAATGTTAATGTTGAGGACGTCGACGTAGACAAAGCCAGAACAGTCGCTTATATATTATAACATTAGGTAACTTCTAGATATAATTATTTTAAGCTTACGAATTTATTTAAAAAAAAAGAAAACAAACACCTTCTTTATCTAATTAACAATTTCGTTTTAAAATCTAAATCCACTTTAAAGTTTTACATACAAATGGGAAATCTGCTATACAGTAGAACTCCAATTATCCGAACTTCGACTATCCGAATCGCCGATTATCCGAATCACAAAAAATCGAATTGAAGACCGCAAAACAGCATAAATTAACGGAGATGTTTAAAAAACAATGATTTTTATTTCTAAACTTGTACATAAGTACATTTTATTTATATTTAAAACATGTGAAAATTTCATGTTTCTTTCATTTAATTCAATAAAAAAACAGTGCAATATCAAAACGTAGCTTTTATTCTCTCCAATGGCAATTTTTAAAAAAGAAATCCGATTATCCGAATATTTGATTATCCGAATGGGCCCCGGTCCCCATTAATTCGGATAATTGGAGTTCTACTGTATATGATATAGGAATACAGTTTATGTGTTAGCTCAGAAAAACAAACATGCTTAATAGCGTAATCTTAATACCTACTAATGCTATAAAAATATTGAAACTAAGACGGCTGCGATCCCGGCCGATTTCCGACTTTTCCAAACAAAACACTTTTTATGAATGAGTCGACGTGTAAGAGGCATATCCCGTTAACCTACATACCTCATCTGAAATCACCTGAACACGATATAAATAAACAAATTAATCAAAATGTTATTAGTAAGTAGGTTTCGACATGAAGTTTGTTTGTTACTTACCTACTTACCTATTAAAATCTAATAAAAAACGCAGATACTGTTCTTTCGAAAACTCATTTAATAAAAAAAAAACAGTTTGATTAATGTTTAATAACTTTGTAGATAATTTAATTATTTAGGAACATAGCAACATCCAATGGCAATGAAAGCAAAACTTGGGGTAGGCAGAACAGCACAGGCTATAATAAAACCATCTGATGTCACGTTTGACGTTGGAGGTATTATAATGATGGAGAGAGACTATTGCAGTGACAGGGGGTCAGCTCATCGCTCGCAAAAACGCCTATAAAAATGAAATACTTTCATAGTTATATACCTACTTTTTTGAAATATATTCTTTGAATACATAGAAAACACCATGACAAACAAAATACTCTTTGACAAATATCTGCAGATGTTACAGTATTTCATCTCCTCTGTGTATGTAAGCCTTCTGTTTACGTCAACCTTATTGGTTGAAAATTACTCAGTCGCTCATAACTTTGGGGTCTGTAAAAAACCAAAACTTCAAGAATATAATAAGATGTAAATTATATGCGATAAATCCGTTTAAAAAATGTTTTATTTAAGACTTTGAATCTATACAAAGTGGTAAAAACTTAGGTTCCTATGTGTCGATGAGGTGAAGGATGGAGCATAGGTACTGCTTGAGAATATAACCGTTCCTTCATGTTGTATGGGAATGGGAACACATATCACAGGGACAACATTTGGCAGTGGATTTTATTAGGGTATTCGTTAGGCAGTTATCTTCCAATTTATGCAAGGGGCAAGGGAAAAATGATGTGATAATGAGCGCTGGTGATTTAAGAACTTTCTTATCGAAATAAAATCGCGTATTTATGTATAGCTGTACCTACTTAGATTAATTTTAATTTGTTGAATTTAGGTGAGGGGGCCTATAATAATTGACCCACTAGTCCTTATTGAGTCCTTCTTGCGACATAACAGGTCCTGGATTTTATTTATTAAGAACCGGGCCAATAAGGAAAATATTTTTCTCTGCCTTGCAATTTTGGTTTACTGTTTTTACTCCACGTGAAGTACTTTAGGACCACAGAGTATATTATAATTAATGTAAAATGGGCAATTATTCAACCTTTCAGATCACGTCACTAATATGATATCTACCTACACATTTGTTAAATAGTCCTCTTCAGATTATAATAGACCTCAAATATAAATTTCAAAGGGAAGCAAACCCGCGATTGAATATTAGTATAGACTGCAATAAACGTCTCATTAACGCACGTGGCCCCAGAGTAATCTTGGACGTGTAAACAGACAGCGCGCGTACAGGCGAGACGAAAAAGCGTTGTTCTTTTACATGATTCTGTAAATTTATGACTTTAAACATTGTTGTTCCGTATTGTACTAAAACTGATTTAATTTACGGACTGTGGTGTATAGTTTTACTGTGTAAATAACTATTAAATAATCTAAATAGCTAACTGGTTTGCGAGTAAAAGTGTTTTCAGTTCGTTATTGAATATTCTGTCATATTTTTTTGCATACCTACAGTATTAGTTGTCAGGTTTAGTCAGAAGCCATTTTGGCGACCTAAAAATTCTGACATCCACCAGCCAGCATTGGCCAGCGTGGTGGATTATGGCCTAGACCTGTTTGCCACCTGATTTTGGCCCTTCAGGGGGCTTATTAGAGTTGGTTATGATGGTTTCATTTGACATTTTAACTAACATACCGCGACACAGTGGTCAGGATTCTTTTATTTACTATAACTAAATTCATTAAGTTATAGGTAAGTATGATTTAATTAGACAAAACGCATCTTTCGACGATCCCAAGTTAAACCTGCAAAATTTGATTGATTTTCTTCTTGAAACATCAAAGCAGATAAAATAATCCGACCTCCGCTCCGTGGCGAAGTGGTATAAAACGCTAATATAGGTTTAATTCGTGAGGTTTGGGGTTCGATCCCCGCGCGGATCAAGAAAAAAAAATGTTCCTGTTCTGGGTGTTCATTTGTGTACCACATATTTATATTCTGGTTCACCCCTAGTTCGCTAAGTGGTACGCTACTTTGCTTAAATTGGGGCCTTATAGTTGTTGTGACGGCGTGATTGTCTGGGGATTTTTTTTATTGACGGTACTCATATACACTTTTATTATCAATAGATCTCAAAAGTAAAAAAAAACGTTATTATCCGCGGATTTTAAACGTGCTTAAGAATTAAGGGCACACGTGCTGGAGCTCTATTTTGTTTCCTGTCATTTGTGTCCGTAGCGTGACGACCTATGGCGTCATTATGTGACAGTTATAATCTCTCTTTTGCTACAATAACTAAAAATAGAAACAGCTTATTTTATGGTAATGAGTAACCAGTTCAAAATATGAACAATTAGTTTGAACATAAACATCAAACAACAGGTATGTTTCTCATATTTTTTATTGTGAATAGAAATTAAAGTATCCACCTACTAGTCATTCTAAGATTTTATAGTGTAATCTTTTCAATTACTAATTGATCGAAAGCTTTTGAAATCTAAGTACATACCTATACAGGATTAATTTTAATTAGCGCATCACGTCTTGCAGTATTTGTTAACAACATTTGTTCTAAGACTTTTCACAAATCTTGTCAAATAACACAAAAATTAAAAAGAAGAAAAGCGTTTTCTCCTAACTCTACATTTTGTAAGAAGTGCCTTTTATTATTTTGAAGCGATATTTAACTACGCAAGGTGTGTGATATACTTACCTACGTTCAGAGTAAATAAAGCTACGCCACTAAACCGAGGCTATAAATGTTTGTGTATGGGAAAACAATTTTTTTTTTAACTATTAATTTTGATAAGTTGTAGAACAAATGTTGTTGGGATTGATGTGGAGGGGCTGCTTGCAAGAGGTGATGCGCTGATTAAAATTGACCCTGTACATGTACCTTATTTTATTTAGGCACAGTGACTTCCTAATTCACTCGATGGATACCTTGGACAAGTAGAATAAAAATGTTCTATGTTTTATTTTATGTTCCTTAACGTCTTAATGTTGTTTTTTATGTTTTATTTTATTTCTTTAACTTGTTTTTGATTATTTAGATATTTTTAATACTAAACTTTAATGTTAATTTTTGATTTAATTTTAATTTCATCTTTATATAACAATTGTAATTTTCAAAAATCTTTTTTATTTTTATTTTTAATCCTATTATTATATACACTATGGATTTTACTATATATTTTGTGTAAGTATTTCTGTTTTTGGCCATATGAGTAACAATCATAATTTAATTATGTATCAAATATATCGCTGTAGAAATACCTGTAATAAATAAGTAGGTATTTATACTTGACTGTACGTCGGTTCCCTGAGTATGATTCGTCAATGATCCATCATTTTAGTGTTAAAAGATATTGGGAGCAGCGGAAGTTACGCTCATTACGTAGTTAAGGACTGAAATTGAGTTGGTGAATTTTTCAACCTACTTAATATTTATTTCTTCATTTAGCCAACTGACTTAAAGCTATGTAGTAAAGTTGGCATTTGTATGAACAAATCGAAAACCGGTACCTTACCGGAACAATCACAAACACAACTTCTTAAATAGAGTTTAGGTAGGTTTGCTGAGAAGCCAACATGTTCTTGTTTCAAAGCTTAGGAATAGTATCTCATTTAGTATATATAGGTATCGCCATCGAGATTATGGCACATTTACTCCACGTGCCCCAATGTTGTGTGCTGCCAATGTTATTAAACGAACAAGACTTTGTGTACCTATCGCAAATAGGTAGTCATGTGCAGCAGTTACTATAAAGTGCTTGTGTATGTGTATTCGTGTGCTGTGTACCTAACATCATTGACAGAAAGCAATATGTAAGTTATTTTTGTACATAAACTGTAAATAATAATAGTTGATAATAAGGTGATTCCATTTAAACATTCAATTGATTGTAAAATACATTTATTCGTTAAGACAAACAGCTCAAGCACGAAAGCTTTTTTTAAATTTATTTCTAATTTAAACATTATCAAAGAAGTCAACATTACTAAAACGGTATTTACAATTAGTTGAACGTTAAATTGACAGTTGAAGTGTGATGGGAAATTAGAATCAACTTTTATACGAAATAAGTATGATATTACAACAGCTGATTGTTACGTCATACATCAAGCTAAGTAGGTCACGCATCGCCCGGGCGCGCGAGGCATCGACCTTTGCTCGCGTGGATAGGTAGGTACTAAGCGCGTAAGATCTTTATTTTAGTGAAGTTATTTTCTTAAAATAAATAGATAGGTTTTTTTTATTTCTTGCAAGGTTGTCGTAAATAACAGATTAAACTTAAATTCGGACACTTAAAAGATTTGAAAATTTCAATAAAAAGAAATATATTTATATGTATATTTTTATTTTTTTCACAAATTGAACCCATACATCATTCTTAACCTTCTCTTAAAATATATTGATCTTCATAAAGAAGACCCTGTATACCTATGAGATACTAAACTTAAAATGAATTGAAAAATAAATCATCTATCGTTCTGAAACAAAAGCGTTTAAATACATACCTACGAACAAAAGTTACTTCTATGTGATGATTTTAACCTTCAACAATACTACATTTAGCCAAGCCTCGGCAAGCGTGTACAAGCTTCAAGTTACAAGCGCTTGGTTGCCATTTACACGCTTGCGAGTGCGTTATAGTATAGTATTCCGTCCGGACAAGCAAGCATGGCGAACGTGTCGTAGCCGTTGAAGTTGTGTCATTGTGTAAATGGGGTATTAGACTTGAATTTCCGGAGGTACCCAATGGTCGTTTAGTCAGCCAAAAGACGATACAGCTAGACAAAAGCCTTCTATTCTCAGTTGAACATAACGCAAAATCCTTCTTAATTGCAGATCGACGACCACTTTGGCGATGGGGTAAGCCTTTCTGCCTCAGACCCCAGTGGTTGCGGGTTCGATTCCCGCACGGAACAAGAAAAAAAAATGTTACCAGGGTATTATTTTTTCACGAATAAGCTCTTTGCACATGCACAATATTTCTCTCTACGAACATTCGTTTAAATTTTTTTAATACAGTTGCTCAAAAAGTGGCGTATTGCAGGGACGTTTAGCGTTCGGGATGTGGGCTATTTCACACTTGTGCTTTTTCTTTACCTTTTCCGCACTCGTGCGTTCTCTTTCCCAAATGTCAAAATAATGTCTATTAAAAAGAAAAAATCAACCACGAAGTTTTTACTAAAAAAAAATTCATAGAAGTTTTTACGATTCATGCAAATATTTCTGAAAAGAAGCTACTAATTTGTTTCAATATCATATATAATGATTTGGTGCAATGAGTTAGGTTAGGTTTCATTTCATTTTATCTCATCAAATTCATTTTCATTTCATGTCAATACAAAAAATCTACTAAAGACTTGGCTGTATGGGCATAGTTCCCTTTGCCTACCCAGAATGGGTAAACAAAATAAATCTCTGTTTATAATCTTTCACGGCTGGCGCCATTTTGTATATTTTATAAAATTGCTTAATTTTTTCGCAACTGTATTAAAAATAGTCGTTCAGTACACGTGCGGAACCGTCATTGCAACTCGTTCGAACTGTCAACCCTCGCCTTCGGCTGCGCCTCGGCTCGTGTAGACATTTGTCGGAACTCTTTGCAATGACAGGCTTTCCGCACTCGTAATGAAATATACTATTCCAGCTTGAACAGCATATCAGGAATCTTTTTTCCATTTTTTTTTCTAAACGACAATACGCACATTTTTTTTTATTTGGCACACATTTACAGCAGATAATGGCCTACAACAGAAATCTCTGTAAATTTCGAATGTCTATCACGATTCATTTGATACAGCCTGGTGACAGTCGGAAAAAACAGATAGACGGACAGAAGAGTCTTAGTAATAGGGTCCATTTTACCCTTTGGTTCGGTACGAAACCCTGGAAACTGTTACATTCATAAGTTATTCAAAGCAATTACGATGAAAATACTCAGAAGCATTTAAAGTAGTCATAAAAATAAACACGGCCAAATAACTCAGATTGTTCAGGCCATCCACCGTTCTCAACAAACATACCGGAGCATACACAACTCCAAATACTTCGTTACTTTCAAGTCGGCACTAAGCCCTTAGCAAACTAACCACGCCATTAGTATTGTATCAGCCAAAATAACGAAAAGTAAGGAACAAACTAGAAAAATGAACATACGATTCAATGGTAAAGTTTCTTATCGATATAATAATAGTGAAGGAAAAATCTAAATCAAACAAAGCACCGTTTAGATTATATTGATAAGGAATTTTAGCATTGAACCGTGTGGCGCTTGTAATAAAGTCCATATTCTTAGTTTATTCCATACTTTTTGACCCTTTGGTTGCTATAATACTAACAGGGCCGTTTGGTTGTTACGATCCCAGCGGATGGCGCTTGTAATAAAGTCCATATTCTTAGTTTATTCCATACTTTTTGACACTTTGGTTGCTATAATACTAACGGCGGTTTGGTTGTTACGATCCCAGCGGATGGCGCTTGTAATAAAGTCCATATTCTTAGTTTATTCCATACTTTTTGACCCTTTGGTTGCTATAATACTAACGGCGGTTTGGTTGTTACGATCCCAGCGGATGGCGCTTGTAATAAAGTCCATATTCTTAGTTTATTCCATACTTTTTGACCCTTTGGTTGCTATAATACTAACGGCGGTTTGGTTGTTACGATCCCAGCGGATGTCGCTTGTAATAAAGTCCATATTCTTAGTTTATTCCATACTTTTTGACCCTTTGGTTGCTATAATACTAACGGCGGTTTGGTTGTTACGATCCCAGCGGATGGCGCTTGTAATAAAGTCCATATTCTTAGTTTATTCCATACTTTTTGACCCTTTGGTTGCTATAATACTAACGGCGGTTTGGTTGTTACGATCCCAGCGGATGTCGCTTGTAATAAAGTCCATATTCTTAGTTTATTCCATACTTTTTGACCCTTTGGTTGCTATAATACTAACGGCGGTTTGGTTGTTACGATCCCAGCGGATGGCGCTTGTAATAAAGTCCATATTCTTAGTTTATTCCATACTTTTTGACCCTTTGGTTGCTATAATACTAACGGCGGTTTGGTTGTTACGATCCCAGCGGATGGCGCTTGTAATAAAGTCCATATTCTTCGTTTATTCCATACTTTTTGACCCTTTTGTTGCTATAATACTAACGGCGGTTTGGTTGTTACGATCCCAGCGGATGGCGCTTGTAATAAAGTCCATATTCTTCGTTTATTCCATACTTTTTGACCCTTTGGTTGCTATAACACTAACGGCGGTTTGGTTGTTACGATCCCAGCGGATGTCGCTTGTAATAAAGTCCATATTCTTAGTTTATTCCATACTTTTTGACCCTTTGGTTGCTATAATACTAACGGCGGTTTGGTTGTTACGATCCCAGCGGATGTCGCTTGTAATAAAGTTCATATTCTTAGTTTATTCCATACTTTTTCACCCTTTGGTTGCTATAATACTAACGGCGGTTTGGTTGTTACTATCCCAGCGGATGGCGCTTGTAATAAAGTCCATATTCTTAGTTTATTCCATACTTTTTGACCCTTTGGTTGCTATAATACTAACGGCGGTTTGGTTGTTACGATCCCAGCGGATGGCGCTTGTAATAAAGTCCATATTCTTCGTTTATTCCATACTTTTTGACCCTTTGGTTGCTATAACACTAACGGCGGTTTGGTTGTTACGATCCCAGCGGATGTCGCTTGTAATAAAGTCCATATTCTTAGTTTATTCCATACTTTTTGACCCTTTGGTTGCTATAATACTAACGGCGGTTTGGTTGTTACGATCCCAGCGGATGTCGCTTGTAATAAAGTTCATATTCTTAGTTTATTCCATACTTTTTCACCCTTTGGTTGCTATAATACTAACGGCGGTTTGGTTGTTACGATCCCAGCGGATGGCGCTTGTAATAAAGTCCATATTCTTAGTTTATTCCATACTTTTTGACCCTTTGGTTGCTATAATACTAACGGCGGTTTGGTTGTTACGGTCCCAGCGGATGGCGCTTGTAATAAAGTCCATATTCTTAGTTTATTCCATACTTTTTGACCCTTTGGTTGCTATAATACTAACGGCGGTTTGGTTGTTACGATCCCAGCGGATGTCGCTTGTAATAAAGTCCATATTCTTAGTTTATTCCATACTTTTTGACCCTTTGGTTGCTATAATACTAACGGCGGTTTGGTTGTTACGATCCCAGCGGATGGCGCTTGTAATAAAGTCCATATTCTTCGTTTATTACATACTTTTTGACCCTTTGGTTGCTATAACACTAACGGCGGTTTGGTTGTTACGATCCCAGCGGCGGGTTGCATTTATTGAACTATTCTGAGCAATCTGAGCGCTTTGGCTGTGATGTGATCTCTACTTTAGACGCTTCCTAGTATTTGGTGATCTCGGCTGCTACGGAACAAATGCTGACTGTACATCCCTAAAGTATTACTAATATACTATACCCAACAATGTAAAACGTTGTGAATTGGGGACAGTGACAGGTGCCACCCGGTTTCAACTGGGAGTTTTATACCTGACTAGCCACCGCGCGCAACTTTTGATCCCGTCTTTTGAACGTTCCTCAAAAGTTGGGCTATCAAATGCAAAAAGAATTTTTCAAATCCCACTTGTAGTTTCTGAGATTAGCGCTTTCAAACAAACAAACAAACAAAAAAAAACAAACTCTTCAGCTTTATATATTAGTATAGATGGCTATACCTATGGAGGCAACTTGGAACAAAAAAAACTATTATTTCTCTTTCATTTGATGATTTATTTCGGAAATATTATACAAGCTGATATATTTACAACTTATTAATTTTTCTTAAAACTAGATCGTACACAAAATAATTATTCCCTAATTCATATTACACATATCACAAGGAATTCAATTCATATGCGGTTTTCCAAAACAAAATTATCACAGGTACTATGTTAACGTTATTTGTCGTTTCAATTTGTTACTTAAGCTTGTGTATTTTGTATGGTAGTACTTTAGCCCTTCTCCAACAGTTTTCAAATCTGTGATCTCCAGTTCTTCTGTGAACAAATAAAACAAAATACACATTAATTGAGATAACGTCAAGGAATTGCTTTAGTAGTTAAATTAAAAGTAATTTATGAAGGTATTTCAAATTCTCCAAATTTTGTTATAAACTATTATAAGTATGATTGCAATTGTGACAATATGAGAACTGCTTGCTGCTGATAAAATGATTCGGCACGAGCGGGGCACGTTTAAATGAACGCGAAAATTTCAAGAATAGCCGTTCTAGCGTGATTGAGGGAAAAATCCATACATCCATCCAAATTTTTTGCATTCATAATATTTGTAAGATAGTAAGATTCCACACATAAGCAGGGAAATATTGTAATTTATGCGAGACATACTTTACCCAGATATTAAATAATTCATGTTACTTTGTCATGTTTTTTTGACTATGTTACTTTTTTGAATTTGACTTCCCCATCTCCTTGTCCACGTCCGTGTTTGTGTCCCGTCTCTGTCCACGACTATTCCCATCTCCATAAACATTATCTGTATTATCTCTCACCTCTATCGCTACATCTATCTACTTCTATCTTTACCTCTATATCTATGTCTACGTTTCTGTCTAATATTTGATTGCCTATTGTATAAATATAATAGTAGACTCCAGAAGATCACTAACTCGTTCATGGGTCAATGTGTACGCTTTTATAATATAATTCCAAAATATTTAAGATTAACCCTTCGATAGATTTAAGGATAAGTGTTATACAATGTGTTAGGGTTCCGACTTTTGATACTTTGCCTACGTGATATACATCAAATTTCATCGACAAAAGTCACCTTAGGGGGGGGCGCACCCCTCACCCCTCGTGATGGGGGTGATTTAAAAATTTCGTTTCTCTGGTTTGCTTTAAGTTCGTAAAACCATTTTTTTTTCATATTTATTGTGTGTATCTTGTTGAATTACATCTCATTTTAAAGCTTATTAAATTTACCAACTTTTGATACCACATTCACTAAAAAGTCATAAGAAGAAAAGAATTAATTTTAATGACTTAGAAAAAAAATCTTACTTTTTTGTAGTATTTTTTTAGTTTTTTGTCATTAAAAAAAAAACGAAGCCCTTAACAATGCATTTTTTTCTTCTTAACTAGTACTATTTGAGTTTATCTTTCTAACGATGCCAAAATTTAGGCCCGGTTCAGTAATTAGTTAAAAGGAAACACGAAATTAAAATATCAAAAGTTTATTTTACTAAGGTAATACGTCCTAGTTACAAAATTTAAGTACTATCAAGACTCGCGAGTTAGAGCGCGCGCGCAATGCGGTAGCAGGTTGCTTCAGGTTTTCGCCTGACTGCCTCTGCGCTCGCTGCGTTGGCGAGGGATGATCAGGGCGAGGCCCGTGCCGAAAGGCTAGAGCGCACCAATCACGTCGCCCCGCGCATCGTACGAGTCGAAACATGAATCTCTTTCAGTCTAATAGTGAATGAGATAACAATACTAAGGTACTGGTTAGGATTTCTACTTGCTAATCAGTTGTCCTTCGTTTCTCGTTGCGATTGCTACAAAGTTTTACTTTCGAATTTAGCTAAGTACTACTTACTCGATACTATGGCAGTTAATTATTCACCAAGTGAAGTGGCCGACATTGTATTTATTTATGGATACGCCAATGGAAACGCTGCGGCTGCTGTTCGGGAATATCGAATTAGATTCCCTACAAGGCGCATACCTTCTGCTCCAACTTTTGCAAGCGTTTTTGCAAGATTGCGCACTCATGGAATCCGACAGCCGCCTAATGAACGTGCTGTTGTGGGGAGACCAGACATGGAAGAAGAAATCATTGAAATGATTGCCAGTGACCCGCGACTTAGCACTAGAAATATTGCCAGAAGACTTGGGATTTCGCATTGGTCGGTGTGGCAAGTTCTACGTCGGGAAGGATTACGGCCGTTTCATTTTCGTCGAGTTCAGAATTTAATTGAACCAGATTATGCTGCTCGCTTTGTGTTCTGTGCGTGGCTTAATAGGAAAGTGAGACATGATGCAAACTTCGTACGGCGAATATTATGGACTGATGAAGCCAAATTCACAAGAGCTGGGATAACCAACCACCGAAACCATCATTTGTGGCTTAATGAAAATCCCCATGCTGTGAGGCCCGCCTCGTTCCAACACGAATTCTCAATCAACGTGTGGGCAGGCATTATTGATGATGAGCTGCTAGGTCCCATCGTCTTACCAGACAATCTTAATGGTGAGAGATTCTTGGAATTTCTAAGAGGGGATTTCCTACATGAGCTACCATTGGAGTACAGACGTGAACGCCGGTCTTTTTATTTGCAAATGGATGGAGCTCCTGCCCATTTTGCCCGGAATGTACGAGCATATGTGGATGAACACTACACCCCCTGGATTGGAAGAGGAGGAACAATTGCCTGGCCGGCTCGTAGCCCTGATTTGACACCTCTAGATTTCTTCCTGTGGGGGACCATGAAACAGCGGGTTTACCTAGAGGTGCCTACAACAAGAGAAGAGCTGCTGCAAAAAATTATGACCGCAGCTGATGAATTAAAAGCCGACAGAGCTATGATTAAAAGAGCTACACAACAAGTAGCTTTAAGGGCTACTTCTTGTTTATTAAACAATGGTGGTCACTTTGAACAATTGTTAAATTGACTTAAAATCGGCAAAACTAAATAAAAAAGAGATTGTAAATTTCGTGTCTTTTATTTTGATGTCATTTTAGCTTAGCAGTTAGGACTGTTTCTTTGAAGTTAAACTGTCGTATTCTGTATCGTTAGAAAGATAAACTCAAATAGTACTAGTTAAGAAGAAAAAAATGCATTGTTAAGGGCTTCGTTTTTTTTTAATGACAAAAAACTAAAAAAATACTACAAAAAAGTAAGATTTTTTTTCTAAGTCATTAAAATTAATTCTTTTCTTCTTATGACTTTTTAGTGAATGTGGTATCAAAAGTTGGTAAATTTAATAAGCTTTAAAATGAGATGTAATTCAACAAGATACACACAATAAATATGAAAAAAAAATGGTTTTACGAACTTAAAGCAAACCAGAGAAACGAAATTTTTAAATCACCCCCATCACGAGGGGTGAGGGGTGCGCCCCCCCCTAAGGTGACTTTTGTCGATGAAATTTGATGTATATCACGTAGGTAAAGTATCAAAAGTCGGAACCCTAACACATTGTATAAAGATTAACTATAAGTTATCCGGATGCAAGAAGATTGTTAATTGTTATTGTGTATTTTTAAAAGATGATTGCTGTTGAATTTCTTGCCACTTCTTCTCAACAGATCGACTTTCCGAAGTGGTGGTAGATTCAGTTCAATTTGTAAATTTTGTGACTTATTTCAAATGTATTCAAATACTTACGAAATAAAGATTCTTTTGACTTTGACTTTTTCACTTTGATGCATGTCAATCCGCGGAGAATAGATCGTTAGAATTATACTTAAACATTTATATCAGTAAAAAAAAATTAAGATTTAAAATATTTACCTAAAATATGCCAAACTGGCGGCGGAAACACTTCTTGCTGCGTGAACAAATGGACCACTTTACTGTCAAATCTCAAGCCACCGTTCTTTGCGTTTTCTTTACGGGTCAGCTCCACGCGATACCATGAGGCTGGTTTTCTGAAAATTAAAAAAATATATGAATATAAGAAGTCACCTCAGGGTAAGAGTCCAGACTAAGGAGTTGCTGGGATCTAAACTTAGGTCATAGAAAAAAAAACGAAACCAATATAACCACTATAATGGAACTACGAGTTTGTCTATCTGAACGGTTTAAAGCGCGATCCATCGCCAACTAGCTTAGCTCGCATAGATGAGCCAGTTTTTCATACATGTGCGTCCAACGCAAACTATGTCTACTTTATGTAACTGTATGAAAGAAAAACTGGCTCGATAAGCTGAACTAACTTTGTTTAGTTGGCGGTGGGCGATCGGCTTAAAGAAGCTACACATTGTATTTTAAAACATATTTTGGCCTTCGTTCTAACCTTTTTTCTAGCTTTTAGCTTAGGAAGATAGGCAATACAATGGTATTTTAAAATTCTGTGGGGTGAAAAGTTGCGCGAGTCATACTAGTGATAGCAAAGACTCGAGCCTTTTAGCCCTTTTTTAAAACTCGCCGCTTTATTGCGATGGCTCGGAGGCCTTTTAGGCTTAATAGCCCGCAAGCTCTCGAGGCTAGTCCTAATTGTGGCTTTTGGCTCGAGAAGCGTGAGGCCTAAAAATTTGTGTGCCTTCTAATAAAGCTTTTAGCTTTTATTTTAAGGTTTTTTTTTATTAATTAATAATCAATAAAAGAAAAAAAGGAATCTTTTGAGAAATAAACGCATACAATCATCAATGTGCCTCTTATCCTGGTTAAACGTTTTTATGATTAATTTTCAAAAATTTAGAACCTTTGCTTTATTACATTTCATTCAATCATGTACGAGTAGGTATACCTACTTATTATAAAAGAAAATAACTAACATTGAACTTTAATTAATAATGCCTTCCCATTAACCCGATCCTGAAAAGAGACTTAAAACTTTTTTTCGTTCGACGCTAGTCTTCAAAAAAGGCTTGAGTAAAAAAAAGCTCGAGCCTAAAAAAGGCGCAAGGCCTTTTTTAATAAGCAGCTTTTAGTAGTCCTGTTTTATGAGTCCGCCTTTAGAAAAGGCTTGTAAGCTTTAAATTTGTGACTAAAAGGCTCGAGTCTTTGCTATCACTAAGTCATACTCATACAAGCGCAGCGTTTAGTTAAATGTAATTCACCATGTGAGCAGATTTGACATGACATTAGCAAGCTCGAATACATGTCTTCTGTTTGCTCTTACATGTTATATAGCAGAGTTGTATTCCTGCCAATATGTGTAATTGACAAAAGCGCTTTTGCTGAGAGATATTTCCAATGGCTATGTCCTTCTTTATATCCTACCTTTGATTCGTTTTTTAAAGCTTATAATATTTACGTTCATGAAGTGTATCTATATGAATATTTTTTCTATATTTATATTTTTTTTAAACACTCACTTTAAATGGTCCTGCACAATGTTGTTAGCAATGGGCATTGTTATTCTCTGCACGGGATCACTGAGCAACTGCCCCACCGATTTGACGGGCGATTTTTCTGAGATGTATTGCTCAAGTAACCGCGACGCTATCGGTTTAAGAGAAGCTGAAAAAAAAAAGGATAAGGTAGGTATGTAATTATGTAAATGTATTGCCGATAGCTAAAACGACAGATGAAGACATATTAATAGCAACAAATGTAGTAAAGCCTAGTGAATTAAAAGTAGTTTTTACAACGATTTATATAGAAATATCAGAATTTTGTTTTTAAGTTTTAAAACTTGAAATGTTTGAGATACTTATGTATAAAAAGAATTCAATTCGTTAGATTTAGTAGTTAGCATACTAAGGACCACCATGTAAAGTGGTTGTTATTGGAGAATAAAACTAATAAAAACATGAAAATAGTTATGAAAATAAAAATATGACAGGTCTAACTTTAAATAATACAAGGAAAATTTACCAAAATTAGCCCTCAAGCTGCTCTCGGCCCGAAATAAATGTTCTAAGCAGACATGCACCTGTGCAAACCGCATGAGCAAGTTCTTCCATGGACTGATGTCTATTTCATCTGCTATTATTGGCACCTGTTGTAAAAAAACTGATGTATTAGAGCAAAAGTGCAATACATGGAAAACAACAGGGTCTTTTAACAAAATTAGACAAATTTAAAAATACAATACTCAGGAAGTCCTAAATGGGACAACTACTTATCAGTCATTTCTTCTTAACAGGGATTTGAACCCGGGTCTTCAGCTCGGCTGGAGGGTACTCTAACCATCAAATTACCGGGTCAAGACTGACGCTATCGAAATTATTTTTTATTTTGTTTTTTCGCTAAAATGCTAACGTAGCTCCATCATGTGATAATGCTTAAATGTAAAGTGAATTCTTGGTTTCCGTCGAGTAGTGGTGTGAGAAGGTAAATGAGATGTAGTTCTATTTCTTTCGGAATTACCAAAAAAAGTAAAAAAAAAAGCATTAAAGCAAAAAAGTATTCTTTCAATTATTTGGTTCCCTAATCAAGAGCTCAGATTACTTTAAGGCTAGATACTGTACCCACTGTGTTAGAATTATGTCCAACATTATATATACAATATAAAAAGCTGAACAAACCTCATTCACATCCTTTTTCTCATTAACAATCCCATGTTTCTTCAAAGAAGCGAAATCATCAACGGTCAACTCATTCGGGTCTTCATCATAGAATGACTCGCAGTCCAGCCTTATTGAATTTTCATGTGTTGACAGACTGTCAAACGGATTCAGAGTGAAGTCTCCACCGTTCATTGTCATGTCCTGGATGGTTTGGTTTATAGTGTCTATGGACTCGTGTGTTCTGAATTCAAAAATATAAAAAAATAAACAGGATGCACAAACTTAATGGTTAGAAAAACTTGTCTCCTGAAGGTAAATAACAATAATAATATAATTTTCAACACACTTGCTCGTAAAGTAAGCCTTATTCTATTGAATTTAGAACTATAAACTGGGCTATAAGTCACGCGTGCATAATATATTATACCCTAGTGCATAATATAATGAATCCTACAAAGTTGAATTGTACCTTAGTGCAAATTAAATCCGAGTAAACAGAGCATAATATGCTCTGTTATTTTATTGATCCGGGTTATACATTAAATATATGAGCGCGCGCGTCCAGGCGGCGCGCGGCCAGGCGGCGCGCCTGCAGCAGCAGCGGCTGCACGGCGCCTCCAAGCAACAATAGCGTGTGTACGTATAATGGGACAGGGTTACTGACGCGCAGCAGCTAACACCTGCTTCAAATAAATTTTATGACCACGTATGTCTGTCTTTTACTCACAAGTGTGTTGAAAAACATCGTATGTAACTCGTGAGTGTTGCTAATTACAGTCGAGGCTCATTATTAGCCTCGACTGTAATTAGCAACTTAGCTCACTTGTTACATAATATACTATTCCGAGTGTTTTTCTTATGAAAAGTCAATTAATAAACTACTGCACTAATGTACAGTTTGTGGAAACTACTGTACATTAGTGCAGTAGTTTCCACTAATGTACAGTACTACATTAGTGGAAACTACTGTACTATGTTTTGCTTTTACTACAATAAATTGCACTAAAAGCAAAACATACATTTTTGAAATTTTGTAAAGTATAAGTTTTTAAATTGACATGGTCATTAAGTTAAATGACTTTAGAAACGGGATTTTTATTATCGAAACGCACAATAAAGCGGGTAGACAGGGCCCTAAGTCTGTAACTTTTAAAACAAGCCATCGGTTCGAAAATGGCCAATCGCCGAACCGATGGTTCGATTTTGGCAGTCTGTAACGCACACACGTACGTCATACGCACCACTGGTGACCACTGGTCTTTTGCCTAAATTGCGTAGTCTGTAAGCGCGAACAATCGGCGTGCCATCGGTTCGGTGCTAAATATTGGTCTGTAAGGTAGACACATGTTTGGTCACGTGATAGGAACCATCGGTTCGTTTTGCAACAGTTGATCTTGGGACGATTGTTTTAGCAACCATTGTGAAAAGTTTTATTATTTTTAACAGAAAAAAAACAAGTTTATAGATAAGATTTGTTGGTGCGTGACTTTTTATTTATTGTTTAATGGTTCATTGAGTGTTAAGTGTTTTTGAAGATTATTGTTTTGTTTTAATTTATAAGGTGAAGATGAATTCTCTTGGTCGGGCAATTTTCGAGCTGGCCTAAGCAGTTGATGCTAGCCGAAGACGGCAGGCCGAGATACGAAGACGCCGTCAGGCAATGTTCAAAACTTACAGTTCTGCACATCGACCAAGATTTCTGTGCACCGTCGCTGGATACGGAGTTTAATAGGTTTGCACATTGCTGCCACAGCCTAGTGATAAGGCTTCGTGCCTCCGCTGAGCGGTTCACGTGCCCTAGTGCCAGCTCTGGATGCTGCTCTAGGAAGTCCAGGAGGACGTCGATTTGTTGCGCCAAAATCATAGTTAAAAGCTTGAAATTATCACAACTGAAAGTGGAGGGAATTTTTAAAGTTAGCAGTCAGTCAAACGTCTTTGTCAATCTGACTGAAGTGTACTTGACATGTTATTTTTCAAACTTTTAGTTAAACACGTAAAATTATCGGTAAAAAATAAATTATCATTGTTTTAATGGTTAAGCATTAAAAATATATTGCTTTACAATACTTTAGCAAGATTTAAATAATTAACAAATACATTTTGTGTCAATATTTATGAATGATTGACGAGTTCTTAAAAAGACAGGCGAATGAAGTAATGAGTCACTGAATGAACCCACAATACCAATGGCTCGAAGCCCCATTATTGGTTCTTCGAACCACTGCACTGGTTTACCATCGGTTGCGTTACAGACTGCCAACGAAATGCACTCGATGGCCCCGATGGTCTGCCATCGGAGCGTAAAACCAATGGTCAAAGTTACAGACTCGGCCCCCAGATTTGTTTGCCCGTGAATAAAAATACTTACCCGCATTTTCAGTACCATCGCGATCATTGTCAAAATATCGAGAACTCAAAATAAATAAAAAACAAAAAAAAAGTTATAAAGTTAATTTTGAAAAATATAAATTTTTATTTTCTTGGCTGTAAAATCGTTTCAAACTCAATGTTCAATGCAAAATCGCCATTTATTAAATTACAATTTATTCTTTTTGGCCGATATGGATGATTTCTATTAGCGACGGCCCCTGTGTCGCATTAGTCGTATGTTCGAGTACGGCCTGGGAGGCGTTGGGTTCGAGACTTTCCCTTACTGATCCATCCATTTCAACCGACTTCCAAAAGGAGAAGGTTCTCAATTTGTGTGTATGTTAAGCTATTGCATAGCTTCTATCGCGGGCCTTGAGCGTGGGGACCGAATCCAGAAATTCCGTAACGAAAAAAACCTAACACCCCCAACTCCGACCGGCACAGCGGTGGTAATAATTATAATTGCATAAGTTGATAAAAAATGCTATGCAATAGCTTTACCGCGGCAGTCTCCGAGTGCCACACGTCTTTTTTTTTATTTAATATTGTGTCTTCGCTACATGATTTTTTGGACCATTATGAATCGATTTTGAATGTTCTTGTTTCATATGATACAGTATACTTTTAAATTGTTTAAAAAATATATATAAATATGGAGAAAATTGACATGGACATCCTTATACTTCAGCCAAAGTTTTGACGTGAAGTCGGTTCTTTAATGCTCTGCATTCGTTGATATTGTATTGAACAATTGTATAACTTACCTAGCATCATTATTCCAGATCCCAGCAATAAAGAAGGAATGTTCCAATAGCGACATTATCTTTGTGTATTCCCACATAGTCTTCTCAGTTCCGACCTGAGCGACCAAAGACAATGCTTGCGGTGGACTTGAGCGCAAGTTCTTTAACACTTTAGCCGATTGGGAATGACCTCGAGATAGCTTTAGAATTAGTTTTGATAGGTATGTCTTGTTGTTTACGTCGATCTGGAAATAGAGCATCGTCGTAAGGTTGCGTGTTTAACCGTGTACTACAGGATACATTTTGGTGAGTGCGCCAGTGCTCTGTTTGAACAAATTGAACCCTCACCCTTTTACCATCGGACTACTAGACGCAGACAGAACTTTCATCCGTATGTGGTAGATATTCCGAAAAGTCGAACTAAGCGCTTTGACAGTTCCTTTTTGATACGGATCGCCAAGGTTTGGAATGAACTGCCTGCGTCTATTTTCCCTGACCAGTATAGTCCTGGTACTTTTAAGCGTCGAGGTTTCTCGTGGATGGACGTGTAACACCTTAATCTTCATGTTCACTTAACATCAGGTGGCATGAAAGACAAACGTCCCATCCATAATTCATAAAAAAAAAAAAAGTTTCGTACCAATTTAAAGTTGAAGTTTGTAGGTATAATACTGGACTGAAAGAAAACTGGGAGTGAAAGAAAAACATAGAATGTACCCGCTGCTTCTCTTCCCGGGCATACTGTAAAAGTCAGTTAAGTGACAGAGGTTTTATTGGCGTTTTTGTGGGCGATAGGCTGACCATCTGTCACTACAATAGTCTCTCTCCATATTTATAATTCCTCCAAACGTGTCATCAGATGGTTTCATAGCCTCTGGTGTTCTGCTTACCCCAATACTAAGGGATACAGGCGTGAAGTTACGCATGTATGTATGTATTTATAATAGTTTATTTTACTAGTAGGCAAATCTGCTTACGACTAAGTGACATAGAAAACCGTACCTTTATTCATGGTTTATATTCATTTTTTATACGCGAAAACGTGAATTTAATTGGTTGTTTTTGAGATAAATGAAAAACTCTTTAGTTTTGTTGTATTAGTGTCAAAGGTATAGATTTCATAAGTGTTTTCAGGGAGCAGATCTTTTAACTTTCCTGAAATGGGACCATTAGGATTTTTGATTCTTTTTAATTTTTTTCTACAATAATGCAGTATAACTTAATAGAAATAATAATATTGAAATTTGACACTATTTATTTGACAATAACTAAAAAGTAAGGAAATAATGGAAAATACTTACAAAAGGCCGAATCTTGCCGGAAGATATAAATTTAAGGGCCTGAATCAATAAAGTTATTAGTTCCTCTGCCGTTTCACAATCTAAAAAATAAGATAACCTGAATTAAAAAACCTATCTATGTTATTTCTTTTTTGATTTCATTGATTACTTTTTAGGGGATGAAAAAGTGGAACAAGTGAAAGAGTTTGTATACTTGGGGTCCTTGTTTACAAGAGATGGGAAGTGTGAAGGTGATATTGAAAGGAGAGTAAAGGCAGGAAATTGTATTAATGGAGCCATATACTCGATAATGGCAAGCAAAACTATACCAAATAAGGCTCGTCTTGCCGTACTTGAGGGAGTTTTGGCGCCAACGCTTATGTATGGAAGTGAATCTTGGGTGTGGCAGAAGAGACATGAAAGCAAGATTAATGCTGTGGAGATGAGAGCGTTGAGAAGCATGTGTGGAGTGAAATTGAGTGATAGGGTGCGCAATAGTGAAATAAGAAAGAGATGCGGATTGAAAGAAGATGTAGTGACTAAGATTGAAAAGGGTATGCTACGGTGGTTTGGACATTTGGAAAGGATGAGTGAAAGTAGATTTACGAAAGAGGTGTACAGAGCAAGAATGGATGGTGCTGTCGGAAGGGGTCGCCCTAGGCGAACGTACGCCGATCAAATTGGCGACGTTCTTAAAAAGGGCCTAGTTTTTTTTTATTTTTTTTTTTTATTAGTGACTAAACCCGCGTTTGACCTCAATCTCACCTGATGGTAAGTGACGATGAGGTCGAAGATGAAAGCACACGGGTTTAGGAAGGAACTGGCTCTTTATACAATATTGCCGGAACACATTACCGCCGGAGCGGTAACATTTGGCGGCAGACTTTATATAAAGGGTGGTCGCTAGCCAGGCGGACCCAGAAGGGATCCTACCACCAAGCAAAAGTACCCGTAACCGGCGATCATGTATGAAAAGATTAATGAACGTGGAGGAAGCGAAAGAGGTATGTATGGATCGAAGCAATTGGTGTTCCCTTGTCTCTGCCTACCCCAAAGGGAGACAGGCGTGAGGTTATGTATGTATGTATGTATGATTACTTTTTCGAATAGCGTTATATAAATTTTCATGAAATTTATTTTTATCTCTGCAGTATTTTCTGTTAAATGAAACTAAAACCATCAAAAATATAAATTACAGAAAGTATTTCTGTAGGCACATTTTATCCCTTATATTGCTTAGAAGGCGGGTCGCGCGCACATTTGAAAACGCATGCTGCTAGGTGACATCGCATGAATTTATGGCTCCCGCCTGCTTGCGCGGTCAACCATAGGCCACAACATATTTTACATTTTGATGTTTTAACTGAAGATTAGACTAAGAAACAAATGAAACAAAATATTTGGTAACTTTTATTACTGCTTATCTGACACTCCCCACCACATTCACTCATAACCACTTTCTGTTAACACACCAAAACTTTGAGTTAAAATGTTCAATAGAACTAAACACGGTGAAAGACTGTAAAATCTATTTATAGTATAGCTATTTAAACATACCTCGAAGTATATCCCACAGTTGATAAGTAAAATCATTGCTAGATCCGTTAGCACTAAGTTCATTCAAACACCGCCTCAATGATATAGTTTCTTCAGTGATGCAGGTACAACCTCCAGGTGGATACTCCGCTGTATAGGCATACATTTCCGTTTGATTTAACAGTTCGTTGAGACGGGTAGTTGTGTTGGACCGTATTTCACCTTGCTGCTGTGGTCTGAAAAGTGTTTGTTTTGTATGTGATCAAAACAGCGCCAACAAGTGACGAAAATGGAAAACCAAATTTGTGAGAACGTGATTGGCAGTTTATAAGTAGTTTACTCGATCAACTCGATCAATGTTAAAGACATTCAAATAAAGTCCCACTAAGCCCACTGAACAAATTTGAATGGAATCTGAATGGAATATTTTTTAAATAAAAATCAGAATATTCGTAAACTGGGTCTACAAAACCGTTAAATTTTAACCCTTTATTTATTGGCCATAGGCTTCACCCGCCTATCCCGGCGGAGCAACAGGAAAAAATCCGAAAGCTCAAATTGGTAAAGCTGTTTCATTGAGAAAAAGTAACAACCATGCATGCTACCTTTCAATAGTATTTTAACTATTAGCAGGATTTTATACAACCCACCTTATAACAGCAGTTTCTAAATCAACAGCACTAATCCCCGCCGCTGTCATGTCTACCAGCATTTGGTTCAAGTTGTACAACGCGCTAACAGACTTCCATATAGCTGTGCAGGGGCTGCCCAAATGTCCAATTATAACTTCTTGCTCCTGAAATAGATTTTAACAAAAATATTATTCGTTATATCTTTTAACAGGTTAAAACGGCTTTAATTTATTTTTTATGTTAAGTATCTTTATCTAATTAAGGTATAATTTCTTTGGAATAACAAAGTTGTATCCAAAATATATCTTGAGCTAAATGTGAGCCATTACCATTATTTTTCATACAATTGACAACAATCGCGAATGAAAATCTTATAAGCAGACTTTGTATAAAACCAGGAAAATTTCAAGTTTTATAGTATAAACAAAAATCTGTTTTGCAGTTTTGGCATTATTAAGTCATGAACAGGCCAAAAGTCTGCAGCAACATCCTTCGTTTTTCAAATAAAGAACTATGTTTTTGATCTCAATAAATTAATAGGAAAGCTATGGTATATGACGATGCAGTCGAAAATGATTTAGAAAAAAAAACTGACTTCATAAAAACTCTTCCAAAACAAATTATTCCCTAGGGAACTATTACTGTCACCAAGTGACATGCCGTTCCTAAGGAAGTCATACCACTTTCTACTTACCTAACATAACTATAATTTAAATACAACTTTAATATGAAAACATGGTCTTAAATACTCACAAAGTTAGCTTTACAGCTGATATAAGGTATCTGCAATGTTTTACTGGCCCACTCGCAATGGAGTTGAGTAGCAGATCCATGGGGAGCATTCAGCAATTCATCGTTTGATCGGCAACCATATGATACTCCTGAGATTGTGTACTTGCAATCTATTAGTACATTAACCTGTAACATGTATTTGAAATTGATTAAATACTTGTTATAATTAAGTACTTGTAGGGAGAGCTAGAAGTTGTAGTGGCTAAGTCGAAATTGCAGGTTAAGCAACGCTCAGCGCCTCGGGTCCTTACAAGGATGGGACACCGCCGACCATTCATTTCTCATGTCAACTTTCGAGTTTCGTAGGGCACGTTAAGCAGTCGGTCCCGGGTTCTGCATACTTGTACACAGTAGTTGTTAGGGGTTTGTTAGAAGCCATTTCGGCATCCTGAAAATTCTGACATCCCCAAGCAGCACTGGGCCAGCTTGGTGGTTTACGGCCTAAAAACCTCCTTAGTACTCAAGGAAAAGACTTATAGCTCTGCGGTGGGCTCATTGCAAAGACTTATGATGGGAGAGCTCAAAGAACAATACTGAATTGCGGAATACGGAATTAACTCATATTTTTTGGGCATGGGACTTTTATCAAAAATTATGTTTTTTATGTAGGTACTTGAAAATAAGTTATTTCACTAAATATATTCACTGGGTCCTGCTTACCATGTCAATTGTTGTTTTTTGTTGCTCTGCATAGTCTTCCACTAGCTTTTCTACATCAATGTCATCCATTAGTTCACAGCTATCATATTGTACTACCCCTCGGCGAAAAAACTCATCATCAGATTCTACAAACATCAACAACATGAGACCTCCATCTGAAGGATTGCAAAGCAACCACATAGGAATTGTCTCTTCTTTTGGAGTTTCAGCAAGTACTTTGTTGAACTCATTTGCTATGTTTCTGTAAAATCATAAGAACCTTATAAATAAATTTTTGGATATGTTTATTTTTCAATTAGGTAGTGTTTGTGTTTCTGGAAGTGAATTTTCCCATATTTTTTTTTTGTATTGTAAAAGTAACATGAGTTCAATAGACACCAACTTTGAATTTTGACTAAAATTTACTAGACTGAAAGCATGCACACAACAGTTATTCAAAAGTTTATTATACAATCAAAATATATTACATACTTATACAGGGTGTTACGCCAACCCTATATAACTCAAGGAGGCACATTGAATAATTCGGAATTATTTTTTAATTTTTGTATGAAAGAAAAAGTCAAAATTTATTGCTCTCATACAAAAATGTAGAAAGAAATTTCGTTTTTTTTTTTCTGTAATTGTTATGGGTATTAGAATACCTCCGTGAGTGTATTATGTAGGGTTGGTGGGACACTCTGTATAACTAATCAAAAGCTCCATGTAGTACCTACCTAGCCTTTTCTGTTGGAATTGAGACATGATTAGATTCATCCTTGGTCCACAAGTGTGTTTCATCAGATATATAGGTATCATCAAAAGTAGTATGCAAACTCAAATCAAGTTTTAAAGGTGATCCTGTTAGATCAAACTCTTCTGAAAGTAATGAATTTTACAATTAACCTCAATCAATTATATATTGTTTAAACATCTACCTTAATATTTAATAAATAATTTAAGTTCTGTTTACAACTATGTTACTATACTTAGTATAGAATACCTACAGTATATTTACCTGACCTTAAATTAAACATAGGCACCATCAATAGAGAAAAAGCACAGACTGTCACACTTCTTAACTGTATTATGTCATTGTCATGAGCCAGAGGGTAATCCTAGGAATAGCTGGATAAACTAAAATTAGTCTCTATTCAGTTTATTCATAAACAATATGTTGTATGTAATATTGAGAATATTTATATAATTTAATATGGCTGAATTTATTTATACCCACTTACTATATTATTATCTCAATAATTGATTAATGAACAATATTACAATTATATTTGTACAGAAGGCAGGACATCAAGCGTTACAAATCTGTCATAAATATTTAATTGAATCTGAACTCTAGGCCGTCTGCATTAGGTTGAAATTGGTTGGGTTAATCTGCTGCCTTCTGTACCAAAATGTATGTAGGCAAGGTGTATATTTATTTATAATAAAAAAGTTTATTACATGAAATAAGAAATGTAATGAAACATTATTTTTATATTATTTTATGTACATAACATTATACATAATGGAATTCTTTAGTAATCTTAAAAACAAATTAAAACCTGCATATTTTCATAGCTCAAAGTGATGCCATGATAAGACAATTTGATCACATAGTTTGTAGTCTTTTAGGAATTTGTTTAAGAGAAAATTGTCAGGGGATAGTTAAAAAATTTAGTAATTTACTAACCTATCCTATAGTATGCTGACCATACAATGATCAAAAAATAATAAAATAATAAATAATCATCATGTACCTAGGTATAAGCCTAAATAATTAGAACATTGTAACAATTTCAAATTAAACTGTCTTTTATACTAGCTAGGTTGTATACATAAATAAAAGTATGTCAAAAAACCCCCTATTCACATATTTGATCATACACAAAATAATTAGTGACTTACTTAATTCTACAGCATTGCAGATCTTATTTAAAAATTTAAAGATTCTTACCTTCATCTTTATCGTATTTTATACCGTGTGATTTATCTCCGCTATGTGACATTATTTTGTTCTGAAATTAATATTTGCAGTACGTTTATTAGTAACATAATATAATATTGATTTATATTCCATGTGTGAATTTAATTTCTATTGCTTATGATACATATAAAATACCTTTTTACAAACTAAAATTATATCTTTTCGTGTTTTAGTGTACATTTCGACATAAGACGGGCATAACAGCTTCTCCATTACAAACTCTGGATGCTTGTCTCGTAATATCTTCAAATTTTGTTCCATGGTTGTTGAGTTTTAGTTGCAAACCCAAAATTAAAGAAACCAATTACCAAACCAAAACTTAAGTTAAGTTTACGTTATTTTGATTTGAAATACAATGATTTGAATTTTTTGATTGAAAAAAAAATGACAAATACTATTGACAAATTCACTTACGTTCCAAAGTGGCTTTATTTTTCTTGCAGCGGGCAAAACTTGATGCCAATAATGCTATGCCATTTTCGTTTCTTTTCGTGACTTATTCTTAGATATCACATAATACCTTGGCATGAACGCCATCTGATTAATGCGAATCAGTAAATTTTAACGAAAAGTCCCTATTTACACGGCTTCGCTGACAAATTTTACATATCTGCTGAATCGTTAAATTATTAAAATATCATTAGGTACCTACTTCATTTCTGCAAGTAAATCTAGCATTCGTTTCCCTGGTTTTATGGTCCATTTCTTTACTTATGTAAGTGAACATAAGTCCCTATTTGATTATCGAAGTTCAAATCAGTAATGTATTGAAGATCATAAAATACTAGTATTAAAGTAGGTGTACAATAAAGAATTATATTATTATTATTCGGTATGTCAAAATTAACTCGCCTTTCGCTTTTTGCATGCGTGCTGGAAGCTAACCTCCGCCGCCGAATCCCAGCCTTTCAAGGTTTCTGACCAAAGTGGCTGGGGTCAAACCGGCGACGGTTAAATCAGGCTCCAGCAGCATGAAAGCGCGGTGCATGCGTGCTCGATACCCTGTCCTACCCATTTCCGTCTCTCTTGCTCCGTAATAAGCTCGCATGAGGTTGGCGTTTTATGTTTTAGACCATCTCATGCGCCGTCCTTCAGGGGCGGGTACCGATTGCGGGGGCTGTGGTGCCCCTGCCGGCACCAAGCTCCCTGAAGGCATTGATGATGGTGAGGACTGGTCACCTCATTCTCTGTGAGCTGGTGGATCGCATGCTGCCACGCCCAGCGCCATTAAAAATAATAATAATTATTATTACCTACCTAAGTCATATTAATCTTATCTCGTCTATCTATTTCTGTCCCGTTGCTGGGCAAAGGCCTCATTACTCTCTATTCATGATTCCCTTTCCTTTGTTTCTTCTTTCTGAAGGTGTCTCGCTCGTCTCATTGTCATCGTTCCATTCAGGGGTCTGTCACGTTGCCTTTAATTTTCTCAGTGGATAGTATTTTGTTTCCGAAAATACATCTACTATACGACTTGCTTAATCCCACTTTAGTTTGGAAGTCGTGTGGGTATGTACCTACATCAGAAATTACATTTTTAACTTCGGACTTTAAGTGTTGCTCACTCTAAAAACCATATCAGGCCGAACATTCTTTTCCCAGCATACTGCGCTCCGGCTACCGGTGGTGGTGAGGCAAACTGCGCCAATCCTCCAATAGTCTAAAAGTCTGTTGATATTTTTGAAACGAATATTTTAATTTAAATTATTTAAACGTTAATTTATGTATAGAAAGCTTTATTTAACAGTGACATTTTGATAAGCTTGAGTTAGTTATAAAATTATAATATATTACACAATGGTTTTATTATAGTTGCGCCGTCATCGGGTCCAGTAGTTTATATTGTCGTACGTATACATCATTTACATTATGTACTTATGTCAAAATTTCAAATGGTTGCTTTGACAACTTGTCAATCGTCAATCGTGTTTGTTTTGTTTATTGTGCGCTGCAGCTTCTTTCTGCCTTCGTGCTTTCTTTTGTTTTATTTATTTAATAAGAGTTTACCATTTTTTGTTCATAAATGCTTCAAAATACGGCTGTTGTCGAAACATTGTAAAAATAAGTTTTTTATTTGTAGTTCTATAAATTATTGAACTCGAAAATGGCCCGACGTGAACGTCGTTCAAATGCCGGGAATCGGATGGCAAAACTTCTCAACGAAGAAGAAGAAGACGATTTCTATAAAACAACTTATGGTGGGTTTCAGGAGGCTGAAGAAGATAATGATTACATGTAAGTCAATTTCTTGGTTACAATGCTCTAGGGTTATTAATTAGCAGATGCACCTTTCAGATATGTTATATTTAAATGGCTGTTTACTGCTAATTTGTTCCCTTCAGTCTATAATTAAGTACTAAACAAAATTACCCAAGTCACAAACTGACACAACTAGTATCAAGAGCAAGCATATAGAAGCTTGTTTTATGTTGTAGGATTTGCTTTGTGGTAGAATGTAGTAGAAAGCAGAATGCATCTTGTTGGAAAAATAGGGTAAACCTCATTATAGAACAATTTGAAGCTTACAAATAGCAATGTAAGCTACAAATTCTTGACAGCAAAAAAATAATGACTAACACTTTGGCGATGGGGACCTCAGACACCAGTAGTAGCGGGTTCGATTCCTGCCTGGAACAAGAAAAAAAATGGGTTTGGGTGTTTATCTATAATATTTATATTCTAGGTTCCTCCCTAGTTCGCTACATGGTATCTCATAACATAAGCTTTGCTTACTTTGAGGCCATGTAGTTGGTGTAATTATCTATGGATCTCACTCTTACAATAGTTCCTGCCACTTCATTTTGAAATAGACATAGACATTAGCTTTATTTGAGATTTCTGCACATTAAAACAAAAAGACACATTTAAGCAGATATTGTTATATACAAACATTAGTACTTAATAATAATTTAAGAATTAAAATTTTTACCAAATACACGAAACATGACAATAAAACATAACATAAACATAAAGTTCGTAAAAAATAAAACAAAAATTTTGAAGAAGGAATGATCCAAAAATGCTTTGAAGGAATCATGCAGAGTTGTGGGTGTGACTGATGACAGACGGAACTGTTTATATAAAATTAAAATGACAATTTTATAAGTATGTTTTTTTTTTTAACAATTTTTCAAGTTCTATGAAATTATTATAAAGTTCAAAATCATCTTTGAACTGAAACTACTTTGTAGTCCCAAAGTGAACATAAGTAAGCTATGCACACTGCTTAGCTAGGGTGTATTCTAGTGTGTACCAACATTGAAGTGATTATATATTAAATGTTTTGATAACAGTCCCAGGTTGCATTTGAACCCAAAATCTTTGGTGCCACAAGCAAGATTTTGAGCCTTTGTATAACAGGAGCACTGAGGTCATTATAATTGAAAGATTTCTCACTAACAATAGAGCCTTACTTTTAAAGCCTTTGTAAAAAATATAATTTTATGTTTGCAGCCAAGAAAAAGAAGTGGAAGATGTTGTAGATTCTGATTTTGATATTGATGAAAATGATGAAGTGGCTTCTGATCAGGAAGGTGAAGAGAAAGAAAAAAAGAAAGTCAATACTAAAGCATATAAGGTATGTTTTTTATTCTAGTGAAATTTTATTATATTTTATGTGCAACTTTGGTTGTATTTTGAGCAAGATCAATGATGTTATTAGTAACCTTTAAATGCAGGTCAACTAAAAATTGTATGTTGAAAGAAGTTTTAAATGATATGAAAATGGATTCTGAAAATAAAACCTGATTTAGAAAATAAAGGTATGAAACCTCTGAAGTAGGTGTGTAACAGTTATAAAATATGTGAATATGGATGTACATAGTAAGTTGACTCATAATGTTGCTTTTCATACCCAGTTTCGAATGCAGGCAAATATCTGTTCTCAAGTCATGAGATTTGGTATTAGTCATGGTTGTCTGGTAGAGATCGCTTCACAGCGATAAGGCCGCCTATTGTATATCTTTTTTTTTTATGTGTTTCAATTTTTTGTAAGGCATACAATAAAGTGTAAATAAATATCTAACTAATCTTATAAATGTGAATGTTTGGATGTATGGGTGTTTGTTCCTCAATCACGGCAAAACTGCTTAACGGATTTTGATGAAATTTAGCATAGAAATAGATTACAATCTGAAATAGCACATAGGCTACTTTTTTATCCCGACATTGCCGCGGGAATCGAAATCGCGCGGGTAAAACCGCGCGCAACAGCTAGTATTTAATATGTATGAGTATGTTTATATCTAAACACATCAAAGCAAGGGCTGCATACCGGTATGAATTTCTGTAATTTTTTTTTCTGTATGACGTCATACCGTTAAATTAGGTGTATTTAAATATAACAGTACAGGAATTCATACTGAAATAATTCTTGTACCTTTTTTATTATTGTAGCATAACTGATTTTTTTTTTCAGTTAACTGAAATTTTCCGGTATTAATATTAATATTGATATTAAAATTTTATTTTTAAATAACTGTAGAATGTTTGATAGTTTAGTTGAAGCCTATGAAGCGTAGGTACATATGCTGACCTATACATTTCGGTCCAGAAATTAAATAAGTTAAAATATTTCTGTACTTAAAACATCTACAGAAATTAATCTGGTGTACATTATTTGGGTACTGATATAATAGATAGATTTTAGATTTTAAGTTGGATGAAGCAGTACACTAATAAGGGTACTGAAATTTTACTAGTACTATTTAAAAAATTTATACCAATATGCAGTCCCTGCATTAAAGACATTTAAGAAGAAAGTGCATTGAACTTATCTTATCGAAAATATAATAAATTTTGGAAGCTAGAGTAAAGTTAAATACTGGAAAGAAAATAACGAAAATTCAAGTGTGCTGTTACAAAGAAAGTGATGTTATCAAACCCACATGTACTTTGTGATGTTTTTTAAGTCCATTTAAATATAATTTTCAGGATCCACAACGGAGAAAAAAAGCTAGGAGACCGCCACCTCCAAAAAAAGTTAAGGATCCTAAACCTAAAGAAGACAAACCTCCGGAAGAGGAAGAAGAAGATGATGGTGACGAAGCTGATGCTGATGATGATGACGATGATGATAATGAAGATGAAGAGAAAGGGGATGGGGATGGATCCATGTTTGATACTACAATAGGTTTGCTACATACATCTGCTGATCTATTATTTATGTATATGTACAAAGGAGGTCAATTTGCCGTCATACAAGCTGGCCCATTTTAGTACCGTGAGGTACATGGGCACCAAATAGTAGGGGAAGACTAAAGGAACTCGTAAATATGCAAATATTTGCAAAAGAGAGGACTAACTTTATGAAATAAATTATTGAAAGTTGTAACAAACTAAGGAAACAATCACGGTGAACATGAACACAGCTTAGAAAAAACGGTTTTGACACTGACGTTTTGTCCTTCTGTTGGCAAATATCAAAATGGCGGTTATCTGTTATTCAAAGAAATGTTTAGTCCGTTCGTTTCTGTGTTCCGGGGTGCTCTCTTTTCGATTGCTGTGTTGTGTTTTCCTGATTTATTTATTAAAAAGATGAAATCTATAATCTTTTTAATATATACTTAACGAATAATAATTAATAATAACAAAGCAACAACAAAAATAAACAAAGTAAATGTCGAGTCAAGTTGATGAACACGAAGTTGACAGTTCGACTTGACAGTTAAAGACAACATATTAGAGAGAAAATGGCTTGCGCGTGAAGCCCACAAAAATATTTTTTTCTTGGTTCAAACTTCATCTTTGACCAAAACTGTAAATGCAGTTGTACTCAGTGGTTAGTACGGTGTTATAAACCACGGAGTGTACCTCGGTACCAAAATGGGCCACCCGTAATGACCTTCTTTAATGTGAAGTGTACTTTTAAAATGAAAACATGTTATTTGTACTCATCTACTGATGTCCTTACAGTTTCATTACTCAGCAGATTGTCTGGATGAAATGGCAGCAATGAGACCACCTATGCCTTTCTAACTGTATTTTAGATAGATATTTATTCACATCAAGCACACATACACATACATATTGATTAACAAAATTATAAAAAAAAGTAAACACAAATTAACAATACAATAAATAATTAGAAGCACAAAAATCTATGCTGATGCAAAATGGCAATACTTCAGTGAGACATTATTATAATGTTTTTTATTAAATAACTACTGTGTTCAATGAAGCATAGATAAAATTGTCTTAAGTTTTTATGATGTCTTATATTAAATAAAACACTTTTATAACTAGATTTTATCATGTTAAAATATGTTTCACATTGTAACTCAATGTTAGGATAAAAGAAGAGGAAAAATTGAGTTAAAATGTACAAAAGATTATTTAGCGCTATTTTTATGTTTGATATATTAATATGTGTTTTGCAGGAAGAAAATCGGTTAGGCAAAGCACCGCAGTGAAGTCCGCAGAAACAAAACAAAGGTTAAAAATAAGATCAGAATCAAGGAAAAAGAATGTTGTGAAGGTAGAAGAGAAAATGCCTACACAAGAGGAGCTGTTGGAAGAAGCTTTAATCACAGAACAGGAGAACCTTAAAAGTTTAGGTAAGATATTTTCTATTGTGAATGATAGCAGCGTATTGATTTAAAAGAGCTCATTCCACTCAGGCCTGATTTTTCAATGATCAGTTAAAAATATTCAATGAAAAAAATATTATTCGACAGCCTTCAGCTCAATTGTGTGATAATGATATAGGTATCATTGCCATACATTTTACAAAAAAAAAAATAAAAAAAAATTATCCCATGATTGAAAAATTAGTCTAAAAGAAAGTTAAGGTATTTAAAGCATGTTCGTTTGGTAAGATGCACAAAAATGAAATGTATTATATTTGGAATGATTTGTACTATAAAATGTCTACATTCTATACCAAATTCTATGTATTTTTTAGCAATTACTCAAAATGTAACATAGTAATCTGGAAAAACACAGTATTAAAGTGTTGTAAGACATAATTCAGAGGCAGGCTTGCCATTAAGAAAAATAGATTTCTGATTAAGCCTCAGTGTTGAAAGGCAAATGAAAGTGCGTCAAAAGAAGGTAGTAATAAAGACTTGTGTTCACCAGTAACAGTTTTATTAAAAATGATAATTTTATTAAGACAAGTGTATTTTTTTACGCAATATAATAATTAAGAGAGATGTTCCCGAAAAAAACTAATAAATGACTTAACGAAATAACAACGTAACTTACGTAGCTAATGAAATATAAACATTATTGCAGAAAAGTTCGAGCAAATAGAATTGGAAAGAAAAAAAGCCAGACCCGTTAAAAAAGCTATAACTGGACCTTCTATTAAGTGAGTAAACTTTTATTATTCTTGCCTTCAATAAAAATGAATCGTGACATATGGCTCTTGGTCATTTGATATAGCAGGTTAGCAAAGTTCGGCCTAGTCGGTACAAGAATGGGTGACTACCTACTGACTGCCAATCATTGATTTTAATCAGCTCTTAATTGCTGTCCAAATTTTACAGGTGGTAGGTATACATTGTTGTGGTTTATGAATAATACGTAAAATCATGGACCTAGTATAGGTAGGTACTGCAATGCAAGAGAGGATTCGTCAGTGAACATTTGATTTAAGTCTTAAATTATTTTATATCAATTTTATTATGAATGTAATTATTAATGATTAATACTTTCTTATTAAAATTTATCATTTAAATATTCATTCACCGTGTTGTAGCACTTTTTCCTTAAAAGTTGTTTTAATAAATGTATAAAATGTTTATCTGTTTCTTCATTACGTATGTGTGTGGGAAGATGGTTGTACAATTAATAAAATTTCTCAAGTTGACTTCCGTGCTTCGGAGAGCAACTTTAGCAGTCAGTCCTGGGTGCTGTATACATGTTTGTAGTAGTCTTTAGGTTATGTAAGAAGCCACTTCCGCAACCGAAAACGACTAGCCCAAGTGACGTGGTCATCCAGTGAAGAAGCTCATGGCCCTGCATTAGTTTTTTAACACTTTGATTGCCACTGCACACAATACCGTGCGTTGGTTATCTTGCAGTAGTGACCAAACACACGGTAACGTGTTTTGGTTGTCTTACTAAAGTGGCCGCATACACGGTACCGTGTTTCTAATCCCTATAACTTAATTAAAAAAAATTAAGTCGGCCTTTTCTTTATTAATTATACTATAACGTGGCCCTTTTCAATAGTCGTTAATTATTTCGATTACAAATAATACCCATAAAACAAAAATTCGGCCCCAAGCAGTAGCCAATAAAAATATCAAGGCCTATAAAATGACCGTAGTTCTATGGCAATGAACGTGCTAAGTAGGAGCGTTGTGGAGGCGTATTCAAACAATGACATGTTCTATTTGATATTTATTGCTCTTATTTTTGAAATTGACAAAACGAATGTTATTTCCTACATAACCTAAAATCTGCGGAGGAAAAGATTTTTTTTGCGCCCCTTTTTTGCGCAACCATATTGGTGAGGAAGTTGAAAATTGACTTAAAAATAAAATAAGTGTTAGCTGACGTTAAACATATTGCCGCGCTAGGTCGGCAGATTAGGTGGGTAAGAAGGATAAACCAAAAAAAGAATGACTTAGGTTTAACAGTTATTTGATTACTTTCTGCAGCTCGTAGTGTTAGATTGGGTAGTAATGTTAACGCAGCACTGGCCTGTTGTTCGAAGCTAGGAATCCTCGTGCCGGTGTGTTGCTCCAGGCGCGTCCTTTTTAATTACAGTTATATCGGCTATGCAGGTTCTTCACGGTAGGATTCTGCACATAGGATTGGGTAGGGTTGTAACTGCTCCTCACGTGCTTGTTAACTCGGCATGCAGGATTATATCATCCGCTTTAAGTTTTACTTGTGTAGTCTCCTCCTTGAACTTGGAATGCATGGCGAATAGAACAGGGCGTTAGTCGCGTAATCAAAATGGCCGACACCACGCTCACGGCACACGGTCGCAGTGTCTCCAAGGAATATAGGAAGGGTATTCTAGGGTTACAAATTTAGAATTTACTTTAAATTAGATACACCATAAAAATAAACATTTTAGAACACCATTGAGTCACTCACCCGGTAGACGGGATAACTTTTTCTACATAAAAATTAAGTGCGTTCGCTTCTAAGTTGAACACGAAAATGGCCGAGGCTGAGGCGCCCGCGGGGAGGGGAAGGAACGAGTTAGTTCTCAGGCAGCGTTGCGTTCATTCACCATAGTGAATGTAATGTATTTTAAAGTTATTCAACAGGCAAAGAATTAAGCTATTAAGTATGCAGATTGCTACAATATCTTATTTAAAAAAATTATTACTTTTCAGATACCATTCATTTTCCGTGCCACTAGAAGATGAAAACTCTGTGCACAAACCAGATTTATCTTCAATTGAACTGAATCTAAGTGATATTATAAAAAGCGAAGAAGGTACAGTATTTGACATACAAATTTTTTCTACTTTTACTAAACGTTCTTGTTAGTGCTTCTTACTTTTTGAGATGCAATTTCCTTATTGATACTATAAGATTGCATGAATACTTTGAAGACCGATTTCTTTTTAATAATTAGTGTCAACTGACATTATTAAATAGCCCTCATAGCATCGTAAGGTCGGTTTAGAATGGCCCTAACTCCATTGCTTGACCTATCACACTTGAGACTGCATTAGCGCAGCACGAAGGATCGGTTAATGTAAAACAAGCTTGCCGCCACGGATAAGATGCGAAGAAATGTCGCATTTCATCCCAATCTGCCGACTTGTAACGCCATACTCGCCTAGAACCACTTGGTCGGGTGTCAGGTGGCGAGTACTGCGATACAGATTTCACCAGACAGTGATCGGATGTCCCTAAGGGTGCAGTGACGGACACCGAGTATCTGTCCGGATCGGTTGTCAGCAGAAGGTCCAGTAAGCAGTGTGGCCAGCAACGTCTGGGATGCGCGTAGGTTCGTCAACAAGCTGAGAGAGGTCATGAGTGAGCGAAAACTTAAAAGTCTCTCTATCAGCATGGTCAGTGTCCTGAAACGGTTATAACCACTGTCCGTGGTGTGCTTTAAAATCCCCCAGGAATACAAACGGCGCTGTGGGAAAACGTTGCTGAACCTTGTCTGCTGTACTGCTGAGATAGTCCATAAGCCTCGTTGTCTCCCGATCTCCGCTGTGTGACCCATGAATACCAGCGTATACCATTTGGTCTAGGCTGGTATCTATGTGAACCCACATGACTGAAAGGTCCGGCACTTCTAAGTAACGGAGACGCTGACAACAGATCGCGTCACTGGCATACATGCACACCTCTGCGTGCGGTTGGAATTTGGTCTAACCGAGTCCGAGTCGAGTCCGAGTCGAGAGGATGTAACCTGGGTAACAAAGGTATGCCGAGTCTGACGGATCACAGATCTGCGTCTCCGTTAGGAAGAGTAGGTGGGGTCTCTCTGTCTCGAGGTGGTGGTGGACATCAATGAGATTGGAGTGCACTCCTCGGATGTTACAGAAGTGCACTTTAAACGAGAGGAAGTGCAACCGCTGTGTAACCTTACTCTTCTTTGGACCTTTCATTGATTTAGGAGTGAATTGAATAGGGAGGAGAACAGAAGTTGAGTGAAGCGCTGCAAATGGAACCAAGCAACTCGATAGGAGTAACGCACCTTTGGGGAACTCGTTTGGAGACTGCGGGGACGCCCGAACCCCCCGAGTTCGCCATCGGGTCTTCTCAAACCGGTCGCCAGCCGGCACGATGGAGCCTCCCGGGATGTTTAGCGAGGTGGCGGGGCAGCCTTTCGCATGTGGCTGGCATGCTACTTGGGCCCCTTACTACCTGCGGTCGGCCGGCGGTGCACCATGCTTCGGGTCCCGCTACCCTCCAAAACGAGTTACCCGGTGAATCATTATCCTCCGATGTAGCACGATTATTTAGACCTATCCTCCTCAATGGCACACTAGACATCATGCCGGAACGCAACTAAGTTACTTAGCGGCATGATTTTGTCTAGTGGGTGGTGACAAGCCACGGCCGAAGCCTACCACCAGATTTTACCGCTCGTTAAGCACCACCCAGGGACCACGTACAAGGCATCGAGGGCTAAACCTTGCGGACGTGAGCAACTTTTAGTCCCCATAATACCATACCGGTCTACCTTGATGTGTTCCGGCAATTTTTATGAAGAGCCAATTTCATACTAAACCCATGTGATATCTTCGATCTCATCTTCACTTTCCCTCGGGTAAGATTGAGATTGAAAAATATTGATAATAAAAAAAAATCATAATCCATATCAATGACAATATTCTACACTTTAATTTTTACACTGACAAATGGCCAAGAATATTGACGCCTACTTATTTATTCTTTTACAGCGTTACTGACTCCAACTGACACTTCGCAAGCCGATGTTTCTATGACAGAAACTAAACCGGAACAGGAGGACACAAAAGAGACTAAAGAAGAAAAGAAACCTGTCAACAGTGACGGCGTGGAAGACGCCCTAGACGAGTTCTATGAAGACATGAAGGTCGATATCATTGGTATCGATGAGGAAATACAAATCGAGGATTTGACTCAGTGAGTAACTTCTGCCTACTATTGTATTGCTCATAATACTCTGTCTCTTTCGCTCTACATGGCAATTATTTATTTTTCTCGTAGCTTCTTGAATTTTTCTCCTCGTTGGGTTTAGATTTGGTGACCGAGCAGGCCAGTTGATGGGGCAACTAGTCAAACTAATTTGACCAACAGGACAAAAATCCGCGTGGTCAAACTATTTCAGATGACAGAAATACAGTCAAGGAAAAAATTCGTAAACTATAATAAAATAAAATATTTTATTTATTTGTATTACTAGTGAATAGGAAAACAAAAAAAAAATCGTTTTAAGAGCCCCCATGACGCTGAGCGAAACTCGTCGGTGAAGTTATGGTTGATTTAGCATACTATCTAGCTATTCCACTTAGCGCCGAACGTTGCCGAACGGGAAAAGAATAAGCTCAGTGATGAGCAGGTGGGCGCTAGTGAAAGAACACGAAAACACTACCGCAGACATATTAGATAACGCACACCGACAAGGTTTGACATCGATGAATGATAGTGTGCGCGCTGTGTAACGATATATTTTACTAATGAAAATCAGAAATATTTACAGAGAACAAAATCAGAAAGGATTTTGTAAACTAAAAAATATATTATTTTATAACTCTATATCCGCCCCAGCTCTATATGAAGGAAATGGGAAAATGAGATTAACTTACAAATTTAGTAAAACAGTTTTATTCAGAATCAATAAACCTTCCTTTCTAAGTGTAGTTTATAATAACTTTGCAAAAGCAGCCTTATCGCTAGAAAGCGATTTCTACCCCACATTCTTGATTTGGGAAATATAGATATTTAGGATAATGTAATAAGTAAAAGAGGCAATAGGTCCAGAAAATTAAAAATAACAAAAACAAATTAATGGCAAGTAAAAATAGAAAGAATGATTATTATTCTTTTATTAATATCCTTACTAACTAACGATTATAATTATCTCAGTTAGGAGAATAGAAATAACTGACTCCTTAAGTTTTTGAAAATGAAAAAGTATTTAGTACTTTAATTAAAGAATAAGCTTTTATGTCTACACATATGAAATTGACTTTTACTCATATACACCTATTGAGCCAGTTTTTATAAAACTAGCACTTGACTTGATCGACAAAATAAGAGGAGTCACTATCTATCATATCATTAATTTCCTTAACACGCTTGAAATGCATCGACATCAAAACATCAAAGCTTTTTACTATAAAATATCTATTGAAAGCGTATGTTGACTTTGTCGTCTGCTGTGTAAGCTTACGTCATCTGTATGAAAGCAACCATTTCGATATCGTCAATATAGGACGTGTGGTCTATTAGTTACGGTGTTCGGACGTCTGATCCGTGAAGCCTAGGTTCGGATCTTCAAATGTGTTTTTTGCATCTTTTAAAAACTTAATTTTTATCAATAATTTCCATAAGGCGCTGCGCAGACGACAGACTATCCGTGACGCACTTTTTAGTCTGTGAAAATAGAACCTATGCAAATATATGCAGTAACGCACACGACGCGCAAAAAGTCCGGCGCACAATAATTTGACAAACTTTTGTATAAAAGGCTTAAAAACTAAATAATTAGCACTATTTTCCGGCTCCTTTCGGTTGCAAATTGACATCCAGTTACAAAATTTCAGAATAAAAAGAAAAATAGTTAACCACCGATTTTTACTAATAACTAAAATCTTTTTGTGCGATCGAGTCTGCGGTCCGGCGCCGCAGACTCGATCGCACAAAAAGTGTGCCGTCTGCGCTGCACCTAAGTCCAAAAAATTTGACCACAAAATGTTCTAAATGTAAAAAAATTACTTTAAAAATAACTTTTTTGAGCATAATTTTGTTTAGCGACTTTCGACAAGTGATAGTCGTCTACTTATGGCATTTTATGATTATCATTCAATTCTGGCGCTTCTCACGGGATTTAGGTATAAAACGGTATACAGCGATTTTGAAAATCTCAATGTGGTCATAAACTTTGGATGCTGACTGTACCTTGTAGTGGATTTCTTTATTTAATCGAAACAATTCAAGATTTTTTCATACGAAGTAGACATCTGGAATTTTGTCGTTGTGTCAAAGCTCGTACAATGTAGGGTTTAAATCTAAAATGTAGAGTATGGATTTAATGAGAATTTAAGTCGTCTTTAAACTCTAAAAGAATAAATATTTCAAAGCCATTCCATACTATGAGAACTACGGTCACAGATAACACTTGTCATTACATGGAATAGGAAGTCATGATTAAATCTTTGATATCGATTTAAACATGGATTCTTAATTAATTTATTTAATTGATAAAGATATTTCTTTTAATATAACAGAAAAGAAGAAAAGCCAGCTGTGAAAGCGAGACGACTAGATACGAGAAAGTATTACGGGAGGACATTATTATCATTTGAAAATGATCTTAAAGATGAGGCATTTAATGCTTGTTTCCCGAAATCTGAAGTCAAGAGGAAACGACCACTTCTCTGCGCAGTTACGAAGTAAGTCTGGTTTATTTATCAAATGGTTTGGAGAAATGTATGGTTTACCAACAGACTTTGATGTGGATGACTGATTGGATCTGAGTGACCTGGTGATTTTGTATCGGTAACTAAACCCTTGTTTCACAGTGAAAAAGGAGTTAAAGGCGACAGCACATTTGCTTAGGAAGGAAAGCTTTTGCTTTTTGCTTGAAGTGCCATCGCTCTATCACTCTTTGTATAAGAACTGTTCTCAATAATCAAAGTTATTTACGTTATAAAACACTATTTTGTAAAGGTCAGAAAAACTCTTTTCTGAGAGCATGTCTTTTCTTTAGTACATTATCCTAAAGAATAGAACTCATTCTTTCTTTAATAAATTTAATCAATTTTGTAAAATTCCAGACGGCCTGCCCGCTACATAGATCCAGTAACGAAATTGCCATACAGAAGTGTAGATGCGTTTAGGATCATTCGAGAAGCTTACTACCAACAATTAGAGGCGAGAGGTTCCCGAAATGATGCTGACATTGCCGCTTGGTTACAATGGCGAAGAAATAATACAGCCTCCACATATGTACAGATACATTTTAAATGATAGAGATAGAAAACAAGAAAACATCTGGTAACAAACCGATATTGTATATAGTATGAAAGGGATATATTGATAGTTTAATTTAGATAGATTTAAGATTTAGATATGAATTTTCATAATTATAATGTAAAACAACCAAATAAATGTATAAATTATGTGATTGAAAAGGTCATGTAGCATTCTATGTGCTTACGGAACTAATTTGATTCGGATGATCATAAAAAAATAAAACAAATACAAAATTTTCCTTGCCTTTAATTTATTTTAAATAAATAATATGATAAACTTACTTATTTATAATAAAAGATTCAATATCTGTACATTATAGTACAACAGACTTATATTACAAAATTAATATTAAATTATATTTAATAATGTCAATAAAAGCTTTAACAAACAAAACATGAAAACGTTAAATATATTAATGAATATCTATAAAACATTTACTTAACTTTAATATGCATTCGAAAAACGTCACTTAAGTTTATAAGGTACATGTAAATACTGCAAAACTATACTAGCCTACTACTTTAGTCAATAATCAAAAGTGTACTTTTAAAATATGTTTTCAAAGCTCAACAGTAAACTTAGGGTTTAACCTTAAATCTGGAACGCTGTTTCTTCTTAGTTTTTTATTTTCCAAAAGTTCTTTCAGAGTAATAAGCCCAGATGCTTTCGCGTCCATTCTGGATTGATATTTAGACGGATCTGTGGTAGGCAGGTATGGATATTCGTTCAAATAAGTCTGTGCATTGCAAACTTTGACTTTCTCATTAGCGAAGTCTCTTAACTGTGTTATTGCTATTTCGTAAGAACTCATGTTCTTGTCTGTAAGATTTTCCATTGATTTAAAAGTTTCCAAAACAGCTTTTTTATTCGGAATGCCTCTTAAACTACCTTGTCGGCTCAGCTTTCCTTCGACAACGTCGTTGAATAAATCTTCAACTTGGAACTTCTCTGATATCTTCACGAGTTTGTTGCTACTTTCTTTTATATCGTTTTGTAACTGAGTCCACACTTTCGCTAACTCTGAAGAGGGTAATGAATTGGCTTTAACATTTTTTTTCACTCTCTGTTGAGGTCGCTCTTTCTCTGGAGATTCTATTGATTGGTTATATAACATTTGTTCGCATTCATTAAGTTTTGTAGTTTTTTTAACGTCTGTTATTTCTTCTAGAGATTGAAAGTATTCTTTAGCTTTCTTGAACCTTGATTTGTATTCCACATGAGGTTTTAGTTCTCTTTCTGGTGATGGTTCTGTCGATGGATCTGAACTGCTGTTTTCAATTATTTCTATCTCTAAATCTGAAAGGCTGACGTATGGATGTTTGTCCTCATCTTTCTTAGTAGATGAATCAATAATTTCACTTGTACTGCAAGTGCCACTTGATGAACACGGTGAAAGTTCCTCACGGTTAAATTCTTCTGATTGATCAAATAAATCATTTTTTCCCTTATCATGCTGAGTCACAGTTCCTGTAATAGAAATAGTTTTTAAAGTAAATTTTGATGAAACAGACACATTTTATGCATCGGTTAAATGAAATCAAAGCTGTTTTTACTATGCAATGAACAAAAAATATTGTAGAAACATAGATTACTCATATACGGCTCTGCAAAAATACTGTGATGCAGCCCTTCAATTTAATTATAGAAAGTGATGCAATAAAATAGTTCTCGAAATAACGTTTGATAGTAAATTTCAGAACCATCAAAACATTTAATATTGAAATACTCAGTTGTGTTCATTGTGGAAATAAATATATTTATTGCATACCTGTAACTGAACTGTATGATTGTAGATTTTTTTGTGATCCGTAGGAACTCGTACTCATTGTTCTCATCGGCTTCGGAGACTCGATGCTTGTTTTTGACACCGTTTCATATAGAGATATGAAATTTTTCACACAAACTTTCGGTAATTCATCGTAAGATTGATATTTATCCAAATAGTCTTCCGAAGGAACATAAATTTGCTTGTTAAATATATCCATTTCTGATCTACTGATAGAAGATTTCTTAAGAGAGTATGGTTTAGGGGGACGAGTATTATTGTTTAACTCTCTAATGACGTTTTGAACTGGTTGATCTATTCTCCTCGACTCTTGTATGTGTACATGGCGGCTATCGTCGAAGCTTTTGTTAAAACTCCTACTCTTCATCAGTCTTGCTTTTCTGTCTTTAAAAGTCAGATTGCACACGTCGTCATCAGTATCATCTTCATTTGCAGAATTGTGTACTGTTTTTTTCTGCGTAACATCGCTACCAGTAGAGTTGTCAACCATTGAGTCTTGTTTTATAAGCTTTTTTTCGCTATCCTTCCTTTGGAAGATATTTTGCATTGACTGACATTTTCTTCGAGATTTACTGAAATCTTCTGACTGAGAAATATTATGGAATAACGAAATCCGACTAGATACTAAACCAGTTTCATAATTTGAACCGGCGTCATCGGTAGATGGTTTATTTTCTGATGGTAGTTTTCCTAAAAAATTGTCAATTTTATTCAAGATCTGTTTTCTGGATGTGCCAAAAAATCTTTTAGGGCTTGTTTCAAAAGCTTTGAATACTTCTTCAGGAAGTTCTTGTTTTACGGCAGAATTTGACTTATTTTTAGTATCTCCTTGCGAGCTCTGATCAGAAATGTACTCCAATGAAGAGGGTGTGGTTGATTTGCTTTTTGGCGATTTTGATCTAAAGCAGCTCACATCTGTTTCGTCTTTTTCTGTCTCCAACTTTTCATCCCAATACTTTTTCCATTTTTCCACTAGCTTAGCTTCAGATATTTCTGCATCATGTGACTCAGAAAATGTGTTTTCAATATTCGTTGCAGAACTAGTGCTTAGCTTCGCAGGGCTTGGATTTTCAGCAGTTACAATATTTTTTACAATCTTTTCACCTCTTCGTTTTGTTAATGAGTCGTTATGTCTTAGATGTTTTGTGGACAACCTTTTTCTCTTTTGTTCAAGGGTAGGTTCGGATGATTTAGCTTCTATCTCTTGTATCCTCTCATCCCAATATTTTTTTCGCTCTGTAACAATATTTGTTTCTTTTTCACCAAAATGAATTTCAGATTTTGGTTTAAATTTTTCGTTATTTCCTGTTTGAAGTGCTTGACTTACTTTTGACTCAGTGACATGCTGAATCTCAGAAATCGCTTCTTCTAAATATTTTTTCGTTGGTCTTTTCACATCTGTGCTTATTACAGATGCCGAATCGACACCACTTTCGGTTTGTTTTGTTTTGTACATAATGGATTCTTCATTTGAATGATCCTTGGATTTGCTTTCAGTTTTTGGGTAGGAAACTTGATAAGCATAATTTATTTCAGAAAATCTGTTTGTCACTGAGTCAATTTCAGTCTTCACATTTAAGCCTGCCGAAAGACTTCTGTCACTTTCTTCGATAATAGGGGTGAAAACAGGCCTTCTTACATCGGATCGAAATAAAATTTCTTCAGGATCTTTTAACTCATTGCAAGTTCGCCAAATTTCTTTTTCAGCCGGACCCATCTTGGATAAATCTTCTTTTGGTATAGCAAATAGTATGCTATTAGTAGAAAAGTGTTGATGACAATTTGATTCACTCGATAGTATTGTATTATCATTATTATTCGTATCAGGAGAACAGCTATTATCGTCAATACTCACATAGGCTGAATCCCAAGTATCTTTTCTAGGAATTATGTTTTGGTTCTGTACTTCGTAAACTTCAAGATGATTATCATTATTTATATCGATATTTGATTCTAAACTATGAAAAGTTGAAGATATGCTGTTTTCGTTTACTTTTATGACATTTGTATGGATAGGCGTTGAAAATACTGACGAAGAAATTTCATCTAATGTGTGAGGTTCTGGGGTACACGCTCTACATTCTGTATTTTCAGCAACTAATATTGATTTCAAAGCAGGTTCTGGTGTAGAACTTCTTATAATAGGAGGTAAAGATACTGGTGCCCCAATTATGAAGTCTGTAACCAAAGGTTTTCCATCGTCTGAAGTGTGATGGTGGATATAAAAAGGATTTATAAACTCATTAGCCAGTTTTTCATCATTAAGACACTTTTCGATATTAGGGTCGACGTATAAAGAGTCTTCTCTATTCTTTACATCTCCAGTTATTATTTTTAGGATTGGTGTTTTAGGTCTTTCTATGTTGTGGTAATCAAAATCGTCAATAAATGGATTACCATTTATCGGCGAATTGTTTTCTTCCACAACAATTTTAACAGGAGGTTCTGGTTCTTCTTCGATGTGAGAATTATTAGTTTCGTATTCGGTGTTAACGTAAGTTCCGAATTCTTTTTCATTCATAAACGGCGAGCCAAATTTTTTGTTATCAAATGGATTGCTTAGCAACTGTTGCGTTGGTGTTTCAGAAATATTTTCCAGATTAAGCATCTGACTTTCCAATATTTCTGTTACAATACTTGTTGATTCCAATGGGTGATCAAAATTTGGAATTTCTTTGGATTCTGAACGTATAGATACAGACAAACGTTCTGGAACAATGAATTTATTCCTCGTCTCTATAATAAATGGATTTTTATTGGCATCACTGAAAGTTGAATTTACCACATCTGGAATATCTTGTGGAGTCTTAGGACGGGCGTAGCTTTTATGTTCACTCTTTTTCACAGTGAGGTTTTTAAATATTTTACAAATCTTGCATATCATAATGACTTTACTTGCAATCATTTTAAATCTATGCTTCTGTACATCATCATATTGTATTGAAAAATATTCATCTTGATCGAAACTGAAGTTTTCTAAGTCTGCATCCGTATTCATTAATAGTTTTGCCTCTTCATCGTTTATTTTCTCAAGAGTGCCATTTTCTTTTAAGAGCATTTTTTCTGTCACAAAATCTACTATTCTTAGGACTACTTTCTTATCTGTTTTAATATCTACAATATCAATTTCCTCGCCGTCTTCAAGACAAAAACTGTCTCTTTCTAATACGTTCAGAATGTTACGTGTTGTTGCTATTGAAAACGGCGATCCAACAATATTTTGTCCTCTGCTTGTTATAGAAATTTTATATTTTCCTTCAAGTTTTATCGCATAGCTGACTTTTACGTGATCTGGTAACACATCATACTCGATATTGATATCGTACTCTACTTTTGGAATGTGATACGTTTTGTTCATATTGTTTTTTCCGAAGGCTCTTAAATAGGATACTCCTTGTGTTATAGGTAATGCGTTTTCAGTGAAGCTTGGTTTTGCTTCGAGACCAAGAAGCTTCTGTCGTAGGAGTTGCGCTTTGCCCAGTATGGGTGGCACGACACACATTCCATACGTGTCTTTTGGACCCTTGATAAGGATTGTAATTTCTCCAGGATCGAGGCATTGCTGTGATGTAGGATATATTTTAAATCGCATTCTGTTCTTGACTTGGGCGACCAATAACCCTGAACCTCTGGCTATATAGTCTAGTGTGAATTGAGCTGTCACTGGAGAGGTTCGCTGTGAGCTTGGTTTTGAAACAGGAGGGGTAAGTTTGGCCAGAGCTTGACGAATTCGGTGCAAATACGTAGCCAGTTTCCATTCTTGGTGCTTGCTCAGTGAGTCGTTCGATTCAAGTTCTTGACGGGAAAATAACTGAAAAATTAATAAAAAAAGTCGTAAGTATCACGCTTAGAAGAGAATAATATGTTGAATATTGAAATATCAGGTTACGGTTAAATCTTAATATTCTTCGGTTAAAATTTGCCTTAAAATTTATTGCTCGCTGTTCTTATAAGGCGAGTTCAATAAGTAAGTATAGCCAGTAAAATAAATATGTTTGCAAACATACTCAGCGACTCAGTTGTCCTGTTAAATTTAGTCTCGGATAATCGCGTCTTAAAACAAACAATTTTTGTGAGTTATGTTTGTAATTTGAGAATTGTTTTACATCTGATGATTATACGGTGACAACCTCAGATCATAAAAACTAAGAGATGTGCTAAGTGGGCGTGTCACGTGCGAACGAATCAGGTAAAAAACATACCTCATTGTGAGTTTTGCTAATAGTCGTGTGTCAACTCGCAACGGCGTCACTTCTAGCGATTTTCTCAAAATGCCGGCTTGTTCAGTGGTTTTTTGTAAAAATACTAGTGCCAAAGTTAATTATAGTAAAGATGGCATCTCATTTCACACGTATCTGACTGAAATAATGCGTATTTTTTTATTAAAACTTGTAAAACATTCACTGGAAATAGCACTTTAGTTGTAAAATCGGATCACATAGTAAATTAACTACGTTTGTGAAGAGCAAACACTATTGCTTGCGTAACACAGAAAATTTATGCATGCGTTGTTTTAACTACGCAATGGATTAGTATACCTATGAAAATACTCACTTATTCGGTAACTCGTGGTGCGGCCGCTGGTTGCGTTCGTGACTTAAGGATGTGTGATTGTCTACATTTTATCGATAAAATTAAGGCGTATTATCAAATGATAATTTTGTTAAATAAAATCATTTGTTGATTACTTTTAATCAATATTATTTATGTATTTATACTATTAATTACATTGTTATAATTAGTTGGGTTCTTGATAAATATATCAATTACTTATTTTTTGATCTCCCTGCAAAAAAAATATCCAATGGAAAACCGCCATGATAATTTGGAGTCCCTAAAACAATCTATACGATTGGCAGTGAAGAATTTTCCCATGGAAAGAGTGCGTGCTTCTATTGATAACTGGCCTCAACGTTTAAAGGACGACTGTATTACAGCCAATGGAGACCACTTCGAATAAGCTTTTTATATTTCTAATTGTTATATATTCATGTATTAAACTAACACACTGTAAAAGTAAAAAATGTTATTTGCAATTAAAATATTGCTTTTTTCTTTATTACAATATTTATGGCAAGAATAGGTACAACTTAAAGGCGAAGCACTATATTCACTTGACGTTTATTAATTGTATGTGTGCTTTACATACAACACATACATACTCATTAAATAATTTGCCTTCCTTTGAATAAGTCGGGTAAAAAAGTTAACTGCTAAAAAAATTACGTCAATTTTTCATCGACATTTTATAGATAACCAATTTCAAACCTAGCTGCATTAGTGTGTGTGCATATCATTCGTAGCTACGAGCGCGGGCGCCGCCTTTTTTTTACATGTGGACTATTAGTTGATTTGTTAGTGTTATAAAGAAATTAATAGTGTGCGTGAGAAATATTCATATGTGTGCTATACTGTTTACTTTTATTGTTGTGTTAGTATAATAAGTGGGAGAAACTTGGAGACATCGGGACCGGAACAAATTAACGCGCAAGGCATATCTCTGTGTTTGTATGATCTGAGGTGACAACCATGATCGGGATTATAATTTTACAATTTTTTTACTCTTTTATTAAAATTTGTTTGTAATTTTGACGAAGAATGAAGCTTACATTCCATTTTGTTTTAAGATATTAATCAAATAAGTAAAATTCCTGATAGTTATTTACCACATCGAGTGACAAACATAAAAAAATTTTTATTAATTTAATATATTATCGTCATAACTCACCGGCTCAACACCAAGATAATGATCAGCGATAGTCTGTGCGTGTTTAAGTGACAGCCTTGTCGGTGGATGACCTGCGCATGCGCCGGGTAGCGACGCATCCAGGATGCCGCATAGTATCCATCCATGACGCCATACGGTGTCTAGGTGCTCTACTCGGGCTGTGCCCGTTTCGCTGATCCATTTTAGAGCTGCTTGCTTCTGTTCTTCACTTGAGAATACGACTGGTAACAAAAAGGAAGGATCGATTATTTTAAATGATAAGGTTTTGTTATTAGTAAAAGTATTTCATCTCAATATCAATAGTGAGTAACGTAGAAGCAAATTAGAAGCATGTCGGTGAATGAGGATCGTTCTTGATGATATTTACTGAGCCCTACTAATCAAATGGATTAATTTTTAGAAATATTATAAGAAAAGTCGTAGTTTGCGGTTTAACAAAATTATTGTTCTTTTTGAACTATAAACTAAGCCCGCGTTTGACCTCAACCTCACCTGATGGTAAGTGGAGATGAGGTCGGAGATGAAAGCACACGGGCGTAGGAAAGAACTGGCTCTTCATAAAATATTGCCGGTACACATCACCGCCGGACCGGTACAGATTTTATATAAAGGGTGGTCGCCAGTCGGACCTGACGGGGTTCCTAGCGGGGGTCACTCAGATAAGTCATTTATCCAGGGGCGATAGAGCCATTCTAACCTGACCCTACACGCATTGTTAGTGTGTTAATTATGGTTGGATTATGATATTGATAGTTTTTTAGTCATGGCACTGGGATACAAATGGTGTACAGACAGGTCAGTATTCTCAAATATAGGCTCAAGTTGGATAAGGAAGTCGTACGTCTCTCAGCGATATTTATTAGGTAAGTACGTAAATCAAAACCATATCCAATAGAGAGTTAGTGTCTTAATAATTATGCTAAAAAGTGTTTCTTGAGAAATTAAAAGAATCTAGGTAATCGAAGAAATTAATCTTTCTGTTCTGTTAGAGTGCCTTAAATAAATGTTTTCAAATACGATAACAGAAATGTACCTAGCATTAGGTTACTCATACCGTGACTAAGATCATAAATCTTACCATATCAGGAATGAGATCGACGTAACTTAACTTTTTTTTTGAGATGTGATGTAAGTATGTATGTTGAGATGTGTGGTTGGTTTAAAAGTTAGATATAGCTTTGCTTCAAAAAAAGGAGGTTTTCAATTCGTCTGTATGTTTTTTTATGTTTGTTACCTCATAACTTTTGACTAGGTGAACTGATTTTGATGATTCTTGTTTCATATGATAGAGGATACGAAATTGATTGAGTACCTACCTACTTCATGAATTTATTTTTAAATTAGTATGAATTCGTAGATCGTTTACCTTGACGACCTTATACTTCCGCCAAAATTTTCACGTGAAGTCGGTTTTTTAATGTTCTGCATTCGTTGATTATACTCGCACAGCTTGCGATTCCGTCGATACTATAAAATAAAACCATTCAAGTACTAGTCTACGGTTTCAGAGATTGCGTGGCTAGCTACCACCCTTGATATAAAATTTGCCTCCAATTAACACCGCTCCGGCGGAAATGAGTTCCTGCACTGTTTTATGAAGAGCTAGTTCCTTCCAAAACCCGTGTGCTGTCATCTTTCATCTCATCTTCACTTTCCAATAGGTAAGATGCAGGTCAAACGCGGGTTTAGTCACTGATAATAATCAACGAATGCAGAGCATTAAAAAACCGTCTTCACGTCGAAACTTTGGCTGAAGTATAAGGTCGTCAAGGTAAACGATCTCCGAATTCATACATATTCAATTTTTTTTTATTAAGTACTCTATCGATTTCGTTGAAATTTATATGCTGTGATGGCCAACTGTAAAGTATCCTCTATCATATAAAACAAGAATCATCAAAATCGGTTCACCCAGTCAAAAGTTATCAGGTAACAAACATTTAAAAAAACATATAGACGAATTGAGAACCTCCTCCTTTTAAGTCGGTTGAAAAGAGATTACCGCTTTAAAACAAACAGACTCTTTCGTTCCCAAAATTGGCCATGTGTTCGGCAAAATACTCAGCCAATGTTCCCCTCAAAGGGATAATGAAGACACGTAGAACATACTTCCAATATGAAAAAAAGGTATTAAGCATAACAATAGAACAAGTCGTTAAGAAGGCATCTACATAACGCATAAATTAACTCACTCTAGGTTCTAGTGCATCATTAGAAAACAAAAGAATGTTACTTTTCAAGTGTAAATTCAGAGAATTCATTAAACTCTCGGACATCAAGTAGATTTCAAAGCCCTGAGATTAACATGTCCTACTCTCGATTTCTATCTTATCTTTAGATAAACATCGTGGAAAAATGTGGCGATACAGTTAGTTGTCTGCCGAGGTGAATCGATGATTTCATTTGTGAAAAATGGGGCTAGTTGTGTCATGTGTAGGTAGGTCTTACGTTGGCGTTACTTAGAATCAGATTTATTTGTGTCCTCCTTTAAACTGTTGATACTGATTATAAAGCTGAAGCGTTTCATTAAGTCTGGAAACTACTGAGCGGATCTTTTGATTGTTTTTGTTTTTTTTTAGGCTTTAGCCCAGTCATTCTAGGTTTTATCTGCGGAAAAAATCCTAGTAGACTGAATTTTTGTATATACCTTTATTACAGCGTTACAATGAAGATGTGAAACATCGACATTGATATCATGCCGGCTAAAAAAGTTACAGAGGTCAGAAGGCCACGAAAATCAGTGTACCTACGCAAATATCTCCCGATCTATTGCTCAAAGGCCAATAGAGGTCATTACAAAAAATATTTATCGTGCAATTTGCTACAAAAAATTAGTCTAGAATTTTTCTGTGAAATTGACGGTTTTCGAAGCGTGAGAAAGTGACTATATTATGAGGATGCAGAATAAGAGGTTGAACTTTAATACATATTTTTTTATCATTCATCATCCATTTAAGTATTCAGTTTCATCAACAATTGCTGGCGAAACGTCGAGTGGACTTATTCCTATATCTAGATTGACATCTGCATCATCTTTATCATTGATTGACTCAGTTTAAGCATGACTGGCTACGGCAAAGTCCACAAACTTTTGAAAATCTTAATCCAATTTTTTTTCATCCACATTTGCCAATACAACCTTTTGTACATAAAATTATAAAAGTTTCTGATTTTGGAGCATCGAACATTGCTAGTAGAAAATGTATTCTAGCATTGACAATAACATGTCGACAGCAATTTTCTTGCATGAAGTATTTTTCTTATCGCGCCAATTTATATTTTATTAGTTGTAATTAGGTAGTTTGCGCGAAATGGAATATGCGAACCGATACGGATATCATTTGAAAATAATTCAACTATTGTATTACTAGTACCTACTATGTGTCAGTGTATAAAAAAAAACGAACATGAAAAAAAACGAGTTTACGCCTTGTTATACGCCGTAACTTACGGCGGCCGTACGGTAATACCGTATGTGAGTGCATTTTAGTCCATCTTACTCCTAAAACTGTCAATTTTACAAAAAAAGGCAAGAGACATTTTTGTAGAAAATTACACGATAAACAATTTTTGTAATGACCTTTATGGCCTTTGAGCATTAGATCGGGAGATATTTGCGTACCAACTGATTTTCGCGAACTATTGACCGCTGTAATAGTTATTTCAAAGAGATAGCCTGGAGAATCAATAAGAATACATTTGATTGTGTCCTGTTATTTCCACGGAATCAGATTTAAGATGTATCTACATGAAGGATAGTTTTGAGCAAATAAGTATTAGTAAGAGTTTAAAAGTTCATGCCGGCAGTGTTCATATGTTACACAGGTTTACTTTTTCTGCTTTCTTTATCTCTTAGTTTTAGTTAATCATCAGTTAAACGTTAATCAAGGTTAAACGCAGCTTGGGTCTCTATAATGGTTAGGTACCTATAAAACTATTGTCACAACAAACAGAAAAACATTGCAAGTGTTCATATTTTTAGGTTCAAGCGTGTTACATTCAGACCCTAAAATTCTCGTATCACAGTTTTCGTTGCCATACTCCTCCGAAACGGCTTGACCGATTTTGATGAAATTTTTTGTGCTTATCCGGTATCTATGAGAATCGGCCAACATCTATTTTTTTTTTATTTATATGGCAAAACAACGTTTGCCGGGTCAGCTAGTACAAAAATAAAATTCATTAGTTGCCAAGCCCATAGCCTTTGTAGAAGTGAAACATAAGTGGAGTGTTTGCTTGCGCCATGAGAGGTGATGGGGACGAGTCCCAGCCGAGACAGATTGAGAAAAACATTTATAAACTTCCTTAGGTTCGGGTACCTATAGACAAGTAGTGGATATTTACATTTGGATAATCTCTAATTTCATTTAATTTAATTCTCCAGAAAAAAAATGTTCAACACGACACACACGTGTTGTTTGTTGTACCTAAAGTCACGACAGCTATCCATGTCAAAATGACCAAGTTTTCAAATACTGGACCAATGTACAGTTAGCAACTCATTGTGTTCTTAAGTGACCTTGAGTTGGCTCTGGCATGTTTACGATCTATTGTAGGTACATTCCCCCTAGATAAGATGGTCGCCTTTTAAGAGAAAAACAATAAAAATATATGAGAAAACCATTGTAACGATCAGATTGTTTTGCTATGGCAATGTCAGTTCACTTATTTTTATGGGGTTTTATTATTTTATGGCGGTAAACAACTTATTCCCGTTTTATATACTTATAGCTTAACATTTTATTATATGGACAGGCTTAATACCGCGTGAAACTAACTTCATACGAGTCAGCAGCTATGTAAGTAGGCAAGTACCTAGTGTAAAAAATATTAAGATGAGAGGCATTTATCTTCAAATTGATGTGAAGCTCTCCGTTGCAATTAAATGTTTAATAAAATATTTTCATAGAATCTACAGAGGTTTGTACTCATCATTTTATCGACAGAAATCCAAGTCATTTCGCAAAATGACTTTAATCTGGAATTTCGCGCTTTTCGGATCTGAACTATGACTCGGGTTTAAAAAAAAAACTGATTTTCATAAGCCAACTTTTGAAAAAGGTTATGGTTTATGTTTTTCTAAGTTTTATTACAAAATTCTTACGGTACCAAAAGCGACTCGGGCGGGTGATATCGCGGCAAGCTGTATATTTTATTATAATTCACTGAAAAAACTTATTTTTATTTAGCCAATTATTATCCATCTTACGAATTATTTCATTTCAATACTTTAAGATCTATAAGTCAAGACAGCACGTCGCGTAGGCGCAGCCGTCAGCACCCACACAGACGATTGATGGGAGCGATTGATTGCCTGAATAACTAGACGTCTGTCTGCCAGTCATACTCATAAGAACTAGGTACAATAAGAACTCGTTGTCTAATAATCAACAAATGCAGAGCATTAAAAAACCCGACTTCACGTCAAATCTTTGGCCGAGTTATAACGTCATCAACGTAAACATTCTTCGAAATCATACATACTTATTCATTCAAAAATTTGAAATTTTCAATGAAGTATATACTCAACCGATTTCGATGAAATTTATATGGAACCAACTATGAATTATCTTCTTTTCAAAATCGATTCATAATTGTCCGAAATATCGTGTAACAAAGACACAAAAAAAACACACAGACGAATTGGGAACCTCCTCCTTTTTTGGGAAGTCGGTTGAAAAGGCAGTCACCAAACAATCGTTGTGCTTATACTTTTTTCTAGGGTGACTAATATCGAGTTTGACCACAATGTCACCTGACGGTAAGTGAAGATGGGGTTGAAAATATTAATACCCAATCTGATAGTCACACCAACAAAAATGGCCACAGAATTAGGGTTGTCAACTATTTTTTCTAGAAATTAAGTATATTTGAGTCTGAATAGAATATCAAATAGTATTTTTGAAAAATAAAGACTATTCAATTTATTTAATATTTTAAACACATAATTTAGAGCTTCCCGCACAAATTATTCATTTAAGTCTAGCACATGAAGTGTTTAGCATTTTATGCTGAAAACAGTAGGTATTTTGTATACCTACTTTAGTTTTGTTCAACAGTAAAAAGTGTAATGTAGTAAAAACAGTAAAATACTGTGAAATATGGTTGGCAAACCTACACAGAACTAGGGGTAATCTAGTAAACACCCAGACCTTAGCCAGTTTAAAAAACTAGACTCTATGCACATAAACTATAGGTACGTGATAAATCCGTTTTTTTTAACCGACTTCAAAAGAAGAAGGTTATCAGTTCGTCGACCCGTATGTATGTTATATTTCCAGAACTGCCCAGTTTTCGCATATGTCAGTCTATATTAGCGTCTGAACAAATGTGCCAAGTGTATGTATGTAGGTATTGTAGGTATGCATGTTTTTATGTTTGTGTTCGCATATCTCCGGAATTACAAGTCCGATTTTAGTAATTCTTTTTTTGTTTTCGCCTGCGTACGAAGGTAATGAAAGAGTAATGAAATGAAAGCATACAAACAATCGTTGAAAAGCAGCGACTTCAAAAAATACTAAGTTGGTATATTAACGTGAGTTAATTTATGACAGAAGTGATCGTTTTTATTTTTTACTTTTTAGTTCAACTGTGAAGTCAGTTTTATTTTTTCAGAATATGTTTTAAAAAATCGTAATTCATAACTCATACTTACTAGCTCTAAACGCTGAATCAATATGCTTTATGAACCTAAAGATAAAGCTCTGCTGGCCCCAGAACAAAGTCAGCAAAGTTGCCGGAGCTAAATATCTTAAGGTCGTCAGCACCACGCCCACAGCCGTCGACCACATGCCTCGTTGCTCCCACTCTGGATACTCAGGTATAGGGAATAGCCCTGTAATAGAAAAAAAAAACAATAGGTTAAGTATAAAACGTTAAAACAAGTCATACTCACACACACAACTTCACGCCTATCGCCCGTTGGGGTAGCCAGGAGTGCGATCACAGAACTTTATCGAATCGTTTGTTACCGAATGTTCGTATAGTATGGAGACGGTTTTTAAGAAAAAATTGAAATCTATCCATTGCCGCACGGCCAGCTTAAATAAATGTGTGCCTTGTTAATTTTGAATGTTTGTACACATGTTGTACTCATAAATATCTGTAAAATAAAAAATTACAATGCTACTCAAAACTTGCAACCGACTCCATACTATAAGAGCATTCGTAAACATTCGTTAACTTACGATTCGATAAAGTTCTGTGATCGCACTGCAGACTAGATAACGCCAATTGCTGCGGTACAAAAATCTTTTACTTCCTCCACGTTCATTTATATTTTCATACATTATAGTCGTATGTCGCCAATTTCATCGACATACGTTCGTCTAGGGCGACCTCTTCCGACATTATCGTCCGTCGGTCCTCTAAACACCGCGAAAGTAAACTTGAAAGTCATCCTTTCTAACTGTCCGAACCACCCTTTTAACCTTAGCTACTACATTTTCTTTCAATCCGCATCTCTTCCTTAGGTTCCTTAGGTACCACTTTTGCGCAACCGCTCACTCAATATCACTCCACACATGGTCCTTAAAGCCCTCATCTTCACAGCATTACTCCTGCTTTCATGACTCCTCTGTTTTTCTATATAATAGAGGTAGATAGTATAGTAGAGCATAAATATCAACATAAATACCTAGACACTTAAAATTTATTGTCCATCAACTTTTATCGCTTTTCCCTATGTTTACACACGATAAGATATATCTGACATTCAATCGAATAACAGCTAGAGTGTGCCAACCCTTCGTTATCTTTATGATTAACGGAACAAAATTTTCCTTTTAATGACTTTTAAGCTTTTGACACGACACCGACAAAACTGAAACTAATGGTGCGTACAGATTGCTATAATGGAACTTGTAATGAAACATTCTGCGCACTACACGTCCAAATACGCAACGTGCGCAGAATGTTTCAGTAGGTACTAGCAGTGTGCGCACCTTAAGCAAGTATTTCTCATCACGACTTAGCACAATATTGCTCTGTTCTTTAGTTGATGAGATTTACGTTATCAATCAAGCCAAATGTCATTATTTCAAGTGCGCCAAAATGTTCTCAGGATACCTACAGTGAGCAAGATTGGCAGCTTAACGGGCCTCCGAAGCATGGAGGCGTCACCGTCTTCGTGATGTTAATTGGACTGTCTTCCAACCTTGAACCGCCCGGGTCAAGCGTTGCTTAATGTACCATAACGAAGTATTACAGACATGACATAGTGAGACTAAAGCTCACGAATATCTACAGTTGTATTTAAGTACCAAAATTGAACAAAACGAGGCTAAATGAACTCAGCCGCTTAGATATTAGAGTGTTACTCGATGTCGACTAACCCATTCTACCATCGATCGACGTTCGTTCGATTTTGGTGTGATAACATACTTAGAAAGAGCAAAATCTAAACATAAGTAGAACACCTTCAGAGTCTGGATTACTAATACCTAACCCTATTTAAAAATCACCTTTCATATATCATCAATTTGGAAGTTTATTTCTTACTTCGGCTTCGTTATCATTTACGAGCAAGTGAGACGTTTTAAGTCGCTGATAAACCCCAACACCTGCGTTAAATAAGTCATTAACCATGAAAGCTAAGAGTTTTGGCTGACTTTATGACATAAATAGGTATATTTTACGACAAAGTAAGTGGTGTATAAATCAGATCCTATGGGCACGATTCGTTGGAAAGCAATGTGCGTGCGTCCAGTGAATTCAGCTTGAACTTAGCGTCATGACACTCATGACATTGCGCTACCATCGGACACACAACATTTATTTATTTTCCCTTTATTGTTCACAAAACAAATCCAAAAAAACACAATGTACGTAGGTCAACCTTATCGCTAGATAGCGATTTCTACCAGACAACCGAACCATAGTAATTATATGCATAATACTATTTTGTACTTGAATGAATCATTATGATAATTTTGATTGTACACCAACAATACGAGGACATTTAAATACTAACAATTAATATTTAATTTTTATATAATTTCACCTTATATAGTTATTATAAATAAATATACAAACCAATACTTCTCGGCCTGCTGTCATCGAGTACATCCTCCGAGTATCTTTTCACTAAATTTTCCACTATATCGGACATTTTTAACAACAGTTCAATACACTAAAGTCTAATCTTATTTAATACGCGCCATTTTGATACGATCAACACTTAACTTTAACAAAATGCAACTGCAAAAATTTGGATGGTAATATTATAGTTACTTTTACGGGTTATGTAATATTTAGTGTTTCAATTCATAAGCCTACTTATGTAATATTTTGGAAAGGTTTTTGTTCTTATTAATATCACGAATGCTTTAAATACTGCCAAAAATATATCTTGATCAAGCTTTTTGGTTTAAGGTTTTAACACCGATGTTATCTGTAGCTATTATTCTGACCCAGAAAAAATGTGAGTGCTCTAAATCTTTTCCCCCAATTTGATTGACATGAAACTAGTTGTGCGCAAAGATAAAATAATATCTTGACTTACCCACTGGCATAAATATGATAAAGTAAAATGGTCGGATTGAAAACATATTTTTTCAAGGAACTGACCAAGTGTATCTCTCACTTCTTATAAACTTAGTACTTACAGCTTTTAGTATGATGAGAGTTTAAACTTAAGTAAATGGTTTTTGTTATTAATCCTAAAATTCATGACAACTAAGTAAATGTAATTATTAAAAGGCTTTCTTTTCTAGCACAAAAAAAAAAAAAATTTAGGAATGACCTGCATCTAATGGCCAATAATATATTAATTTTTGAGAAATCCAGATTATGAATTTAATGTTTTTCTAGTATTTGACAACTTTCATCGATGACTGACTACCAGCTACTTATTTTATCATGTCTCTTTGAAGTTATTTATCAAAACTTAGTGCTGCCAAACTGTCTAAAGTTTCCGTTGCTCCGTTCTTTGACGCGAACAACTTTTAACAAGTTCAGCTTTTCGAAAAGTACCTACATATTCAAGGAACTTTGAAGCTCTGGAGGAAAAAATATATTTGACGTTTCTTCTTGATACTTAAGGATAAATGACGGATGGATTTCTAGTAAATTCTATACCAAATTGTTTATAACATAGTAACAATGCTAATCTTACAAAGTTGGCTATCAAAAATACAATTTCGTTGATAAAGTGTTGCGGTAGTAGGTAGATACCTATTTAGTAGGTAGTCAAATAGATAAATAAATTTAAAGCGTATGAAAAGTAAATCACAGCTAGTAAAGGATAATTTAAGCCATAATAGACAGAATATAATATAAACGTGTAAACATACCAAGTAAATACGTTAGCTCACTTTACAAAGCAAATTTACACGAACGTCTAGTTTTTGTTTGCGACCAAATTTACTTCATGTTTTCTATCTTATCTAAGATGACTCAGAAAGGTGATATAGCTACAAAGATATTTTGGAACACAGTTGTTACTCACAACCTGTGCCTATATTTGATGGGTGACATCCCTAGCTGAGGATACAAGTAGATTACTTACGAGAGTACCTCTTTATACACTTCAGCACTTGCTTAGGGTTGCTAACGTCCAGCTTTTCCATCCAGTATTTTTTGTTCTAGTACAACATAGAGCAGTTTGGCTTTAGATTGTTGCAGTATAGAATAGCTGGGACATTTGTCTTCTATGACACCTGGTTGTAAGTGATCATGATTACTAAGGTGGCACACGTACATCCACGAGAAACCTATTCACTCTTTGAAGTCAGACTTTTCAAATTTATATTTTCAACGACTTTATTGAAAAAATCCGTGGTAGGCTCGGCTCGGCTTTTAGGGAATTTATCGTGATGTTTAGTAGCCTATTGAGAGCCTCAAACATACTCTAAGACTGATGTGCCTATATCAGATCAAAATCTGTTTAGGTTAGGAGTAACAAAGATTGCCTCGAACAAACATACAGACAGACATCCATTTTATAGGATATACAGGGTGACTGGTGGGTCATTTTCGAAATTCCAGTAAACTTAACCGAAAGTTAAAGAATTCATTACGCAATGCATGGCTACATAAGCGTAATGCAATAGATACTTAGCGGGTGGTGGTGTGCGTGTGGCGGGAGCACTGTTGTGTGCGTGTTGACTGAGGTGCGCGTCGGGAAAAGTGTGGTAAGTTCTCTTTATTTATTCATAGGAATTTCTGGTGAAAACTTAAATAACAACTTTTATTACATAATTATGATTAGAATCGAGTTCAGAGTGCTCTTCTTCAGTATCTAAAATTTGTCACCAGTCACCCTGTAGAAATTAAGCATAACAGCTTATGTTTACTCATCACCTCCATCAACTATGGACAAGATTAATGAGAGGTAGACTCTAAGGCATAACAAATCAGTAGCATTCGATGGTATCTACTTACTATTAAATACATAGATTCGGAAAACATGAAAACAGATTAGCGGCAGAAATAAACAGTCCGCTGGTGGTTGACACGTAGACTAGGACTCAAGTTTTTAGTCAAAGTCATCATATTGTTTATTTCTAGACTTTATTTTAAAGATATTATATAGATTTGAAATAAGTTACACGATTTACAAATTGAAACGACTCTAGCAGCATTTTAACAGATCGATTTGTTGCGAAATTCAATAATCAACGACCATTTTATCAAAATAACTTCAAACCAAGGACTTCTAACGTTCATATATTTAGGTAGATATTAGAATTGGATTAATATTATAAATATTGATATTTATTCATGAGATGATGATACAGCCCTCCCTATCCGTTAGATATAACAAGTTGAAAAATCATGACTTCCAAAAGCGATAAGATAAATCATTTATATACAAGGATCTTAATAGGTTTATCGGTTTTATCATTTCTCGTTTGTATTATAGATTTATCACGATAATGTCATACTTCAGCACATGATGGCCATTCATAGATATAGGTTCTTTATATTTTTGAAAATGCCGTTCCTTCAAACATGCTAATTACTTATTAGGAAATGACTTAAAATAATATAGACACATCTGAAATCACTATTAATACTATGAAATACACTAGTATGCGCTCTCAAAATCACTTTATGTACGGAGAATCACATCATTGATTTATTTGGAACAAAAAACACTTTTGTTCCCCAATGCAGCTACGTTTCCCTCGAAAAACTGCCAAAGGCTTTTGTAAATAAACAAGAATAGTATGAAAAAAACATGAAATGTACAAACAAAATAAATTAAATATTAGCGCACTTATCTATGCGACATTCCGATGATATTAAATGATAAAATTGATATAAATAAATTAACACTTGTCTTTATAAAACTATAAACATAATATGTTCCTATTTGTATTTTACGTTTAACTCGAAAAAAACCATAGATATGCGATGTAAACACGTATAACGTTTTTTTTAATACACTTTCAATACCTAGCTACACTATTTTATTCTTTTTTGCGATATACACTGAGACCTTTATTTTTAACATGTAATAGCTTTATTTTCTATTTTTATTTTAGCTGCAAGATTTCCTGTACGTTCATATATTAAATGTTAGACTAAATATTACATAAAAGATTTAGTTTTCTTATTTCATACCCCGTGATTTTAATTTTAGGATTCGAAACGCGTAACACTTTCGACGCGCGCGCAGCACAAACTAAACCACAATTACCTACAGTACGATTATCATAAAATATACAGTATCAGTATAATAGAAAAGACGCATGGAAAATGTCTTGAAATATTTATTGAAAAGAATTGATAAGAAATGAATGCGACTGGAGTCATATTGTTATCGGTTGTATATATTGATAGATGCTTTAAAACCTTCGATTTATCTTAACTTTTATGGGAAAGTCTTCACGTCAACCTTCGCTTGACCCACATTCCTACAGATCTCTTTTAATCTTTGAGGGGTCATCGCCTGAAAACTTGTGCTAATCTTTCTATGATCGTCCTAGTTAGCTCCACTCCGTTAATGATATGATCCGTTTCGTAGTATTTTATGAAGCGCCAGGACCATCCTGAACTCTATATCAGATATCATCGTAAATCATTGAAAAAAAAAAATACGTAAATCATTGGGTGATATTAAGGTTACTCACTAATAAAAAATACGAAGTATGAACAGGGCGTTGGAATCTATTCAAACTATTTCAATAATTTCGATTCGAGTCACTACATACTGTTGAAAATTAAATCGGAAAAAATGCGAATTATCTTTGAAAACTCAATGATCTGTACTTAAGGATTTCTTTCAAAAATAATAGAAGATTGGATAAAATAATGACATCACTTAACTTTTAATTAATTTTGTTTTATTAATTTAGGCACACAAGTAACTTCGCAGTTGCGAATATGGAAATTTCTAATCCGATTCTTAGGCCTAAAACGCACCTAGCGCATTATTGAACGAAAAGTTTGCGGTAAGATTTCTATAGCGACCTCTTATAGCAACCGGTTAAATATATTTTTTACCATATTCTTGCAGTTATCATCATCTTGTTTACACTGCTATTATGTAGAGTCTTTTGAGATACAACCTAGAAAGTGGTGTAGCGTTGTTACAAAGCGTGTTGTTATCTTTTGAAAATATAATTCTATTACTAAACATGATTAAGATTATAAGAACAAATTACAGCTTGAATCCATCCGAATCTATGCATAGTTTAGGGTTAAATATACATGTTACATCTAAGGCATATTTAAAGTACGTACTTATTTTTTTAAATTACTAGCTGACCCGGCAAACGTTGTTTTGCCATTGCAATAAAAAAAAATAGATGTTGGCCGATTCTTATAGATACCGGATAAGCACAAAAAATTTCATCAAAATCGGTCAAGCCGTTTCGGAGGAGTATGGCAACGAAAACTGTGACACGAGAATTTTATATATTAGATTACGTTGCGTTACGATTGATCGGAATAGCAACTTGGGTTTTTATAATCAAATTAATCAAAAATCTGAACAAGTCCCTGGCTTGCCTATTGACAAATATATCTTTACCTGTATGTTATAAAATGTTAACTTCTAGAGAGTACCTAAGTATTTTTACTGTCTTAACCTATTGATGGCTGAGGTTACTTATGGAAAAGACCGCTTAGCAGTTAAACAAAAATATTTATATTAGTTATATGTAGAAGTAATTCCACTGAGTCACCGAGTCCGGTAAAACTGAAAAAGCCTCAACATGTGTTTACCTATACAACGTGTAACATAATGAAGAGATAATACTTAAGGGGATTGTATGTTTGGTGATGTTGTTTATGTATGAGTAACAGTAACATAAATTTGTTATCCTTACGGTTCGGCCAAAAACAAGTCCAAAGTTTCGATCAAAATATCTAAGTGTCAACCCTAAAAACAGCTGTTAGCTTTTGAAGAAATCTATTCGATAACAGATGGCGTAAAAATAAAGTGGTGCGGGAAAGGTCATACATAAGGTCTCTGACTGCGGTACAAGTCTTGTTTTATCTTATTAGGTTGACTAGGGTTGTCAAAATATTTTGTTGTAAAATAATTAAATAAATTTGTATGAAAGTCTATACCAGCACTGATCATGCTAATTCTTTTACTGTATATTCTACGTATGTCATAGAAACTAACCCTTAAGTTTTATCTCTCCATTTTGTTACACATTGCATATGAAAATCGACGTTTTATTTATAAATATTATGTAAGTAATAGAAAACATGAAAATACCTCGATTAAAATGGAAAGCAACAATTTATACCATTAATGAAAACGTTTAAAACCATATTTCGGCTACCAAAATGTTGGCTAACGTTATTTGATCGTTCACCAGAGACGGAACATCTCATAACTAGATTTCCTACGCTCGTGTCGAGATGTTATCATAACAATTACGCTGCATATAAAATGTATACTTATTTCATTACGTGGGTAGGTATAAATATACATTTTTACTTAAAGTTCGTCCCACTTTTCCTTGTATGTCATAAATATGTACGTTAAATGTTGGAGAAATTTTTATTGTACAGTGGGCCTCAAATTGTTATTAGGTATCTACTTGTTAATTATCGATACCACATACTGGGTTTAATAGATGTTGTACAATAAGATTTGTGTTTAATTCCCAGATGGTTTTGTAGGTACGCCTCTAAAGAAAGAGAACTTTATAATTCCTAAAAACTCATTTTACAAATATTGAATAGCAACTGCCCTTCCCACTGGTTATTGGTAACGCTAATAATTAGGTAAGATAGTATAAAAATCATTAGGGGCTGTGTTCCGGATATTTTATTAGAGCAGGCAGTGTAATTATTGGCACCACACATGGAGTCACAGAACTATATCAATTCATATGTTTACGAAGTTCATATAGTATGGAGTACGTTGCAAGTTGTAATACCAATGCCGCATGATAAATGTACCTATGCTTTGCTAATTTTGAAAGAATGCTAACATATTGTATTGTTAAATGATTGTAACATTTAGATAAATTACAACATTGCTTATAACTTGCAACGTCTTAACCTCTTCTTGTTTTTATTTATTTTTTACACTGGTATAATAGGCTAAAAAGCCTACATGTTTTTAAATATCTTCCGCTTGTTCCAAATTAAGTGTTATACTTTTACCGTAACACAATTTGTAAATCTTTTAAACATGAAAAATCACAGTTGTACTTATTTTGTTATGGACAATTATTGACTTAGTTTGGTCAGATTTACATTAGCTCTACCGACTTTGGTAAGGACGTGATAGTTGAAGATCATACACGAAGAGAAAAAATATAATAAAAAATAAATAATAATTATTTACTGAGTAAACTTAACCGAAAGTTAAAGAATTCATTACGCAACGCATGGTTACATAAGCGTTATACAATAGATACTTAGCGGGTTGTGGTGTGCGGGAACACTACTGTGTGCGTGTTGACTGGCTGAGGTGGTGCGTCGGGAAAAGTGTTGTAATGTCTCTTTATTTATTTATAGGGAACTCTGGTGAAAAATTAAGTCCCTACTTTGATGACATAATTATGATCAGAATCGAGTACAGAGTGCTCTCCTTCAATATCTAAAATTTGTCACCAGTCACCCTGTATAGCAATAATTGGTCATCAAATATCATATTTATAGCAATTGTGTGTATTATCACAAACTACTCGTTGTTCTTTTATAAACTTATTTACCTACTCCATCTTCGACATCATCTTGATCAGCAAACATGTTTGAGGTGAAATGAGGTTAATAAATAAAAAAAAACCTTAGTTTTTAAGTAACCAAGCTTATTAAATATACACCTATTTTCGTGAGATGCCGACTGTACTTACCTTATGTTAATTTGTTAATACATACATAGGTCCGTTTAACGGCTTCATGCTATCGTTATTTCTAAATCTCTTTTATGAATTTTATAATAGTTTTTAATTTAATTATGATTGTTATGTTAACTACACTTCAAACTTTCTGTTCGTTTTATGTTTCGCTTAAACCAGGCTTTAAATCTTTGTTCTTATTATGGGTACCTTTTATAACCTACTGTTTCCTATTTATTAGTTCTTATACTTTCTTATATATCACGACATTATTGTCAGTCTTTCAGCGATGCTCATTCTATTTTTATCCGGCTCCAAGGACAAGTTTTATTGACAATATTATTGACTTTCGCGCCTGATGGTTGGTAATGATGTAGTTGAAGTAAACCACATATCTTCACATATAAAAGAAACGTTTGTCTGTCCGTATATTCATCGGAACTTCTGAACAGATTTCATTCTGCTTTACACCAGTAGGTACTGTACTTAGTAGTTATATTAGTAAGGCTGCAAACTGGAAGGCAGCGACAGCAACAGCGAGAGTGACAGCGCCGCGGCCAGCATTGGGTACATCTTAAAAACCTAATATGATGTATGTGATGATGTTATCGCATATTGAAGTAGAACAAGAAAGTAAATCCAGGAATAATTGATTTAGACCCATCAGTTTTACTATCTTATTTAAAGAATATCAGCCATCTACTCAGTTGGAGCATTTACAACCAAAAAAAAAATAACTGTCGACTATATTCACTTACTTTAGACATAGACGCTGTACATGTTGACATGGATTCAGCCTTAAACACAAATGAGGATGAGAAAAAGAAAAGTAAAACACCAAAATAAAGAAATAAAAAAAGGAAAAAGTTAATAATATTGTGAAGACTAAAAATTAGAATAATAGAATGAAGACTATGTACGTGAAAGTGAAAAAGATGTTAAAGCTAGTTCGACATTCAACTGTGCCTGCCCAAGAAAATGTAGGATAAAAATGCCAAATGAACAAAGACTGTCTGACTGAGTTTGACATATTTTGAAGTACAGGATGTTACGAAGCTTGGTATATTGTAAGGCTATGTCAAAGAGATTCTTACAAAGCAAAGATTTTGTACCGATTCCAAAATAACTTTTATAATAATTATTAATAGTTTTTACGAACAGTGGTAAATTGTGGTGCAGTAGTGCTCTTTGTTACAATTATTATATTATAGCACTTTAAAACACTTCTAATGTTTTGAGATACATATATTTTTAAAATTTTCGTACTCATTTTTATATTATGAAGCTTTACCATATTACTTACTTCACCTTAACTTCAAACATACAGAGTGAAACCACCTTATTTTAAAAAGCTAATTGCTTACAACAATCTGCAATAATATTGTAAGTGCCTTAACATTTGCGGTTGTTTTTAAATTGTGTGTGCATGTAGTACCTCAATAAACGAGTTTATCTATCTATCTATTGCAAATGTCATCATGCGATAGAGGATTTCACATATTTATTTTTTATCAAATTTTCAAAATTTTTAACATGAATTCAAATGATTCTTCATATAAAGTTATCAAAAAAACATCACCCATGCCTATAACTACAAACATGCAGGTTACTTGGGAAAATGATTTATTGGCCTAAATGTGGATTAAAGTTATTTTTGCGTTTTTCTCCAAAACTACTTTTTGTTGGTTTATTGAATAACGCTATCCATCGATTGTTTATTTTTATCTATTATGTAAATACCTTCCAGCTGAGCGTAAGGTAAAGATAAAAGGTCGCGCGCGCACTTTCCTTGAAATCTTTAGACTTTTTTATGGAAGAACTATTAGTCTAAATAAAAAACGGTTTATTGTAGTCGAATGAGAAATACTAGCCCTATCTAGAATATTTTTCTCCAAAGTACTTTTTTGGACACCCTGTAGGTTATACTATCTGTTTTATGCGATTTTACACGTGCAATTTTCTTACCACTCGGGAATATCGGGATGTAAGTAGCGTATGTGCTATTCCAGACTGTACACTTTCACTTTGGTAAATTTCATCCAAACCCGTTGAGCCGTTCTGCCGTGATTGCGGAATCCATACATCCCTTCATCCAAACTTTCACATTTATAATATTAGTAAGATAAGATAAGATTATGTGTTATTACTATGAAATTGATAAAATAGGTAGGTATTAGTTTGAATAACAACAATATTATTAAATAAATCCCCAGACCATCACACCAATGTTGTAATATGCCTTTAGGATAAAACATCAAAACGCACTCACATAGGATTTAACCGGTGTCTAAAAGGAGAACTTCGATTTACAATGTATAATAGTGAAACGCGTGAAAATTTAAGGCAACCAACTACATAATACAGAGTTACAATATTTCACACAACAAGTAAGTCCGTTAATTACAGCGAGAATTCCTCTTTAGAATTTAATATTAATACATACATATCCCATCAATAATCTCGTACTAAATATTACGAGAAATTTTGCCCATGACAACACAATAGGATATTCCTGAATAATGTAATATAATTCAAGTGTACGTACATATATGTATATAAACAAGGTACATTATTTGAATGAAATCTATTAGGTAGGTATAGTATTAGTTATACATTGATGAACCAACGATATTATTCTGCATATAGATTATTAATTATACGGCGTCTGAGCTTTTAAGATAATCATGATTTTATGATTATGTTGATGAATCGTATATAATTTAAAGAAAAAGTAACTTTTTCTAGGTTTTTATTAGAGTGTAGTAGGTAGATCGAAGTACTGGGAAAAAGCAGAGTTAATTACGCCGCTCTTTATATGTTTAAAATGATGACCAAATCCATACAGTATCTTATAATGAAAGTGTAACAAACACTCATACATCTTCATAGAATGTCACGTATACATAAAAATAAAAATCTAAACATGTATTTGTCTCTTTCGAGAAATCTGTGCTGACAACCCGACAACAGTATCTATAGCAGGTATTATGTTCTCTGACAATTTGTGCGTAACGGGTAGTGTTACCTGCTTACATATACATTGAGATTTTGACAATTGTAACATAATATCTCATGCATTGACTAGGTAATATGCATAGAATCGACGGAGATAATAATAGGAATATTCAATCGACTAATACACCATATATGCTGACCATAGATTAAAAAAGCCTGTGTTATAATAATATAAACTGTACAGATAAAAAAGTGTTATATTTATATCATAGTAGTAATCAATTGAGTTCAATTGACCTCAATAGCTAAAAGAAAGCTTTTATTTTATTTATCTTGTTTTATTTGGACATGGAGAAATATGTTTATTCCGGCAATTTGTCGGAATTATAAAATTTTTAGCTTTGGCTCAAATAAGGTCTCACAGCCTCAGCATAAGTACATTGTAAAATAGAATTCCTTTAGGTTCAACCTGGATAGAAAACTTTAATATAATGTAAGCCGCTAAACATCATTACTCCAGGAAAGGTGATTTCCGACAGTGCATTATTTTTATCTTAAACCTCATCATCACTTAGTGGTATGAGTAGTAGCCGTGAGAGTAGCCGTGAGAGTGAGATCAAAAGTGGCTTTTTTATAAAGTAAAAAAAAAACATAGGTAAAGATTGCATAATGTATTTGTAACGTTACTAAAAAATAAGTGCAGATTTCAATAAGTGACAAGCGAATAGTTTTTTTGCACAATGTTTGATTAGAAATCGCTTCTAGTTAAAGTCATATTGACAAGTCATTACTTTTACTGTGTTAAAATTATTTATTTTACGACACAACAATAACTTAATATCAATTTTGTCATAAATGTTTAAGTATTTTCTTCAATTACATCTTTTATTGAGAACATAATAACTTTATTTTTCTTTTTATAATAAAATATTAATTACTTAGATGATAACACAGAGATGTGCCGGCTGGTTCGAAGCTTCTCCTAACATCTAAAAGAATTGCCCTAACTCTATCGCGAAGCCCAGTCAAATCTATATGTTCTGAATGCCATAAAAATCATCATCACAACTCTTTGTAATGAGCCCACTGCGAGGCTATGAATCTCTCCTCAGGGTGACGAGGAAGTGTAGGCCGTATACCTCCAATCTGGCCCAGTGCTGGTTGGTGGATGTCAGAATTTTCAGGGTACCGAAATGGCTTCTAAGAATCCTTACGACTACTGTATACAAGTATACAGCACCCGGGACCGACTGATTAACCCGCCCCCTGAAGCCCGGAAGTCGCCGTGAAAATGAATGGTCGGCGGTCACCAATCCTTGTACCGACCCAGCAGAGCGATGCTTAACCTGCATCGATTGATATACACAGATCCCACTGCGCAACGACCGATTTCTAGAAATAAGTACTCTTTAATATTGGAAAAAAAACCATCACTCTGGGCATTAGCTTATTTAAAAAGGCGTTAAAATTATGCATAAAAACATATTTCTACTATACAGGGTGACTGGTGACAGATTTTAGATATTTAAAGAGAGCACTATGTACTCGATTCTGATCATGATTCTGAAATAAAAGTAGGCAGTTAATTTTTCAGCGGAATTCCCTATAAATAATAAAACTATTTATTTATAGGGAATTCCGCTAGGTCCACGACCGTTCGTGAAGCCGTCTTACCTACCTATTCTGTGTTGATAGTGCCGTGCGTACCTCCGTACCAGTGTAACCATAAGTTGCGTAATTAATTCTTTAACTTTCGGTTAAGTTTATTCAGGAAGTAATTAATTTTTTTTTCTCTCCATTTATGATCTCAAATTTCGAATTTCGAAAGTGACCCACCATTCACCCTGTATAAGCTTAAACAGTAGCTGTTTCAAATTCTAAAAATATCACATGATTTATAAAAATAAAATACAATTTAAGAAAACAGTTTTAGTTTTACAATTCAATGTCCCATTATGCAATTACGTAAATCAGATTCGATGATGTAGGTACTCGTATAATACAACTCGTGCTAAAACGCAAGGCAACAAAAAAAAAACAAAACAAAAGAGGTCGATGAGGAATATTTTTTCTAGAAAAAAATAACAAAATCTATTCTTTATTCGAATGTGGCATGCTAGTGTTTACGCAGAAACCGAAAGTCACAGCATAAACTCAATTACTACATAGATAAAAAGTGAAGTTTACTATTGTAGTTTATTAAGTTTTTACTTTTACGTGATAGTAAAAATAATTTTGCTTTTATAAAGTTAAGTAGGTAAAAACCGAAACGATATATTTTTCCGATCTCCGCTGTATGATATCTATACCGCCGAATTAGTAGATAGGTATTTGTGTTTTTATAAATGCAAATGATAAAATAAAAACTTGCTCTATGCCAATTAATTTAATGAAATTATAAATCAAACCAATTTTTGACTTATCACGAAAGAGCGAACTCGTTCAGACTACTCGGTACTTTTTGCGTCTTTGATACAATACGACGAACATTGCGCTACCTGTAAGTAACACAAAAATATTGAGTGTTATGAAATTGTTTGTTTTATTAATAAAAAATATAGGTATATTATTTATAGTGAATTTAATTATTAAATCTCAACCTACGATTTTTTATTCAAAACATAACATACATGAGTGTTTTCATGATAGCTAAAATCTAGATTTCTATTTTGAATAATCTCAATCAAGTTATCTTAATTTTATAATTTGGATTGAAATTAGGATTTTTTAAAGAAATTTACTAATTTCATCCACGACGTCAATCGTGTGAGAAATCTGAACTAATTAAACAAATTGATAAAAAACTTTATTGATCAATTTAATAGCACTTGTGCTTTAAGGCTCAATATGAAGTCAAAAGTCTCCTAATAAACTCGCTTGATGAATAATAATTATGACAGTCTCTTATTTTTAAATTTTATTTACCTTAACTTCGAGGAAAGTTTTCACGATAATCATGTTGAACAAATTTTATAAGCTCACTTAACCTTCTTTTATCGAATTTTAATAGTAGGGGCTATAAAACGTACTGATTGTCGAGATCAATATGTGTATTCACTAGGTAATGAATAATGTATTTCCATATTTGTGCGATTACATGATTATTGTTATCCAATTAGTTTCTTTTCATTACTCAATGATGTGGTTCATTATTATAGCGCATCGTAATTTTTTACACAATTATGTTAATCTTGAAATGTGCTAGTTTTTGTTCGTTTATACACTTTTGTATCAGGGTTCTTAAGAATATACAAGATTCATACTAGAAAAATTTAAAGATAATGTAAAGCAAACATTAGGAGTGAAAGGTTTAAAGGAATATTCAAAAATCATTTTCTTTAACGCAGTGCATATCTTAAAAATTAGCAATGCATTACAAAAATAAACACATTTTCTTTTATTTAATTTTTAATATATATGATTAGCAGATATTTACTTTTGTTCTATATTTAAATATTTATATTTTGGACAAATGCTTAAGAAGTTTTATAGCAGGACTAAATACTACAATCGATTTTTATATCTATCGATTCATAATTAAGTGTTTTACTTAAAATAACTTAAACAAGATTAAAATAATCATTCCATTTAAATGTGAGCTAATTTTATTTATATTTTAGTTTTTGATCAAAAATCAAGCAAAAATTTTCTTTTTCTTATTGTAATTATTTCTCTATTTTTAGCTGTTTCCTTCGACGAAGACTTAATCTAGACTTAGACTTAACTTCGGGTAGTCTCATCTTGCAGCTCGTAGCAATTTTGGCCCATAGAGAAAAAATGGAAAGAGGCCTTTGCACGGCAGTGGGACAGTACAGGCTAATATAACAATTCATGGATTTTAAGTCATTTTTTTGCTAAACATTGTTATATGTAAATAATGTATAGAGTGCGGTTTTCTTCGTACGTTTAGCGGGCACTCAGATTTTAAATTAACATGTAAATTTTCGCAGAACGTTTTCCTTAAAAATTAGTGAATCGGTTATAGCGGACTAAAATAAGTTTGCGTGAAGCACTTGGTTAATGAAAACCAAATAATGCAAACATTTAACAGATTATGAATCTTTATTGCAACCGCACCCTGCAACAGGTGTTGACAAAACGATAAAACAATGACAAATACCAGTATAAAGACAATTTTTATCGACTCAAACACATTCGTCGTGCATAAATAAAGCTAATTCAAAGATAATAACCGTGCAGAAAATCGAAGTTTCTCTAGAACTAAAATTGAATTTAACAAAACAATCAGACAGGTCGCTCTAGAATCTCCTCTCTCAATTATTCTACCTAACTATTATAATGCATGTATGCAGGAGGGGCAAACTAGGCCAGGAGCTAGCTCTATATCGTTGTTTTTTTAATTTATACTTATTGTATAAATGTTTCTTTTAATGTAAAAATTCGTTTCCATTATGCGCAAACTATTTACAACCAATAAAATATAAATTGGCGCGATTAAAAAATAAAAACTATATAAATAAAATTTTATGTTCTAAAATTATATAATAAACTCTAAATCAAATGTAATTGTTATTATTAACTTAAAATAAATAAAATTTATATCATAAAATATATTATCATCTTAAATTGACAGAATCCAAAAAACGGAACGTTTAGTCGATAGATACTAGTCGACATTGAATCGATGAATATGAGCGGCCATCTTGTAATTTTAGGTCTGAATACATTTTTTTCACCAATGATTCGATATGTGAAAGCAATCGAATGGAAGTTCGAATTTCTTTACGGCAACGTCACCAAGATTTTAAATTTAGAACTATCACGAATATCATTTGAAAACAACTCGACTATAACTTAACCAAATATTTACCAACTTATAAATAATCAGGCGTAAGTTGAAATTTGACATCAATATATTTTATATCGACAAACTGCAATAACGTGACAAAGTGAAACTTGGTTCCACTTCTAACTTTCTTCGTCAATCAAATGTCAACTGTCAATCTTTGAGTCTTACCTATTTTACGACTTTTGTATGAAAACGAAATTGGTTATACTCAGAGTTTATTTTAAAAATACCTATTATTTTAAAAATTTTGAAAATGATGATTTTACCAAAGAGGCTTTGTTAATAATACCTTCCGTTAATCAATAAATAATATACTGAAAGTTTATAAATGAATATAGAGACAATTTCTTCCGAAATACGAAAGTACTTTTTTGTATAAATATTCACCCAAACTAAAACCAATTTTTTCCGGTATAAGTAACCACTAGGTAAGCCAAAACAATCTTATGTGTACCAACAATATGGTATCATAGTGTTGTCTTCGACTATTATTATAACTGGTATTTCGTATTTTATCCTTGTCTACTCCCTTGCATTTTGATTGATTAATATTACTCTGTACTACAAAATGTAATTTTGAACGAATGTAAAATGTAATTTTGTAACACAGGCATACGACTGTCACTGCCAATGTCACGTTGAACGGTATTTGGGAGGGATCATTATTATTTTGGAAAATGGCAGTATCAGTCGTATTCCTGTTGGTGAAAGCGTTAGAGTTTAAAGAATGATTGCTGTTGAGTTTCTTGCCACTTCTTCTCAACAGATCGACTTTCCGAAGTGGTGGTAGATTCAGTTCAGTTTTATATTTAAAGGTACTACAATTATACCTGGTTAACCATGTGAGTATTAGTTTCATTTCTTTTACTATAACAACCCGATCTTTATATCATAAAACTGCTTGAAACGTAAATTTGTAAGCTAGGCCCATTCCAACGTGTTATCATCTCAGAAGTGGGATCGTACAAAACTATAATAAATTTCTTTGCCAGTAGTTTGTTACTATTTTGCCCTGTGCGCATCTACATACTTTGAATATCTAATGTAACAAAAGAAAGGGATAAAGTGTGCTACTGAAATGTTTGGTTAGTTAAAATGCATTCCATTAATCGTAGCACAAATCTTATTTTTTTTTTCTCTTCATACTTTAAGCAGACGTTAACTTTTTAGTATTTCATCCGTACATATCTCTTTAATCCTTGAATATTAATACGATTACTGAAGTCTTTTATGCTTAATATGATGAGCTGGGTGTACTCCGCGCTTTATTTTGCGATTAGGATTATCTTCAAACTCGTGTAACCATAATGACATCTTCTAGTTTTTGAATAATCTGTAGATATCTTTTAAATCATTCAACATTCATATGAATATTGAAGTGTTTGATGATTAATATTCTAAATTGCATAAATTCTTCGCTTTATTTTAAAAATACTATTATTTCATGTCGTTTTTTTTTATGTTACCATGTTGCTTATACGTTAATAATATTTTAGACGCCATCTTGTTGAAATTTTACCTTGAGTATTGTTTCTATCTTTTACCAACCCTTTTCTTACTTAGTAACTAATTGATCAGTAATTGTCATAAATTATTTCTATTGAGTTTCATCCTAGTTTTACTGACTTAGTAGTAAATGTTAGGAATAAGCGTAGAAGTCTGTAAAACATATTTTATTTATTCATATAAGCTCCTCTACCCCTTACGCTCTAGTCTATGCTTATGTTGTTATGGGGTTGCGAGATTACGTATTGGGGTTACATGAACTACGCGTAAGAATTTACGTTTCAGAATGAACCATTGTCGGGAACGCGTGGTCTACACTCCGACTTGTCCAACTAAGTCACCTGCTGGAGGTCGTCGGTCACGCAGTTCTACCAAGCGCCAACCGAGCCATCATCGTGTGCTGCGGACTCGCAGCCGCTTCGGTCAAGACTACAGGGAGCCTGCAAGCCGCTGCTTGCAAGATCAAACAGAACGTCGTCGTGATTCAAGCCACCAGCGTTCGCGCGGCCGTCATTCCCGCAACCCCGCGCACCCTCATCGTGACCGCGAGCGACATTCATGCAGCCCCAGCCGTAAGCAGCCGGGTTGTCAAGAGGGTCATCTCGTCAGCCGCCATCCGCCTCATCGGTCTGGCAGTCGGGCAAGCAATCGTCCTGTCTGCCCGGTAAGTAATAACTCTATGAATCGGAGACCACATAGCAGATCTCGCAAGGATGGCAGTCATTCATCACACGAGCACCTTATAGGCCTGCGATCTACATACATACAGTCCCTTTGCTACGCAAGCTGGAGCTAAAGATAGTAGCCAAGAGGGTCAATCCTTTACTGACCTTGTAAACATATCAAAGTCTATGTCCGGTAACAGTATAGATAAATTCGGCTCAATGAATAATACCCTTCCTGAGTTTGATCCACGTAAACGTGAACAGATAATGTCCATGTGTGGTTACATAAAGTGAATGTTAACTGACATGTTGGCTAGGAGAGCTCAATTTAATGATTTATTAGAGGATTTTTATTACGATAAGTTAGTCCTAGTAAATCGTTGTGATACCAGGAAGACGTGCGGTTGAATGTATCCTTCATGGCATAGATGACCGTTCTGTAAGGTTAGGTGCTGGAGCAGCTCAATTTGAGGACCATGATAAATTATTGTCATAGTTTATATTAATGTTACTCTGCGGTGAGTGCGATGCTTTAAATTGTATCATTTGTGTTGTCCATATTTATCTCTAAATTATTATTCTTAAGCCGCAGTATTACTGAACGTAAAGCCTGATTTGCTTCATTTCCAAGTGTAGTCTTGTTATCTGCTTCAACTACGATCTTAACATCATTTACAAATGGTATAATTTCATGAGGTGTGGCATTTGGAAGATCATTTATAAAAATAAGAAATGGCAATGGCCCGAGCACACTTCTTTGAAGAATTTCATATGACTTTGGCATTGTAAATTATGATAAAAAAAAAAAAAATGATTATGTTTACTACACATCACTTTTTCAAATTTTACTGGAAGCACTGATATTAATGTTATTGGCCTATAATTATCTATATTTTTTGTGCTACCAATTTTATGCAATGGTTTTCAGAATACTTACAAAATTTAAGTATGTCCGGAAAAGATCCTTTAAGAGGTAGATTTATTATAAATACTAAAGGACTTGCAAGTATGTGTGCACATTCTTTCAAACTTCTTGTACTACTGCCATCATAGCCAACTGAGCTTGTATTATTTGAGGATTTTATAACTTTGTAGGTGTCGTGTGGATTTACAGGAGTTAGGTATATGCTTTGTTCAACTTTTGGCAAGTTATTGGTATTCAGTTCCAGAGTTTTTTTTTATCATTCGTATTAGTGCCCATATTTATAAATTGTTTGTTGAACATGTTCGCAATTTGTAGGTATTGGATCTTTGATTTCTAAATTATCATCTTTCAGACTTTTAATAAATTTGGAAGGACAATTTTCGTCAATACCTTTATTTATTATATTCCATGTAGCGCTACAGCGACTTTAAGGTCTACTCATATATGCTAGGTTTGTTTTTGCCTAAGATGTCCATATACACTTCTGCAGAATCTTTACATATTCATTATGGTACAGTAATTTATTATAGGTATTTCTAGAAGAATCACATCTATATTTCAATACATAAATTCTTTTTCTTTATACAACTATGTCTAATGCCTTTTGTTAACCATTTATTTTCAAGGGATAATTGACAATTTCTATAGTTATATTTGGAAAGCACAGCTCACAAAACAAAGTTAAATAATCATGAAATTGGTCAAAAGCTTAATTAGTGTCATTTCTATTATAGATATCATTAAAGCTTAGTGCAGTCATACATCCTATAAACTTTCTAATATTGTCTTGTGAGTAATCTCTACGGGTTTTAAAGAAAAAAAAAAAGAGGATATGACTATCTGTTCAGTTTTACAAAGCTGAAAAATAATTGACCTAGGTGTAAAATATTTACTCTACTCCCGTGATATTACTTGAGATTAAATCTATACATAGGTATTAGTAAATGTTTTTACAGGTTATAGTTGGATAAAATTGATATAATTCTTTTGTTATTCTATTGTCTTTAGTAGGTCCAATGTTCCAATCTCTACACAATATCATTTTTGTTTTGTTTCTCGAATTTAATAAGGTTATGCAATAAGTTTTCAAGTTTTTGAGAAATATGTTAACATTAGATTTAGGAGTACGATATAAACACAGTTTAATTAGGCTTAGGCTAGGTACCTTAGTAACGCAATATTCAAAATGTAAATCTACAGGTTTAACAAAGGTCATGTTTCCGAATTGGAATATTAGATTAACACTTAACTATAGTCTTGCTAAAATTACGCTGTTCTCGATAAAAATATCCAAAAATTACAATTAACTTTAATGTAAATGGCAACCACCATGCTATGGACGTCCATACATTTCGCCATTTTAGATGGTTTCATCTCTGCCAAAACTGTCATTGGCGTGTCATGTGTCTTATCATTTGGTACAAATATGTCACTTGGAGTTGGAGAAATGGAATGGCTATGTAGGGAGAAGCTATATTTAATGAACTTTGTGTTTTTTTAATACGATGTATATCTGAAATTAAGTGATTTATCTTTGTTGTACGTATATTCTCTTCATAGTACCCTTGTGCTCTCATTCTAGCACCAGATACAAAGAAATAGAAACGTGTTTTTTATTATAGTCTATAGAACATTCTTCAAATGATTTTTGGGGCGAGTATAAGAGGCTGACGTAGATCTACTAATAGTTCATGATGGGGATTTCATTATATCTTAGTCATTCACTGAACAACCTCTTACTTTATTTTACGAAAGACTTGTAATCATTTAGAAATTACACAACCTCAACAAACAGATTTTAGTGAAAATAGTAAAATTAATATTGACATTAGTGACAATAGTCATCTCATGTACATCCCCGATAATTGTTTATACAGATTCACAAAGGCGAAGTCTATAAAGAATGTGGTACGCGAATGTTTTAAGGGCTATGTAGGATTATTAAGGTTCTAGCCTTCGATTGTTTTCTCATTGAGGATACACCCCTAACACGCAAGGGTAACAGAACTTACACTACTGTTGTCTCTGTATACATAATAAAACGGTGGATAAATTTTAAAAGGCCAAATATCTATTCTTCTGATAATGAAGACGAGTAATTCCCTTTGAATTTAAATTGGTACCTTTTCCCAAGTATGTTACTCACTATTCTAGTCTGTCGTTGGTAAGTTTGATTCTGGTGCCCTCGGGACTAACTCTGGCGTTGCTAAGCACAATACCATATTTTATTTTAGCGCCATCTAGACTATGTCTTGTAACTATTACATGATAACGATTATGATGCCCTGCCGACTGATGTCCGCCGCTGGTATCCGACTTATTATAATGATGCCCTGTGGATTATTTCCGCCGCTGGTATCCGACCTATTATTATGATGCCCTGTGGATTATTTCCGCCACTGGTATCCAACTTATTATTATGATGCCCTGTGGATTATTTCCGCCGCTGGTATCCCTGTGGATTATGTCCGCCGCTGGTATCCGACTTATTACTATAATGCCCTATGGGTTATGTCCGCCGCTGGTATCTCACTTATTATTATAATGCCCTGTGGACTATGTCCGCCGCTGGTATCCATCTACTGTATACTTGGATAGCCACTAGAGTATGTACTTTACGTTTATCACAATTATTGAACACAAAATTTTATATAAAATAAGTATGTATATGAAATAAACATACACATCGTTATCCTGTGTTTTTAAATGAGCTTTTATCAAATAAACAACAAATAAATCTTTGGAATTCATAAGATAATAAGTATATGTAAACAGTTTTAACAGGCCTGTCTAGGTTTGACACTAGTTTGCCCGGTTATCTTAATGTAAGTTAACTTTTAGTAAACAATCATAAATTAAAACGTATGTACAATCATAAATCTGTCGATTCTGATCTACCAATTGTATAAGTGATAAAACTGGATATCTAAATAAAAAAATATATAAGTACATTATGTGACTTAACTTACATGCCAATCAGATTGTGATAATACTTTACATACCATTAATTTGTTAAGTGTGATTTACAGTGGAACATTACTGTATGATAAAAATATTGTAAAATTGTGTTGAATTGAATAAAATTAATGTATTTAAGACATGCTAGCTTTAGGTTTAAAGAACTATATTTCTCATAAGAACATAGTTACAGTTCATTTAATATGAGAAACAATTAATTATTTAACTCATAACTAAATAAAATGAAAGATTTATATTTGTTTGTCTCTGATATCTTGTAAGTACTTGTAGGTATTTAAATAATCATTTTTATATAAAAATTAAGACAGAAAGTACATTGTATAAGTATAACATAATAATAGGAAAAGATACATAGGTATGCTAATTGTTATTGAAATTTTGGAAATGGTTTCTTTAATCTAAAGAGTAATGTTCATAGCTGACCTGTCAGATTTTTGACAAGTCATGAAATGTATTAAAACAACATACCTAGAGTGCAAATAATAACTCATGTTGGTTAATTTCAAATCATTAACTTATATTAAAAACCGCAGCAAGGATTTTAATATTTTACCCTCTCAAGTTACTTAATAAACTACTAGTATCATCCACTTGAAATGAAAATCCCAATATCGTTTCTAAGAAATTAAATCAAGTCTGCAACAATAGTTTAGATATAATCAGGCAGCATTTCAATGACAATATCATCTTTATACGACTCAAAAGAGTTAATTTCTTTTAAGTTATTTGGTAATTTATTATAAAGTTGTGCTCACTAGAATAAAACTGTAGTCTTTCCGTAATCTGCGCGAATTTTAGGTAAATTAATCTTGTTTCTGCTTCTTAGAGAGTATTTATTTAGCATTTTATTAAAAGTTTTACTAGATTGCATTGAATTAGTCAAAACATTTCGTATGAAGATGCAAGTTTTGTAATTATATAGTTTTTTTTAAGAGTTTTGTATTCTGATGTATTTGAATTGATGGTGTAAAATAATCAACGAATGCAGAGCATTAAAAGAAGGGCCGACTTCACGTCAACACTTTGGCCGACTAATACATATTGTTTCAAACCGATTTCGTTAAAATTTATATGGGACCGACTATGAAGTATTCTGATATCCTCTATCATATGAATTAAGAAATTTTAAAATCGATTAATAATTGTCTGAAATATCGTGTAACAAAGACACAAAAAGAGAAATACAGACGAGTTGTGGACCTCCTACTTTTTTGGAAGTCGGTTGATAAGCATAGTGGAACAATACTTTATATTTTGTAACTCAAAACTTTACTCTATAACATGCATTAAATGTATTTAGTTACTAGAATTTACTTAGGTATACTAAGCAATTTATATGAAGTGTTTAAATTCATACTATTTGTATTTACTTGCTAAGTATGAGGACATACTGTTAAAAAACGGATGGCCGACTGTTGTCTTCGACTATTATTATAACTGGTATTTCGTATTTTATCCTTGTCTACTCCCTTGCATTTTGATTGATTAATATTACTCTGTACTACAAAATGTAATTTTGAACGAATTGTAACACAGGCATACGACTGTCACTGCCAATGTCACGTTGAACGGTATTTGGGAGGGATCATTATTATTTTGGAAAATGGCAGTATCAGTCGTATTCCTGTTGGTGAAAGCGTTAGAGTTTAAAGAATGATTGCTGTTGAGTTTCTTGCCACTTCTTCTCAACAGATCGACTTTCCGAAGTGGTGGTAGATTCAGTTCAGTTTTATATTTAAAGGTACTACAATTATACCTGGTTAACCATGTGAGTATTAGTTTCATTTCTTTTACTATAACAACCCGATCTTTATATCATAAAACTGCTTGAAACGTAAATTTGTAAGCTAGGCCCATTCCAACGTGTTATCATCAGTGAAAACTCAAATCCCTGGCAGTAAAAGGAACTTCGTTTTCCAAACTGCCTTAGCTAGGTTACTCAACCCTATTTATATGTTCCTCCTTAAACAACTGCGAAAAATTTAGAATAAAGATAGCTCACAACCACGATCAAAACAAAACTACTTTTTATCCCGAATTTAGAACGAGCGGTAGGTGTAATACCTATAAAAAATGCCCTCGGCTCCTAAACTACGCCCGGCAATGCATTTCCTACTGTATCTGACACATCAATTATCTTCATCCGTTGAATGAAAATGTGGTGAAGTACAAGTACAAACAAAACACCGTTTACCCGATACGAGCTAAAGGGAGGCGATGCCTGGTTGTTTATACGGACACTCGCAATTAAATTCAATCGCTTGATTGATAACGATCATGATAACGTACAGTGAACAATTTGACTAAAAAAAATCGGACAAAGTGTCATTTGAATTTTAAACAACTTTTCGCCGAAATGATATCTAGGAGAAATGGCGCTTGGTTGGTTTGCTATAAGTTTCGTATAGATCACCATGTTCTATATTTACAGTGGGAAGCTTAGACCAAATTGTGATCAATATTTAAATTGAAATACTTAAATATGTCTTAAAGAGAAAAATATTGTGGAAAAAAGTGAAAAGTAAAATTTTAGACAGCCTTCTTTCATTTTTCTAGTTATTTTTTCTCAAATTGGCGATTCTAAATAGGCACCTTCCTATTTATAATTAATTTCCTAACCATTAAAATTTTAAATTACCTACAGCAATTCAACAATTAAAATACTACAAGCGTCAGATTATTGCGCTCCGTAGTACAAATTAAACAAAGATTACCGCAAACAACGAAGTTACGGAACCCAAGGTTTGACCTGACTTTGTGCTGACAATGAAAATTATGTATTTTGCACATTATTCGAAACAATAAGTTATTCTTGTGTTATATCCCATTGTTTGATTTTAGGCTTACTTTGTATTATATTAAATCATGACTTTTTAAATATTGTTTGATTGAACGGCCTTCTGTATTTTAAAGTGCCGTCTTTGCCTTTGTTTACATCTTGCTTCATTATTTCTTACAATGTTTCCCACTATTTTACCCTTTCAGGATTTTGTCTCCAAGATTTACATATTGAGTTGTTGGCATTTTCCTTTTAAAATCTAGGCGAGAAAAACAATGATAATCCGGTGAATTTTCCCGTGAAGTTTAAATATAAAAGAAAAAAATAAATACAATTAAATTAGGTAGTAGAAAATGAGATGCGTTAACATGCAAATCAACGTATGGGGTATCTCGTGTTGCTTTAAGTCGAGAATGCCTTAACCAGTGGTTTAGGTGTCGGATTGAGCGTAGTAGTAGCTTGTAATTAAATCGGTTTCTTTGTACTGAGTGCTAGTTGGTAATAGTTAACAGTAGAACTGTCAGATAAGACAAGAAAGCTAAAAGAAAACATGTGTTTGAAAGTAGGTATCAACGAGTACGATTTAGATTTGAAACGAATCCAATTGACAAAGTTACGAGGAAGAAGGTTAATGAGAAAGGAACTTAGGTACATACCGGTAGATGTCATACATACGTATTCATTATTCATACATATTCGAGATAAATACTACTAAAAGATTTCTAATTTACCCAGAAACAGAACGTTCGCGTAGAGTCTGCTCAGCAGTGCAAGCACAGAACTTTATCGACTCGTATGTTTACGAATGTTCGCATAGTATGGGGACGGTTTGCAAGCAATAGGTAATTGAAATCTGTCCATTGCCACACGGCCAGCTTTAATAAATGTGTGCCTTGTTATTTTTGAATGTTTGTAAGCATGTTGTATAACTGTAAAATAAAAAATTACAATGTTACCAAAGACTGGCAACCGACTCATACTGTACGAACATTCGTTAACATACGAGTCGATAAAGTTCTGTGCTTGTACCGCCCCTGGATAACCGTGTCGTAAAAGACTGATTCAGTGGTTCTTCGGCATTTAGGCTGCAACTTGGACGAACGCGAGCTCGGATGCGACGGCGAACGCGGTAGATGGAAGTCGCTCTCGCTCAAGTTTGTATGCGCCGCCGCGCCGTCCGCGCAGCTGCGCCCGCGCTCGTCCTGTGGGGCTTGCAGCGGGGCTAGCATGCTACCGTCGACAACGATAAATCGGGCCTTTTATCAATATTTTCTTAGAATATGGTATATAGTGTATGTAATTTATTAAGATTATGACATATTTGGTTCTGTGGGCTTAATCATGGTATCAAATCGAGTAATTCTATCTATTATGGTGCTATATTAGCTTACATAATAGAATAAATAACAAAATAATATTTATCTTGTCGATTTGACTATTTATCGACGGTTGCATGCTAGCCCTGTTGGCGACCATCGATAAATCGGGCCTTTTTATCGATATTTTCTTACATTATGGCATTTAGAGTACGTATTTTTTTAGAATATGGCGGTTTCGGTTCTGTAAACTTAATCGTGGTATCGAATCGAGTACCTAATTATATCTATTATGGTGCGCATGTTAGGATAGTATAATCGATACTATTTATCTTGTCGATAAGAGTCTTTATGCTAGCCCTGTAGTTTTCAGGCTTAAGGACTGTCCCCAAAAAATAACCACTTCGGCTGTGATATGATTGTCAAATGGTGTCACCTTCGACCTCATGGTTACATTAAGGTCGACAGGCGGTTTAATCACCGTTAAAAATACACTTTACACGCACTAGCAACAATAACAATTAGAAAATATACAATTCATAAACCCCGCTATAAGTTACTGCCCGTAATAATAGAATGCATATTTATTATGGCATATAACTTTTTTATTTATTTTCGAAATTAACATGACTGATAAACAACCGATATACTTATTATTATGATTACAGTTGATTTCTGATTTGTTCCGCCAAGATTAGGTACCTTCCTTGTTACTTTGTGAATAACGGTGGATTGCAAGCAAGATAGATCAATTTAAAGTAAATTAGAATGGATTTTCTATAAATAAATTGTATTGGAAACTGATTAAGGTTTGTATTAGCTTGATATCATTAGTAACGATGCGCGACGTGACGGTTCGGATTAAAGGGGCAATGAGTAGTTTTTCAATGATGATTTTACTTTAATGAGAGATTTTAAAAGTCAATTTAGTTCGGAGAAAGGGAGCTTGGTATTGAATAAAAACCTTAATATACAGTGAACCATAGAATAACATATTGACTGCGATTTGAATCTAAAAAATCATGATACAGAATGACGATAGCCCGTACTGCTACCATATGGAGAAACATATGAATATTAAACACTAATGATGTATACTACGACGTCGAATGAAATAAGTGTACCCTAGCTAAGACAATATCGGCAGAGGCTAAAATTCTTCTACAACAACCATCGCCATCACAGTTCTTTTTAACCGACTTCCAAAAAAGGAGGAGGTTCTCAATTCATCTGTATGTTTTTTTTATATTTTTTTGTGTCTTTGTTACACGATATTTTGGACAATTATGAATCGATTTGATGTTTCATATGATAGAAGATACTTCATTGTTGGTTCCATATAAATTTCATCGAAATCGTTTGAGTTATTCATAGAAAATTTCAAATAAAAAAAAAAATCTGACACTCACACAACACTATCAAGCCCAAATTAAGTTTCTTAAAAAAACTTGTGTTATGGATACTAGATAACTGATATACTTAAGAAATATATAAACATACATATTGAATAAATACATATTTTTATAAGAATAAACTTAAATAAACATATAAATATCCATGACTTGACGACTAATATCTGTGTTCATCACACAAATATCCGCCGCCGCCGGGATTCGAACCTCTGGCATAGAAGGCAATGTATGTTACCGCTACACCAGCCGGTCGTCAAATGTATGATTTCGGAGAATGTCTACGTGGATAACATTATAACTCAGCCAAAGTTTTGATGTGAAGTCGGTTTTTTAATGCTCTGCATTTTTGATTATTACTTTTTAATTAAAGTTTGAAAACGGTTTTATTTTTTTAGAATATTCTTATTTCATAACTGCAGGCCGTTTGTTGTCCTCTTGAGTAACGAGGAGGTATAGGTCATAACTCAACAAGCTGGTGCACTGGTTGTTGGGTGGCAGATTTCTAAGGGTCCTTAGATGGCTTCTGATGAACCCTATGACTACAAGCTAATACAAGTATACAGAACTTAGGACCAGCTGGAACGTGCTCTTCGAATCATGGAAGTGGTCGTCATAAATGAATTTCCGGCAGTCACCTACAGACCCTACAGTTTGCATCGAATTCAAATTAACCGTCACTTGCTGTAAAGTAAATAACGAATGCAAATAATCAGAGAAACTGTTTTAACCGATTTAATTTCTATCACGGTTAATTTAATGGCCAAAAACCGTTTAAAAAAATACAACCAAATTGAGAACATCTATCCTGTTTTTGAAATAGCTTCTCTCCATAATTATCTGTGATAATTATATTTCATTTATTATGTAACCTACTTAACTTGTCATTCTAAACACATCTGAGCTTACTTTTATGCCAATTGAATTACAAATGACTGCCACTAGATAAACTGACAACATGTAAACAAAAACCTATTTTGCAGTGCTCGGGTGAAGAAAATGTTAATTAGCGTAACCTTAAAGAAAAGTATAATTAGTTCCACTGGGCTCGCGCTATGCGTGACCAATCCAGATAAGAAGCGAGATAAGAACTAATGGTGTAATCTGATAGCACATATTCGTAACTGTAATGCCGTAACTGACCAAAATAAAGCAAAAGTGAAAAGGTATTATTAATTATTATACTTACTTTCCTTTTTACAAATCAATTAACGGTTCTAGATTCGGGGAAATTTGCAAATATGGGTTAAGATTGCTTTTAAAGTCTCATTTCATTTGTTTTTTGAAATCAAATGATTTGCTTAAGCTTCGGAATCAAAGCGTGCAAAAAATATTATATGTATACTTAACATACGATTATTCAGTTTGATCTGCGTTTCTTATTCTTAATGTGCCTCTCTAACTAGCGAAGGTTGGCAATCAGCTCTGCATAACAAGTCTTTTTCGTGTCTCTTTCGAGGCAAAATAGCTCTGAAGCGCTCGCTACTCCCGAATTTCTGAGCCAAGAATTCTTTCTCCGCCCAACTTTTCTTTTGCCAATAACTTTGCCCATCACAATTAATTGCAGTTTATCATTACCAAAAATGAATAAACAACATCTGTTTTTTTGGATTAGATAAATCACTAAATAATGTATGATGTAAAATTTACAAAATAAACTAGGTTTTAAGGTAACAAGTACTTTCTAATCGAAATTACGAAATTGAATTAGTAAAAACAAGTGCTTATCAATACATAAAGTATTAAGTATTCGGTTGATTTCACATCTAGTCTGCATGTTTTGCCAAATTTGGAAACACTCGATGGTAAAAAACTGACTTGCATGTAATAACTTGTTTATAATGGAATCGAGGCAGAGACGGGGAAATGGTTTTTTATCGACATATTATGTATTTGGTTTGAATTTAATTGAAAACATGATTTCATTGTGATATTAAGTACCATAAACGTTAGATACAATAATTAAATTAAACAAAGTGTCTCTTAAAACATAATCCTTGTTTAAGAAATAAACACTAATTAATAAAATCTCACTTGACGTAGAGACGATATGGTACATGATAGGGTCTGAATTCATGAAAGAATGAATAATGTTTAAGATACCTACTACGAGGCGCGAATACGAAAAAAAATTGTTTCGGTTGCAGTACTTATAACAAGTAATGATGGGAGGGAAAGGAAAAAATCTGGCAGATTACAGAACAGGGCCACAGAAATGGTGTCTAAAAGTTCTTACTGTAAAAAATACTCTTCACTCAAACCTCTTCTTGTCACGATTTTGTTACGAAATTCGTACGCTCATATACTTAACTTTTTTTTGATTCATCGAATCGAAAAATCACGAATTGCATAGAAACATCGATCCAGCCATTTAGGCTCTACAGTGCCAATGAAATCGATAAAAAAACGTAGATGCAAAACTCGGAAAACGAGAGTTTTTTGGCGCAAAGGGTAGAAAACTTTTTGAAAAAGTTTTGCAATTAGTACGACTTAAAAGTAAGTATTGATATTTTGGATCTCCTTTTTAAATATCATTTAGGTAAATAATATTAAATAACGCTAAGATCACGGAAACTTACTTACGTTTCCATAAAATCGAAGTTTGGCTAATACTATAAAAAGTAAAACTCCAAAAAACGGCAACATTCCCAAAAATACCAATCAAATCGAATTTTATATACCAATAACCTAATTTAAAACGCATGAACATGCTTTTTAAATGAATTTCATCACGGCAATCTCTTTTATGGAAATAAATTTACATGATCTTGCATGTTTCTGATTAATTGATCTAAGAAATAGCTGATTGCGTAAATACCGTGTAATTTTTTTAATTGCGGCTGTGGTGTGGCGATTGAAAACGAGTGCTGTGAAGATGTCTACCATTACGGTTATTGATTGACTATTGTTCTGACTGAATATTGCGAATTTGAATTGAGAATTTCACGTTGATTGTGTTGTACAGTTAAGTCATCTTATGGTTAAGGTTAAGATGCGGTATCGTATGGATAATTTTATAGAATGATGTTGTATTTTATGGGTGATTCTGTACAATAGCAATAATAAAGCTTAGGATTTTGTAATGTAGGTTTAGGTAACCTCAATCTTAACTGATGGTAAGTGTGGATGAGGTCAAAAATGACATGGTTTACTGATAGGATTTTTCTGTGTACATTAAATTAGTTTGCGTTGCTTCATTTTATTGAATGAACCCTATATCTTTGGTTGGACCAGAAGTGGCAGGGTTTTCAGGGTCACAATAACAGCTTCTTACAAGCCATATTAGTGTACTAATAAAAGCATAAACTTTTCATTTAATTTTATTTCGGAGGGAAAAATAAAACTAATCGTTTATTAACATCTGAGTAAATTGAGTAAAGAAGCTCTTTAAATTAATTATCGCAGAATAGTAAATTATTTGTTTACCAGGACTATAAAATAGATAACTTATTTACCGATTAATCAGGTACATCAAACTGTATGTAAATTAAATACTACTTCATTATTTATATCTAGCAACACTGAAGATGCAGCTGTGAGACTTTCACTCTCACAATGTGAGTCTTCATTCTCAATTATCAGAAATTTAAAGAATTCCACTATTTGTTTACAAACAAACCAAGAATGTTGCCAATTAAGTGAACATTATTAATAACGTGTTTATAATACTGAGTAAGTAAGTAGTTATAAAGAGAGCGTAAATTGTGTATTAAAAGCAAAAACTAGGTATCGGTTAACTTTATAAAACAGATGAGCTTTGTTTACCTACTATTTTTCTTAAATAAATATTCAAGGGCATGGAACATTTTAAACACGGGTGCCATAAAGGAAATGGAGGATTCACAAGAAATATTAATTAGGTAATAGGTTTATTTATAAAACATTGCATTATGTTTTTATTAAAAATCCCAGCTTTAGCCATTAAAGCATTATTTTCCAGATACCTTCGCAGCCTTTCAAGTCTTATACACAGATGTTTCTCGTCGCTCGTCGCTTAGTAGAAGCAAGCGGAAAAACAGTGACTGATCGGCTGAATTCAAATATGAATTGATTTTATTAAATAATCATTTAGTTTTATTTTAGTGGCGTAAAATACAGGGTTAATTTTAAGGTACGACTTTTTACAAATCTTGATAAATAACACAATAAATAAAAACAAAAAAAATTACTCCTAACTGTACCTACTTTGCTCAGATTAAATAGAGATACGCCTCTAAACAGAGGCTACAAATATTTTTTGTATGGGAAAATAAAAAATTAAAAAACTGCTAATTTTAAAATGTTGTGAAACAAATGTTGTTGGGATTGATGTGGAGAGGCTGTCTGCAAGAGGTGATGCGTTAATTAAAATTAACCCTGTATATTTTCTCGATAAGTCTCTTTATTGTGTTACCAATGAGTACCTAGGTACATTCACTGAGCTATAAGTATGATTTTGATCGTCAGAACAAAACCATCAATTGCTTCGTTTTTAATTAAATCATTGTTACAATCTGCTGAATTTTTTTTATAAACGACTGCAGACATTGACTGTACTTATCTAAAAAAAGTAATTATTCTTTCGGTGAAAGGTTAGTAAGAGAAGTTTCTTAACAAAAGACAAACTATACGGCGATACGTATCGCTTAATTAATGGCTTAGATTACAGTTTTTTAGTTTCCAGCTCAAATATCGCATTTTATTTAGATGGTTAATAACCGACTGTTACTTTTCCTTGTAAGTAACACAAAGTGTATATATGTTATTAGTATTCTTACCATCTTCCCAAAGTAGTGTTTGTTTGTAAGGTGTTAATTATTTTCGCAAATAGTCGTTGTATGTTGATTATTGGTCGGAAAGTACTAAAAAATAGTAGAGGAGAAGATAACCAAAATATTCAGGAAAATGCTACTTACATAAATATATTTACATATAATGCGATTAAAACTTAAGTATCGAAATAAACCTTGCTAAGTTTTCGCAACTATAATATGGAATCGAAGGTGCCCCAAGTTTTAGGTATAATAAAAGCACCGTGTATGTACCTATTTCTTTACTATTAAATAGGGCCCTATATTTTGTGTATGGGTATACTTAGCTATCAATACTAATAAAGTTCAAGAGGTTTCCAGTTAATTTGTAGGTATTTGATAACCTCTCTCTTGACGAAAACTTAGGCTCATTTTGGGTCGAGAAATTCTTAGGGGCCGCTGTCGCGCCAATAAAACCGTTCGAAGCTGCTGGTAATATAGGTTTATCAATATACATTTTTATTTACAGTAGTATCTTGATTACACGTGAATTATCAAGTCTAAATGTAAACAAAATTGCATCTATTTACCCTAAAAACTTAGAACAATGATGAGCCCAATTAGAAGTTACATTTAAGTTTCTGTAATGTCACAGTTAGACTCCAACTCAATAGTGTCCAATAGTGTTCGAAGTTTGAAATGAGAGAGACTTCAAATTAGAGAATGCAACGTTGAATTGGGAACACTGTCTTTAAAGTTTAACTTTAAACGAAAACAGATTGAACAATTAAGTAACTTTAATTAACCACAAACATACATTATAAGCACTATTGTGGCTTTAGATAGGCTATTCTGAAGTCTTATTCCAGAGTAATGCTGCAGATGTGACGACCGCCTTTTGTACATTGTTATCCTTTTATGTTTATCTGTATTTTTCTTAAATAAACAATAAAGAGTAAATAAATAAACGTTAAAAGAAAAAACTTACTGCTAAAAAAATTTAATAATTTAAAAATAAATAGGAAATTATTTTAATTAAATTAACCATCCTTAATTACATTTTATCGTGTTTATTTTAACTTTAAGTTTCGGTGTTTTTGTAAAAATAGTAGCGGGTAAAGTATAAATTGCTTCTATGTATTGCGTTCATGGTGTGAAATTTTCAAGTAATACTTTTTTCATATGACACCTACGTGGTTCTCATTTAAAAAAAAAACGAAAGGTTCGATTTTCAACTTTCTTTTTTTTATTCAGCTCAAACGGGAAAGATGGATAGTTCGAAATTCAAATAATCTTTGAATGCGAGTTCGGACGTGGAACTAACGCGAAAGAAATGGCTTGTAATGTAATATCAAAGTTTCATTTGCAGAGGAAACTGCTTATGAACGCACCGTACGTTTTTGGTTCAAAACTTTCGTAATGGAGATGGAGACTTGAAGAACGAACCATTTTGAAGAGCTCTCCTCAGTCTCCTCACACAAGTGAATACTGGTGAATTGAAGGAGACTACGGAACTCGACTTTTATGATGAACCGTTAAAATTATATCCAAAATATCCTTTATAGCCTACCAACAAATTTTGAAGAATCAGATTATACTATATTATAGGCTATATTGCACTCTATGCCATAAATATCGGTGAAAAAAATATTTTGAAAAGATATAGAGTCAACTCAAATTCGCAACATTATGAAATTCTTAAAAAAATAGAAAAAGCAACAAAACATTCTCAAATTTTAATTTACATCTAATATATAAAATTCTCGTGTCACAGTTTTCGTTGCCATACTCCTCCGAAACGGCTTGACCGATTTTGATGAAATTTTTTGTGCTTATCCGGTATCTATGAGAATCGGCAAACATCTATTTTTTTTATTTATATGGGAAAACAACGTTTGCCGGGTCAGCTAGTATAAGATAATTTTTAGTGGTATAGGTACTTACTAAACTTTGATGAATAGATAACAATAAAAAAGCGTTTTGTTCCCAAATGAATCATTACCTTTCCATAAACAATATGTGAAATAGTTACCTTGAAAACAATATAACACAAAACTTTATTACTTGGTAAGAAATTAAAACACGCCAAAGAACATAAAACCTCACCAAAACATCACTTACAAACTAAAGACGTCAATTAAAACAAAAACAAACAATTAAGTTTCTACAGACTGCATAAAAGAAAAAAAAAGCACAACGAAATGACCCGTAAATCTTCAGCAGTCCCGTTCAGACGGAGAAGTTCTTTAAACAAAAACGATAATTCAAAATGCTCACTAAACGCCGTACTTTAGACGGACCATTAAAATAAAACAACATTTTATGAACGAACCCCGTTATGTCTTAACTTGCTCAATGTAATGTTCTGTTGTTTTGACACTGACGATCGCAATTTTTTTGTGTCAAAGGTAAACAAGACTTAACTGTTGTTGGATAAAAAACAACAGTTTATGGCTCAAGTTGAGCTTTTAGACTGAGTAATGAAGACTAAGCTACACTCTTTTCTTATACAATCTGACACCTAAACCCAAATACGTTTAAAATTTTATTTTATTCGGCTAGGACTCGAACTGAAGACCTCTCGTATGTACCTACTACATTCGGCTAGTAAACCATTTCAGTACGGGACCTATGACGATACTTTTTTCGTCGTAAACCGATAAATTTTACTATCTAAGTTTTTTTACTACTATGGCTCCATCAAAACAAAACCAAAACAAATCGAATAGGAATCTTACCTCTTTCTTAATGACAGTCCATTTTTCTCAACACCACAAAACGTCTTTCAAGTTCACTAAACGTTTTTCTTATTAAACTCGTAACTAGTTTTCATTAAAAAAAACTTCGCTTGAGTAAACACTATGTGTGATGCTTCGTTTAAACGCGGCTGCGCCTCACTCGCGCTAGAACGCAAATGGTCACCTAACCGAACGAAGCTGTATAACTCCATGCCTTGGAAATGGAATTAAAAAAATAACTGTCAAGTGTGATGAGTTTCGCGCCATTGAGGTTTTGTGCCTGTTAGAAAAGTCGGTTATCATTTTGTTTGTCTATAAAAAAAAATATAGTTGCATTATGTAACGATTTGGTTTTAACGAAATTACCAGAATAATTAACGAGTGCAATGGAATGCATTACTCATCATATCCTATCTCATTAATCATATTTTGTAAAAGATAAATAAATACACATTGAAATTTATTATATTTGAAATTTATTTTATCATAAAGTAATCGATAAAAAGATACTATTTTTTACTGATAATGATTGTTACATCCTAATTTAGTTTAGTAAATATCTTCTTTTTTTTATCAGCACAAAGGGTTAGATTATGGAGCGCTTTATTTGAATACATTTTTTCCATCTCTACATTGACTCAATATTGCGCAGTACAATAAGCCTGGAATTAGGTATGTTTGTTCGAAAAATGATGTATAACTGTATTGTTTTTTAAGTATATTAAACTTTGAATAGGTATTATTGTACTAAGAGCGTGGCTCTACTAGTTCTATCTAGCGTACAAACTCGAAAACGGTAGGTACCTATATTTTTTGAATCTGCATATAAATGCTCCATATTAGCTCATCTTTTTTCCTTTTCTCGTAAGGAACCCTAAAAAACTAAATAAGCTCAGATCAATAATATATGTGTGGGCACAGTTGCTAATAATAATGCACGGAAGAAAGTTAAAGATTTACTTTGTCAGTAAAAGAAAGTGCAAGTAATTATTTCATTACTTATTAAATTCTACGGTTACGCGTATTCTCAAGCCTATTCGTATTACTTATTTGGTGAGTGCTCAAGTAATGCGAAAGCATGATCTACTTTTCCATGGTTCCTGTGAAATTTCATTAAGAATTATCATAGAGTAAGTGACATCAAGGACAAAAATCCCGAAATTTAAAGAATTGATTGGTTTTTATGATACATTTTCAACTACTACCTAATCATTGAACTAGACAGTATACTTCTTATGAACAGTATTTGTAAGCAGATTCTAACAGTAGCCAACACTAAGTCCGGATTAGACGCCTTTTACGACGACGCTTAAAGGAGGCCGTATGGATATTTTAAGCTGACCAATAGTGAAAAAACAGCTGCTTTTAAGAATTCCTATGATTTGTCTATTTATTGATATATTAATTACCATATTTATATTTATTTTAACGATTGCCTACTGGAGGAGTAGTCTTTCCTGTTCTTCCCAATTTGGACTGAAATTACACGCAGTATAAGCAGTTTTCAATAGGAAGAATGTGGAACCGTCAAATTCCATGATTTCCTGACATTAAAGTGAAATGAGCAGTAGTGTTTTACTGCGTAAAAAAAACATAAAAATGTGACCGTAAACTCTACAATAAAAAAATAAATAAGGTGGTATATCGAATATATAAGTATATTGTATATTTTGTGTATATAAGGGTAAGGTATATATTTTCTATGGGCCTTAGATTTAGTATTTAACATCCTGTACTATTCTTATGTTGCCTGAAATAAATGATTTTATTTTATTTTAATTTTATTTTAGCTCAGAGTGGTATATTGATATTTGTGATATGGATATTTTTGTTTAACTTTATTTCTAATATTGATACATTATATTGAATATGTTTGTTTATATATTTCTTTAGTTTATAAATAAGTAATCTAGCATTCGTAATAAACGTCTTAAAGGAGCTTAATTTGAGCTAGATAACGACGTTATCTTATTTAAATAGGTAAGACTGATCCGTAAATAAAACTACATTTACTTATTTTTAAATGTCAGATTCACTTCACCTACGTGTGTTTTCTTAGCTTATCTTGCCTTGTTCATCTTGTCTGAATACCTGATTACCCGTCTACTGAGATCGAGTTTGATCGACGTTTCGGTAAGCGAGAAAAAAAATACCGTTTTGCATACTGCAAGCATTGCGTGTGAACGTACGCACGTTGTTCCTTCACGATCGATTAGCTCCAATTATCGATAATAATTGCAACTGTGCGGGAAAAGTAGAAGATGCATTTTTTCAATGAGAGAGTAGTTATTGAGAATCTCGCTTGGCGGTTTTTGTTGTGTGTAAAATGTAAACAAAATGCTTAACGAGAAAAATGTAAGTATATGATAACAAATTACCGTTTTTTCTATAGAATATTCATCTCTTGAGATCGTGACGTTGGCAATGGCGCATAGCATGGGGCGTAACTAAATGTCGACAACATTGCAACATTGTTACTGTTTTAAAAGTTAATACTACAGACGTATACCTATTAAATATACCTACGTGTTTGTAGTATCGATTTTATCTCATTCATCTTTGAATATAATTTTTTGTCAGGGCAATGATAAAAATAAAATATAATTCTAAAAATCATACGTCTTTTTTAATCCCATTGGGACAAAGGGCACACGTGATTCATACAGCCGTATATTTTTTTCCATTTTTCAGTCAGGATTTATATAATTACCAAATATTATATAATGTCACAAAATTGACTTTTGTGGTTTTAGCTTGTTTTGATTAGGAAAGTGTCTAAAGCAGCACAGTTGCAACTTTGCAAGCATCAATTAATATTGTTTTGAGTTTTTTATTTGTTTTAAGTTTAATTAATAACGTACGTCAACTGTTAAATTTTATTAAAACGAAAATTGTTTAAATCAATAATTTTTGCGTGTGGGGTCTTAGGTTCAAGTTTCAGCCGGGTGAGGTAATAAAAAAATAATTACGTAGGTATACCTAGGCAAATTTAAAAATGTCTTTGTTTTTGTATATACTCCTGGTTTCGTCGTGAAATCTCCATAACATAAACTTATTTACACTTTTACATATTTAATTTATATATGCTTTGGAACTGCGTAGTCAAAAACTAGGTACACAAAGCGATAGCGACCGCCCTTCATATAAAATGTACCTAACAACTGCTGCAAGAGATTTCTGTTGAAATAAGCAGTAACTTGTACTTTTCTTTTCTTTTTAAAATTTTATGTGATACTAGCTTTATCCCGCAACTTCGTATGCGCTTAACTACCTTTCTCGTGAAAATGTCAGAAACTATACAACCAGACACCCACTGAAAGAACCTTTATACCAAGTATCACACCCATGCACTCAAGGAATAAGTTTTTTTCATACAAACTAAAAATCATATATTTCCCGTGCCCGTGGGAATTTAGAGAATTTTTTTCGTAGCACAACCAGTCACTCTTTGAAGAACCTTCATGCCAAGTATCACATCCGTAGGTACACTCAAGGAATAAGATTTTTCATACAAACTAAAAAGTCCAACCCCTTCCCGTGGGAATTTCGGGAATTCCTTCCATAATACAAACAGACACTTATTGAGGAACCTTTATATCAAGTATCACATCCGTGCACTTAAGGGATGGGATTTTTTCATACAAACTAAAACATCATATATTTCTCGTTCCCGTGGGAATTTCGGGAATTCCTTTCACAACACAACCAGACACACATTGAAAAACCTTCACACCAAGTTTCACATCTGTGCACTCAAGGAATAAGATTTTTCATACAAACTAAAAAGTCCTATATTTCCCGTTCCCGTGGGAATTTCGGAAATTCCTTCCTTAGTGCACCCCTACATCCCCTAAAGAATGTATGTTCCAAATTTCAGCTCTCTACGCCTAGTAGTTACGGCTGTACGTTGTCTGTCAGTCACTCAGTACCTCAGTCACTCAGTCAGTAACGGAACAGTTTTATATATATTGATTGATGATGACTTTTTACTAGTGTGTAGGTATAGAAGGCAGCACATCAAGCGTTATAAATCTGTCAAACAATTTTACTTGAATCTGAAATCTATGCCCTCGACATTACCTAAGTTAGAATTGGTTGGGGTTTGACAGGTAATGTAACGCTTGATATGCTGCCTTCTGTACATAAACTGTTCAATAAATAAAACCTACTGCCCATTATACACCGCTCCTGCGGTGATACATTCCAGTAATTTTTCAACCGATTTCCAAAAGGAGGAGACTCTCAATTCGTCTGTATGTTTTTTTTTTGTGTCTTTGTTGCACGATATTTCAGACAATTATGAATCGATTTTGGCCCCATATAAATTTCACATTGAAAATTTCAAAATTTTGATAAATATATATGATATATGTTTATTTTTTATGCTTTGCATTCGTTGATTATATGAATAGCCAGCTCCTTCCTTAGCCCGTGTGCTTTCAACTTCGACCTCATCTTCACTTCATTGAGATTGAGGTCAAGCGCGGGTTTAGTTATCAATAAAAAAGTTTTTTTTTTAACTTTAGCCAGCAGTGGATTAAATCGCGATGACTGAGACATAAAGGCCTTACTTAATTTTACGTTTGAAGAGAGTTATTGTATCTAGAATGTCGATGTTTGTTAAGGTAGTGAGATCATGAAGGACGGCAAAAAGTTTCGAGGACGTCAGAGTGGCTGAGTGTTTGGTGGCGTGATATTGCTTAATTTAAATAATGATAAACTAAAAATACTTTTGCTATCTTTACCTTATAAATTATGAATTGTAAAGAGTATAAATGGTATAAATAAATGATTTATATTTAGTATAAATTAGCTGCCTTGAAGTGCAGTTTTATTTAGGGTTTGTTAATAATCAGGGTTTAGGAAATTTCGGAAGGTACACTAATGGGGACCGTTAGGCGGCAATTCTGATAAGCAGATTTTATCTAATGAGAAAACAGTTATTCCAATATCACTTTTTTATTTAATCAAATTGGTTCACTTTTTACATTAATACCATGATTATTTATAGAGATGTGGCGGGGCAGTATCAGGGTCTCGGGACCCTTCTACTTTTCGAGATAAAAACAAACATAGGAGTAAATATTTTTCTGACGGACAACCCGCGTCATTTTTATTATTTTTACTTTTAATCTTTTCAAATGAAATTCTAACATCTGCCGTAAGGTTGGTGTGCGCTTATAAACTCTTTATTTACAAAAATGTAAGGCACAACCAAACCTTACGACCGCCCCCTTATATTAAATTTATTCAACTCGATGAAGTCGGTTGAATAAATTTCCCCTAGATACATAAATGTTCCTTAATAGTACGATTTCTACCTATAGCGGAAGTTTACAAAAATACGAGAGTGTTCATAGATGAACCCCCTACTGGTAGAGTTTCACGCATGACTACAACCCGAAACAATATCCAGTATATTACGCGGCGTAATATACTTGCTGCTTACTCAAAAACTCTCTCAGTAGAGCCTTGCTCGCAAAAACCGTTAAAAGCGGCCAAGATCTCGTCTAATTAAACTCAAATACGATCATTGACTCCATATCGATCAACCGTGGCATATCATTCGACTTAGATCAACAACAAACAAAACAAATTTTTTTTTAAAACTAAATCTCTTCCGAGAGATTCGTTATAACGCCCTGCTATATTTGATAAGTTCGGGCATACTTCGGTAAAGCCTCAACTCCACAGTAAGCGTGGATTAATAAAGCAATCATTAATTAACTCTAAAAAAAAACAAACATTACCACATTATTAACTCCAAACAGTTATCCCGACTTATAAGTCAATGAACGTCCTTAGGTTATCATCGTCGTTATATATTAAGTTGACGTTGACTCTAAAGTCCAAAATACAAAGAAAGTGACAAACACTAAAATAAAACTAGGCTAGGGATCGAACCTACACCCTCATAATTCAAATTTACAACAAATTAACACCTAGGCAGAATGTCAAGTTCTACCAGGCCAAAGTCAAGAATACATTTACTATGGGTTGTCATCTGTCGTGGGAGCTTGTCAAACCCACATAAATCAAAATAATAAAAATAAACAAACGGATGACGTCCCACAACGATAATATTATTTTCGTAAACTTTACTTTACTTATTTCTAAAGTTTACAATATACCTACCTAACCGAACTTTACCTGCCTACACTAAGTTCGCGGCGAGCCTACCTATAAGAAGAACACCAAACAGATTCAAGGATCACTTCCCGTTTGCGTTCGCTCCCGAACGGTCGTGTCTGCGGCCGCTCCCGAGTGTTCGTATTGCGCTGCCCTTGTTCCCTCCCCCGCACTCGTGCGGGTCAGGTGCCAAGTTAAGCTCTTTCGGAAAGTTTTCTCTTGTGGAGGCTGTGTGGTGTCGGGGCTAATTCATCTGCCCTTTTCAGGGCGGACCCGACTGCTGCCGGCCGAAGCATCGCTGGTCAGGTGGATACGTAACCGTGACAACTAAGCCTGATCGTCCGCCGTTCACCGGCAATAGGTCCGTGTTAGGTTGATCTTTCTTTCAGCGCAGTTTGTGTAGTCCTTCGCCGTTCACCGGCAAGTAGGTTCCTTATTAGGAATAGGCTTCCTTTCAGAATAGTTCAGGTTCCCCCGGATTCGATGGAGGCCCCCATCGAATCCAGGGCTAGGCCCGGAGAAGTGCAAGAACTCCGGGATCTGGTAAGTCAAACTCAACTCCAACTCCTTCAAATGCAGAATGCTCAGCAACAGATGTTTTCATTATTGAGTCAGCAAATCGCATCAGCCACTCAGGCACGATCTGCGACCCTCCCGGCCACTCCGCCTTCTCTCAGTTTTCCAACTGATTCTCCGGCGTCCCCAGACGTCGAGTGTGTTGATACTACGTCAGACTTCATGTCGGTTGACTCTTCCGCGTGCAAACGGAAAACTACCCCGCCGGGTAGCGATTCCGACTCAGCTCCTATTGTTCCAGAATCTCCTGCTCCGTTCACCGAGGTTCGCAAAAAATCCAAATCAAAGAAGAAGAAGAAAGAGGCTTCTTCGACTTTATCTCCATCCGTTTCAGCTGCTCCAGCCGCTGTTCCTGCTCCGCAAAATGTCGCACCGGCGTCTGCTCCTGCGCCTTTTGTTTCAGCGATCCCGGCGTCACAGCCTGCGTCGCAATCAGATTCGGCTCCGCCGAAAGTCAAGTCTCCGCCCCCCGTCTTTCTACGGGACAAGAGCCGCTGGACCGAGGTCTCAGCTCTCTGCGGAACGCACTCCCCGAAGATCCAGTATAGTAAGGCATCCAATGTGGGTGACTCTATTAAGGTCGTTGTCTGCTCAATTTCTGATTTCAGAAATTTCACTCGGCTTCTTGCTGACAAGAAGCTCGAGTACCACACTTACGCCCTCCCTGAGGAGCGTAAGATTCGTGCAGTCCTCAGGAACGTGCCGTTCGAGCTCTCGAACGAGCAAATCCAAGAGGACTTGTCTTCTCAAGGCTTCCCCGTCGAATCTGTGCACAAAATGCACAGCCGCCGAGGCAAGCAGTTCCCACTTGCGCTAGTAATCCTAGCGAAGAGCCCACAAGGGCAGTCCATTTTCAGAGGCAAGCTCACCGTGTGCGGTCTCTCCAACATCCGAGTCGAAGCTCCACACAAACGTGGTTTCCCAGGTCAGTGCCACCGCTGCCAATTGTATGGTCATGCGGCGGCAAACTGTCATGCTTCCCCTAGGTGCGTCAAGTGCCTAGATCCGCATGGGACTAAGGAGTGCTCTCGCACTCCCGAATCGCCCACCGCTCCGTCCTGCGTCTTGTGCGGCCAGTCCGGCCACACAGCAAACTTTCGCGGCTGCCCCAAAGCACCACGTGCTGCCAGGGCTACCGTGAAGCCCATCGAGAACTGGAGAGAACGACCGCAGCCTAGCTCGGACGCTCCTCCAGTCAGTTCAAAGGTCCCCAAGGCCTTTACTCCTATCGTTTCAGGTCAGCGCAGCCGGGTTGCGACTCAATCGCAACCGGCCGCCAAATCGGCTTCCCAGTGCCAGAACGCAAAAGGGTCTCAAGACCGCATGGCGTTCTGGATCCAGCTCGCTCCCATCGACGAGATCCTGGCTTTCGGCGCCGCTCTCGACGCCAGCCCAGAGGGTTTCAACGGTGCTCTTCCGGTCTTAACCAAGTTCGCTCCCCTTATCAGGAAACTCCAGCAAGCTCAACGTTTCTAAACGTAGTCCTTCTTTCCAGCATTCCTATCTCTGAGTGAGTCTGATCACTCAAGATAATATCTTAGTTTCAGCTTTGTCATTTCTGCTAATCTAAGCTTTGTTTTTTTTTTACTTTCAGTTCCTTTTGGTGGCAGCCGTCTGGATGCCGCTCACTACGCAGCCTCTCTCTCCAATTGGCTGTCGTTCCGACGATGACTAAGGACCTTAATCAAGGTGAGTCAAAAGGGGGATGTTTAGTGGGTATGCTCGGCTTCACTGAGTGAGTCTCCACACTGTCTGGGCATTCTATTTGCCGTTAGCCACTGGGGTTAACAGCTTATAGAATGCCCATTCGTCCGTAATAGGATTCATCCTCCTCCCGCTAAAGCTTGCTTTACTGGTTAAAGCTTGTTGTAGGGGGTGCCCAAAAATTTTCTGTGGCGGAAAAACAAAAAAAAAAAAAAAAAAATTCAAGGATATTTTATGAAAAGTAACTGCTTCTTATAGAATGTTACATAATTCAAATTCTAAATTGTAATAGTCACCCATCGTTAACAACCCTTGAATCGTTTTAAGCATCGAAACATATTATTCCGCTGGGCAACAATGATACGCTATCGTAAAAACACATAAACCTTAACCGCATAGTCAAATCGACTATCACCCTCTCTCTTATGGAGATTTAATAGGTGTGGTTTTAGTAATATATGTATATACTCCAACGAGACATTGCTGTCCTAGTAAAATTTTCCGCGGAGTGTCGGTATTATAATTTTAAGGTTGCATGCAATATATGTCTACACATATTCAGCTGTAAACACGTAATGTTATGTTTACATATATTTAGCTGTAAATACGTAATGTTACGTATACCTGCCGCCCCTTTAGGAAAATTTTCCCACGGAATTAAAAATTCTTTGGGAAAAATCAATAAAACAACTTATTACTAAAGACAACTTAGAGATAATACAAACTTTTGGGAGCTTAAGTAGAGCATCTTCATCTGCAATCTCCGTCTAAAGCATCCCCCCTGGTGATGCCGACGGTTTTGCAGGATGAGTCGCTCCGGTGATACTCGTACATTTACATAAAAAAAAAGAATATTTATTAGCGTATTTGTTTTTCTCAATAGTCCAACGAAACTCTAATCGTTGCCTACAGACTAAATGGACGATATGAATTATTCTACTCAATAGTAATACTATCTATATACCTCTTTTATACATAGAATTGCACAAGCACCTATCACCTGTATTAAACAGTATTTTCCGAAACGTTTCCTAAACCTACGTTAGAACTATCTCATAGATCGTAGTCAATTTACAATTTTCTGAATAATCTATTTATATTAACAACAAAAATTATATTTTACTATTTTACAATACGACATGCTATGGACGAATTATATTATATTGTGATTTCATCCGATAACATATTTCATCTGATAACATATTTCATCTTATTTGAAATGGTTTTAACCTATTTACATGAACAATTAATTCTTGATTATTTTGTATTTTCTTTACAAGATAATTGTCACGTCCTATATATCTACAAACTCTATATAGACCCTTATATGGTCGACTAATTTTTTTACTTTTACCAGATATCCTTTTAGGATAATGCAATAAAACAAATTGCCCTATACGCAATTTTACATTTGCAGCTTTTTTATCGTAGTTTATTTTTTGTACCAAACGAGCTTTCCTTAAATTTTCCCTGGCCTGATGAACCGCACTTATGTATGCATTTCTTTTCTGTCGCACACTCATATCCCTATTAGGATTTAATCTCTCGTCGGATGGGATTTCAGGTTCTCTACCATAAATCAAATAAAAAGGAGAAAATTTGGTAGAAGCTTGTTTAGAACAATTGTATGCATAAATAACAAAAGGTAAAATTCTACACCAATCCCTTTGGGTTGGGTTGACGTACTTAGATAATGTATGTGCAATTGTCTGATTCAACTTTTCTACTAAACCTAAGGTTTGATGGTGCATGGTGGTAGGACTCAATGAAACTACTTTATCGAGTTTCCCGCTTGAAAAGTTACATGGTGCATTGTGCACCGGAATTTCGTTTATTGGATCGACCGTAACCTTAACTTGATCTTTAACTTTAAGCGTGAAAGATGGTCGACATTCACTCGACAATTCTAAAGGATTATCGCTTTCAGATTCTAATAATTTAGGGGACAAACCGAAATCATCTTTACTCTCATTGGCCGTCACCATGGGCCATCGTTCCTTTGTATTCCTAACAAATAAATTAAAACTATTGAGGTATTCCTCTTTGCCTACCTCAGCAATACCCGAAGAATTATCTAAATTATAAACATTATCAAAATTGCAATAAATTGGATTAGTGATAAAATAAGAAGTGACTCTCTTTAATTGAACACAGTTATTATTAAAATCTAAAACGGCGTGAGACTTTTGAAGAAAGTCTTGGCCGAGGATCAAATCCCTCTCGACATTTGCAACCACCAGACATTCGTGGACGAACACTACATTTTCGATAAGGATGCATATTGTAGCTGTACCGGTGACAAACATTTCGGTTCCATTTACAGCTTTAACTTCCAATCCGGCAACGTTGTGTGTTGTTATGTTTAGTTTTTCACACAGTTGCTTGGAGATCACCGATACCGATGCGCCCGTGTCGAGTAATGCTTGTATACTACAATCGCGTAATTTACATAATATAATGGGCACCACACTAACCTTTCTTTTCTCATTAATTTTCTTCGAACTCTCCATCATATCTCCATTACATCTATCTATCATATACACATGCCGGTTGGCATTTGATTGTACTGGAGCATCATTATTCTGTCGCCTGTTTCTGAAACTATATTGGGAACGATTAGCTATATTTGGGGTGTATTTTACCCCCATGTCTCCTTCATTAGCTCTTGTCGGCGCACGGAAATAGTCACCCTTCCCTGGTGATGGTGCAGTTTGCCCCGTTACGGGCTGCGCGATATTCGCCGCCGTCGCCGTTGAGGAGATGTGAACCGGCAAGTTGAGGTGCGTATCCGGCTGTTTTCCAAAAATGTGACCCATTTGGACGATCGTCTCCTTGAGGGTCTTTTTGTCGTTGTACACTGTCGACGCCAGTCTGCACTTATTTGGGTACGTGCAGGTTTTTAAAAAATGTTTGATGAAGACGTTGTCTGTGATCACGGGTGCCGCCTTGGCTGCACATTCTTCCAACGCATAATAGAATGTCAGCAAATCTTCATCAGGATGCTGATTTCGTGCATAAAATGCGGCCACGTAGTCGACGTCTCGTGAGAATTCTGAAATAAATTTATTTTTTATGTCGTCGAACGTCTGGCACGAGTCGACGATTGCCCTGTAGAAATATAGCGGTGGGCCGTCCAGGTAAGCAGCAATCACCACCTTCTTCGCTTCATCATCGTAGCGGTTCACAGCGGCTATCAAATTAAATTGTCTTAGGAAATCACTTACATCGGTGTTGCCACTGAATTTATCCATTCTGGCGTTCTTTGATTTACCTTTTTTATATTTTACCTCTTCTTCTTTTATTTTGACCCGCTCAGCAATACGAGAGGTAATTTACTTTGTGATAAATTCTCTGCAACAAAAGGAAAGCCCTACACAACATACGCGGCTGCCTCCGCCAACTAATGGGGACCGTTAGGCGGCAATTCTGATAAGCAGATTTTATCTAATGAGAAAACAGTTATTCCAATATCACTTTTTTATTTAATCAAATTGGTTCACTTTTTACATTAATACCATGATTATTTATAGAGATGTGGCGGGGCAGTATCAGGGTCTCGGGACCCTTCTACTTTTCGAGATAAAAACAAACATAGGAGTAAATATTTTTCTGACGGACAACCCGCGTCATTTTTATTATTTTTACTTTTAATCTTTTCAAATGAAATTCTAACATCTGCCGTAAGGTTGGTGTGCGCTTATAAACTCTTTATTTACAAAAATGTAAGGCACAACCAAACCTTACGGTACTCTATTATTTTGGCGAATACCTCCAAGAGGTGTAATAGTCAAATTGGGACACCAACTATGTGGTCCCAAATGAATCTTGCGCTATGTGAGCCAGCTTATGTAGTACCAACATAAGCTTATCTTTGCTCCGTATTATGGACCACACTATTATATTCCAGTATAACTACGCCCAAAAAAACTTTTGAAAAAAAAATCGTTTCTTAAGCTGGCACTATATTTTTAAATAAAATGAAATCCCCAGACAATCACACCAACTACATGCCCCCAAAGTAAGCAAAGCTTGTGTTATGGGATACCATATAGTGAACTAGGGGGAACCTAGAATATAAATACATAAATAGATAAAAACCCAGACACGGACCATTCTTTTTTTCTTGTTCCGTGCGGTAATCGTACCCGCAACCACTGGCGTCTGAGGCAGACAGGGTTTTTTTTAACCCAGGACCCCTTATGCCACAGGGGAACACTTGACAATACACCACAGAGGCTGACAAAGTTAAAACTAACTTCTGACAGTCTTACTTAAAGTCATAGTCTTTATGTACAGTTAAACGCGCTTATTTTAACTATAGATACAACATTTTACGAGGCTATATTGAGCGATGTTTTAGGTACCAGCACATCGTTATTGATATTTAATAACCTGTCACTAGATACTTTATTCTTCAGATAAATTATATTCTATCCATATTATATAGATATTTTAAGTATACCTAGTAAAATTATCTAAAATCATATAAGTACCTACCAACTTTGTAAGCTTGTCGAGTTCGTACAGTTGGACATTCTGCACAGGCAGTTTATTTTAAAAGAAAACGATATCTATCCCTATCTACATAAGTGTCTGTTTATTTATTTATTTTACTAGTGTACATTCAAGTACTATTTACAAATAATAATGTACATGTGATGCATTACATCATGTACTTTGTTAGCTAAATGTTTCGTTTTCTCTCACTTAAAACTAACTCATATTTACTTAAACAATATTTATATGAGGAAACTAAACAGATATTGTTTAGCACACTGGAGTAGTTGTAATAAAGTTAGTTGTAGGTAGTCTGTACACCGTTCACTTAAGTAAAACATCAGTAGGTCATTCTGGCGGGAAACCTACTTTTAGCAGTCTGTGGATAGGCGTTGTCGAGACGCGCCAACAATCAATACAAAGCTTTTTTTGTACTGAGTTTCTAATTTCAAATTTTAAAAGCGAACTTTTTTGTAATTAGCCTCGTTTTTTGAGGCAAGGGTTATATTTTAGTGCACAGTGAATGTTTTGACTTTTGCGTGCATTGCTTGAGTTTAGTAAAAGTAATTACCTATAATTGTCGGACATATGGCACAATTCATTATTTTCTGCATACATGATATAGGTACTTACCCAGAATAATTCAAAAATGTTTGTTCATGCACACAATTAATTGCATCGGATCGAAACCCAATGGCGTCTGAGATAGTCGTCTAAGGTTAATCTCGGTCGTCCGCGGCAGCAGTAGCTATAGTGTGTTTTTCAAATAGTAGTTAATGACACTTTATTGAAGCTAGTCTATGATTAAATATTTTTTCTTAAATGCCTCCCTTAGCCCCTTGGTAAAGTTGCGGCCTTTTTTATACAATCAGTAGAAGTTGTTCTCGAAACGTTGATAACCTATAAAAATAGTAATAAGTAAGTACATTCTCTGATATGTTTGCTTTCGCATTAAGTAATTACTTAATAAAAACTTGAATATTAAATATATTCACGATTTGTAGTTAATCCGTATCGACATGGCAGTAAATTGGTGAGTGCGTTATACAATACAATATAACGTAATAAAATCCGTTTCAAATGCGGCCTTTTGTTTCATAAACATATTATTTTATAATATTTCAGCTAATTGAAAAAAAAATTACGAGATAACAAGTAAAGATCAATCTTTTACCATAGGTATCTAATTGAAATCTCTTTACTAGTGTACGGGTATAATTACAAAAAGTAATTAAGTATGTCATTCGTTATCTGGTTCCCAAATTACAAACTCTGCTTTTTGGACTAGATGTCATGTTGTGAGAAAAAACACATATAAGTAAAAATTTCCTCCTATTGTTTTCAGTGTTTATTATTCAATCTCTTCAGTCTTTGGTCTGCTGGAAGAAAACTCTTTAGAAATCACCTGTAGGTACTATTGTACCCACATTCTGTTCAATTGTATCTTAATTTGTGTGTACATAAATTGGCATGAGAAGTTATAATAATAAAAAAATATATATTGATTTTCCTTCTTGTCTTGATTTATTGTCTATGACAATAATTGACAAACTTTTATTATTAAAATAACTACGTACAAAATCTATGTGAAAGACTCGTATCTGTACTAGGTAGGAGACCTGGTATGACAGATTACCAGCCTCTCCGGGCTCTGAACAGTGAGGTTTTTGTTAAAATTATTATCAATTTATTAAATGAAGAAATAAATAAACATTACCTACTACTTGAATATTCATGTATAATTTAAAACCGACGATTTTTCTTTGTTTACCTAACACTTGACCGGATTTATATTGTCTCTGGTTTTAAGAAGATCAACAAAAGGTTCGGATTTTAATCACGATTCACGACGTGTATTCTGAGCGTCACGTCGAATCCGGTTCCGGTGAATGGAATTTGTTTGAATATTTGAATATGTGTTCCAATTAAGGGCCGTCAAAGATGATGAACTGTATCAAGAATCAATTTCAAAGTCACTACACAGAGTATAGGAGGAACCGGTTTGATTCGTGTAGTAGATAAATGTGTTATCGGATGTGGGATTTCTATTATGTTGTGATGTTGGACTGAATATCTTTATTTTAATCCCCGATCTTAAATTTGAGCATTGTAATGACTAGAAACATACATTGAATGTAAGCATCTTAGATTGAATTTATTTATTCATTAAAGAAATTTACTACTGTGGCATGATGCAGAGTAGCATTTTACCCTAAAAAGTCTTCATAAAATAAAGCCTAACACCCTCTTTTTAGGGGTTATTCTATGAAAAGCGGTATATATTTTTCCAACTTCTTGTTTCAAATATTTTGGCCATTTCATAATCAAAAAAATCATCAGCATTAAATTAGCGCTTTGTGGATTAAAAGTAGGCACTAAGGGTGTTACCACACCAATCGATCAACCGTCGATCGACGGACGATAGTTTTTATAGGTCACAAAATCCGTCGATTTACCGTCGATCGATTGGTGTGGTAACACCCTAACGGGCCATTTATTCTATTGTTCCAAATTTTATGCAGGGTGTCCCGCTTACCGAGAAGGTATTATATAGGGTAAGCGGGACACCCTGTATATTTACTGGAGGTAGGTCCGTAGCTTTAAGGTTTCATTCATATTTACAATCGTCAAATGCTGTTACAGAGTAGGATAAAGATTTCCTTCTAACACTGCCGGGTATGATTTCCATGACTTAAGCGCTTGTGATCTTGTAGCGCGGTGCGTTTTCCATACTTCCCGCCCAGATATGGCTAGCAAATTTTGCCGCCGAAAATACGTTTAACGGGCTTATTTTCAAAAATTATAACTAGGTATTTAAAAATTTTGTTTTACACATCGGTTAAGAGAAATCCGTTTTATGTTTTCATGTAACTTTTAAATGAATGTATAATGTTTTTTCGTAGTAATATCCGTTTAGGATGGTAAATTAGTGTTATGTTTGCGACTTTTTTTCTCGAGCCAATTTTCATAAATCATGTTTCTATCTTTACACAGCGGTTGTTTATATGGTTAATGGCATAATTTTAGTTTTGGCTCTTAAGCCCAAACTATAAAAATAATCAAAATATTAAATACATTAATAAATTTAATTTAGTTAATGAATATTGCGTAAGTTATGTTGTGTAATCGCTAAATCCAAATAAATAAAATATTGTATTGATTATGTAGTTATCTGCTGCGACCAAAAAAGAGCAAAATATATAGTTGCGTTCGGAACCATCATCATCATGTATAAAAAAGTAGTAAATCCAAATATTTTTAAGGGGATATATATTTTTCTATAATTTTTTAACATAACAGACTGCGTTCTTCCCATAATCAACGGCACAAGTCAATGCCAACTGTCAAACTGACAAATCAACTGATTGTTACTGCTTTGTGATTACATGTTGCACTGTTGTTCCATGGTGGATAATTCCAACTTGTGTTTCTTAACACGAAAGCAATAGTGACATTACTTTTTCAGCTTAATATACTATCCAAAAATAATAAAAGAATGAACTTTATATGATGGGCACAAAAGCCAGGCAATGTATGGACACTGAAATGTATGACACAAAATGTATACATTACTTGGTATATTAACGTTTAAAAAAAGCGTTGAAATGCTGCATCCTCGCCTTAATTAAATGTTTTCTTTTCGGACTTCAATTATTTTAAAAACTAAATACAGTTCCGGTATAAACAAATAAAACTTAAATGAATGTTAAATATTCGCACCATAAAGTTGTTATTCGATCTCACACCCATTAAAAAAAAACAAAGTTTTAAGTAAGATTTTTAACTTAGTTATATTGATTTTTTATATGTACTATTAAAATCTTTTACTTGGAGACTTTTGTCGAGTCACCACATTTAAATGAGTGTAATTTTGTCGATCATTGGTGCAATGACTCGGTTCTCCGGCTTAGTTGTGAAATGCACTTTTACATCGTTAATCAGTGTTTAATTTGAAATCGAAATTATACTTTCACTTTTGAAGAAGTCCTTTTACTTTTATTTTTCTTTGAAGGTGATTATAGAATGGATTAATAATTTTTGGATTGATTAAATTGATTATTCATTGTAATTGTACTTCCGGATAAAATGAAGTGCCCAGTGCTGGGACTTTTGTCCCTAGAGCGGAAATGTAAAAGGTCTACCTATAAATTTTTTTTGACGACTACTTTGGCGAAGGGGTATACCTATCTTCCTCAGACGCCAGTGGTTGCGGGTTCGATTCTCGCACGGAACAAGAAAAACAAAAATGTTCCGTGTCTGGGTGTTTATCTATTTATGTATTTACTTTCTAGGTTCCTACTTCGCTACATGGTATCCCATAACACAAGCTATGCTTACTTTTAGGCCGCGGAGTTGGTGTGATTGTCTCGGGTTTTATTATGGATAACTAACGATTAAAACTTCAAACTTCTTCCATGCTGGACTGGAAGCGAAAGAAAAACATAGAATTTGCCAGCTGCTTCTCTTCCCGGGCATATTGTAAAAGTTAGATAAGGGACGGAGGTTTTATTGGCGTTTTTGCGGGTGATAGGCGGACCCCCTGTCACTGCAATAGTCTCTGTCCATCATAATAAGACGTGACATCAGATGGTTTTATAGCCTCTGCTGTTCTGCCTACCAAGGACTGTATACCGGTATGAATTTCTGTACAATTTTTTTCTGTATGACGTCATACCGTTAAATTTGGTGTATTTAAAAATAAAAGTACAGGAATTCATACTGAAATAATTCTTGTACCTTTTTTATTATTGTAGCATAACTGATTTTTTTTCAGTTAACTGAAATTTTCCGGTATTAATATTAATATTTTATATTAAAATTTTATTTTTAAATAACTGTAGAATGTTCGATAGTTTAGTTGAAGCCTATGAAGCGTAGGTACATATGCTGACCATACATTTCGGTACAGAAATTAAATAAGTTAAAATATTTCTGTACTTAAAACATCTACAGAAATTAATCCGGTATACATTATTTGGGTACTGATATAATTAATTTAGATTTTAATAACTTGTACAGTTATTGTGTTTGATGAAGCAGTACACTAATAAGGGTACTGAAATTTTACTAGTACTATTTAAAAATTTTATACCGATATGCAGTCCCATACAAGGGATACATCCGTGAAGTTGTGTATGTAACGGTTAAAAATTATGATAACAGTAACCTGGACTTACGTCCCAAGAGAATGTAACTTGTCTAAATTACGCCATGATTAAATGCATTATTAAATAAAGAGTCTAACCAGAGTGGCCCCCGCTTGGTTGTAGGACCCCTGGGACAGCTTACGACCACCCTTCATATAAGATCTGCCGCCATATATCATCGCTCCTACGGTGATGTTATAAGGCATTTTTTTATGAAGAGCCAGTCCCTTCCTAAGCCCTTATGCTCTTATCTTTGACTTCATCTTCACTTACATGGCATTGAGGTCAAACCCTGTGCTAAAGAAAAAAAAAGAATTTGTAACTTAATATCTTTGAAAAACATGAAGAAACAGTTTCCTTATTTTTCGGCAGATCTTTGTGTGTGAATGAGATTATAACAAAACACAAATTTCCGAACCACAGAGAAAATAGAAATAAGAAATTCAAAAGTAGGTATCACGAAACATGCATATAACTGTAAATAGTGTTATTACAATACCTAATTAAAAGCCAATTAAAAGATGATCCATTTGGCACGCGACAGATAACGATATTCTTCATAATATGGTTTTCTTAGGATGATTGATCAATCAGTTGTAAAATTATCGATTCCAGGAAACTTAATCGATTGGAAAATATGAACACGTGAGTTGAGTTTGTTTGTAAAAGTGATACATTGTTGAGGAAACATTTTGTATCGAAAGATAATGTTTTATTTCTCAGAAAATATACAATTTCAAAAGCAATTTTTATCATCACAGTTAATTAGTATGTAAACATAAACGAACAATAAAGAAATTTTACTAACTACAGTCGGTCAACTAAGCTTAAGGGAGACTAAATACCTAAGAGAATATTTCTAACATTCACACCACATTATCAGCCCCAATTAGGTTTTTTAATTGTTAGAGTTATTGGTACTAAATGAAAGATAAATTAACCTCAGAAATATATATAAGCATATAGGATGAATAAATTAATAAATGTACAGAAATTCATAACTTGACGGTTTATTTTCATGTCATAGGCAGGATCGAATCAAGGACCATTGACCTAGAAGGCAACTTCCCGCGCTGAACAAGAAAACAAAAATGTTGTTTTTGTATTCTAGGTTCCCCCTAGTTCGCTACATGGTATCTCATAACAAAAGCTCAGCTTACTTTGAGGCCATGTAGTTGGTGTGATTGTCTGGGGATTTTATTTATTACTAGCTGACCCGGCAAACGTTGTTTTGCCATATAAATAATAAAAATAAATAGATGTTGGCCGATTCTCATAGATACCGGATAAGCACAAAAAATTTCATCAAAATCGGTCACGCCGTTTCGGAGGAGTATGACAACGAAAACTGTGACACGAGAATTTTATATATTAGATTACTGTGAATTCCGTGCTTTATAGGCCACTTATAGCAGTTGGTCCCGGGTGCTGTACACAGTAGTTGTCTAAATTCTGATATCTACCAACTAGCACTAGGCCACCGTGGTGGTTTATGGACTATACCTCCTCTTCACACAGGGTAGAGAATCATGTCCTTCAGTAGACTTATTACAAAGGGTTGTGATGGGTTTGTGTAGGTACATCCAAACTATTTGTTTTTTTTTTTTTAGAAATATTGGTTTACTTGAACCACTTAGTTGCGATCACTTAACACGACACTTATTAAGAGAACGCCGACGTCCAGTTTTGGAAGCATAAGGACTTATTTGATAAATTAGGAATAAGCAAACCCACAAGCCATTCTTTTACCTAGCTAAACTGATAAAAAGTAAATGCTTCATAGTTGAATTATTTGTTATTCAATTAAATTTTAAACGGTAAACAAAACTGCTTAATTTTACATGCGATTTCGGAATGTTATGCAAATGTACGAAGCATCTGTGATGCAGATCCTCACGGACCGGTTGTGGCTGTGTGCTTAAATTATTTGAATTGTTTATTCTATGTTCAAATTTTAATTCAAGAGAGGTATTTTCAAGATAAATAGTATCCAATAGTTTTTACGCCTGAGAAGGGTTTGTATAAGACAGCGCTCATCGCCAATTCTGAATGAGCCCCGCTAGTGATTTATAAACAGTCAGTTGTTTTTATCTCGATTTTCTGGTAAAATTTATGGATCAAAATATACAATCCAATTTCAATTTTTATCAAAAATGGTCCATAGAATGTTTAAAACGAGGTAAAGCGAAATTAGGAAAGGTATGGAAATAGTCGAATCGACAAGATAAATACTTATTATTTTGTTATTTTATCCTATTATGTAAGCTAATATGCGCACCATAATAAGATAGAATTACTTGATTTGATACCATGATTAAGACCATAGAACCAAATATGTCATAATCTTAAAGAATTACATATACTAAATACCATATTCTAAGAAAATATCGATAAAAGGCCCGACTTATCGTTGTCGACAGTAGCATGCTAGCCCCGCTGTCGATTGAAGCGTCGTTAGGTAACATGGAAGACAAACTTCCCATTCTTATTGTATTGAAAAAAACTTTTCAGTAGTGACGAAGATTACTCCGAACATCCAATTAGATTAATAGACAGACCCCGTTTAACAAGATGCAGATATATTACTGAAATTTGAGTATCAATTTCAACTAAATTAGGCTTCACGTTGACGCAACGTGATTTTAAACGCCAGAAGTAAACACAGTACTGCATAATAATCTAATTAAAAGCTTGTATGCGGAATCTTCTCCACTTAGTTCGCTTAGAATCCGTACAAAACCGCGGATTTCCAAGTTATTTACGGAATGTATGGCGTATGTCTTCCTTCCTAGCACTTGTACGTGGTGAAGACGGATTAAAGTGCACAATGACTTGAAACTATCATCGACGTAGGTATGCATTAGGTTATGCGTTTTTTGTAGGCCGTTAACTTAAGAAGAGAGCGGTGTCTCTTAACATAGGTTTATACTTAAAAGGAGACTTCAGAGTAAAAAAAAATCGATTTTCGATTTTCAATTTAATTTTTTAATAATAGCTAGGTGATAGCTAAACTGAAGAGTTTCTGTGAATGCGTCAATATCTAAAACCACCAGTAGGATAAAAAAATGTTTTTTTTTTATTATAGGCAAAGCCCGCGCTTGATCTCAATCATATCTGATGGTATGTGAAGATGAGGTTGAAGATGAAACAGCCTAAAAAAGAAAGTGACTCTTCTTAAAATACTGCCACCGCTAGAGCGGTAATATTTGGCGGCAGATTTTATATGAAAGGTGGTCGCTAGCCAGTCGAAACTGGACGGGATCTTACCACCAAGTGGGGGTTAATCGGAGTAGTCACTTTTTACGATACCCTTGTCCAAGGGCGGTAGTAATATTCTAAGTCGAACCTTATAGTCATATAGTTTTCACACATAAATGAGTCGTTAAATTTCAAACGTGGCCTTATCCAAGATAAGTAATTTTTCAGAAAACGATTAAATGTATTTCACAAAGATTTTGAAAGACAACTTTATATGTTTTGATTTTAAATACAATGTCTACTCATGAATTATCTCGTGGAGATGGCTGAATTTGATTTGACTTCGACCAGCCGCTAACCAAAAAACGGCGTTCACAATGGCGGCTAAAATATGTATACAGCGTTGTCATTGGTCGAAATGGACATGGCGTGTTATTATTTGATATTATGGCAGGAGATAGCCGAGTATAAAAAAAAATTGAATTAAATCTCCTGTTTAGATAGTATATGGACCTTTTTGATTTAACATACTTATTTTGTGTCCTTTGAACTTTTTTCTCAGCGCAAAAACTCAAAATTAGCGGGAAATGGAGATGGCCACGTTTGAAATTTAACGAAACATTTGTTTTCTTACTTTCTTTCTGTTTTCTTTCTTTCTTAATTTGTAAAATAATTCGAGTCTAATTTAAAACAATTTAAAACACAGCGTTCGCTTGGCGGCCGCATGTGGAACGGCTTTATTCTGGGGCAAGGTTTTAGGCTATTTAAGCAAGAAATTGCTACAGTATTCAAAGTTATGAGTTTCCAACGAACCCATTGTAAGAGCCTTTTGGGTCTTCCTATTTTCATTTGATTTGTATTTTCTTAAGTTTTCACGATTGGTGATTCAATTCAATACTTTTTTACCGGTTTTTTTACGTACAATTATATTTTATATTTTAACTAGACCTTTAGTTTACAGACGCCGGACCTCATGACAACGGATAAAGATACCGAAACGTCAAGTTAAAATTAAAAATATAATTTAACGGTATACTTAAATTAGGTTCAAAATACTTTACTTAATTTGTATGTACTTAAATTTAAAAATATATATATTTCAAAGAAATATTTTCATACGATCGTGTTCTTATTGTAATACAATTTATGTTCACAGAAATATAGGTTAAATTCTGAGTTCTGAATTGTGAATAATATTTAAAAAAAAATCCTCTACAAATAGCATATCTTGACTCTAAAATCTTGACAGGGTTTCTTAGGATAAATATCTCTATTTCTTATAGCTTTACACAGCCTCATTCTGACCCTTCTCAATGGATTATCCTTTATCTCTATCGCAAAAGAAAAAAAAGGCCTACACTACAGTGTCTCGTATCGCAGAAGTAAAATATGTATTATACTGACTCCATTTCTTGTAAACATGTAAGTATGAAACGAAACACATTAGCTCAGTAAAGGAGAAAAAAACTTTATTCGCTGTAAAGTTTTCAGGATTTGTTGTTATACTTACTCAAGAATTTTGTAACCACAACAGTCAATAGTTAACATGTACGTAGGTAATTAAACTTAATAAAATCGGATAGAAAACAAAGAAGCTTTAGTTCAGTAAAATAGAGTTTAAAATAGATTTTTTTTAAGAATAGGTCTCGTTTGACCTCAATCTCACCTGATGGCAAGTAATTTATGGTGGGTTTCAATATTGTATCTTTATTCAAAATTCTTTGTAAACACTTAAAAGTATGGCCGTTGCCATGACAACCAAAATCCAGATTTGTTTTTGTATGAAAAAAAAGGATTTTAGATTGAGATTCGATATTGAAACCTAAGTACCGTAAATTCGCTAATTTTAAGTTTCTTATGTCAAATTAGGTGACTTTTAACCTTTAATCTTATACGTTTTGAAGGGAAACCAGAGTTACCTTTAATCTTTCAAAAGTTGCTAACAAAAACCAATGATTAAAGAAACAAAGAATTCGGCACTAAAATCGTTACTTTGAAATATATGGGCGTCTCTTTTTAACTCAAGAGTGTAATCGTACGTAAAAAAGGACAACAGCCGTGTTATCATTGCCTTAAATGACAACAATGTTACGACTCATGGCGGGTTTCAATATTCAACTGACTGCTATGCGTAACCGGTACAGGTACAAAACTGGTAGGAAAAAAGTAGCGTTTCACAATATCTACTAGCTACGGGCTGTAAGTTCTCAAATTTGGCATGGCGTGACGTTCTTCCAAGAAAATAGGTGATATGTGATTTATAGAATATCACGCATTCGCAACTTATTTGTATGATATTTGAACAAATAAATATATAAACTTATTCAATTTATGTTTGCTATGTTTTAGTATTCGATAAATATATTATAGTATGTTTTTAGAGCTTTTTATTAATAATTGCGTTTAACTGCTTACGTAAAACGAAACGCCAATCCTTCGACTAATTTTGCCATTGGTTGAATCACATTTTTATGACGTCAAAGTAAATATTTAAAAGAAAAATTATGTATTTCAATAATATTCGTCCTTTTTTTCAAAAACAGTTATAGATAAGTTAGAAAGAGAAAACTGGATTATTGATATGTTGACAGATATTTGATAGGACATTTCGTTAAATGAATAAATTGTTACGTCGTTGGCTAGATAAAATGATCTATTCTTTAATTGGTCATACGTAATGAAAACATAACTCCTTATTGGCCGCAGCAGACTGCCATGCTACCTTTACCTCATTGGTTTAAATTAATAACTTGTTACGTCATCGTTGGCTAGATATAATGACTTATTTTGTAAATGGTCAAATGTAACCTAGCAACCCATTACAGTCAAACAGTTCGTAAGCAGTGGTTTAGATGTCAAGATTTTGAATATAGAAAGGCATTTTGGTAGTGAATTCTATTGTTCGTAGGCAAAACGAACAGTTTTCATAATATTGAAACCCGCCATAAGTCAACAACAAGTAGGTACGTCTGTTGTCATGACGACTTCCTTTTAGCAAATTTTAAAGAAAATTGTGTTTTTATGTGAAACCATTGTTGTTTATAGTGCAGAACTTTGCATAATACTGCAATTACCATGGTTAGATGCAGTGTGTTAGGCTGCCCCAAGAAAAACTATGAGCACTACGGCAAGCCGCCATCTTTGTTTCTGACTTAACAGGCACGTTTTTTCGTAGTTATGTCAAGTCCTCTTGTTATTCCTAGTGTCGATGACAAAAACTGATTTTGAAACTTCTAAGTTTGACATAAGAAAGTCTCAAAATTGGAGATTGTAATGTCAAATATGGCCCATTATCTTAAATATAGTGCAAATTTAATTACAAGCAGCTACATCATATCAAAAAGCAGACAGCTAATATACCTACTTACTAATACATAATATTATATTTGAAAATGTTATAGTTTTCCAAAATAGACTAACTAAAAATCAATTAATTTAATATAAATATTCAACTATACACAGAGCAGAGGATGAAATGAATGTACAAAGGTACAGTTTATGTGTAAAATAAATTTCTGACTTGTAACTGGGCAGATTTGATTTTCTGTTAGGTAGTTCCTAAAGCATAAGTTTTGTACATTATGCCTAGAATATTTCATTAAAAAAATTAAGGTTTGGTTGCAATATTTATGCAGATCGTTTCACCTCGCGCTGCTTTAAACTTTACACCTATTTATAGAAAGATTATATTCGGGTGCTCTAGCAAGTGTGTCATGCATGACCGATTATGACCAAGTTTGTTATACTCGGATTAGTTGTCTCAGTAGACTCTTTTATCCAGTTCACTATACTTTTTCTTATACGGTTTAGCACTTAATATACTCTTATAATTATCGGTGAGTATAAGATTTTTTTAAAGGAAAAGTCCTAGTCATCTTTGAAGCGTTTTGAAACCAATTTATACCTTTCATTCACATTGTTTAATGTTTGCATGAGGAAGTACAAAACCACAAAAAGACGAAAGACATTTGTTGCAAAACCACATCGTTTTAGGAGTAAATGAAAGTTACATAAAAATGATTGAACAAAGTCACATCTTATGTTTTTATAAACCTGATTATAACGGTTTGCGTTTTACTTAATCTTCCCCCTAGGAAACTCATAACTCATAAAGAGGTCGAACATGCAGATAGATAATACATACATAACTTCTCACCTTTATGGGTAAGGCAGAACACCAGAGGTAGGTAATAAGACCATCTGATGTCATATTTGACTTTGGAGATATAATGATGGATAGAGACTATTGCAGTGACAGCCTATAAAACTTTACAGAATGTCCGGGAAGAAAAGCAGCTGGTACGTTCTATGCTTTTCTTTTACTCTCAGCCCAGCCGAGCATGGAGGATGCAAGCAAGTAGCAAAGTAGAGTAGACTAGTTATTTAGAATCTTGCCAAAATTCTCAACTAAAACTATCTGTTTATTTAAATTGTCAAATAAACGTTTATTGGCAAAATATATAGAAATGCCGCCATATCATTGTCCCACTGAGGCGTTTTGGCACTGCTTCTTTAGGAAGTAGGTACCAGTTCCTTCCAAACCTACGGAGGATGAAGTCAAGCACAAGTACAATCACTCAATCAATGAAATTATTTACGCATTTTATAAATGGAAATTTCAATATTTAATAGAAAAATAAGTACGGGCTAAAGGCAAATATATGTAAGTACATTCAAAAGACCGATTTCTTCGTATCGTTAAATCGATTAATTTCAGTTATCTATCGAATTTGAATATTTACTTCGAAGCTGCACGCTTCTTTTATTCTCTCATATTAATGAAAGTTCCAAATTATTCTAAGGTATATATTAATAGCTAGGTAGGTACATAGTATTGTTGATGAAAATACAGAAGTTTTCGGGTTCAACCTTAGATTATCTTACAATAGTGTGAATTTCGAGACTTGGCACCAAATAAATCGTGAGAATTGGAATGTTTTTGTATACAATGCTCTTTTATTACAAGCAAAAGATCAAATTGATACACTTTTGAGACGTTAGTCGTATTGTTTATATTTTACTGTTGGATGATATAACTTTGCTTTACGGATTCCGTTTATTTCCTCTGTGTTTTTTTAAATGTTAGTAAAGCAGTACTAGTGTAGTACTAGATCATCCACCACCGGTCGATAAGTAGAAAACAGTCCAATGAACGTCCACATTGTATAATATAATATAAACAACCTGTCTCACCATCCCTAGAATCCTCTGTGTTTGCAATACAAGATCAAGCAGTGTTAACGCGACAACTTGAGCGTGATATACTTAAACGAAGCACAAATGGTAAATGCAGACTCTGTGCTGATAAAGACGAGACCGTCCAACATCTTCTTTCTGGCTGCGAAAAGCTTGCAGAAAATTACTATGTGCAGAGACATAATAACTTAGTTCAGTATATATTTTGGTGTCTAGCAAAAAAGAGTGGCATTGAGTGGCATTGAGAGTTGCAAAACTTTGGTGGAGAGAAGAACTGAAGCAACCAACTGTTGAAGAAAATAGCAATAGTAAAATACTATGGGAGATACCAATTCAAACAGATACAACAATAACTCACAATAGACCGGACATAATATATGTAGATAAAATAAACAATAAAACTTACCTCATAGATGTTGCAGTACCTTCCTAGTAGGTAGGTAGGTAGGTGGTAGGTGCTAAAGAAATTGAAAAAATCAGCAAATACCATCCACTAAAAGTAGAAATAACCAGATTATGGAACACCACCACTACAACTGTTCCCATAGTTGTTGGCGGAACAGGCACTGTAAGCAAAAGTTTGACAAAATACTGTAGTCAACTAGAAGCTAACATCAACATACACATCTTACAAAAGCAAGCAGCAATCCACTCTTCCACCATCATCAATAGAGTCCTTGGAGATACAGTTTTCGTAACATCTGAAACTCAACCTGAAACACACGCTTAGTAATGATTATTTTATCCACACATTAGAAACTCAGCTATTCAAATATTCTAAATTTTATTTCATTTATAAGTAGGGGGCTAAATATCTTTTTTCCTGAGGGTCTCGGGACGGGATATTATATCTCGGGGTATACCGACAAATATGTCGTGAAAAAGTTTTTTAACTAAAAAACAATATAATACACAATTATTCCATATCACATAATCTTATGCCGCTTCTATAAAATAAGAAGGCTGGAATCCAATTAACTAGGCTCGTCTAAAAATAAGAGGTGCATATTGGAATGAATAAAAATAGACTGCTTTTTAATATCTCTACTCTGTGTAAATTTTATTTTCGCTAAAAACAAGTTCAGTAGTAAACAAAAGAAAAATATGAAATTTAATAAAGATGAAATAAGTAGGCGTAAGTGTTAACTTAAATCGAGTTTTGGGACGCCACTAACGCCTACTCGGTTATTTTATCGTAAGAGACAATACTTATCGTACTTTTTTAAGTTGGGATGTGTCAACATGGATCAATCTATTAGAAACCTCTTGGTTCCTTACATACCTTTTCATAATGTTTTTCGCCAGCCATATAGCATTGATTAAGAATTAACGTAATTCATTTGGATTATTTTGCATTATATTTAGCTTTTATTTCAAATAATAAATAATAATAAAAATAAAATCCCCAGACAATCCAACTACATGGCCCCACACTAAGCAGAGCTTGTGATATGAAATACCATGTAGCGTACCTACTAGGGGGAAACCTAGAATATATATGTATAGATACATATATGTATAGATAAACGCCCGGAACCTTTTTTTTCTTGTTCCGTGCGGGAAGCGAATCCGCGAACACCGTCGTCTGATGCAGACAGTGTTACCCCATCGCCAAACTGGTCGTCAAATCACATTTTTATTTCAATTATTCATTTCATAACAGCTGTTAACTTCATATTATTTAACAACCTACTTACTTTTTACGCTCATTTTATGTTTCAATAATACCACAATGTTTTAATCATTCTATGTCATTCCTAGATACGACATGAAACATATCTATATGTTTATTAATATGCTTTTGGCAATAGTTATTTTTCATGTTTGGCCAAATTAATTAATATTTAATTAGGTAAATCGTAACTCTCTTCTGCCTCCCCATACTAAACATTTTCAAACTTTTCGGTTAAATGAATTATCCTTGAATAACTTAGTTTATAACGTACAAAATTTTCAATTCCGTAACAAATCTTCTTTAATTTGAGTATATGCTCATACATATACTTATACTCATACATATACTTCATGTAAAAATAATAAAATTTTTGGTAAGAACAAGAACAGTCAAAAAACTTAGAGGTAAAGGACCTTCTATAGAAGTCTTTCCAAAATGATAATTGGGTTAAATGTACATAATATATATTTTTTTTGTATCTACCTATTAAGAGAAAATAATAGGTAGATATTATTTATTTTAGAAAACATGATAACTGCATTGAGGCTTTTACCTTAAACGCTATATCTCATAGTTATTCCTTGTATTAAAATTCGTAACTTCTAAGTTCAGTTCTCAAAAAATACTTAGGTAAAATTTAAAAATACTAATAATGTACGAGATTGGGTTAACCCATCGCACCCTCATGCACGACTATAACCAGAAGTTACAAACTTTTAGTAATTAAAATTTAAAAATTCTGGTTGCAAGGCGAACTTTCGGAACTTTTGGACACAGCTAAAATTATACGAGAATGCAACGCGTTCTCACAAAGTTCTTTTTTTAAATACAAACTTCCAAAAGCCGATTTAGTGAAAAAGTTTTTCAGCTGGCATCGCTAGCCGTGCGACTCCTATCCGGGGACCTATTCTGTTCAAGGGTTCCTAATGGTTCGTAAAGGACCTGATTTACCTTCGTCAAATTATTTTATTGATATACGTGGGTTAGGTACGGAGACGTGTGCGAGTTTGATTTAAAATAATGGTGTTATTTGTCCTCGTTTTTGGAAATATCGATGGATATAACCAACAATAGTGAGCTATGAATACGACTTTGTTTAATTTGAAATTACGACGAGTAAATTTTCTTAAAAAGACGCAAAAATTGTAAAAACCTCACCAAAGTTTCATGAGGCAGTGTAATTTGTGCTTATGTAGTTAATCGGTCATCTAATTAAACAACTACGTTTTACCTGCAATTCTTACTATTGCCAGTTGCACTGTTTTATTTTTGTTTTGTTTTTACATTCGAGAATCCAAACAAATTTAAAACAAACTAAGTCTACATCGTCAGGTATAAATAGAAGAAAAGTTGTATTTATTTCACACTAGTGCCTTTTCGTTAACCAGAGCAAACTGTTATAATATAATGTAGATCAGTAGGTATTGCGATGTAAGAAAGTGTAGGCGCTTTTTCGTGATGAGTTTGTTTTGTAGTCTTGTGTTCTGGAGGCATATTGGTAAGTAAAGTGTCGTAAAGTATGTCTACACTTATAAAAAGAAGTTTGTTAATCTATTATAAAAATCTAAGGTTATATTGATTGATTATGAAGGATTTGACTTCCACATGTGTGTGAGAAAATATGTTTAATTCTCCTTTTGGTACCATATTTAAAGATAAAGGAAAGTTTAATTTATTACATAACTAAAAATTTATATTCTGAATATTTCTGGTAAGATTATGGACCCTCTATATCATGAACTGTCTGTAATTGGGTATCCATATTTGGTTCCGCATCGGGTATCATCGGGTCGGGCTCGGGTTAGGTAATTTTCTTGGAGCCTACCATAATTACACGTTTTGAATTATCATGATATTTGATTCTTTTCATACGGGTCATTTTATATTTTAAGTACAAAAATACAATTAATACTGAGTTTTGAGAAACGAAATTTTAATACATTAAAATGAATTTCAAGATAAAAAGTAAAAAACAGACTCGTTAGCATCGCGAAAATCGTACGACAGGAAATAAGATACCTAAAAGTGTCTTTAGTGTAGATAAAAAATGATGAACAGTACGGGACGAAGGTAATTTCATCAAAACACAAACATTCTGGTTGCTATTTAAGGCATATAATAGAAAAACACCAACTTTGGCGCACTATCCTTGATAGGTAGTGGTCATGGTTCCTTTACTTTTCCATTGCTTTTCCATACTATATGGGAATTATCGAGGGTGAAACCACGAGCACCAGCTTGTAAACTCACAAAATCTTTCAAATTGTATCCAGAATAAACCCCCGTAAACTTGGTGCGACCAGCAGATTGCGGGGGTAGTAAATCTTGTCTAGTTCATTAAGCTAATTGAAAATTTTGATCTTCGTTTAGATAATTTACTGCCAGACTGCTATCGTAGGGAATATAAAGTTATTAAAATTAGGTTTGTGAGGGCGATCGTAGCAGAATAAACATGTCATTGAACTAGGGATAGAGCATCTACATCTTTGATGATTACCTACAGTGTCAGGGTATAGGAAAACTCACTGAGTACAAAAAAAAATAGGGATTTTTACATTAAAATTATACAATATCTTTCTCAGAAACATAAATTCATAGAGTTTGATAACTCAGCAGGTTAAAGTTCATTCAAACTTTAGAAGTTTTAGTTTTACCTGTTTGCCGTTTGTAATTTAGGTTTTTCCCAGAGTTTTTCCTGACATCTGACGAACGCGCTCTGAGACGCTACCAGTAGGATTCGTTTAATTATTTTTACATTTGCTTTTACATGCTCTTGATTATTCAACATTTTATCAAGAAATCCTTAGCGTATCAAAAGTAACGCGAATAAAACCTAACAGGTAATTTTTATAATAAAGGTGAAAACGCTTCCATGCTGGACTGGGAGCGATAGAAAAACATAGAAAGCGCCAGTTGCTTCTCTTCCCGGGTATACTGTAAAAGTCAATTAAGGGAGAGAGGTTATATTGGCGCTTTTTTGGGCGATAGGTTGATCCCCTGTTACAGCAATAGTCCCTCTCCATCGTTATAATACCTCCAAATTTGTCAAACTTGACATCAGATGTTCTTATAACCTCTGGTTACTCCATAAGGCGTAAAGTTATGTATGTATGAAGGTGAAAATAAGTGTCTTTTTTCTATAAACGAATGATTATAGCTGAATCGTGGAAACTGAACTCTAATCGAACGAACATCATCAATTGTAAAAATTTACGAAACATATAAAAAAAGTATGAAAAGAAAATCTTTTGTTCAAGTACAGATTCATCTAAAATTTTCTTTCATGTTTTCTTTTCACTCTTTACGGACATTCTAATGCAGCTTCTTCCCAATTTTTTTAGTGATCAAAGGCTAAGTAAAAAGTTTTAAATAACTTTGCAGATAATTTATTTTGGACGATCATTGAAATTCCTCTCAGGGCAGCAAAGGGCGAAGAATTTTATCTACATCGTGAATTTGCAAGACATAAAATATAGGTATTTGTCCAATTAATTTTAAGGTTCAGGGAAATCTTAATCCCTGTAGGCTTTTAAATACGATGCTGATAATTAAAAGACGGTAAGTCTTGAATTTATGGTTTTAATTGTAATTGTGCCTCTGTGTAATTTCTATTTTTTGTATATCTTTTCTATAGCTTTTAATCTGCAGGAGTCCTTCTTTGTTTCGTTCAATTTACTTTTACAATATTATTATTATTCATAAGTACATATTTTTTGCAAAAATTTTAAATTTTTCGAGAAATATCTTATCAATCGAATTCGATGAAATTTATATGGGATTTTTATGGGAATTTTTTTTTTATACCACTGAAGTATCCTCTGTCATATGAAACAAGAATATTCGTTATCGGTTCATAGTTGTCCTAAAAATTGTTAAACAAAGACACAAGTAAAATAAAAAAATACATACGAGTTGAGAACCTCCTTCTTAAGAAAGTCGGTTGAAAAAGCATTGACTACTGTTATTTCGATGTCGATAAGACGTGCCCTGAACCTGAACAGCAGATATTACTATGTAACAATTATTTTTTCGTTGTAACAGAAGAAAATGTCTGTAATCTTTAAATACCTATAGGTCCCTTTTCACTTGAAATAAAACAGCGCCTAAAGATTCGTAGCAGGCAATTTGCGATAAATCACAATAAATGGAAAACGTTTGCAGGCGTTTTGGGTTTTCTATTGTTTTTATCAGAAAATAATGGGACCTCCTTATTTTTATGGGATAGACGTTCACATATTCTTTTTGGTAATGTGAATTGGTGTTCTTATACACAGGTGTGTATCTATTCATATTTTTTATAACCAATTTTATTTTACAAATTATAAAATAAAAATTGACTCAAAATGAAACATATTTGAATAGCTGTGTGTCCTTGTATAATTCGTGTACTTAATTTATTCAATCTTTGTAAAGTCGCTTGAGTATTTGAAGTCGAGGCCCGTAATCGTCTGTGTAAAGTGTACAAATAAAATGAATTTGAGGTATACAGATTTTTATTTAGATCTTTAAAAAAATTGCGTGAATTTGGTACGTTTTAATCGAACTTGTGAAAATGGATAAAGGCTTTCCGCCATATTTTATACTAGCTGTTCCCGCGGCTCCGCTCGCGATAATTTCGCGATAGTAAAAACTATCGTATGTTACTTCTAGTACCTCTCATGATTCGTCGAGTAGTTTTTGCGTGAAAGCTGAACAAATATCCACGCTTTCATATTTATAATGTTAGTAAGGATAACGATTGACATTTCATAATATTTTCCAATTAATTGTTTAGATCACTTTCACATTAGGCTTAAGTATCGAAAATACTTCAGCGCAAAGCTTCCGAGTAAACTATATTGAAAGTTGACCCGTCCGGCACGTGAACATGAAGATTTCTAGAACTGCTAACCCGGGAAAGAGCGACGTATAACTGACCATGCGAGAAACAACTGACACCGAGATCTACTCCAGCAACACGAAAAGTCTGCCCTTGAGCCTTATTCATTGTCATTGCAAAACACACCGATACTGGGAATTGCGTTCTTTTAAATTGGAAATCTAAGTGCCTATTTAAACTAAAATATCCAAATAGAATTATACCCAGAAATATGTACAACTTACAACAGTAAAAGAAATGAAAATAAAACTGAAACGCCTGCGCAATGCTATCTACCTATACCTACTTCACTGAAAAATAAATACCTATAACTACAATAATTAACAAAAGTACCTACGCTTTTACCAAAGAAATACAAAAAAAAATGCACATAAATTAGCCAAAATTTGGAATTTGACCGAATATTTAAACACTACCAAAACAACTAATACCTATTTTATAAAATAACAACAAAAGAAATTCAAATAAACTATTTAAAGACTAAAAGTCGCGCTGATAAGCACGATTTATAATATCAATTATTGTCTGTCAATAAAGTCGAACGCTCTGAACGCATCAACAGCCAAATATTGAATGAATTATGAAGCTTGCGCTTTTTCTTTTCCTGCCAAAGCGCTTGCCTCTATATACCCTACCACAGCCGCCGCGAGCCGCGTCGAGCGCGGCAACCGTTACGCAAAAATAATCCTTATAACATCATTCAGTATTCACGCGCGATGGGTTATTAGCGTATTTCATATATAAGTTTGGTGTTTCTATACCGATTTCTATGATTCTTTTTTTATTGAATAAAGGTAATAATGTTATTTTTTTATTAGGGATTAGTGACAGTATTTTAAACGTAAGAGTAAACAAATATAATCAGAAAGCTTCGAACTGCTAAGCTATCGGGATTTACACGTGTTATTGTGAGTCAACCATAAAATATAGAATTATACTATTGTGGGATATTTTTTATATAATTTTATGAAGAATATTTCTGTCATACATGATTTCTATATAGCTTTAACCATTAAGGCTGCACACGCGAGGGAAGCTTAAAAAATGAAGTAACTTCTCCCGTTTTTCCAACATTTCCCTTCACTGCTCTGCTCCTATTAATTGTAGCGTGATAATATGTATACTATAACCTGCCTAGGAGTATGAAGAATAATTTTACCGAGTTTCATGAAAATCCGTCGAGTAGTTTTTGTTTCTATAAGGAACATACAGACAGACAGACAGACAAAAATTTTACTGATTGCATTTTTGGCATCAGTATCGATCACTAATCACCCCCTGCTAGTTATTTTGAAAAAATATTTCATGTACAGAATTGACCTCTCTACAGATTTATTATAAGTATAGAGTATAGAAGATATCTGCCGGCTACCAAGTGTACAGTTAGCTACACCACTGAAAATAAAGTTATGGTAATAATGAAATAATGTTATAAGCAGCCTATAACATGCTTTTGTACAGAAATAAGTCATGTTGCAAGAAAAAGAACACCTGCCTACCACCAAGAAATACCTACCTTATAGAACATTTTTGAATAGGAGCTTTCTTAATACGTAATACTAGGTAATTAATACGTTTTTTTTATAACTTAAGATCAAGCTGCAAGGGATGGATCGCGCAAGGTGACACCCAATATATTTAACAAAAAAGACACATTATACCAACACATACACCTTACCTTAATAATATGCCGTATACATCTATGAATGTATAGGCCGACAAGGGTCTTTTGGCGTGTGGCAAAAAAATTAACTAACTGCGATCTTATAATATAAAGTGTCACTTCATGACTTTTGCCGTCTCATATATTTATTGTTGTACTTTAAATTCGAAAAAAATGTTTAAAAAACACGAAAATATGTAAAATGTGGGCTTACTTATGGTGGTGGTAAAAGTGAAGAAGTTGTTTTAAGAAAGAAAAACAATATAAAGTCCCTATAAATCCATAAAAAAGTAAAAATGAAAGTTGCCTCTGCAATGTTTCCATATTCCCATAATTTGAAAGTTTTTAAAACGTATTTTTTTATAATTAAATGAAACTACGATTCTAGAAGATGAGCCACTACTGTAAGAACTTTATGAAAAGTGAATTAAACTCAGCAGATATTTAAAGTGTATTATTTTTTTCTGAAGAAAGAAATGGTAACGATGATTAAGAATAATAGGATTTTTTTTTGATACGGCACTTGATAAAGTACAGTCAATTATATTTAATTATTGTAATTAGCTAGTCAATTATAGTAAAATATTCTGACGGTTTCCAATATACAATTTATAATGGAATTTAAAAAACACCAGGATACACTATTTCTATTGTTTCTTACGGGTTCTTTGTTTTGCATCGTAGTTTAATTCAGCTAACTTTACAGATATTGCGTTTACCGCCATATCAGTGTTCACATGTAAAGAAATAACATGAAGGATTGCGCTAGAAAGACAGATATTTAGAAAAGCCTTTCATCATTGAACTATTTTCAAAGATCGAAGTAAGTAGTGATGACGAACTTGAAGAAATTAAAAATTGATATTTTTATCTCGTTATCTATTTATATGATATTTGCCGAATCCAATTACAGTAAAAGATTTTGATACTTTTATTTAATATTAATTAAAAAATATTTTTAATGTTTGATCATCTGTTTAAACTTTTCAGATCTAACTTTTTTCTTGAAAATAAATCATTTCTATTTTCAAACATGTTCATGCATTTATGTTTTTCCCTGAGAATATGGTGATTTTACAGAATGGGAACTCTTATTTCGCCCTCATGCTAACAACGTCAAAATGCCAAAAGTGTCTTGTCGAACATGACGAAACAAATAAAATAAATTCAGTTAAATAGCTTTTTTATTCAATATTAAGATTTCTACAAACTTATTTACAGAATAATTCTGATAAAACGAATAATAAATTTTAGTTAATGTTTTCGGGCCCTCCTATTCTGGACAAAAAATCATGTAATTCTATAGAATGGTAGGAATGGTAGCCGTCATTGGCGGGGTCTCTTTTACATACAGGGTGTTTGGTCCATCGCCGGCCAAATTGATATGGCCTGTAGAATAAGTTATCTGCTATGCCCTAGTGGCCATTAAAAATTCAAAAGCCATGTGGTTTTATTTTAATAACATTTTAAAACTTTTTTTGTTTATCACCCCGAAATCATCATAAAAGTGTAAAAATAAAAATGCAGTGTATGCAGCTAATTTTGATCTCGTTTAAATATGTACTGTTTGAATGGCGGCATTCAATCAGTGGCCAAGGCATCCAATTGACTGGACAATTTAACCTTGTGGCTACGATATATACGTTCCATTAGACGTAACTCTAAATCGGTCATGTTATTCATCATCACAACTCCGTGGAATGAGTCCATTGCAGGGCTATGAGTCTCTCCTCTGGGTGACCAGGAGGTTAAGGCCATAATCCTCCAAGCTGGCCCAGTGCTGGTGGAGGTCAGAATTATCAGGGTAAAATTCTAAAATTCTTAAAGTATAATTCATTCTAGATTTAAAAAACCCTTGTTAAAAATAAAAGTAAAACTGTAGATAAAGGCTGTGCGACGTGGAGAATGTTGGGCAGGCCTCTGTCCAGCAGTTTGCGTCTCTCGGCTCACGAAGATGATGATAGACCAATATCTTCAATATACCTACTTCTTCGGCTTTAAAAAACGAAATGCAATTAGGTAGACCAAGAGGAAAAAACTCTTGGCACTCTTTTGTAAAAAGTGCTCATTAAAGGTACGATTTGACAGAAATCCAACTCAGCTATGACATGAATAAACAAACAGAAGACAGCTATTCGTGCATGCCAATATCATGTCACAGCCAAGCTGCTTACAAGGTGATTTACATTTAATATTTGGAAATAACCTGTCCAAATCCCACGCTCTTTTATCATCTAGATAATCTGTGAGTTTATAGTAGCCTTTTTTTGCATAATGTTTCTTTGATAGTTCTGTTAAAATTATTACATTTAAGGGATTGAATTGACTTTGTTATTTTATTATAAATACGTATTGGGCAGCGAAATTACTTCTTACCAACCCTAAGGACTACTGTATACATATCCGTTATACGGCACCAATAAAACATTAGGCACATAAAATGTACTTTACACGTTATTTTCAAACCTTTTTCGTCTCCATAAAAAGTTTTTTTAGAAGGCTATACCAAATTCAAACAAAATGAACTCGTCCGGAATGCAGCGGCAACTAACTGTGATAAAGGATAGGTTCAGTTACTAAAACGAATAACCTGACTCTGTGCATAGCACTGTCCATGTCAAGCCAAATTTTAAGCACACTTTATTGCATAAAGTCGACCAAGGTTTCGGTACGTTAGCGGATAACATTATTCCCAGTTCGTTTTTTTTTTAATAACGAACATGCAGTAATTTTAAAAAGTTTAACTTCTATCTCAACTGATAATAAGTGATCATTAGGTAAAAGATTCAAAATACGAATTCAAGATGGAACTAACTATTCATAAATCATAACTGGAACACATCACTGCGGAAGCGGTTGTATCTGACGGTATATTTAATTTGACGGGTGGTACCTAGCCAAAAGTCCTGAATGGGTTCTACAAAATGTGATTTGTGTAAGTCGTCTTTTACGACACGTGGTAACGACCAAGTGTATAACAGTGTGTTCTTTCAGACTTTGCCTATTTATTATTTTGTAACTGAAGACCTTTAAAAATAAAAATAAAATAACAAACATCAATCTATCTTAACGATAAAAAACATGCTTCATACTTTCAGATAAATCTGTAGCTCGATATACAACAATTACAAATATCTAATACTTTTTACTGCTTATCTAATATAATATAGAATTTATTGAAATATGCTTAAAAATAAAGACCTAAATTAATATGTGACAGCAAAAAAGCCGAACACGGCAGAAATTTTTGAGTTTTTAAACAGTAGTAACTACATCTGAGTGCCTAGAGCGATTTTTTTAACTATACCATCGCGTTAACGTTAACTTCGTTTTGTATGGAATCGAAGCAGCGTCAACTACTGACCAGAATGGAAAACCGAATTTGTAAGAACGTGATTGGTTGTTTCAAGTGGTTTGCTGGCTTAACACGATGGAAAAGTCATTCGAATAAAGTCGCACTAGTAAGTCGAAGTAATACAGGAGTAAAGCTAATATTTCTGAAATGGATATTTCAGGCCCTAATTCTTCTTCATTGAAATGATGTCAATAAGAATGGAGGTTGATTCAAAACATCTAACTTGATGGAATCATGCACCCAAAAATCTATCTCTCTAACTAACTCCCTAAATATGTTTTCTAACATATCAGTTCCTCAAGGTAATTTGAACAAGGTAATTAAAAATAATGTTATTACAATAAGTAATTCGTGTGCTGATTGGGTGTTTTATGTGCTGTAAAATATATTTAAAAATAATTAAATTTCTTATTTTAAACAAACGAACTGGTAACACTACCAATAGCGCAGGGATTGCGCCCACGGACCGTCTGCAACTTTATTCCCACTGAAGTAATTTATCGTCCGCCATGTTTTTGCTACTTTTTCTCTCAATTTCGAAATACAAAAGCTATGTGACAGAAGTGTAAATAAGTTCGAGATGGCATCTCTTGTAATAAGCAGCACTTTGTACTTTTGAGTTAATCCCTTTTGTTCATTGTTTAAATTAAAGTAGTTATGACCGCCTTTGTGAGTCTTTGTTGGAGTTCAGAAAAAAGGTTTTTTTGTCGTTGTGTAATAAATAAGGTTTTTTACAACATCTGCTGTTTAAAGTCAGCTTGCGCTATCCTAACTTTATATCTTTTTGTTTTTTTAACAACCTTTTTTTTTGTAAATCACAGGATATTTTTTTTGTAAAAAAGGTTTCTTCCACTTTCAGCGGGCGATATTTTTTCTTTTTTATTCTAGTTTCTAACGGAAAATTACATAACTCCAGTTCAGTAAAATAAATATAAAATGGTTGATTAAATCCAGTAACATCACATATTTGGAAATGCACTTGTCTAGGACTCAATTTCTGTTATTAACAAAACAAACTGCAATTTTTTCCGTTACTGGCATGCTCTTATAGCGCTCGCTTAAATTTACAAAAAAAAAAATTTTAAAACGCTTTTTATATTTTAGTATCGTGTAAAAATGAACTAGACACTTAAACAAAAAACATTTTTTTTTTAAATTAGTGACAGTCATTTCAATTTTATTTACTTGGACATTATTTGTCTTTTTTTAAGTACCCAAAACGAGCTTTTAAATTAATATTAAATAAAAAAAATCCCCAGACAAACACACCAACTACATGGCCCAAAGTCAGCATAGCTTGTGTTATGGGATACCATGTAGCGAACTAGGGGGGAACCTAGAATATAAATACATAAATAAATAAACTCCAAGACACGGAACAATTTTTTTTTTCTTGTTCCGTGCGGGAATCGTACCCGCAACCACCTGGTGTCTTAGGCAGACAGGTTTACTCCATCGCAAAAGTGGTTGCCACTATTTGTAAATAGGTACTTTTTTGTTTTATATTTAGATTGTTAATTTCATCAACTATCTTTTAATATTTGGAATTTGGAAATTTTGGAAAACAAGTATCATTTCAACAAAATATAAAAAGGGAGTACATTCTTGTTTTATTTTTGACATCATTATCTTCCATGAATATTTTTATATCCTTTTAGATCGATGTCAAATATGGCATATGTCAAAATAAAAATGAAAATACTCAATATACAGCATGGAAGACTGGGAGCGAAGCAAAAATCACTAGAAAATCTGGTTAAAAAAACTGACTTATTTTTTCACACAAATTATTCTAATCAAGAACTTCTTTGGTTCATACATTCATACGCAGCAGATTATGTAAGAATAAGTGTAGTTTTGTGCAATTAAAAAAATATATACAAAAAGTTTTTTCTTTCTTCTTTTATTTTCTTTCCTAGTTTACTATTAGTTTTCTTTGTAATAGTTTTCTATGTCGACCTTTCTTTCAGAAGTCGAGTAGGTAATCACTATAAATAAAAGGAAGGCGTGTTACCTTACACCACTTCGGAGCACTTCAGCGAACCAGACAGTTCACCGACAACGATCTTGGATAAGCATTGTCGTCACCTCCCTGCACTTAGCGACCTTAATGGCAAAACGTCGTAAGTTAAGAAAATGGAAAAGAAAACGAACCAAATGATTTTTTGAGAATCTTAATGTTGGAATTTGCAGAGCGGTAATAATGCATTTTAAAACATTATCGTCCATACTTACTTGTTTTCGAGAGAGGTAATTTTAAGTGTATTATTACTCTTAGGTACTCTCAAGTCACAACAAAAAATTATCATGGGTGGCGTTATATAAAAAAAAAAATTTGTTGGACGTTTTGACACGATGATATTCGGCTGGAGGTGTTTAGTTTCAATAAATGGCAGAGAAAATGGAAGTTTGTTTAATATTCAAATGTATTTTATTATAAAATATAAGTATGTTTTCGTAGAAAAGTATATTAAAAGGATTCTGCGCCAGTAAAAACAACATGAAAAGTATTTTCGAAAAGGCTATTTTTACAACTTATGAGCTTTTCACCTAACCACGTCTATTTTTGAGATTGTCTTCAAAACAAACATTATTGATAACATCATTCACACCCCACAGCTCAGTAAGAATACATCAGAAACGACATATTGCAAAGATTGCAGTACATTGAAGATTTTGTACTAGCAATATGGAAACTATCTTTATAAACGCGTCAATCGTTTGCTAATTTAAATGTTTTTGAATTACCTCATTTTTCAAAGGGGGGCTGTATTATCAAGATTGATATTTTTAAGGGTTAGGGTGCATACTGAATGACTGAAGATGAAAGCAATCCGGTGTTCAAGATTTTAAGCTCAGCTTTTACATTCCGCAGATGCAAAGGCGGTAACTGTCAAAGAGTAATGTTCACGGTCCATACAGTCTCTGACCTGTCAAACCTTTTTGTTAGTTATATGAATGTACTAGACACCGCGCGCGGTTTTACCCGCGTAACTTTTGATAGGTACTGTGGGAATTTCGGGATAAAATATAGTCTATAACCTTCCTCAAGAGTTAGGCTAACAAATGCAAAAATAATTTTTCAAATCACACTTGTAGTTTCTGAGATTAGCGCGTTCAAACAAACACTTCAGCTTTATATATTAGTATAGATAAAGATGATATTGCCATTGAAATGCTGGCTGTTTATATCTAAACTATTGGTGCACACTTGATTTCTCAGAAACGATATCGGGATTTTCATTTCAAGTGGATGATACTAATAGTCTATTGAGTTACTTGAGAGGGTAAAATATTAAAATCCTTGTTGTTTCTACTACACTCGAGAGCAAAGAATTAGGGTCGGAGACAAAACTCATGATATCTCTCAAACTATAAACGCTAGCTTATTCAAATAAAAAGCAGGAGGAAGCCTCTTTAATGCCAAACATAAAAAGTGAATAAAAGTAATATATATTTTTTAAGAAATGACATAAAAAAAGGAAAATCAAAAATTATGATTTATTTTGAAAATTGAACCAGCAATTCAAATCATTTGTATCGATTTTGTTTGTTTTGTGTCACAATTTTTTTTTATAAAAGGGTTTCCTGGTGTACAATATTCATTATGAAAGTACAAATCATGTCGCTCACATCTGAAGAATGTACAAGAATCCTCACTTTGCTGGAAGACGGGCGTAGTCAGCGTGATACAGCCAGGATGTTTGGCGTATCGTTATCTACGGTACAACGTATTCTCCAACGGTTCCAGGAAACTGTATCAAACCTTCGCTGGCCAGGAACAGGCAGAAAAAGATGCACAACACCTCGTGAAGATCAATACTTAGTCACAACAATGCTTATAAACCGATTTCTCACGGGTGTTGAACTGAGAAATCAATTTGTACGTCTTGGAGGAAGCAACCCAAGTGCGTGGACAGTAAGGCGACGTCTTGCCGAAGGTAATTTGAAGCCATCAAGACCAGCAAATGGCCCCAAAATTGAACGGGAGCATCGTATTGCAAGATAGAGTTATGCACGTGAGCACTTGAATTGGACTCTAGAGGATTGGTCAAGAGTTTTGTTTACAGACGAGTCCAGATTCATGCTGTATAAGCATAACGGTAGACACAGAGTATACAGAAGACCAGGAGAACGGTTTCAACAAGCCTGCATTGAAGAAAAAGTTGCATACGGCGGAGGATCCGTGCATGTTTTGGGCTGGAATATCTGCAGAGAGCCGCACGGAGCTAGTCTTGATAGAAAATGGAACGTTGACCGCGAGAAGATACGTAGAAGAAATCTTAAATGAGTATGTCGGTCCGTCTATGGCCAATATGGGCGAGAATCCGGTGTTTATGCACGATAACGCCCGTCCCCATACTGCAGCTATAGTGACTGCTTACCTTCAAGAGGTCGGTATCACGTGCATGGAATGGCCTGCACGCAGCCCAGATCTGAACCCCATCGAACATGCCTGGGACGCGCTCGAACGACGTGTAAAGGAAAAAAAAACCTCCTCCAATTACACTTCGTGATTAAAAATTAGCACTGGTGGAAGAATGGGGGAATATACCGCAGAACCGACTAAGAAACCTGATGCACAGCATGCCAAATCGGATAACATCTATTCTGAGATCACGTGGAGGTAATACACGGTACTGAAATTTGTGGAAAATCATACTCTCGTACAAGAAAAGTCTTAAATGCAATTATGATCTTCAAGTGTAATTCGTGCATTTTTATTTTATTTGTTTTTATAAATAATAAAATCACTTAAATAACAATCTTACACATTTTATTTATGTATTAATAAATGTTCTATTTAACAGTTTTTAATTCATCAAGCTAGCATTTATAATTTGCGAGATATCATGGGTTTTGTCTCTGACCCTAATTCTTTGCTCTCGAGTGTATAAGTAAATGATTTGGAATTAACGGAACATGAGCTATTATTTGCACTATATGTTGTTTTAATGCATTTCATGAGTTTTTAAAAATCTGACATGTCAGCTATGAACATTACTCTTTCATAAATTTTCACGACTTAAATGAAACACTTTTTTGACAATCACAAACTTAAAAATCATCCTATGTAGTTATCAACCTGACGCGAATCCACCCAGTTCCTCTTGACTACGGTGTTTGTATAGATATCGAAACATCGAGTTTAAATATATTTATACCAATAAAAGGAAAAGTGTTTTATCCAGTACGTTCTTATCTACTTCTAAAATACAAAAGATAAGTAACAGTAATTTATCAGTGCCAATCTTACTTTGAATCATTTTAATTTTAGTTTTATTCATAAGGAAAACTAATAGAAAATAGAATATATACAAAAGTATAATGACTTTCTCCTAGCTTCACATTATTTGTAATATTTTCGTCAACGTTTTTCTTCTGATCATGAAAAGTACCTCTACGCATTTTGCGGAGTTCCTCCTCGAGATGAAATCAATAACATCTGTTCGTAAGTATGTTAGATTAATAGGTTAACACGTAATCCAGCTGATAGGTATTCCATAACTATCATTTAAATTATCACAAGACATCTGTTCAAAGTCGCCTAGCCGGGACTACAGTCCTGCCCTTTTTAATCAATGTAAATACGTGTGGAATATGGTGGAAGTCGTCGTGGCGCCGTGGTTACTGTGTGTATCATACGATATCACAGGTTAAGCAACGTTTGGCGGGGTCGGTACTTGGATGGGTGGCCGCCGACCATTCATTTCTCTCAACGACTTCCGTGCTTCGGAGGGTATACAGCAGTCGCTCCTGGGTGCTGTATAATTGTATACAGTAGTCGTTAGGGTTTGTCAGAAGCCATTTTGGCGCCCTGAAAATTCTGGCATTCACCACCCAGCACTGGGCCAGCTCGGTGGATTATGGCCTATACCTCCTCTTCACCCAGGGGAGAGACTCATGCCCTGCAGTGGGCTCATTACAAAGAGTTGTGATGATGATGATGAAATACGAAATACGTGTTTTTTAAAAGTTTTTTTTTATTTTCATTAAAGACTCAACCTCACCTGATGGTAAATGAAGATGAGGTCAAAAATGAAAGCATACGGGCCTAGGAAAGAACTGGCTAACCATAAATTATTGCCAGGACACATCGCCGGAGCGGTAATATTTGGCGGCAAATTTTATATGGGTGGTCGCTAGCCAGTCGGGCCCTGACGAGATCCTAACACCAAGCGGGGACACTTGGATTAGTCGCCTTTTACGACACGCTTATCCTGGGACGGTAGGGCTATTCTAAGCCGACCCTACACGGTCAAAAAAACGGTCAAAAAAACGGTCAAGTTTGTAGTTGTTTTTAGGATAAATTATTATCTTATTAGATTTTATTTCTAAATCTGTTCAAATGCCCTTACAGTCTATGAAGGCCGGCTGGTGTAGCGTTAAAATCATTGGCTTTCAATGCCAGAGGTTCTGAGTTCGAATCTCGGTTTGGTCGGATAATTGTGTCTTGACCACAAAAAAAAAGTTTTATTCATCTTAGGAATTATCATACTTCGGCTTTAACTAGTTGTTGATAGTTGTTAAATAAGATATTACAGTAGACCAAGAGACAAAAAAAGCCGGCGGAAAAAAACTTTTGGCACTCTTTTTCAGTCAGAATTATCAAACTAATACAAATAGATATTAACCATCAAATCATGGATGTTTATTATGTTTAGTTAAGTTTATTTCAAATATTTATTTATTCATTCAACAATTTATCGATTACCTAGTAGCTGTAACAGGAATTCTTTTCGAGACGGAATTTGAGCTAGATAATGTGGTATTAATGTTAGGAATATTTGTTTACTTGTGCCTTTTTACAAAAGGATCCACTGCTTACCCACTTCATTTAATAACATAAAAAAATAAGTAACTAACCTCAACAAAGCAAGTAACACATCGCTATTCACAACTTTGCCCTTTACACCTACGTTAGGAAACTTTAATTAGAGCTCACGCCACTTACGCCATTATTTGTGTCCTCTACAGGTGTAAGGGTCAGTAAAACATCGACAATTACTTACAGGGCGTTAGTTACAATTGCCCACAGCGAGGCGACCGGCCAAATAAACAGGCTTTTACTACTAGACTACTTAGGGGTAAGGGAGAAAAGTTGGGGTCGTAGTATCAGCAGTGTGAGATTTTTTAGTTTTTAATGTAGTGGATATCGTGAACTTGTCGGTTTTCACGATTCAATATAAAAAACAATCTCCTGACAATCAGTACCTACAGAGCCTCAAAGTAAGAAAAGCTTGTGTTATGAGATGCTAGCTGTTGCGCGCGGTTTTACCTGCGCAATTTCGAATCCCGCGGGAATTTCGGGATAAAAAGCAGCCTATGTGCTATTTCAGATTGTACACTATCACTATGCCAAATTTTATCCAAATCCATTCGCCCGTGATTGAGGAACAAACCAATCCATACAATCCATACATCCAAATCCATACATCCATACATTCATACTTTCACATTTATAATATTAGTAAGATCATGCAGCTAACTTAGCGGGAACTCTTGCAGGCAGCCTCTCCTCATCAAACCCAACAACAACTTTTTCGACTATCCAAGTTCTAAGACAATTAATACATCCACCAAAACAATTGAATTGAGTCACAATAAAACCTTTTTTAATGATATCCCTTCTTTATTCTCTCCACTATTTTCCATGACCATCTAAATTAAAAGTTTACACAAAAACAGTACATAATTTATGATACATGGTAGGTAGTGTAAAATTGATTAATATATCAAGAGTTTTCCAAGTGTCAATGGCCAAGCAACTGCATCACTTCGATGTACACGGCGTGGCTGAGTCTACGAGAATGATGCTGCATTATGGTAAAAGTAAGTTCGATGATGTCCGCTACAAGCATACCGAGGAGCCTGCAAAACATATTAAAGCAAGTAAGTAGGATAATAATATTGACTCAAGTTTCCGCGATTATCAATCTTAAATAAAACACATTTTGACCGTATTTATTGCGTATAATTTTAGTGTACTTTTTAACTTGACGTTTCGGTGTCTTTGCATACCCCTTGGTCATAGCGACTGAGTTGCCAGGCGTCAGATTGATACTGTAAAAAGTAAGGCTTATTACACTATGCGGTATTCAGACAGTCTTACTAAGATTTAGCATAATGTTAAAAGAGTTAGCCTGTCTTATTAGATTGACTGAATGGCTCCGGCCGTGCTTACTTGATTGCTTGCTGAAAACCGCGTAGTGTAATAAGACTTAGTACGCTTAGAGCGTTCAGTCAGCGCGCGGCAGCCGCAAAGATTGTCACTGACACACTTTGTCTCAGAACCGTATCTTCTTTTTGAATGTATGGAGTAACTAATTTCAATAGATTTTATTTAGCACACTTTTTATTTAAGAATAATTGGGCATTATTAATTGCAAAAAATTTAAAATATTATTAAACATTGCAATGCTTAACTTTAACTGAGATGGTGTCGGGTGGTGTCATTAGATGGAGCTAAGTTGGCAATATAACGTAAAAACAAAAAGTATTTAAGTAATTTCGTGGCTTGTCGCCAGACCCCGGTAACTCAGTGGAAGAGCACTCGTCCGGCAAACGAGAGGTCCCAGGTTCGAGTCCTGGTCGGGTGATGATTTTATTTAGCATACTTTTTTTCAGTTATTTAAGAATAATTGAGATATAATAATGCAAAAATTTTAAAATATTATTAATTTCAATAGACATTCAAAGTTGGCAACTCCTACTTTAAGGTAGTTTTTTAAGTCACATGGGTCCATAACACTCAGTACATATTTGATATTTTTTCTCGCAAAAGTAAATACGCATAAGTAATAATCTATCACCCATATTTTTTGACGACCACTTTGGCTATGGGGTAAACCCGTCTACCTCAGACGCCAGTGGTTGCGGGTTCGATACCCGCATGGAACAAATAAAATTTTCCGTGTTTATCTATTTATGTTGTATATATTCTAGGTTCCCCCCTAGTTCGCTACATGGTATCCCATAACACAAGCTATGCTTACTTTGGGGCCATGTAGTTGGTGTGATTGTCTGGGGATTTTATTTATTTTTTAATTATTATTTATATTTTTCTTTTCTTTTTTGTAGTTAAATTAATAGACTCGGCAAGAGTGAGAAACGATTTTCTGGTGCTTTGCTTTTTTTTCCCATCGCGCGACAACCCTCACCGACGTACGCCTTGCAAATGAGTTCAAAATATAACTCATATAAATAAGTATTCTCTATTGAAATTAGGGTGTTTTTTTATTTCAATAATTAAACGCGATAAATCCAGTAAGTATTTTGTTTGATACATATGTAAATACATAACTTCACGACATTATTCCTTATAGGGTAGGCAAAACATCAGAGGTTATAAGACCATCTGATGTCACGTTTGACTTGGGAAGTATTATAATGATAGATAATCGTCCTCTTAAGTCCCTTATCTGACTTTTACAGCATGCCCGGGAAGATAAGCAGCTGGTACATTCTAAGTTTTCTTTCGCTCCCAGTCCAGCATGGAAGCAAGTAGAAAGTTGGATAAATTTCTAAAAACTGCAGTCTAAAGCCTTTTACAGGATACATTTTAGAGTGTCACAAGTGCTCTTTTTGAACAAATTGAACTAGACAGAACACCCATCAGTATATCGTGAATATTCCAATACTTAGTCAGTGAAAGCACTTTGACAGTTTGACACGGGTAGCCAAGGTTTGGAATGAACTACTTGTGTCTATTTTCACTGTCCAGTATAGTCGTTATACTTATGCATAAGTGTCTAGTGGATGGACGTGTACCACCTTACAGCTCGTTCACACATGGTCCGCTTTACTGGATACGTTTTACCGGATACTTTTTTTTTCATCGATGGCACATGGATTTGTATAAGTGACTTCACATATGACACAGTATTCAGTATACGTGTTTACGATACAAAAAAGATATCCAGTAAAACGTATCCAGTAAAACGGATCATGTGTGAACGGGATGTTAGTCTCCATGACCACTTACCATCAGCTGTAACGAAAGATAAACGTCCCATCCCTATTTGTTAAGCAGTAAAATTATGGCAAGGTAGTCGTACTTCATTTGGAGTTAGCTTAAAAAATACCCACTTTATTAACATAAGAGGAAACTATTTTGCACGCGAATGAGAGTTTATTGAGAGTTATTATTGATGAAATAAAGCCCGTATAATTGAGGATCAAACGAACTTCTAAAGTGAAGTTCGATCCTAATTATGTGAACAGCTTCTTTCGAAGCGATTGAGGTTTACTTTATGTAGTAGCGCCACCTACTGCTAGCCTTTGCACGGATTTTAGAGTCTATGATAAGGGTTCTTTTCTTTTTTTTTTTTTTTTTAACAACTGTCACGTTTCGCTCCCTATGTCAGCATCCAGTCTACAGAACTCATTTTGTTTAAAGTCAATCTGTCTTATTCCTGTTTGTTCATTTCACTATATTGGGGTTGGGTAAAATACAAATATAAATTGAAATTACTCCATGTTGAAACATATTCATATTATGCTTATTTCAAAGCATAATAACGGGTGGGTTTATATTAAATCGCTTCGAAAGAAGCTGTTCACATAATTAGGATCGAACTTCACTTTAGAAGTTCGTTTGATCCTCAATTATATTTCACAGCTTCTTTCTTTGCGATTGAGGTTTACTTTATGTAGGATGTTTAAAGATTAGTTATAGTGAAATGAATTGGCAGAGTAGTAAGGTAAAACTCTTCAATAGTAAATAAACATACTTATTGAAAACAATTCAACAATGATTAGGCAAATTATTTTTCGTTACAAAGTTTGTTATAATTTCTAGCAAGGACTGAGGAAGAATCCGACCATCCTGCAGTCTTTTTGATAGGTCATTAGAAACTCCTAAATAAATAGCTCTTGATGTAGCAGCATGTCATGTACTATGTGCACTAAAAATATTTTCATCAATACCACTGAGAGTTAAAGTGTTTTTAACCCAGTGACTTAAAGTTTGGAAACCTATATGTTTCTTAAAACTAATAAACAAATTATCAGGTTTCCTTAAATTTTCGTTTTATTTATATACCTACATCTGTAAGGTTTTTGCTGGACAAATTTCTGGACGAATATTAAAAAACGGAAACTTTACCAAGGTCTGTTTACTATTAAATTTAGAGGTTTTTATAAACCCTTTTATAAGTACCTTTTTTAGTTATTAAAATATTTTTAATCTTTGTCACGGATAAAATTTGAACACGATGTTCCGTTACAAGAGCTATTAGTGTAACAGTTTTCTTGGAAAAGAGTCTTTAAGTCAAGGTCTTCATTAGGAAATTTTGTAGGTAAGTAGCTCAATACAACTGCTGGATCCCAGGTAAGATCATACTTGATGTGGTTGGTCTTCACATAACGACTCCTTTCATGAAACTTTTTAACCTGTCATATTGGGAATTTATGTTTAATATTAATGATAATGCAGATCTATAGCTATTAATAGTACCGTACTTAGCACCTTTTTCGAAAATTTCAGTTAGAAAATGAACAATTATTGGTTTAGAAGTTTGAGTAAAACTAAAATTATTATTTTTGCAATATTCAATCCACGCCTTGATACCTCCTTCACACTGTCTCGGTAAGAATTATCCAACAAAGATGCCAACATAATTTCAACGGACTTTGAAGACAGTGATCTTTTTACTAACGCTTTCTGAACAATTTCGCGGCAACCAAGGTTAATGTTTAATGAAGGTTGTGCGCAGATCTGAAAGGAGATTTCAGCGAATTAGTATTTAGTAAATACAATCACAACACAACCTTTTAAACAATGGCAACCATAGTTGCGTGGGCCAGTATGGTACTACCACAATACCCACAGACTTTTCACTAACAATTTTCTGAAGAGTTTTTGCATCTGGGTCATTTTTCCAGGTTACATAAATAGGACATTATAAGTTGCATCTGTTTGCAAAAAGATCAACCGATAGTATTCCAAACCTATTTGTTATATTATTAAAGGTATAGTCACTTAGATCCCATTCAGTGTCATTAAACTGTTTTCGTGACAAACTCTCAGCTTCTATATTATCTTTTGAAGTAATATAAGATGTAAAGATATTGATCTTACGCATTTCACGCTATTTCCATTGGTCTCGGGTAATATGATCCATATGTGAAAACTGAACACTACCCATTCTATTTATACAGGTAATGGTAATATCTATTCTTAACAATATATCACAATCGTAACTACCATAATTATGCGAATGTTTTAAGTCCGAAAAAACTGCTTTTAATTCCAGAGTATTAATGTGTAGCGACGACTCGCTTTCCTTCCAATGACCCGCTGCCTCTTTTCCATCACAAAACCCGCCCTAGCCAGTATATGATGCGTCAGGATAGATAGTTTTAGTGTATTGGCCTGTTCTAAGAGGAGAAAAGCCCTCTTCTAGATAATTTAACCACCAAGTAAAATCATCTTTATTATATCTGGGTAAATTCACTACCTGATCATAAGTAGGATTTTTATTTGGTGACAATATTTTAAATTGCTCGAATAACTTTGTGTATTATTTTTTCTATTTTAAGAACTTTTTTTTTTTTTTTTTTTGTGGGTAGTTTTAAAATAATTTTCTCTGAATCAAAAATAAACCCAAGGAATTTACATTGTGTTCTAGGAACAAAGCAACCTTTTTTCGTATGCATCATGAAACCTAAATTTATTAAAATATGTTTTGTAATCCAAACATTCTCATTACAATCATCACAATCTTTGCCAATGTAAAATATATTATCTAGATATATTATGGATGAAAAGATTATCCCGACGTAAAAATTCCATGACTGGTTTTAATATTTTAGTAAATACTTATATAAAGAGCGGTGCATAAGTCAAACGTTTAATATTTGAATTCATATAAAACGTTGTTATATTCAAATCGAAGGTACTTTCGGAAAGACTTATCAACATTGATGAAAAAATAACATGTAGCATTGTTTTGTTAACTTATCAGCGGTTCTGTAATCTTCCATTTTGAAGTGTTTTGTAGTGAATTAATTCAAAGATTTTAAATTATGTATGAAGCGATTTTCACCGTATAGCTTGAGCACAAGAAAAAATTTGTGATAAAATTTACCTGGCTCATGAGAACATACGAATATAGCATTTATTTTTAATAGTTTATCCAACGCTAAAATATAATCTTTATGGCCATGTATTGACCTTGGGTAAACACAAGAGCTACTTTGTTTAGCGGGCAGATATTTAAAAGGTCTTTAGTAACCAGCTATTCACGATAATATTAATGGATCACTCGTTATCTAAGCCCATTTTTGATGAAAATATCGTAAACGTCCATCGCACTGCACCTGGTGGTTTATTTCCGCTGGTTGCTAGTGTTCCACGACCGTTCGTGGTAGGTCCTACGTGGCGGGTACGTGTAGCTCTGCTGTGGAGCTCGAGCCGGCAGCTATGGCTGCGGAGATGACGTCGTCGTTTTTTGCAATTTGCAGCGTTTCAGCAACATCTCCTCCCAATAGATAATCATCGCAACTTGTATTGGTCAGCGTGTCACGCAGGCATACGTTTATGGAACTCATTATTATGTTACGATGAGTTTTAGTTTCCCTATTCTGGCTATCGCGACAAGCGTAACTCAGCAGTTTTAAAAGTTTTTGCTTCAAAGTTTCATTGAAAATGATTACCATCGCTTGCGATAAAGCTGCCAAGGCGATTCCAATTTGCCCTTTTTTTTTTTTTTTGTTGATGTATAGAATCTCGTTTGGTAAGAGTTTCAGCCAATGCTGCTTTTGCTTCTAAATTTAATAAAGGGAGCAAGTAAATATTTGCAAATTGCGGGTACAAGATAGTCCTCAACAGGCTTATCTTTAGATTCTTTAGATCTTCAGCCGACAACTGCTGGTTTTTAGACCTCTTCCGGGACATTAATCGTATCAAAAAAAAGGCTGATAATGACGGAGGTAGCTCGGGCACTTCAAATCTTGGATTCGGCGTGCAAGATCGTCTCCACCGCAAATCAGATTAATCGCCAACGGCGATATTATCTGGTAACTGACTAATCAAAAGAATTAATTATATGCATCGAAACTCGATGACTACACGCACATACCATGTGGGTAGTTTTGTGTCAACGACATTTTTTCTAATATTTATTAAAATTATATTAGAGATTCTCCACCGTACATCAGATTAATCGCCAACGGCGATATTATTATCGAGTAACGGACTAAATAGGAGAATTAATTGTATGCATCGAACCTCGATGACTACACGCACATACAATGTGGGTAGTTTTTGTGTCAACGACATTTTTTCTAATATTTACTAAAATTATATTAGAGATTCTCCACCGTACATCAGATTAATCGCCAACGACGATATTATTATCGAGTAACGGACTAAATAGGAGAATTAATTGTATGCATCGAACCTCGATGACTACACGCACATACAATGTGGGTAGTTTTTGTGTCAACGACATTTTTTCTAATATTTATTAAAATTATATTAGAGATTCTCCACCGTACATCAGATTAATCGCCAACGACGATATTATTATCGAGTAACGGACTAAATAGGAGAATTAATTGTATGCATCGAACCTCGATGACTACACGCACATACAATGTGGGTAGTTTTTGTGTCAACGACATTTTTTCTAATAAGTCCCAACACCGTTGGGTTCTTCGGAATTTGTAATTTGATGTCTCAACCTCCTCGAATTATTTTCTTGAGAATTTTCTCTTCCTTCGATGCACAATTTTTACCATTTAAACTTTTAAAATTTAACTAGCTAATTTATATATTTTAGTCGACGTGCGCAGGCTACAGCACGGAAACGCAGAATGAGTTCTGTAGACTGGATGCTGACATAGGGAGCGAAACGTGACAGTTGTTAAAAAAAAAAAAAAAAGAAAAGAACCCTTATCATAGACTCTAAAATCCGTGCAAAGGCTAGCAGTAGGTGGCGCTACTACATAAAGTAAACCTCAATCGCAAAGAAAGAAGCTGTGAAATATAATACACCTTTTATATATAAAATAGATTTATCTAATTCTTATTCTTAAATTCTTTTCGCTTGATGAAATGACCACTACAGTCCTAGAACTTCCTAAAAAGCCTCGAGAGCATAACTTTGTCATAGATGGAAGTGTACTTCCTAAGTCGGAGCATGAAGACTTATCAGTAGGTTGCCTGGAAGATTATCCCGTCCTTATTTAGTTACAACAAAGTAATATCTTGCAAAGTTATAAAAAAAGCACGTCCAACCGTGCGAAATGGAAGGAAATCAAACCCCAATATCAGATAACAACAACTTAACTGTTGTGGACACAGAAAGAGATAGAGAGAGTCGCCAGCACAGCGACCACGCCCCACTTTGTGGACGACATAAGAGAACCGAAGTAATATACGGTCCAGTAGTTTGTTGTGCCTAAGGAAACACTTTATTATGGCAGCGGAAATGTAAGAGTTCGCGGGAAACTGTTACAGTTTTCCTGAAAGGTTGCTTTTTGTACAAGGTTTAGACGCGTTACTTCAGTTTTTGATGCGTGAAGGAAATATGTATGGGTTCCTGATTTTTTAAACTTTTTTATTACTGCTTGAATGATACGGTTTGAGGCAATCATTGCAAAACGTTTTTTGCATGAACATCTCATTAGCTTTAGTCTGTGCGTGTCATCAATAAAGTAAAGTACTTAACTAAACATACGCTATAGTCTGGTTCATGAAAGTAGACACTGGAAAAACCTGGCGAATTAAAAAAATAGCGTCATGGTAACCCTTACTCTAGTACAAAATAAGTGGATTAAACAAACTTAATACTTGATCAATTTTTTTAATAAAATTATCGTAAAAAATAACAATATTTGTACTGTCCTACTTTTGGACGAGAAGTATTTTATTAAAATGAGGCAAATAGAGTCTGGCTAGCGAAAGTAGACAATGGGGGTTTTTGCAAACTTTTTATATGGCAACTTATTCTGGTTTCACTGTTGTCAATCGAACGGTTGTTGGTGGTTTGGGTAATTGAGATTTTGGAATTTTCATATTTGAAAATGAATAAACTGACAGCGGAGCAGAAGCGGGCTCGCGTGGAATGGTGCTCTCAGATACTACTGAAGTACGACTACGGACATTTTAATACTGTTTATGACATTGTCACAGGAGACGAAACGTGAATTTATTGTTTTGAACCAGAAGGGATATAGCAATCTTGCGAATGATGTTTGAAAATAAGAGAAGGCCAACAAAAGTGAGGCAGGCATGCCGTGTTTCTTTTCTCAACTACGGGTCCCATCTGCGCAATTCCACTTGAGAATCATAAGAGTGTTGATACCGAGTGGTGTTCTACCATTTGTTTACCAAGGGTATTAGAGAAGTTCACGAAAGATGACAAAAAAGTCGCGTTCTCCTACATCATGACAACTTCTTCACACACGGCCCAAAATCAAGGACTTGATTAGAGGTTTCAATTTTTACCAACTCCAAAGAGGCAGTGATAGCGTTCAAACAGCAATCAGCAGAAAACACGCCTTCAGATCTGTGATCTTCCTGTTTTAGAAAATATTTGAATCGCATGAAAAAATGAAAAAAAAAGAAAACATTTAAACATTTTAAACCTTTTTTTTATGAAAAAATGTTTAAAATGTAGAGGAGTCCATTTTGAAAAGCAATAACATAATATTATAGTTGCAGCATGTTGTTTCTTAGAATTATTATAGGATTTAGTTACAAATGTACATGCATATTATGCTGCTAATGCTCATGCAGCAACTGCATAAACATCATGTTTTTTTAAAGATTCGTTGTTTTTTTCCGCGCGGGACTGGGAGCGAAAGAAAAACATAGAATGTGCCAGCTGATTCTCTTCCCGGGCATACTGTAAAAGTCAGTTAAGGGACAGAGTTTTCATTGGCGTTTTTGCGCGCGAAAGGTTGACCACCTGTCACTGCAATAGTCTCTGTATGATATTATAATACCTCCAAATTTGTCAAATGTCACATCAGATTGTTTTATAGCCCCTGGTGTTCTGCCTACCCCATAAGGCGTGAAGCTATGTATGTATGCATGTAGGATTTTATTTTTAATATTTTGACCTTATTAAAGCCCAAATATGAAACATGCAGAGAAAAAAGAATTCTTTATTTCTTCAGCAATACACCAAGAATCATGTCTTTTTTAAATGTTTTAACCTTTTTCCAGCACTCCCCTTCGGAAAGCTGCCTTTATACCAGGAAGGAAACAAAACCTTGGGCCAACCACTGGCGATTGCTCGATACTGCGGAGCCCAAAATAAGCTGGTACCAACCGACGATTGGGAGGCAGCGAAGGCGGACGATGCTGCCCATAACATAAATGATTTCTGGAGCAGTAAGTAGGCTACTAACGTCAGCCCATCAGCCCAGGACAAGCCTGTAAAAAGCAACTAATCGACGATAGGGTAACACTGTCTGCCTCAGTCGCCAGTGTTCGCAGGTTCGATTCCCGCATGGAACAAGAAAATGTTCCGGGTCTGGGAACTAGATAAACAATCTATAGATGTATTTTTATTCTAAGTTCCATGTTAGTTCGCTACATGGTATCCCATATCACAAGCTCTGCTTAGTTTGGGCACATGTAGTTGGTAAAGTTGTCTGGGGATTTTATTTTATTTATTATTTAATCTGAGAGACCTTCGCCAGGAGCTACGACGTCTTCAGGGTGCGCGAAGCTAGCAATCACCCTCAAATAAAGTCTGGTGCCTAATATCACCACATCGGCGGTGGTGATGAGGCGATTTAACAGTACACCAGTGTTACCCTATATTTGTTATAATTCAGGACATAACGTTGAACATTATTTTCATACATCGCCACATAGTTCCAACTAGGGATTTCAAAACTCATTTAAAGGGTTAACCGTTTGAAGTGTTAACCTTTATACCATTTGTTTCAGTATTTTTTTGGTAAATTTTTGTTTAGTTCGATTTTCTCATATGCTTTGGCCAGGCGCAGTATGAAATGGATTATATAACTAATGTAAAGGGGCGCGAATAAGGTTTCATAGTGGCCGGCCTGGTTTTGTTTGTGTTAAAGAAATAAAAAGAAACAAACAATAAATTCAAATTCAAATCATTTATTTCAGCTAACATGCCATATTACACAAAGTTTACATTTTTAAATATTATACAAATAAATTATAAATAAATTAACTAAAAAAATATGATAATCCTTTACATTTTCAATTTAGGAAAGATAGACAGATTCGATCAAGGTTTAAAAATTACGCCATTTTTCAAATTTAAATTAAATTACAAATATTACATTCAAATTTAAATGAAACATTCTATTTCTATTTCTAAATACCGGTATATTTCGGTATATACCAAAGCATCTTAACAAAAAACGGAAGGTTTCGGCTACCTACCTTTGTTCGTTAAGGTTAAACCCCTTATCGTTTCCGTATATACCGATACCGCTAAAATAACGCTTTCAAATAAGACGTATATAAATCTTAAAAAATATATATAAACTCATTTTGTACAAGCCTTATCGCTGGAAAGTCATTTCACCAGGCAACCAAGCTTTACGAAATTGATTACAACTTAACAACTAGAATACAAAAATTTTGTAATTTATTTCACATTACCTTCTTGCAAAAAAATATTGAATACTCATTGAAATCCGAGGACCCAGCGCTAAGAAAAGCAAATCATTATTGACGAATGTTCGTCAGGTTGCAGGGATCAAACGCGTAGTCCTTTGGGCTGCAAACTGGACGGCAGCGACAGTGACAGCGAGAGCGACAGCGGCGAGGGCAGCGGCACGGGCAGCAATTTCCGCGACACGATAGAAAGTATTGAGTTTGTATGAAACCCCGACAAATCGCTAGAGCGCTCAGATGGAGAACGGCTCAGATTCTCCGCGTCGCTGCCCGCGCCGCTGTCGCTGCCCGCGCCGCTGTCGCTGCCCACGCCGCTGTCGCTGCCCGCTCCGCTGCCGCTGCCCGCGCCGCTGTCGCTCTCGCTGTCGCTCTCGCTGTCGCTCTCGCTGTCGCTCTCGCTGTCGCTCTCGCTGTCGCTCTCGCTGTCGCTCTCGCTGTCGCTCTCGCTGTCGCTCTCGCTGTCGCTCTCGCTGTCGCTGCCGTCCAGTTTGCAGCCTTAGCTTCTGTCTTTAACAAAATTGATTTTTCAGCGGTCCTTACTATGGTAAATGAGCCGGATCCTGCCAAGAAAGCTGAACAAATGAAAGTCATTAAAGAGCAAACTGTAGATTATTTCTTCTCTAAATTCGAAAATGATTTGAAGGATAACAACGGATTCTTTATTGGCAAGGTAAGAATTGATTATAAATATTTCTTAAATTTACCCCATAACCTATAAGTTTAAAAGTTTAGTTAAGAGTTGTGATATAGAACTAGTAAGGTAAGTAAACTTAAGCAATATGCAGGGTGTCAGGACATAAATATAAATAATACATTACTTAAAGTAGCGCTTATTTGCAGCCAATTTAGTTTTGTGATGCCATGTTGATTATTTTTTCAAGTATTACTCATTCCTCAGATAATCGAGATTTAAGATATGAAAAAAAAAAACAAAAACATATATATCTAGTTTCCTGACACCTTATATCAAATGTACATTTCAACGGCCAATGATTTTAACTTACTTTAAGTTGTCTAGGCAATTAGCTGCGTGCTTTGACGAATAAAACCAATAACATTTTGATCATTTTCAAAAGGCTAGGTGTTAAAATAAAACAAAGATCGTGTGCCGCTTTTCAAAGAGATTTTGTTTGAAGTTACTCTTCCATGCTTTTTTTGTTCACTGACTTAATACACATATTTATTAAGTAAATAAATTCTAAAAATTTTAAATACATATACAACTAACTATGTACCTATAAGTTTAAAGCATATATTTAGCTTGTTCACACATCCGTGCCTAGCATGATTCGAATCGTCTGACATAATAGGCAATAGATTTAAATAATATACATAACTTCTACATAACTTCACGCCTGTATCCCTAATGGGGTAGGCAGAACACCAGAGGCTATAAAAACCATCTGATGTCACGTTTGACAAATTTGGAGGTATTATTATGATGGAGAGAGACTATAGCAGTGACAGGGGGTCAGCCTGTCGCCCGCAAAATCGCCAATAATCGTCCGTTCCTCAACTGACTTTTACAGTTTGCCTGGGAAGAGAAGCAGCTGGCACATTCTGTTTTTCTTTTGCTCCCAGTCCAGCATGGAAGAAATATCTATAATACATCATGAAAGCCGTTAATCGTTAGTTACAAAAGGAAAGTACTGCTGTAAATTTTAATCTGCTTCCATCAATGTATGGGTGTTTTGTTGCCACACCAATCGATCGATCGTCGATCGAGGGCATCGATCGATGGTAGAATGTATTAGTTGACGTCGATTGATAGTTTTTACTAGACCTATCGAATCAGCAGTGCGATCACAGAACTTTATCGAATCGTATATTAACGAATGTTTACGAATGCTCGTATAGTATGGAGTCGGTTGCAAGTTTTGAGTAACATTGTAATTTTTTATTTTACAGGTATTTATGAGTACAACATGTTTACAAACATTCAAAATTAACAAGGCACACATTTATTTAAGCTGGCCGTGCGGCAATGGATAGATTTCATTTTTTTCTTAAAAACCGTCTCCATACTATACGAACTTTCGTTAACAAACGATTCGATAAAGTTCTGTGATCGCACTGCAGATTCGATCAGAAATAATCAACGAATGCAGAGCATTAAAAAACCTACTTCACGTCAAAACTATGGCTGAGTTATAATGTCATCAACGTAAGCATTCTCCGAAATCATTCATATTTTTTCAGAAATTTGAAATTTTCGATGAAGTACCTACTTAACCGATTTCGATGAAATTTATATGGGACCAACTATGAAGTTTCCTCTATCATATAAAACGAATTTTCAAAATCGATTCATAGTTGCCCGAAATATCGTGTAACAAAAAAATAAAAAAAACCTGAGAACCTCGAATAGAGAACCTCCTCCTTTTTTGGAAGTCGGTTGAAAACCGATCAACGTCGATCGAGGTCATCATAATGCTACGGCGCGGCTCCTCTATCGCGATGACGCAAAGATTTTCATTGTCGCGTCACGTCTGGCCAAGTAGTTCGTCCTGTCGGGATACAACATCGCGATAACTTTTGCACTTCGCGCCGCTGTCGGCAAATTGCCGCACATCAAAGAGTTTTATCGCAACAAAGTTCGTGCGGTAATTTAAGCTGTACTGTTACGGTGGAGGTTTTTTTTATGGTGTTAATTTTTATTCAAATGAAGATGCAGTAAATAATTATTTGCCACCATTTTATATAGTGCAATCGCCTCTTCCATGTTTTCTTGCTAAATGATTATCGCGAAATTCCAGATTATTTGATGTGGACAATCTATTCATCGTAGATCGAACACGAAGTTCAATCGCGACAACAGGAACGCAAACATTTGCCGCATGATGGGACCTAACACCCAAAGACTAGTTTTCAGAGCTCACTATAGGCTGTTAAATATCATACATACACTACAAGTCTTAGTCAAAAAAATCTTTATTCTTAGGTCAAATTATTTAAAACTGAATCTCACCAACTCCTCGGAAAGCCAGTTGAAAAGAAGTGGCAAGAAAGTGAACAGCAATCATTTTTAAAAATACATTATAACAGTTTACAGCCACGGAATTTCTTGACAAAACATAATATACGAGTTATGTAACTTTCACGAATGTTTTGTTTTTTATGCTTTCAAGCGGTAGGTAATGCAAAACATCCTATTCTTCATCATCATCATCATCATCTCAGCCCGCGCTAGTCCACTGCTGGACGTAGGCCTCTCCCAACGCGCGCCACCATCCTATTCTTACCCGATTTGAATCCGACAAAAAAAAATCTAGAAATTTTGTGTGAAACACAAACACAAATATTCGCCATCAATCAGTCATGAATGTTTGTATGTTAAACATACTATGTTTATTTAAGTTTGTTACTAGCATTTTTAATTCCTTATGTTTTTTATAAGTACTTTTTCCTTCATTTTATTAATCTGTCTCCCTTTAAGCAGTAGATCCACTTTATAACAACCGAATTTTTTGTATGTCACATTAGAAATTAATTAGAGCGACTTATCAATCATAGAATTAAATTATAATGTTAGGATTTCTATGATAAAATTTTCAGCGGTTGGCCATAGAGTTTGAAGTTACCGCATTTCTGGAATTATCTTTTTACGAACCTGAAAGAGTTGTCATTGTGGACGATTCATGTAGAAGGGAGCAAAGAAAGATATAAATATTTTTACTTTGTATGTTTCTATATTATGACAAAAATTTACGTTCATAATTTGTTCGGTTCGAATCCCGTTGACGTTAGATATTTTTGTGAAGAACACAGATTTAACCGTCAAGTCAAGGGTGATTTTATGTATATTTAAATTTATTGTGTATTAAAAAATATGTAGGTTCATAAAATATTTGTATTTGGGGTAGGCAGACTTGTGTCCTTGTGTGACTTGTGTCCAAGGGGAGACAGGCGTGAGGTTATGTATGTATGTATGTATTTGTATTTTATTCTTATCTTCAATATCTCCTTAGTTTTTTTTTGTTTTTCCGCCAAGGAAATGTTAACTGTTTAGTTTCTATAACACAAATTTTTCAAGGAACTTAATATGGGCTCCATAATGTTGTGTGAATGTCTGAAATATTTAATAATTGATTTAATTATTATAATTCTAACATCTATTGAACGCTGCGAAATGTATAGTCTTGGCTAAATAATTTACGATTATTTGTCTATCTTCCAGTCCTATCCATCTTTCTCATCATAATGAAGTTTTCATATTTTTTATATTTGGTCTTTTTTAAATTTTGCAAACAGAATGCATAGAATGCAATATGTTTGACTTCAAATTATAAACATTTGAAAATTGACTTATTTCATCGGGCATAACACTATCCCCGTAGAAATATTTGCCCCATGTTTTACTTATAAAAACCTGAATTTGGTAGATTACGGGTCTATTTACACGTGAAAACTAAATCTTGCATATTTAAGCATGCGCAATCGATTTATAAACCATTTATAGCAGAAATAGGCATTGTCGATGACATATGCTGCCAACTACGAACGAAACACGGAACCACCCGATTCAACTGAACAAAACTGAATTTTCGTTGGGCCATTTTCAAGTGCTAGTTACTTTTTTATGTATTTTGCGTTCACTTTATGTCAATACATTCAGTAGTTCTTGAAACATTCTTGCTAGTTTTCTCATAATTAACAAAAATTTTAAGATATTATATTCAAAGAAATTGTAGTTTCACTTTACAACACCCTAAAAGACTTGAACACAACTCATTCCACCGTTTATGACAGTAAAAGCTCTAAAAACAAAATGCAACACTTCGAAGAACTCCAGAGAAGATCAACATTTTTTATGGCATGATCGTGCTATGAATGTGAAACTTCCAAGTATTGTAACAAAGTTGAGTTAGAAGATGTGAGTGAAATACGAACTGGAGTCGTAAACTTTGTGACAGTGTCGCAATGACAATTGTTTATTTGTATATTGCACTGTAAGCTGGAGTAAATTGAAAACTAGAAATGTTGAGGTTCCCTGAAAATATACCCTTAAAAATTTACAAAACTTATGATCTTGATATTTTAAAGGAGTCAGCTTTTTCCTTGTTGGTTTGAGTTTTTCTCTCTTTTGTCTTTTTTAATAGAGCAATAAGTAATCATCTTTTCTAAATAAGATTTGTTAGTAGAACTCAGTAGACCAGAGATAAATATTAATAATGTTTAAAGTCTAGTTTTTTTTCAAAAGGATATCCTGACTCATAATTTACTAAAAATTTTATCAATTTTAATGTGCATGACGAGTTTTGAAGATGTTACTATTATTCGACAGTTTAAATTTTCTTTATTAAGAATTACCATGTCCTAAAGTAATTTTTAGAAGTTTGGTTGCACATTTTTTTTTCTAAATATGTGAATAAAATTCTGTTTTAATTACTTATATTTTAAAAAGTTGTACCAGACGTTAAACTTAAAATAATATGTTTAGAATTTAGACTAGTAACCACGTATCTTAAAAATAAAAAAAATTGTGAAAGTTTGGATGTATGGATGTTTGTTCCTCAATTACGGCAAAACGGCTCAATGGATTTGAATGAAATTGGGCATGGTGATACAGTCTGGAATAGCACATAGGGTACTTTTTATCCCGATAGTCCAACGGGATTGATATATGCATATAAATTCCTAGAAAAATATGAATATTAAAAAAAATATCAAGTATAAGTCATTATTTTGTGTAAATAAAAAAAATATCAAGTTATGTTCTTCTAATGATAAGTGAGGATATCCTTTAAGTAAAAAACCGATCACTGTAAATGAGTCGACATTATGACGGATTACTTTTCCAACTTGATTTAATAAGATAATAATGTTAGACGATCATACATAACTTAACGCCTGTATCCCTTACGGGCTAGGCAGAACACCAGAGGTTATAAAACCATCTGATGTCACGTTTGACAAATTTGGAGGCATTATAATGATGGAGAGAGACTATTGCAGTGATAGGAGGTCAGCCACAAAAAACCTCCAATAAAACCTCTGTCCCTTAACTGACTTTTACAGTATGCCCGGGAAGAGACACAGGTGGCACATTCTATGTTTGTCCTTCGCTCCCAGTCCAGCATGGATCATATTATTAAACACATTGATTTTCAAAACATAATACTAAAACTAAAACTGTATGTATGGTTATTGAGATAATGTCATACTTATTCATCTCGGCGACGACTTTGGCGATGGGGTAAACCTATCTGCCTCAGATGCCAGTGGGTGCGGGTTCGATTCCCGCCAGGAACATGAAAAGAAATATTCCGGGTCTGGGTGTTTATCTATATTTGTATTTATATTCTAGGTTCCCTCCTAGTTCGCTACATGGTATCCCATAACACAAGCTATGCTTACTATGGGGCTATGTAGTTGGTGTGAGTGTCTGGGGATTTTATTTTTATCTATTTGGAAAATATGGGTTAAGTGCGGTATTTTGGTGTTGCGTATCTGAAGTTTATTGTGATGCAATCTAAAATAACAGAAACTTTTTAAATACGAGGATGGATTGAAAAGTTCGTGGCCTAATTAAGAAATTACGGAATAATGCATTTTTTTTTCTAAATACTCGCCTCTTCGGTCTAATGTCACTTAATCTCATTTAAATAGAAGGTCTTGTCAAGGTTTTCAAAAAGGCATCTACATTGACATCCTCATTGGCGGAAAATTTCATTCCACCCAAGTGTTTGTGACTGACAAACCTTATTTACTGACAAATGCAACTTGGCTTTCTCCGTCGGAGATCCGAGTCTCTTTGTTTTTAAGTTAAGGTATTGTCCATAGTAACAAACTTTGCCAAAAATTCATCTGGATCAGCTTGAAAAAGGTCTTAGCAATCTCTACAAATCGTGAGTTGATTTAGTTTCTGTTCAATGAAAGGAGTTGCGGAATCCGTCTTGTAGACACCTGCATGGAACCCTAATTTGTTAACGATAATGTCTTGTGTACGTTCATATGAAATCCCTAGAGAATCAGCTATCTCAGATACCTTCAATCTTATGTCTCCCATATAAGTTCACGTTTTTTCGAAGTCAATTGGTGTTTTTCAAAGTCGTAGCTATAGAGGGCCGTCCACAGAAAGAAAGAAAGAAAGAAAGAAAGAAAGAAAGAAAAACATTTATTTAACATAGCAGCAAAGACACAAATAATAAAAATAAAAAGAAAATACAAAAAATTTAATAAAAAAAAAAGTTGGTACAAATGTTTAAAATATTATAATTAATACAAATAACAAATGTGGGGTCATCTTTGATAGTCTCTCGTATTCGTTTAATTTGAGATGTACACTATCATTCATCCATCATTGTATGCGACGGAAAAGATGTTCATCAAGTAGCCACCATATCTTCATGAATCTGTTATAGAAATTATCCATTTTTAAATTTAATAAATCTTACTTTCACTGAATGTTCAATAAAACAAATAATTACGCATGCATCTCAGAGAAAAATTGTGCAGAGACTGAAAAAAATGCTAGGATTTATATGAACGTAGTTTTATAACAATATGACAAAGTTATCTATGTTAGGCCGCAAACTTTTCTATCCATCGTAGTATATTTTGTGTTTTAAAACAAAATTTCACTCAGCAAAATTAAAATATATTACTATAAGTGTATAAACATTATATTTGACAAACAACCAAAAATCGTTGCACCATTTCGACTGCAATTTCTAAATATCTCATGATTTTGTGTAGGCACTTGTACAATATACGAGTACGCTTGTGGTTCATTCTCATCTCTAACTGCTTCGTATTTATGAACTCTCATCTACTGTAACACATTTAATCTTGTGCTTAAAGAAGCTGCACTCCAAGTGTTCTTAAATGTGTACTATTATTATTATGTGTTTATGCTTTACATTCACCTAGTCAAAAAGGCTAAGGGTTGAAGATGGAACATCTATGCGAGCTTTTGGCTAAGACATGATGCTTATAACTGAATTATATTGAGAGAAATTTTCGCACAAGCAGCTGTATGAAAGATAGTGGATGCATTTCTAATAGTTTAAGTGACTGATGGAGTGTTTTGGGAATTACGCCTGTAGATGAGAGTATGATCGGAATTGTTGTTATGGAATGAGCACGCCATTGCCTTTTAATTTCTATACCCAGGTCTATGTATTTATTATATTTTTCAGTATTATGATGAGTTCAAGAAGGATATCATGGTAGAACTAGGTTTTCATTCCATTAATTTATGATTGGAACACATCACCGTGGTGGTTATTATATCATCGATTCCATTTGGCAGCAGATTTGTATGAAGTCACTAAAGGTGTATCTTAAAGCGGTCCTGTCATTAATTTTTATTTAATTTATTGCCGAATATGCTTAGAGTAGCTCCACCGCCCCGGAGTTAGTCTGTCGTAAAAGTCGACTTATCCAGGTAGCCCCTTGAATATTTTATAAAGAGCCTGTTCTTTCGTAAGCCCGTTTGCTTTCATCATTTTATTTATTTATTTATAATTGGCTCTTTAACAATAGGAACAACGGTACACTTACAAAGAAAGCTATTTTAACTTAATCTAAATGCCCCCATTAATTACAAAAGAGCACAGCATGCACTGGATAACTAAAAAAAACAAATATGCTGCAACAGTCTTTGCGTGAATTGACTAACTTAGTTATTTTACAATAAAAAAAAAATACAATCTACATTAAAAATATAAATTATAAAAGATTTAAATTAAATTTATAATAATTTTAAGTCACAAAAAATAATAATGACTACACATAAAAATTAATTAAAGGCATTAAATAATTAAAGTGGTAATTTATACTTAAAAATATTACCTAACTACATATAAATTAATACAATTATAAATTAATTGAATTAACAACTAAATCAAATAAAGTAAAAATTGAATAATTATTTAAATCAAAGCATATTCATCAGCCATATCAATATGTAAATTAAAAATCTTAATATAAATTCATTGAATTATGTTTTTTTTAGCAAAGGAAGTGTTTGACAGAAAAGGTCTATTTTACTCTCATGTTCTCTATGCATCGACCTCATCTTCACTTGCCATCGGTTGAGAACGAGGTTGAAAGATTTTCTTCTCTTGCAATATACTTGATTTGGCTGTATACTAAATCTTACGCCATTGTTACAATTCTATTTTAGACTGCTGCATTTCTGTTTACTTTTACATTTTTTTTTCTTTTCAGGTAAGCTGGGCTGACTTCGTTCTCGTTGGAGTCGTTGAAGCAACCAACTTACAAATGTCTGACGAAATAGAGAAAAAGTACCCCCATGTGGTAGCTCTTATAAAGAAGGTCAGAACTCTCCCTGGAGTCAAGGATTATATAGCCAAAAGAAAACCTTTGGTTCTCTAAATAAATAAATTGTTCATAGATAATTTATCCAATTTCGAATACGGCTCTCTGTCTCTTAAAATTTTGTAGATCAGTTAAATTTTGCAGAATTTTGTTGCTGATAGAATTCAATTGTTGCTGTAAGTATATTAATCTGGTTTGATAGAATAAAAATAATAACTTGTTTGGTTCATATTTTTAATATTGGCTAGGCTGATAATGAACTCAAATCAAATTCGGTAAGTGAAAAAACTGTCATGACATAAATTATGATTTGAAAATATAGATCATTGAAAACGGTAACAAAATTATTGATCTATGCAGAGTTTAAGGGAATATATTTTTGTCGCTCTTTAAAACCCTAGTGATGTTTGTACTTTTTATAAAATTTTACTGCTTACCTTTTTCATATTAAAGTTTTATTAATTTTGTGTTATTGAGTTTTATTGGTTTGTCTTTATTTTTTATACAAAGTGCCTCAATAAAACCTCATAGTAAGATGATCAATGAATCCACTGATATAAAAAGTCAATTTTGACACCTTTGTCCTTTTAAAAGAGCCAGGATTCATGAGGGAGGGTGTAGCAGAAACGCTGTTATGCTTTGTTACTCATCAGCTGACTTTAATATTGGGCTTACTAAATATACAAAATTTATTGCCTGGATGGATACATGTGTTTGCCTTTGGTGTTTTCTGTGATATGTCCAAAGCTTTTGACTGTGTTCACTATAATGCTCTCCTCACGATACTAAACCATTATAAACTTTATGATTGCACGCTTAATTTAATGAAATCCAATTTATGCATCACTGCACTGTGTTGATATTAAAGCAAAGTGATCATCGGGATCAGCAGTTTATACAAGGTGTTCTTTTTGATGACAAATAATATTTTTTGTCAAAGAATAAGTGTTTCAAAAGTGCATACTTTCCGAGATATCATCAATCTTAATATAATGAGTTCATAAATCAGCACTCTTGTAAAATCTCTTTAACATTCATTCAATTGACGCGTGTCACTGAAGCCATACAATAAACAACAGAAACATGTTAAACTTTGAAGAACGTTGCATACAATGTACAATGCAAATCTTTGCGAACTTTGCGAAATCTTTGGTCACGAACAACTGACCTCGGGGTCTACAAATACACCGAAACGTCGAGTTAAAATGTAAAATATAAATTATACGCGATTAATCCGGCTAAAAAGTCATCATCATCACAACTCTTTGTAATGAGCCCACTGCAGGGCATGAGTCTCTCCCCTGGGTGAAGAGGAGGTATAGGCCATAATCCACCAAGCTGGCCCAGTGCTGGCTGGTGGATGCCAGAATTTTCAGGGCGCCGAAATGGCTTCTGACAAACCCTAACGACTACTGTATACAAGTAAACAGCACCCGGGACCGACTGCTTAACGTGCCCTCCGAAGCACGGAAGTCGTCGTGAGAAATGAATGGTCGGCGGTCACCCATCCAAGTACCCACCGCGCCGAACGTTGCTTAACCTGTGATATCGTATGATACACACAGTAACCACGGCGCCACGACGACGGCTAAAAAGTAGTTTTATTAAAATGATAAGAATTTAGCGATCCTTCAGGTACAAAAGTGTAACTACAAAAACTTTGAGGCCGTCTATTTGGCGTACGAGCCGAGTTATTATTGCTATTTATTAATTGTTTCCTACCTTTGACACCAAAACATGTAAATAAAAACTTTCCTTATTACTTTTGCAGAAGAGATGAACTTTGGACAACAAACATTGAACTTTGCTACTTGAAATTAGTTTCGTCCTAATTGCCGTCGAAAAGTTGGCTCATTTACTTTGCCATCTGTAATAATGAATTGTAGACGCGAAACTTGCAGCTGATTTTGTTTCTTTTTAGAAGTTATATCTAGTGATGATATCGAATTCTGATATTACATGTAGAGAAGGAAAAGTTTTGTTAACCTTTGCGATTCCTTTGCAAAAAGCTATTACGAGAAAAATATCATAATCAGTAACCATCTATATCTTCAAAATGAATAAATTATATGCGGTCCTGGCATAAGCTGCAAAAAATACTTTTTATGAATTTATAACGCACAAATGACTTTCAAGATATTAATAATCTCCGATGCTATGCCTAAGTTGCAAAACAGAAATACCAGAACGTCTTCAAGGAGGTGATAGGATGCTATTCCAGATTTTTGCAGTGGTATTGAGCTATTGAATCAAAGCAACGCATTCTAGTACTACTAACCTAGTGCTTTTTCGAAATTATGGTTTACTACTTTAGTTTGCTACTTACCAAATTAAATTGGAAATTGAGCATCAGTTCGAGTTCATATTCAAACTTTTGCTTCGGTTTTCTGGATTTAATCCCCTTTTATATAGAATCTGAGTAGAATCTTTCGTACGCAGATTAAAAAAAAATAGTATTTAGATCTATATTTGATCAAAAAGCAATTAAAGTGATTTAGTTTGTTCCAATAAAAATCATTTTAATTGCAAATACAAAACCTTTTTTACGTACTTAAAGCAACGTTTTTAGTAATCATTATACAGTTTTTATATGACATCCCTAAATTAATATTCTTTCCTCATTTCATTTTAATATACCTTCCTATATACAGTATCTTCTTATTGAAGTCATTTAGTTTTTCTAAAGAGCAATATGTCTTTCCCCAGGTCTTATAAAAACATAATTTCTTTGTGCACTGAGCATCATAATAAGCTGTTTCATTAAGGGGAAGCTGATTTTTAACTCTACTAAGTTCAAAATCTTCAAAAAACAATTTAATACTTTTTTAAAGAAGGTGTTTGAAAAAAGTAATAGTATAGATCAACTTGCTTATTATGGTTCATTTTGATATTTTATAGGCCATGAGCCAAAAAAAAAACTGCTGTGACTGCTGTGAAAGTTTTAAATTGTTTACTTAGATAATTTATAAATAAACTCTATTAAGTTAGAGCACACACAAAATAACATGGTAAGTACCTGCTGTTAATGTATCACCACCTATCATGGACTGTGACTGATACGCTGTACCATAAAGGGTACCAATGCTCGCATTACAGTTTCAGAGTAAACTTAACAGTCAAAATTATTATACAATACATACAAACATGAATACATTTTCTATTTTGTGTGATGTACTGGTGCAACAATGCAGCAAACAATTAGTCCAAATAGTTCATCAAAGAAGCCACTGCCCTATGGAAAATTCATTCAAAAACCAAGAGTAACACTACATTGATGTGTATGCAACATTTAGATTACACAACTACCATATATGATAAACCGGCTAATGCACTGTTTTTTTATGATAGATTAGTATTTAAACTCTCTCTCTCTAGCAGAGTTTTGGGTCTAAGTTGCAAAATAGGTTTACGCGTTACATACATTTTTCTGACCATTCATTTCTAAATCAACAACAACACATAAAAGTCAAAACTTTCACCTATGTAATAAGTTTAATTCAAATTAAACCCTATAAAATTATACAATAAAGTTATTCCCGAGAATAAAAGTTACATAAATTTCATGGGCCATTATTTTACATACACGAGTCCATTCTCTTTATCTGTCCTGCGGGAGGCATTATGCAGAAAAATAATGAAAAATTATTTCGCTTCAGCTTCGCCTTAAATGTTTGCCTTATTAAACTACGTTGGTTCGCGTTCAGGCCGTAATATTTAAGACTCCTGAGGTTTTATCAACAGGTAATATTCATAATTGACTTCAGAAAAGTGAGATCTTAAGAGGTTGTTTTGATGAAGATATGAAAATGAAAATGTTATAGAAATTTATTAAAAACACGCTTTTTGTTTTCTAGTATTCTTGTGATTTTTGATGAAGTGCAAGATAAACAAGATACCTGACAAGGAATCAATGGATCCATTAAATCTTAGTCTTGAAAGTATGTATGTATGTTTTTATTTTCTCTTATGGGAACTCTTGTCAAACAAATATATGAGTTTGTTAAACCCAGCTTTTAAAATTATCTTTTACTTTTATTTCAATGTCTTTTACATTCGTTTTTTGTTTTAATTATTATTTGATTGCTCTTCTGCTACAAAATACACTCACAAAAAGCTTGTTAGTATGGAAGCGTGGGCACAAACTGTGGAAAAAAGTAGCTTGTTTCCTTTTTCCTACAATTTAGAAAACAAAGTAAGTTTGCGTACAGAAGGGATTACTAGATAAAGTCTTTAGTTTGCTAGATAAATTATGGGGTTGAAGGTCAGTTGTCTTAATGAAACGTTATTCAATTGAAAGTATAATTTTTAGGTTTGTACCTTAAAGTTTTTAGCACATCCCTTGTAATAAGACTTGATGTTTGTACACACCACACGAAAGCCAATCTTAACATGAACGAGCTGTATACTCAATAGAATCATTTATTCAATATTATAAATAGGTACAGAAGCCAGCAGATAAAGCGTTACATTACCTGTCAAATTTCTTTAACCAAATTTAACTTAATGTTGAGGGCATAGAGATTAGATTCAAGTTTTTTTTGTTGATAAATTTGTAACGCTTGATGTGCTGCCTTCTGTACAACATGATCTATGTGTGCTTAAGGTGAGGATGCAGCGTTTTTGCGCTTTGTTGAAAGTTAATATACCCAGTAATGTATATGTCGGAATCGGGGTGATTCCTCTATTTTATTCAACATCAGGTATTCTTGGGGATTTTAATCATGATTCTCTAATACAGTCTTTTGTGTGGGCGTCTTTAGGGCGAGTTGGTTTTTCTACTGTCGACAATGCTTGTGGTGCTGAACTGATTGATTTTCGGTGCATGACAGTTCTACATCTTCATTGGCACTACATTGTTGATGATCTCTTGAAGATCAGCTTCTCTTGAATAATTGCTGGAAGGACACTTTTCTCGTGTCCATCTTCTGTATTGTTATTATTCTCTCTGCCTGTGACAAACTCGTGACGCAGACTCTGTCAAGTACCAAGAAGGTGCTTGCATCCGAAGTCAATCCAAATAAACTATAAGGCTCTAGCTAGACACCGCCGACATATACCTACATGTTGTGTCTGAAAAAAATATTCACAAAAATTAACCATATAAACCGCTGTATAAAGATAAAAATATGATTTATGAAATTTGGCTCGATAAAAAAGTCACAAACACAAAACAAAATACAAAAAAACATAGTTTAGCATCGTGCCCTCTTGGGCGTTAAAAGGCGTTGCGTAAAAGTATATAGGGAAAATATGTACTAGCGTGGCACCCTCAACGTCATTATATCAAACTATACTTGAACCACGAAAGACATACACTGAAGTCATAAAACATTTAAATCGGACCTCTTGTAGGCCTTTTGGAACTGTCTAAGTGTTGTGAATTTCTATAAAAAAAGGTATGATTGATCAACGATCAATGACTAAGCTCGCACGTTTATAATGTCCAAGTATAGGCAAAAGGACAACCCCAAAACTAGGCCTTAATGTGGATAAATATGTTATATATTGAAAAATCCGTATATTTTTTCTGAATGACCTCTGCAAATAACAGAGGTTTTGTCTTTGGCCATATAGCAGTTTACATTCAATTATTTTTGTTAAGTAATATAAATAAGAAGAAATTATATTCATTGTATGGTTTTAATCAGTGTCAAAGAAGTTGTCCATTAAAAAAACTTTGGAAAAAATAATTGTGATAAACCTTTTGCAAATTCAGTTAAAAAAATTGGTAAAAACAGTACATACTTTCTCCTTTGTAGTTTCGACAAAGAAAACTACTAATAGACGATGATTCTAGGAATACGCCTAGTTACTTTACAATTTGGTAGTTATAACTTTAACTGTATAAAGTGGGCAAAAGATGGAGACTAAGACCATTTAACTTGTCTTCCCAGGACATGTGCGATTTACCATGACATATAAATTCTATTTTTATTGTAAATATAGCAAACATTTAAAAGAAACCTCTAATATCTTTATGCACGATTTTGACATACTTTTGCCTTTCTAGCACTCCACACTCAAACCTTAGTTTATATGACGACCGGTTTTGTCCTTTAAAAGGTATACTACCATAACGATAGTATTCAAAAAATAAACTAATACGGACCCTTGTAATTAACATTATAATGAGCTTGACTGCTTTTCAACCGACTTCCAAAAAAGGAGGAGGTTCTCAATTTGTCTGTATATTTTTTATTTGTGTTTTGTTACACGATATTTCGAACAATTATGAATCGATTTTGAAAATTCTTCATTTCATACGATAGGAGATACTTCATAGTTGGTCCCATATAAATTTCATCGAAATCGGTTGAGTACTTCATTGAAAATTTCAAAGTTTTGAAAAAAATATGTACGATTTCGGAGAATGTTTACGTTGATAACTCAACCAAAGTTTTGTCGTGAAGTCGGTTTTTTTAATGCTCTGCATTCGTTGATTATTAAATATCTCAAGGATAAAATTATTAAGATTACATTTTCGACAGTAACGAAATGTGCTTAGTGTCGAAACGCTTCCAAAATTTTTTTTTCTTCTCTGATTTTTTTATTCTTTCTTACAAATTCTAATGAGCATATGAGAAAGCGTAATGGCTCCTTCGTATGATTGGACAGCAGATTGGATGCACCAAATAGATGGTTGTAATCACTCACAATCTTAAAGACAATTTATTATTTTATTAAGACTTCGCAAGTTAAATTTTATTGTGAATCTCAAGTCCTTACTACTCAACGCTTAAGTCATCTGCCTGAAAAAAGAATTCTAAGAATGTTAATACCCAGTTTCTGTGAGCTAAATAGTTGTGAGGAAAGTTCTCGAACACTTTTCAAGGAGAGTTCATTAAGGAAGTCGTTGATTTAAGGTTTGATACCGAAAGTAAGAGAAAAGCGAAAGTGGTTTTACGTTTTATTTTGTTAAAAAATCCTTTCATTTCAGCGTTTTCTGAAAAGTTTAAAGGATTTATAATTATATCAATCTTGAATTGACGTCAACTTTTTAGGGTTTTCATGTTCAAATAAAAACAAAACACTATCATGGCGTTGACAGCGTTGGATTGAGGATCGTAATTTAATATTTAAGAAGCCCGTTAAATATTTAAGAAGAAAGTGACCTCAAAGAACTTGTTAGGGGAAATAAAAGCAAATAGGCAATTTAAGAAACTACACGTGTGTATTTAGGTCAGGGTAGGTGGCAATTAATTTATCACAACTGCTGTGCTTCAGAGGTTACAGTTAAGCTCATTAATTATTTACAGCCGTCGTAAGGGTTTGTCAGAAGCTATTTCCACGTCCTGGAAATTATGAAGCGAAAACTTTTGTAGCTTACCTACTGAAATTCGGATAAATAAGGATTTTAGTTTTAAATTATTATTATTATTGTCCAAAGTGTCCCAAAGATAGGCCTTTATACTTCCATTTGTGCTGCACAAAATCTATTTGTCTTTCAAGCTTCCATGTTTTATTTCATTAGTGACTAAATCCATCTTTAAACCCAAACTCACCTGATGGTACGTAACGATGGGGTCGAAGATGAGAAAGATGAGTCACACACGGGTTGGGAAGGAATGAGCTCCTATTAAATATTTCCTGAACGCATCACCGCGGTGATATTTTACGGCAAATTATATATAATTACACAGGGTGACTGGTAGGTCACTTTCAAAATTCCAGGACGTGATAGTTTAAGATCATGAAGAAAAAAAAATTACAAAATAAATGTAATATTTACTGAGTAAACTTCTCCGAAAGTTAAGGAATTCGTGACGCAAAGCATGGTTACATTAGCGTAATACAATAAAGGTGGATTGAAAAGTTCGCGGCCTAGTCAAGAAAACAGAATAAAGTACATACAAAAATATTTTTATTTTTCGACGTAATCTCCATTTAGCTCTATGCACTTCTTCCATCTGCTTTCCAGAGCTTCCATACCTGTTTCCTGTAAAAAAAGATTCCTCAAGGTCTTCAAAATACAGGTTAACAGCGGCTTCGACCTCTTCATTCGTTAAAAATTTCTGCCCACCGAGGTGTTTTTTCAGGTTTGGAAACAGATGAAAGTCCGAAGGTGCCAAATCAGGAGAATAAGCTGGATGTGGCAACAATTCGAAACCACAATCACGAATTTGAGCCATAGACTCGACAGACGTGTGGACTCGGGCGTTGTCCTGGTGAAACAACACTTTCTTTCTCAGTAATCCTGGGCGTTTCTGTTTAATTTCTTCACGTAAAGACGCAGAAGGGTGCTATAGTACGCAGAGTTTATTGTTTTGCCTTTTGGAAGGTAGTCCACCATAATGACACCCTTAGCATCCCAAAAAACCGATGCCATCACCTTGCCAGCCGACAGAATTGCCTTTGCTTTTTTCGGAGTTGGTTCACCTGATTTTTTCCATTGTTTGGATTGTTGTTTTGATTCTGGGGTATAGTGGTGAACCCAGGTTTCATCCATTGTCACAAATCTGTCAAGAAAACCTTGTGGATCAGCCTCGAACATCTCCAAACAGTCGTGAGAAATCGTGAGTCGAATTCGCTTTTGCTCTACTGAAAGCAATCTGGGGACCCACCTAGCCGAAACCTTAGAAAAGCCGAGTTCATGGACAATGATGTTTTGCGTTCGTTCATATGAGATGCCTATAGTGTCTGCAATTTCTCTGATAGTCAATCTACGGTCTTTCAATATGAGATCACACACTTTATTGATGTTTTCTTCGGTCGTAGACGTCATTGGCCTGCCGGAGCGAGGGTCATCTTCGATGTTCTCTCGTCCACGTTTAAATTCTGCAACCCATTTTTTCACAGTGGTATAAGACGGGGCAGATTCCCCTAATGTTGTTTGCATGTCATCATGGATCTCCTTTGGTGTAATCTTTTTTTAAACAAATATTTAATCACAGCACGTTGTTCAAATTTCTCCATTAGTGAAAATTTGTTCTACACACGTATTTATATTGTTCGTAAAATTTTATTTAAACAAGATATCAAATTGAAAATTCGCGGGCTGACAATTGAATAATGACAGTTCAAAATGACGGCAGAAAAAATAACAAAAGTTTTTTTTTAATGGCCAGGCCGCGAACTTTTCAACCAATGTAGTACTTAGCGGGTGATGGTGTGCGTGTGGCGGGAACACTGCTGTATGCGTGTTGACTAAGGCAGCACATCGGGAAAAGTGTAGTAAGGTCTCTTTATTTATTCGTAGGGATTTCTGGTGAAAAATTAAGTACCTACTTTGAAATCATAATTATGATCAGAATCGAGTACAGAGGGCTCTCCTTCAGTATTGCAAATTTGTCACCAGTCAGCCTGTATAATTATATATATATATATAAATATATATATATAATTATAATTATACATATATATATATATCATAAATATATATATAATTATAATTATACAGGCTATAATTATATATATATGCTATAATATATATATATATATATGTCCTTCATATGATCGCTAGTCAAGCGGATCCTAAAGGGGTCCTATTAACACGCGGGTCCACTAGCCGTAGGACTGTTCTAAGCCGACCCTACGCGACTTGATTCAAGCTACTTTAGCTACATGTACATACAATTTATTTAAATCGCTACAGTTCGCAAGTAACTGCAACATATAAGACCGAATTCATCACAAATGCAAATGTTACAATAAATACAATAAATGTTACAAATAAAGCCTATATGCTACTCAATAATTGTGGAACTTTGAAATATGTAATATTGGCTTCATTTCGACTTATGAGGAAATACATTAAAAATTCCATTTTCCTGACACACATGATTCTGAAAATTGAAATGGTAAAAAAATACCTTTAAGTAAATTGAAGTTTACAGTAAAAATATATGTGTAATAAGTTATTTTACGCTGAAGAAAATCATTTTCGTTTAATATTTTTATTAATAAGACCTTGTTTTTTTCTGGAGTACAGTGCTAATTAAGTTTTCAAATTATATAAAATACGGTGATTTTTTTCTCAATTTTCTCTGTAATATACTATAAATTTATTTAAACTGTTTAAGAATTTGGTTATTATCTCCATATTCCAAATTGTCTGATTTCCTTTTGAAACTGCATTTAGGAACGTCTCCTAAAGCTTCCTGATAACTTCGACAAAAGATGAAGATGAATCATGTTGGGTTGACTGGCTCTTCCTAAAACATTGCTAGCACAAATCATCCATTAGTTCCATTACCGACATGGTTATATTGGAAAGGTCCTAAGAACCAAACCTGATCTATTTGGATTCGTCGCCATCAGTTTCTAGAATAAGCCATGCTTTCTGTTATACATCAATCAGTTGCATTTTTAACAAAATTAATTTCACCCATAAGCGCTACAGATAGAATCATACGTCACTTCTGGAATATTGGTTTACCGTAGCTATCAGAATGATATCTACAAAAAAATAAGAAAATAATACCTAAATTACTGCTTATTCTTTTTCCACTTTTCTTCTTTCTGGTCCTTTGCCATCTATGTTTCTCGCATTAATTTCTTTCAAAATTGACTAGTTCTAGTTGCTTGTAACCTCAACTTGCAAATGGATTGAGGCTTCATTTCAAACACTAATGGTGCATACAGATTGCTAGTAATGGATCATTCTGCGCACGTTGCGTATTTGGACGTGAAGTGCGCAGAATGTTACATTACTAGTTCCATTACAGCAATCTGTACGCACCATTACATTACTAAGCTAACGTAATTGTGTTTCTGTTTTGTCTCCTTGCAATAAATACATAAATAAATAAGCTCTAGTTACTCTGCTGAGTTGACCATTAGATCAGCTTTACGAGAACTCTATTTGGAATTTTCTTGCAGAGTATTGCTTTGCTCGCAAGTCTATTGGGTGTTTTTCAAATTGAAAAAGCTGTTTCATAAATAATTTAGAAGAACAAAATAGAAAAATAAAATAGGCAACTATTGTGTATCATGCGGCTTATACTCACACGTTATTGTCGGTGGTGTCCGACTCGTTCCAGGCTCTTATGGAGTCCTTATTCATAGTTAAAGAAGTAAAATTGAAGTGACATGGACGTCCGACAATAACCTGTTTGTAACTCATAATATAAGTACTATATATTTATGACTCACCTGAAATTTTTAAATTTAAGCTACTGTTACACATGCTCATTTTTCAGGCACGAAAGCATGCTTTAATTGAGCCTGTGTGTCGGAATGTTGCTCAAAATAAGCTTGCTCATTTTAAGCATGCTTGTAAAGGCTTGTGATTTTCGTGGTTATGAAACCATTAGGTCATTTATAATCGCGCTCTTATTTTACTGTTTTGTATCGATATACCTCAGAGCTCAGTTCTTGGGCCTTTTTTATTTGAAGTGTCCATTAATAGCTTGCCATTTATTGACGTACAAATATAATTGTTTCTAATTATTTTTGCTGACAAATATTCCAAGTAAAAACTGTAAAATATAACGATTTAGTCCAGTTAAAACGAAATTATCGTTAAAACTTTAATAAATATTCTTAAATTGTTGCTATTTTTGATATGATTCAAATTTAATGTTTTTGTCGCATAATTTGGGATGGCTGCGCACATGAGTGAGGTTTAAAGTATATATTTGTCTAGAAAAATCCTCCTTGGTTTAAATGGTTTGTTTTTCAAAATTAAATTTGATGTGATCATAAAATGTAAAAAACTCGAAATCGCTGTCGCTTTTCTTTAATAGCAAATCTTGTCTTATCTCTCGTGTTTCGGAACATAAAATCTCTTTGAAATGCTCTATAGTCAAGTAAGAAAATGAAGTTTTACTAACGGGGGACTCATTTAACTTCAAGGTAATTGGACTTAAGTTGGCATTGTTTGTACCAAGTTTCAAAGCTGCATCTAGATTCGGTCAAACCAGTTTTAAAGTAAAGAAGTGCAAAGTTATTTGAATTGTGTCAAGTTGGTCCGCGATTTGCATTTCATGTTTTAAGGTTTAAAACAGCTTAAGTTGAAAATGAAAAGTTTTAATCCCGGGCAAGCTTTCTATAGAATTTAACTTAAGTAACTTGACATCCATTAGTGGAAGAGTAAAGTTAATAATTATAAATACCTCATGAAAGCGTAACTTAATAATAATGTCATTCTGTTATACAGTGTTTCTCTGCATAAAACTTTAGGAGCTGTAACTATGAACACGGGAGATGTGGTATTTCATTTGCGAAATACCACATCTCCCGTGGGTGATGGGGAGATATAGGCCATCATTCACTAAACTGGCCCAGTGCTGGGTGGTGGATGTCAGAATTTTTAGGACGCCGAAATGGCTTCTGACAAACTACTGTATACAAGTCCCGGGACCGACTGCTTAACGTGCCGTCCGAAGCACGAATGTCGTCGTGAGAAATAAAAATCGCCCTGGCGCGCCTTGGTTACTGTGTGTATCATACGATTAATAATTGTAAAATTCAAAAATTTTCAAATAATAAATAAATTTCCATATGTGGGGTCCATTCCAAAACACTGCCATTCTGCAGCCACTGTTAATGTTACTTCAGCAAAATTTGGAAAACAACGATTGTTTAACTACCTATACTTAAATGTTTAACTTATACTTAGGGTCCATTATTGTGTTATTTCAAATAAAAAGGTGTAAAGCAACTAACAAAGTAAATAAAACAGTTAAATAACATTTTTTATCACATATTAAAATCATTATATCTTCAGAGAAATATATAATGCGTGTGGGCCAAAATACATTTGTTTGTATATTGATGACCGTTCAGAACTTCTGTCAAAGGTTGTTTTGCAATAATTAACAGATCAGCTTGTAAGTATGTACTTTTGTAAAAACTTTTAGTTTTTATTATACTAAACTTGTTTTTTTTTGTATTAATTTGTTAGTTTTCTAGTTTCTCAATAACTTTTGTCTATAAGTAACGAGAAAGATATTAAACATAATTATACAGGGTGACTGGTGACAGCTATTGTATTATATTATAGCTGTTGAAAGAGTACTTGATTTCGATCATAATTATGTAATAAAAGTGGGCACTTAATTTTTCACCAGAATTCCCTATAAATAAATAAAGAGCGCTGCCTCAACAACACGCACGCAGTAGTGTTCCCGTCACACGCATTCCACTATCCGCTAAGTATCTAGTGTATTACGCTTATGTAACCATGCGTTGCCTAAAAAAATATTAAATTTTCGGCTAAGTTTATTCAGAAAATAATAAATATTTTTTAATAATTTTATTTTTTACCTTCATCTATAATCTCATACTATCATGTCCTCGAATTTCGAAAGTGACCCACCAGTCACCGTGTATAACATAAAATAATATAAAAATAATAATATAAAAATCTGAATGAGTTTTTGCTGTTGATAATTATGTGAAATATGCTTATGTGATCAACTGATTAAGAAGACTAGCGCAATTCCTACAATCGAAATTCAGTTAATGCTCAAGGGTAAAAAAGTAGATATAAAACAGCTAACAAATGAATCAATCGCCGAATGTATGGCATTGATTAAAAAGTAATTTCACACAAACATTTTGCTTGATAGTCTGTATTTGAAATTAATATTCATCTTAAAATGTTTGGAAGTAAATTTCACTGGTCGTTTTTCTTCATAGTTTCATTTTATTTAGATTTTAATATTGGTAAGGTTTAATATGACGAAGATTTCACTCTACATGATATGGTTCAGGAAATTTCGTTTCTATATTTAATTGCACATTTATGTAGATAATTATTGTTATTATATTAATTTGATTCTGTTTTCAGGTTTAGTTCCAGGGACAAAACTAGACCTAAAATCAATATACGGTAATTTAAGAGGTAAAAAGAAGATGTGCGTTACTTTTAATAGCAATTACATGTGTAACTTGAGATGCGGCAGGAAACGATCTCTGTGTTTGGTAGATGGGTGTTTTTGCCAGCTAGAAAATAAAGTAGAAGAAGGTGAGTGCAGGCTTATTATATTATATCGGGTTACACGTAAACAGAAATGTTTGTTTTTATAGCAGTTCCTTAAGGCGATCAAATATTTTATTTGTTAATAATTTCTGATGGCTAAAACCCTACTGGAGCGGTAGTATATGGCGGGAAATTTCATTTAAGGGGTGGTGACCTGAAGAGATACTACCAACAAGTGGTGTTCCACCATTTGGATTAGTCACCTTTTAAATAAATGAAAAAACGTGTTAAATAAAAAAAAAAAAATAAGCATTTTAAATGCAAAAACTTTAAAACATTATTAAACATTGCAATGCTTCACTTTAACTGAGATTCACAATTTCTGTAAAGAAATTGGTCTCGGGTGGTCTTAGCTGCAAAGCTATACCATTAGATGGAGCTACGTTAGCAATATAACGTAAAAACAAAAATGTGTTAAGTAATTTCGAGGCGTACCGGCAGGCCTCGGTAGCTCAGTGGGAGAGCACTCGTCCGGCAAACGAGAGGTCCCAGGTTCGAGTCCCGGTCGAGTGATTTTTATTTAACAAATTTTTTCATTTATTTGAGAGTAAATTAAGCATTTTAAATGCAAAAACCTTAAAACATTATTAAACATTGCAATGCTTCACTTTAACTGAGATTCACAATTTCTGTAAAGAAATTGGTCTCGGGTGGTCTTAGCTGCAAAGCTATACCACTAGATGGAGCTACGTTAGCAATATAACGTAAAAACAAAAATGTGTTAAGTAATTTCGAGGCGTACCGCCAGGCCCCGGTAGCTCAGTGGGAGAGCACTCGTCCGGCAAACAAGAGGTCCCAGATTCGATACCTGGTCGGGTGATTTTTATTTAACACATTTTTTCATTCATTTAAGAGTAATTAAGCATTTTAAATGCAAATAATTTAAAACATTATTAGTCACCTTTTACAACATGTAGTAAGTATAAACTACCGTGTTATTTTATTTTGATCCTACGCAGTTCACAAATATCATACAATAGCTCGTAACTCTATGTATAGTTGTTTCATCTGGCGGCGCTCGCAATAGAACTCGCCGTGACATTAAGCAAAATAAAATAACAATTGTCCGGTTAACAAAACCATCCATTCACATTACTTATCATGTCACGGGGAAATCAAAAACATCTTCATGCCTCGGTAATACAAGTCAGATGTTAATGGCATACGTATACTTGTTGAAAAGCTAAAGTATAGTGATCCTTCACAACTCATGCACTAAAAAGACTATAATATATTATCGTAGAAGTTGTAGATATTGGTGGTTGTCAAGCGGTCTTTCTGTTACCCCATAAAATATAAAATTTTCCTATATCGTCTTGTCGCATTGAAAATTAAAAAAAAACTGTAAAGCGTCCCTATGTATTACAATCATCTACATTTGTATTAAAAACTAGCTACCGCGCGCGGTTTTACCCGCGTAACTTTTGATCCCGTGGGAATTTCGGGATAAAATATAGCCTATAACCTTCCTCAAGAGTTGGGCTATCAAATGTAAAAAAAAAATTCATATCCCACTTGTTGTTTCTGAGATTAGCGCGTTCAAACAAAAAAACAAACTCTTCAGCTTTATATATTAGTATGGATAATAAATTACTATGTGCCCCCAAATTGTATATGTTTTTATAGAGGCCTGTGTCATTGAGACCACACAGCGCAACTAGTGTACAGTCACGTGTAATAATATGTATACATTTTAATTGGAATTTGAACCTTATCACAACCAAATAAGTTGCGTAGTGTGTACATATTAATGCACGTGACTGTACACCCGGGCTCGAGCCGGTCTAGAAAAGTTAATTTCCGTAGCTGCTTGAAGGCTGGGTCACGAACGTCCTGGGTTATAGCCGAACAATCGACAAATGTACTTAGGCCTTTTTTAGAATTTTATAGCAATAATATAGTCTGGCTAATGAAAGTGGAGACTGGAAAAATCTGGCGAATTTAAATTAAATTGCATCATGGTATATGTATATGTATGGACTATAGTACAAAATATATGGATTAATCAAACTTGATACTTGATTACATTTTTTCTAAAATTATCGTAAAAAATAACAACATTGGTACTGTCCTACTTTTCGATGACAAGTATATTATTAAAATGATAGGCAACTAGTAATAATCAGGTTTTAAAATAAAACAACAAAATACAATAATTATGTTTATTATTTGTACCTAATCAAAATCTGAGTCCAGCAACTCTATATGGAATGAATCGTCAGAGTCACTGGTATCGCTGTTTCCTACATTGATTATGAAACTATCAATTTTTTTATTTATTATTGATTTTCAAATACGAAAATTCCAAAATATCAATTACCAAAAACACCAAAAACCGTTCAATTGACAACAGTGATACCAGAAAAACGACTTTGACATTCTTGCTAGTACTGCCATATAAAATGTTTGCAAAAACCCCCAGTGTCTATTTTCGTTAGCCAGACCCTAGACTATACATTAATTTTCCTATATGTCACAGCACCAGCCGAAGAATCTTCTGAAGAGTTTGTATTTATAAAAGATTATTTAAAAGATTTATTGAAAACCGTACAAGACCAGAAACAAGAACCAGAAGAACCAGAAGATATTTATGAACTAAAAGAAGAATTACTTGAAGAAAAACCAATTTCACGACATCACATTGCACATTTCTGTGCTACCCTTGACTTAGCTAGGGATTGCATTCGAACCTGTATGTGGAAAGGCAAGCCTGCGTTTTGCGGAAAAGATCATGTTTGTTATTGTGGACATTTGTATGAACATTCAAACAGAAATGAAAAAGGAATGAACTTGAAAGAAATGTACAGCCAATTTCATGATCTGTACACCAAATATTTTGGACCTAGAGATAAAGACGAAGAATAAGAAACATGAAGTCTAGGCGATTGTGACAACGAGATTATTTATACAATGTCAAAGTATTTATTCCTGCATTTTGTAATATTCATTAAAACAGAGGCTATGCTGTTTATGCAAAACATAAAATATGTCTAGTACTTATGACAAAAAATGTTTACATAGAACGCTTTTTAAACCTGATTTTTTAGAGACGTCATTTGACGTGACGTGATGTGTTACTTTAAGAGTAAAATTCAATTCCTCAATAATTTTTGAAATAATTTGTTAACTTTAAAAATTGTTTCCTATAAGTCAAAATTGATTAAAATTTTTGTTAAGTCGTATCAAGTTTTGTTTTTAAATGCAATTGTCACAAGCATGAAAATAAATAAACTTTTTTGTAAGGCTTATTAAATGATCTAAATAAGTTATTGAGCTTTTTATTTTTATTTTTGTCTAAATATTTTTTTTTATCAGTATATTTCACTGGACTTTCATCCTTCTCTCCCTTGTCTTTCCTAAAAGCAGGAACAGTGAAAAAAAAATTCCAATTTCTAAATTACTGTTTTGTCCCATGTATCGTTTATGAAATGGACAATTCGCTTCATCTTGTTACTACCTTAAGAATTACAGATATTGAGGTTATGATAGTCTTGACATTAAATATAAAATAGGACAGAAATAATTGAATACTATACAGGGTTGATTTGTAGTCACCGGCCAACACAATAAGTATCATTTATAGAAACGATTTTTGCAAGAAAAAGTATTTAATTTTTTTAACAAGGACATAAATATGTCTGCAAACATATTAAACAAACCATGGTCACTCTATATTACCATTAAAATAAAGACAACTACGAGCTACTACAAAACATCTTGTAGTACTACGTCGTAGTATTATCAAAGAAATGCCGTGTAGCTTTGTTCATCAACAGCGACTATTTGCATAAAATTTTGTGGTGCCATATCTTTATTTTTTTGTACTGAGCTGTACTAAAATAAATATGCAGATACGTTTATATCGTATCAAAGAAACTAACATTTAAATTTGGCTGGTTACTACAAATCAACTCTGTATGTACGTGAGATAGTATTGTCAATATAATCATGCAGATCACTAGCCTTTTTATGATGTGCTTCTATCTAGGACTTCACACTTTTATAAGATGTTTTGATAATTTAACTATATACTAATTCTAAACTACAACTGAAAATATATTTTATTTTAAAATAAGAAGAATCACTGCATAAAGTTTGTTTACAAAGTGATTTTACAACATAAAACATCTATTAAATATTTCTTACCTCAGGTGTTTTAGGGGAACACAAGCAATAACATTCATTTAAAAGTGAATAATATCTTCATATTAGTCAGAAGCAATCTATTTGAGTCAAGATTTGGGGAAGGAGACCCCGGATTTTATGTTTAAACATTTTCTCAAAATAAGTACCTACGAGGTGTACACACTGCGACAGAATCATGTATACCAACTTGGAAGAGCGCGCCTATGCGTACAGCTTGTGTATGCGAGGCTGAGAGCCATACATAATTCTCTTGGAGTGTTTACAAAGTACGCACTTACACTTAGGTAGGTTTTAGATATTAAAGTTAATTCTGATTTGAACTTTACTTCTTTTTGGTAGTTATCTGTGGTCAATTGGCAACAAATTTACTCTTAAGTCGCTTAAGCTTTCAAAATGCAGGCCTTTAGTACCTATGGTCAAAATCAGGATTCCATTGTTTATTTAGGTAACTTAGAGCAATCAATTCTTTGGTAACTTAGCCAACCAATAGTCAAAAATCTTTTGATTACCTATCATGCCACATACCCCGCATGCGGGTTAATTATTTTAATCCATCATGTTTAGTTAGCCCTTTATTACAAACTAGCCACCGCGCGCGGTTTTACCAGCGTAACTTTTGATTCCGTGGGAATTTCGGGATAAAATATAGCCTATAACCTTCCTCAAGAGTTGGACTATCAAATGCAAAAATAATTTTTCAAATTCCACTTGTAGTTTCTGAGATTAGCGCGTTCAAACAAACAAACAAACTCTTCAGCTTTATATATTAACAAATTATATTTGGCATCAATTACAATCTAAATAGAAGTCCTTATTTTCAACTTAAACTTCATGCAGCTTTCAACATTCACAAGTACAACTATTTCTCTACTATTATAATGTTCAAAGCTTCACATTCAAGCCAATTTAAGCGTACAGCTACTCATACAAAGACTCCTACAAACTACTCACTTATGAATCTGAATGAACTCTCTTTCATACAAAAATGTACATCAACAAGTACTTGTACATTAAATACCCTATCCACATTTCAAGCAATTCAAATCTTTTGTACTATAGTCGGTTGAACGCAACATCACCCCTTCTATTAGGAAAACATTGTAGGCGAAGTAAAACCGCAGTATATGGAAATCAGTATGTTTTTTATATAGCCAAGTTTTAAAAAATACCTTTTGAATAGTCAAATATAGGATAAAAGTTTTATGAATCCAAATTAAATTATAAATATGGACTATTTGATGAGCTTGTTGGTTTGTATTGAATAAGTTCTCTGTATGTTTTTTTGTGTCTTTGTTACACTATATTTCAGACCATTATGAATCGATTTTGAAAATTCTTGTTTCATATGGTAGAAGATACTTTATAGTTGGTCTCATATAAATTTTATTGAAATCGGTTGAGTACTTCATTAAAAATTTCAATTTTTTGAAAAAATATGTATGATTTCGGAGAGTGTTTATGTTGACGATATTATAACTCAGCCAAAGTTTTGACATGAAGTCGGTTTTTTTATTCGTTGATAAAGAATAAGTTTGCGCGTGTATGAAATAGATTTTATTAATCACATATTTCTAACTCCAAGTTAAAGCGACGACGGCCACCACGGCGACGGATAGCAGAATAATAATAAATAATGGAATAGAATCAACATGAACTCGTACAAAACTGGTAATATCAACATTTATTTATTCTTCATTGTACACAAAGATAACGAATATTTTTATTACGATTTTATAGATACAGAGTACCTACAATAGGCGGCCTTATCATCCAAAGATGATCTCTTACAGACAACCCCTCTTAACATTAATCATTTAATATTGTTGAACATATAAATATGCATATATCACGCTAAACTTCTACCACATACTTTCACACTGTGGCATTTAAAGCTCATTGTCTCAGACCCAGAGAGAAAATTAGGTTGATATGGGAATATACTTTCTACAGCAAAGGCGTAAAGATTACTTTCCTACAAATTCATCACGTTTCAACCTCATCTCTCAGTGTGCGTAGTTGATTTGATTATGCATTCCGTTTTCATTTGGTGAACTATTGTTCTTTCTGAATGCTTACATAGCTGATGATATGTGCCACTTCATTGTAAAGAACCGGAGCTGAATCTGAAAATTAATGAATTTTAATTGATTTTGAAATACGCGTGTTGTTTTGGAGTGGTATGGAAAATTTTAGTATAGAGTGATGAGATATCGTAGTTGTTAAACCAAAACCTATTAATTGCGATTTTTAGATTATAAGATTTTGATCATAAAGAATTGCAACATTGAATAACTGAAAAATTATGCTAAATAAAAATTTAGTTTTTTAAGAATAATTGAGCATTTTAAATGCAAATACTTAAAAATATTATTATTATTAAACGTTGCAATGCTTCACTTTAACTGAGATTTACAATTTCGCGTTGTACCTATTGATTGAGTATGTGTTTTTTTTCTCTTCTTTTTGTAAGCTTTTTGGAATGGTTATTTTGTGATTCGGTATTATTTTGTATGTTGTTTGTAATTGTAGTGTAGTGTTTACTTAGTGTTTGTTTTGTTTGATGTTTTTAAGTCTGTCAGCGCGTTCATAGAGAAAGCCATAGATAAGATAAATCATAGAGATAAGATAGAGTGACTGATGGTTTGATTCTTCAGTCGCTCTGGCGGAACGTCGTGTCTATGGGAGCGGGGAGCCATCTGGTTGTTGTTGACGAGAGTGACCAGCGCACCGTAGTTTTCGACGGATCGCTTAAATTAGAAATAATCTTAGTTGTTTCATTATATTTCTGCTTAAATTGATATTGTGAGAAGATCAAGGCCCTCCTGGCGTTACAAGTCCATTGTTTTAATTGTTGTAAGTATTTACAATCGCTTTCAAAACTGGAGGCATAGTGGCACATTGCAACAAGTGTCATAATTTGCTACTTAGACTGACTCACTCGCAATTTAATTTAAGATGTCTTTCAGTTAATTTACACTTAATCACAAGCGTTAAAATTCAAATCTCCTCTAAGACCTCTCTGTCTGAGAACTTTGCTGAAACTGCCTGCATTTTTGACTTTGATTATACTTTACCATATTATAGCTTAGCAACTGAAGTCGTCGTGGTGCCGTGGTTACTGTGGTTACATACGATATCACAGGTTAAGCAACGTTCGGTGCGGTCGGTACTTGGATGGGTGACCGCCGACCATTCATATCTCACGACGACTTCCGTGCTTCGGAGGGCACGTTAAGCAGTCGGTCCCGGGTGCTGTATACTTGTATACAGTAGTCATTAGGGTTTGTCAGAAGCCATCTAGGCGCCCTAAAAATTCTGGCATCCACCACCCAGCACTGGGCCAGCTTGGTGGATTATGGCCTATACCTCCTCTGCACCCAGGGGAGAGACTAATGCCCTGCAGTGGGCTCATTTACAAAGATTACAAAGAGTTGTGATGATGATGATGATATTTTACCATATTATAATTTTAAGACAAAACCTGCAGAGATAATGTTCTCAAGCTCTAAAATCATCCTAATAATCTATGATTTTGTAAGCTTTTTTACAAAATGTTTATTTTGAAAAATCAATTTATTGAGGAGACATTTACTACATGGCTTTCAATTTGTCTACATTCTTGTGAATGAACATAACATTTATGTAAATATTTTGTGATACACAAGGGTCAAGATTCCAATCTCTTAAAACTTTTCTCTCAGAGATTCTCTATTTCCATATTTATAAATTCCAAGAATAGCACTTTTCTGCAGAGTGAAGCTCTGTAACGCCAGGATGGTTTACATATTTAAGATATTTGTTAAGCTTAAAATAAAATATTCATAAACATACATACACACATACATAACTTCATGCTTGCATCTCTTATGGGGTAGGTAGAACCCCAGAGGCCATAAAACTATCTGATGTCACGTGTGACGAATTTGGAGGCATTATAATGTTGAAGAGAGACTATTGCAGTGACAGGGGGTCGCCCACAAAAAACCGCCAATAAAACCTGTGTCCCTTAACTGACCTTTGCAGTATGCCTGGGAAGAGAAGCAGCTGGCCCATGACCCCATTCTTTGTTTTTCTTTTGTTCCTAGTTCAGCATAAACATAAATAAATACTACATTTTCGTAAGCGAAAAAATGTACTAACAGAGTAAACTATACTATAAAGCAAATGAGCCAAACTGGACATAAAAAGCCAAAAGTGGTCAAATACCAATGAGAATCGTACTTCAAAAAACTGCACTCATTAAAATAATAATTTTACGAGATATAAGTAACTTTTTCAAGGTAGGCTTTTACAGAACTGACATAGCCTATGTTTGTAGGACTAGGACGAAAGCTACGCAAGTATAGAGGGCGCTTCGACTCAAATCAAAAAGAAATATGTGGCTCTTAGTAAGACAACTCTAAATCATTAAATCATATTGTTTGTAGAATTATAGACTTTGTGGAAGTTTCTCTTTTATGTTTTAGGTATATAATACTTTTGTCTGTGAATTTTGTGTAACTATATCAATATTGTATGTCAGATTGTAAAAGCTTTTTTTTTACGCTACCTAATTTTTTATCCTGTTATATAATCGCGGGAACCTTTAATTGGCTCTCCATAGTTTATATTAAACAGTTTATAATTTTGTAACAAAGCTGTTGGTTCTCCAAAAACATAAATAAAAATAAATAAATAAATGCAATAAATTACTCAGTGATATTCGAACGCAGTGCCGCGGTTATAACGTAAAGTCGGAATTTGGCAAGTGATAGATTAGGTGAGGAAGGCTAGTCGCACAGACGCATCTGTCACTGATGGTAGTTAAAGTTACAGTAACAGTAAGTAAGAAAGTAGTAGTTTTAAACAATTTCTAGGCTCTACCCAAGCCCACAGTTATTAAGAGAGCAAGATAATTCAATTGTTTAAAAACCCATTTTAAAATGGGTGCTAATTAAACAGACTTCTTTTAAATAGCATTATTCCATTACTATATGCAACGTAACTGCTTCTCCTCGCTGCGCTCGTCGTCGCACCTAACCGTACCGACTACGTCTTCCGGAACTTCTTGTCGCATAAATTTTTCATCGCAATATTAATGAATATAATACTTAGTATAAATTATTATGGTATAATTAAAGTATAAATTTCTTTAAAACATATTTTTCGCAAAAAAGTTATTGTCTCGTTGCTAAGTTATGAAAATAGAAGCTTGATCACGTGGCCAAAAAAAATATTCTGTGGCTGGACTTATTATTTCTCTTTTAAAATTTGCTCCTAATACAGTATGTCAATTCTATTTTGATGAAAAGTCCATCTCAATAAGAAAAACCACGTAACTTATTGCACACCTTCATTTGTATATTGACTTTGACTTAACTTTGAAAGCCCTGCCTTAAAAAATAGTAGTAGCATTTGCGCACTCTACAAATTAAATTAAATTAAATTCAATTCAAATACTTTATTGCCATTTGCATAGAATGGATAAATATTAACAAACAATAATAATATACAAAAAATATATTATGTAAAGCATATTTAGACAAGAAAATAAACTAGATATAAAAACATCCTTATTTTGAGCTTTTAACAGTAAAACAATGAAATTACAAGAGACGTCTTGTGCCGAGCAAAAGACACAATGTAATAAGTAAACAAAACTTAACATAATATATAAATACTTACTCAAAATCTTTCGCTCATTCATTATATTTGTAACACAATATTTTAGGCAGGAATATTTACAGTATCGCATTTGATGTGGGTAATCATTTCATTTCGTGCTCACGGAGGTAAGGAACGTGCTAATTTTTTTTTTTAGGTTTTTTTTAATTATGTAAGCAGGTTAATTTACAAAAGGCCATTTTAAGCTATTGCATAGCTTCTATCGCGAGCGTGGGGACCGAATCCAGAAATTCCGTAACGAAAAAAACCTAACACCCCCCACTCCGACTGGCACAGATTATAATTGCATAAGTTGATAAAAAATGCTATGCAATAGCTTTACCGCGGCACTCTGCGAGTGCCACACGTCTTTTTTATTTAAGTTTTAACTAAATCCGTGTTTGACCTCAATCTCACCTAATTGTAAGTGAAGATGAGGTCGAGGATGGCAGCATACGAGCTTAGAACGAACTGACTCTTCATGAAATATTGCCGGAACACATCACCATAGGAGCGGTTATATTTGGCGGTAGATTTTATATGAAGGGTGTCGCTAGCCATGCAGGCGGGTGCTGAAGGAATCCTATCACAGTGCAAAAAAAATCATACACATTCACATTTTATCTCATATCTGATCAATTTCAAACCAATTTCATTCAAAATGCAATCTCTGATTAATGTAAACACTTCATGCACATATTTTTAGAAAATTTTAGAAAGTTGTCATTTAGTGCTGAATCTGTGGACGTGAGTATAACCTAAATAAATCCTAAAATCGACTACATACAATTGGATGGCCATGTTTTTATTACGTGCTGAGTAGTCATAAGCTACAGATCAAACTGAAATTTTGTTCACGTAGAAGAATTTTGAAATTTGAATTTATGAAAAATATATTTAAATTTTTTTTTCATATTTATGCCCCACTCATCAGTCTTAATCTGCTGTTAAAATATAATTGACTAAAATATATTGATAAGGCAACCCTATATATGTTACGGTAAGAGTGAATCATTGAAGATTATTAATAATTATCTATTATTATTAATAATTACCGAAAGTCTATTACATTAGTTCGACGCACGAAATCGCGACAAAATATTGAAAATGTGAGTACGATTATAAATAATACTCTGTTTTGTACGATTATAAAAAAAATAACCACGGAGGTTAATGCAAGAAGCGAAGCAAAGCGGACCTCCTAACCTCACCAGTCCATGTCGGTTCTGTGCAACCAGCCTCAGCCGCTCCAGCTCGCATGGTGCCCTCCAATTGATAAAAGTCCTATGGGATGTATGTATATGTTACAGTAAATCTCCTTATCACTTAAATATAATCTCCATCATTATAATAGATTTAAAATTTTCAAATGTGACATCCAATGGCTATATGACTTTAACCTCGACTTTCGGTAAATATTCATAATAATAGATAATTATTAATAAACTTCAATTATTCACTCTTACCGCAACATATACATAACTTCACGAATGTATCCATTATGAGGTAGACAGAACACCACAGGCTATAAAACCATGTGATGTCACCTTTGACAAATTTGGAGGTACTATAGTGGTGGATGGGTCAGCCTATCGCCCACAAAACGCCAATAAAACCTCTGTCCCTTAACTTTTACAGTATGCCCGGGAAGACAAGCAGCTGGCATATTCCATGTTTTTCCTTTGCTCCCAGTCCAGCATAATCGAAATAAATTTACAAAATTTAAAATTGAAACAAAATTAAACTTTGAAATGAAGACTTGATTAGTATATATGTTTGGGAACAAGATGTTTATTACGATTGGATTGTTGTTATGATTATGCAGTGTACGAAAAAGAAAATTTGATCGACATTATCGTCATAGCTATACAGCTCATCAGCTAAAAAAGATGTTACTAAAGGTAATTAAACTTCAATAAAAAAATGTTATAAGAAACCATAAAATAACTAAATCCTTTTTTACATTCGAGTTAAGACTAAGTTCAAAAATAAAAACTTAGTCCAATTTATTACCTTTATTTCTAAATGATCAACTGATTTACTGCAACAAAAGGTACACAGAATACCCAAAGATACACTGGTAAACAGTTCGGTAGTTAATGTCTACAGAATAACCACGAGTAAATAGCTTCATTATTTTGGTTAACCGTTTAGCTTCTAGTTTCTTCTACTCGATAGATCGACCTTATGAAGTGAAGGCAGATTTTATTTTTATTTATTTGCATACAGGATAAAGATTCGCTTGACTTTGGATTTTAACCTTTGAATTATAATCTTTATGGGGTTATCAGATAAAAGATAAATAATTGTGGTGCATTCATCTAAGCCGGTCCTAGGAACTTTTTCAAGCTTGCTCGAATCAATTCACTAATGAGGTCAACGAGCACCTAAACCGAAAAAAACACGTCCTAGTTGCCTTCATTGATTTCAGCAAAGCGTTCGATTTATTGAAAAATGAAGTAATATACAGGAGGCTCGATGAGTCTGGTATACAGGGTCCTTTGTTAGAACTAATCAAAAATTATCATACAAACAGGTCAACTAAAGTAAAAGTAGGAAACCAATATAGTGATAGCATATCAACCGTAATGGGCACGGCACAGGGGTCAGTGAACGGAACGAAAGAGTACATTATTTACGTTAATGAAATGTGCACGTTATTTCAGCACGGATCTGTCTACCAGTTTGCTGATGACACCTGTATCGTTGTCGCAGATACTAATACAGTGGAGGCAGAACGTAAATTACAAGATAACTTTACACTTATGTGCCAGTGGGCACACGACGCAGGTCTCGTTATAAAACGCTCAAGAAACGCGCACTTAGTGAGATACAAGCCATCAATAATAGCACACAGCCATGAGTGTATGCATCGCGAACTATCGTGCGATACCAACAACCAGTGTACAAAACTAGAAGTGGTCAGGGAACATGTGTACCTAGGACTTACGATCGACAACCGTTTCAATTGGAAATCTCACATTCACCATGTATGTAATAAGTTAAGAGCTATATTAAGTAAACTATATGTACTAAAATATAAAATACCCTACAAAATGCTCAGAATACTTTATCTAGCACTAGCAGACTCAACTATGGAGTATGGATTAAGTAGCTATGGGCGCACAGCCAAGACTAACCTTGAAAAAATATACAAGTTGCAAATAAGAATATTAAAAAATATAGTACCTGAATCTGTTAAGAAACAACATCAAAATAATTATAATGAACTGTTTAAATACTGTAAATTACTACCTATACAATGTAAAAATAAAATTTCTATACTACAACATGAAATCGCAAATACTAAGTCACTTAAATTGTATAAACGCGAAAATAAACTAAGATTGCTTGCTTATCAAAAAAAAGTATGTATACCCAAGTATAACAACATGTATGGAACTAGAACTCATAACTACCTATTACCTAAGATCTTAAACTGTTTACACAAAGACTTATATAATGAATACGTAACCAACAGTAACTACACAAATCAACTTAAAAAAAATGTAAAAAAATATTTTCTTAATAACATAGATTTTAAGTACCTAGATTAAGTTTTGTATCTAACAAATGTAAAATTCGAACTCGCTGCTCGCACAAAAACCGTACAGGTTTAAGCGAGTAAGTAAATTATTTTATAATTTTGTAATTAATATGTATTGATCAATAAATAATAATAATAATAATCTGATTACCCTCTAGTTTCGTTTTCGTGTTTCCAGAACACAGGTTATCAACAAATTTACTTTGAGGCTATACTTGTAACATCAGTTGGGGTAATTTATTAGTCTACGCTGCCCATTTGTAGACACCACCTACATTCTAGTAAATATACTACGCTGAATTGGGCCATACCTGAGTCTGATCTTAGTGACTAGTATGTAATGCACATACACTAATTCATAATAGTTCAACGCATCAAGACTTTCTGACAATCACTGTGTGACAATAGTTAATTAACACCAAGATATTAAGTTTTTTTTAATCCTCAGGCAATCACACCCACTACATGGCCCCAAACTAAGCAGAGCTTGTGATTTGGGATACCATGTAGCGAACTAGAGGAGAACCTAGAATATAAATACATATAGATAAACGCCCAGACCTGGAACATTTTTGTTTCTTGTTCCGTGCGGGAATTGAACCCTTGGTCACTAGCGTCTGAGGCAGACAGTGTTACCTCATCTCCAAAGTAGTCTTCGTTACTTCATTTTTAGGGCTACTGCTCCTGGGACCTAATTAATATATTTGTTAGATCTTAAATATTGATACAGCAGATTGATTTTTAGTACCTACTAGATGCTTTTATGTAACTAAAAATTTACCAAATTGAAACACTAATTATACAGCGCAAATTGTACGCTTTAATAGTTGGTGATATGGAGACTACTTACACACTAGAAGTATGGGGGAAAAAGCCTAAGTCAGTTAAAGCCAGAAAAGTTTCTTTCCCAAACCAAGTATCACTTATACTACGCGTGAAGCCTTCATTAATATACATACATTTGTATGTTTAGACACGTAACCTCAATTGTAAATTACTTAACAATATTCATCACCAAAATAAATTAATTTTAAATCTATGAGCGCTGCCAGAATACATCAACTTCAAAGCGGGAAATTGTCAACATGCTTTAAATAGAAACGTTGCTAGTCAGGGGGAGAAGAAGGAGTCAGACCAACAATCTGAAATCCAAATTAATTATCGTTTTAATTGAGAAGCGCATTTCCTTCCTAATTACTGTTGACAATTTAGTAAATGCTGTATTCATTCAAATTCAAATTAAAAATACGCTCGATAAAGCTTCACAAGTCTAAAATCCGATTCCAAAGGATAAAATGGTAAACTGAGTACTATTTCTAGACTATATTTAAATCAATGTGTGAAATTTCATCTCAATTCATTAAACGTTTTAGCGTGAACTTTCCATTACCCAGGGAAGAAGTGAAATTGGCTGAAAATGGCTTAAAAGGTTAGTCTTTAATTTTAGGCAGCGTTTTTAGTTCATCTCGTAATACTAGAACATGATACTCAGATAATACATGAAGACATATCATTATAAAACATCATATAAATTTGTGACTACTGGTCATATGAATTTCAATTGAAATTTATTTTGATTTTATATTTACAGTAACAGTCTGTTGCGAGAAGTTTCTTTATGTCTCTTTATTGAATTTTTGGGTTGATTTGTTGGTTTGGTTCAATTGGTTTGATTTCTGATAGACTATTAAGCAATAAGTTATTTACCTATTATTATAATTTTATAAAAGTCTCCTTAGTTTTGAAAATGATTTTGTTTTACATTTTATGAAAGTCGACAATCTGGATCCACCTGATGGTAAGCATTTACTATATCTCTAGCAAATAATTCAATGAAGTGAAATGACAGTTCCAGTGGGCCCACTTTAGGGAAGAAAAAACTGGTGATGTGGTTTAAGTGAATGAATGTAATTTTTTTTAATAATAATATTGTAATGTATGAAAAAAAAATTGGCTTAAATGATATATCTTTTTTTATGGTGCTGTTAGCAAAGGGCAACTATTCTTGAAATTTCATTTTAAACGACAAAACGAGTTTAAAGATAAAGAAGTTATCAAGTTAAGTTATCAACCGTTTTAAAGCACTTGGTATTTTTGGTCATTAATTTTTTCATTAAAGTTACTTTAAAGATATAGTACGCCCCTCAAATTCAATTATTTATAGATTTCTTTAAAATTTTATGCAAAATGAATGACAATTAGTTATTCGTTTTCAATCATTCTCATTCAGTGCTTACACTAGGAACTTTTTAACTGGTATCATTATTTTTCTATTTGACATATCGAACTGTCAGTTTACGGCATTGAATGGACATTATTATTTAAAGATCTTAAGATTAATGTTGCGTTGTCACCCATGCAAGGCGTCAGTTAATAAAGACTTTTATTCCTATAATTTTACTCACCTTTACCCAAAACCAAACCTTGCTTTTACGTAATTTCTATGGCGGTTAAAAGAAGAAGGACTGCAGTACTGCCCCAGGCGTATCTATCCATGGACTTTAATAACCCTAAAACTAACTCAGCAAGTGTAGTCACCGTGACTTAGCATAGAGTCGGGTGAGCTGTGAATAATAATAATAATCGTTTATTTCAAGTATAAGTATCACAAACATCAGTAAAAGTTTCACAATTTATGAATAAAATAATAATTGGGAATTAGTATATTATATAACTGTTATATTACAAGTGAGCTAAGATGCTAATTACAGTCTTAATAATGAGCCGAGACTCTAATTAGCAACGCTCACGAGTTACATACGACGTTTTTTAACAAACTTGTGAGTAAAAGACAGACATACGTGGTCATAAAATTAATTTGAAGCAGCTTTTTTATTGTTGCTTGGAGGCGCTGTGCGGCGACCGCGGGCCGCTGCTGCTGCACGTGTCCACGCGCCGCCGCCTGGACGCGCGCGCTCATATATTTAATGTATTACCCGGATCAATAAAATATGCTCTGTTTTCTCGCATGTAATTTGCACTAAGGTACAACTCAACTTTGTAGGATTCATTATATTATGCACTAGGGTATAATATATTATGCACGCGTGACTTATAGCCCAGTTTATAGTTCTAAATTCAATAGAATAAGGCTCACTTTACGAGCAAGTGTGTTGAAAATAATTTTATTTTACTGAGTGCACTACTCTCTAATAAAAGGCAGAGCCCTGTGAGCTTAGGATGAGTAAGCTCGACCCAAATAATTGTAGCTGTATTGGCCAAATTGACAAAACAATAAACAACAGTTTGTTCGTATAGATAACATTCTGAAGGATAAAGAATAACTTTTATCAATTAAAAAAAACATTACATTATATTTAAAAACAAACAAAAAGAAAATGAATTAAATTAACATAAAGTAGGTATGTGAATGTGTAAATTAAGTAGTGTAGTGTATGTGTAGAGTGTGTGTGTTGTGTATTTGCGAGTGTGAGTTTGTTTTTTTTCCCCTTAACTATGGTCGCATTAGAACAGTTCCTGGATAAGCTTGTCCAAACCAAACTACCTGCTTGGTGGTAAGAACCTGAGGGTTCGTTTGGGAAGCCTCCACCCTTAATACTCGTATTAAATTTGCCACCATTTATCACCGCTCTATATATATACAGGGTATCACAAAAAGTTACATAGCTGGAAAGGAATTAAAAAAATAAATGACATTTTATTTCAAACTAAAAATTGTATATAGGTATTGTTTTTTTTATTTCAATTTTATAAAGGGTTATTGACGATTACAAAACAGATTTTTTTTTAAATCAAGACTTATAAGTACAGATAGCAAAAAAGCCCCACAAGGAGCAAAATTTTTAGTTTTAAAAAATGCAATTTATTTTTTAAAATACCCAGAGGGGATTTTTTTTATTTTTTTGGGGGCCCTTGTGACCACCCCTATCACCCCCCTTCCCAGCTACGTAACCTTTTGGGACACCCTGTATAATGGGATATATACAGGGTTACTGGTTAAGTATAAAAAAATAATTAAACAGGGTATATTCACTGACCATAACGTGAGATTTTTTTTAAATGTTTGTTACCTCATAACTTTAGACTGGGTTAACCGATTTTGATTATTATTTCATATGATAGAATATACTTTCCATTTAGTCTCATATAAATTTCATCGAAATCGATTGAGTATTTAATGTTTTTTTTTTCAAATATGTATGAATTCGTAGATCCTTTACCTTGACGACCTTATAAGTACTTCAGCCAAAGTTTTTACGTGAAATCGTTTTTTTAATGCTCTGCATTCGTTGATTATTATTCAGTGGAAGAACAAGATACCGGGATCGTGACTATTAATGTTATTGAATAAAATCTGAAATATTCCAGACACCTTCTTTTAAGACCCACGTCGCCGCGCCGCCGCATTTGCTAATTTGTTTATTGAGGGCTTTTGAGAACAAAAGAGAGTTTTTTTATCCTCTTTAGTCTACCTATAATTCGTTTTAAAAGCCAATGAAGTAAATTCTGTCGTTTATTTTATAAAAGAAATATCTACCGGGATAAAAATAAGTTCTGATTTTGATACAGGGAAGTATCCATCAGTAAATTACAGGAAAGGATTATCCAGCTAATAAAGCCAGGGTTAGCAATTAACTTTTAATCCTACGCTCTAAAATAAATGTTGTGCATGAGCAAAAATTTGTCGAAGTTTAAATATCATAGTTAAAATAAATAAGTACACACACATACTAAAATCATATTTCTCCTATCTCCAAACACATGAGTCAAACTTAAAATTTCCTCTCACACATCCAAAAGAAGCATCTGTACACAATTCAATAAAATAAATAATCCCTCTAACCACATCAATCGATCGACCGTTTATCGACGGACGAACCGAACAGTCGAAGTCCACGTTATCTTTTACATACATACATAACTTCACGCCTGTATCCCTTATGGGGTAGGTAGAACACCATAGGTTATAAAAACCATCTGATGCCACTTTTGACAAATTTAGAGGCATTATAATGGTGGAGAGAGGCTATTGCAGTGACAGGTGGTCAGCCTATCTGACTTACAGTATGCCCGGGAAGAGAAGCAGCTGGCACATTCTATGTTTTTCCTTTGCTCCAAGTCCAGCATGTATTCCGATACTATTATTTTTTACTATGAAAATTTATATAATTGATAAATTTTCAATATTTCCGGAGAAATAATGACTGATGATATACATAATTGTATTAATTATTCGTGTAAAGGTTTAAATAAATGGTGATTATAAAGTTTCATGGCTTTTAGTAGGTTAACATTAATTTTATACAGTTATTGAACAATGATTATGATTTCCTGAAACATTTCAAAATGTAAACAACAACTTTGATATTTTGTTTCGAATAAGAGAGATTTTGACCTTTAACATTAAAGCCTAAGGCAATTTCTTAAAAACAATTAATATTTCGTTCGAATACTTAAATATTCATCTTAATTTTATTACTGTAGGTACATAAGGGCCAAATTGAATATGAAAGTTCATTTTCAATTTTGCTTATTGGAGCTAAGTGACATTTTAAAATGAATTAATTTTTTCACACACTAATTAAAACGAAACTTATTAGAACGAGTTAGATATGCGTTTAACAAATATCAGTCCAGTAATTCAAATTACAAATATAAAAAAAACTATTTGAAAATATAATATGCAAAAATGTATAAATTACTCAATAACAAAAACGATAATCACAAAATAACATCGGAGAGACATAATGGTACATTTGCGCAGCATCCCTTCGATTGCCTCCAGATCTCCCCTCGTAGCTCGTAGCAACGTGAGTCCTACGGGAGACCCGCTACGGAGCGGACGTCTATGTCGTAGTCGCGGGCTAGGTCCTTGATCTAATCAACCCCTGCTGATTTCGAAAAAAAAAACATTTCGTCTGTGACATATTGTTACGTCAAGTGTGACATTTCGACATTTATCGCGATTGACTTTTTTGTGACGTAAAGGAGTGTTTTGGTGTGTTATTTTGGTGAGTATCTGTAATTTAAAAATTGTAAAAATAATTAAATAATAATATTCACTAAAATCTTCGCAACATGAGAAATTTAACATTTAATTTGTGGATGAATTTAATAAATACTGAGTATTGAATCGAATATAGGTATTCTTCACAAAAACGTTATGAAAGCGTTTTATTTACTAAAGCGATACGATTTTGTTGAATGTATGAATAAAAAGGTTTATTGTCTGTTTTTGCCTTTTCTTTATTTGTATCGTTATTTGACGTTTTGACTTTATTTACTCAAAAAGTACTATATTATTGGAATTATTAATATACTTCCGGAAATGTAAGCTTTTTGTTACTTCGATGATGCTTAAAAAAATATCATATTAATAAACTACCTATACAAGTAATATTTTTCGAATGTTCAGAGTTTTATTTTATACCATCTTCTGTCTTTACGTTCGTTTCTAGAATACAAATGAGTGTTTATGGAAAACACGGGTTTTCTGGGCGCCGTTTTTCCTTTTCCCATTTATTTTAGCGAGTCGCCATAATTGGTATTTCAAAGTTTATTAACCAATTAGCAAGTAACTTCTTTTCAATTTTCTTGTTGCTTTCAGAAGCAGTTTGATTCTTGAGATTTTAAAGTTTAGGAATCTTGGAGCATAAGCTTTTTTATTTTTTTAAATAATTGTGACTTTGGTAGATTTTTTTAACATTTATCTATTTTGTTAGCTATGCAAAATATTATTGATGATTAAATAAATATACATTTTAATTAATGAAGGAAAAGTAATCGAAGATATTCATTATTATTATCTTCTAGAATAATGATTATTTTTTGTCGCCAAACCTAAATACTTTGTTTACCTATATGTCTAGATAGACAATCAAAGCTTCAAACGCGTCCCAAAAAATAGAGGTGAACTGTTAGCCTCTAAGTCCGTCGACCGCTTTCAGGTCGCTTCGAGCTGTCTGTCACTGCGTTCCACGAGAGTAAAAATGTCTGTTTAAAGTGTGCAGAAACTACAAAGGTCGAATTAAATTAAGACATAAAGTCATCTTTCATCGGCTTATAACATTACCTATAGTAATTTCTTGTAAATTTACCTTTCGTAACAGAAATTAAATATGATTTCGCCATTACTTTTGGGTTGCCTGGTTATAATAATTGATAAGTTACCCGAAGGATTCTAATAAAAAAAAAGATTGAAGATTATTTAAAAAAAATGCATTTAACATTTAATTGAGACCGTATTGTGTAAAATCTTGTAACGCCGCGCCGCCGGCTCAGAATTTTAAGAAAATTAGTGCTTAATTCTATTTAATATTGACAGAAAATCATATCCTCACCATTCGCACAATTTTGAAATATATTTAAACAACGACTGTCGTGACTGTAATACATTGTAGGCTACGATTGTTTGTGTGCGTTAGACGCAAACAAGCATTTCAAACTTGGTCTAATTTTTTTAACGTTATAATACGGTGACGCTCTATCTAGACATAAAGATAATACAAGCCTAAATGTATCTTCATATTAGTTTATAGCCGACGGTGAAGGAACTAACTGATAAGCTCTTTAATATTTTTATTATTATACCTATATATTATTATTCTTTCATGATAATATTTTTCGACAGAATTTATTGAAGAAAAAGTTACTGACTAGTTGTATTACACAAGAATAATTAAATCAATGAATAACAATTTATATTACAAAAAAGTAAATTAATAAAAAATAAAACAAATTAAGCGATTTGAGCGACATTATCCCTGGAAACGGATTTCTTCCAGGCAAAGCTTACGATGAATGTGGTTGGCTGCTTGGTTTGGCACAAGTTTTGCCGCGCATTAAGGCTTTTGTTAATCCTTTACAGACACTTAAGTTATCATATTAGTAGCATTGCAGTCGCACGCGTTTTGATCCGCGTTACTTTTGATCTATCGAAACATACCTCCATAACCTTCCTTAAAAGCTGAGCTTATAATACAGTTCATAACTTTATATAATTTAATTCAAAACTGTAAATTATAATAAATAAATAATAATAAATAATAAATATTTCTGACATTCACACAACATTATCTATTTTTTAACATTATCATTATTATGGATACTAGATAACTGATATACTTAAGAAATATATAAACATACATATTGAATAAATACATATTTTTTTATTAGAATAAACTTAAATAAATATATAAACATCCATGACTTGACGGCTAATATCTGTGTTCATCACACCGATATCCGCCGCCGCCGGGATTCGAACCCAGGACCTCTGGCATAGAAGGCAATGTATGTTGCCACTACACCAGCCGGTCATCGGCTGGTGTAGTGGTGTAGTGTACATTGCCTTCAAATTTACATTCAAATTAAAATTATTCACGAACAATTCCGGTTAAAACTGTGTTTAATTTCTTATTTTTCAAATTTACTATATCTCAAACTCACCATCAAGCCAAAAAGCAGGTTTAATTACACGTAAAACGAACAAATAAATGTTTAGTTAACATTGACGATCGTTAAACTTTGGCAACAAACGGTTTATTACTTGGCACCGTAAAATGTTAACATTTTTATAGAATTTACATTAGTATTCATTGAAACCGAATTTGGTCGAACATAAAATTATACAGAGCCATTTTTGGGAATCAGTAAATAATGGAAGTCGTGCTGAGTTTTGCAATTTCAAAAAAACATTGGATTTTTGTGAATCTACGACTAAAAAATGAATCATCACATCTACTTTTATCTTTTGATTTGAGTTATTCTATCTTACTATGCCATTGTGGATAAATGTAATGCTACAGAACAAGTCTATTTATCCTTTTATCTCCATTTTAGTTTCGATATAATGAATGAAGTATTAATTTAGTTAGTGGTTTTTCTACTTAGTGCATTGATATAATATTATATTAGGTAATTACCTATATTTTAGTTACCTACGAAAAAAAAAACATAATGGAATTGTTGATTCCCTCATACAAATTATTATGTACATTTACGTTTTACCTACGAAGATTTACACCGACAATGTAGAAATAATAACCTGATGAACCTTTGAACTAGGAAATAAAAATAAATAAAAATAAAATTTAGTTTATTTCAGTAAATCATTTACAAATCAGTTGCCGGGGCTTCCCAGAAAGTAATCTTAAGATAATTGTGTTGGGAATGCCTCGCTCTTCCTATGCATAAATAAATTAGTCAACAGTAAAAGTTATACCAACCACGATGCCTTTGATTTCGTTTCAATACCGAACAATTGTGTTCTATGAATTTCTTAATATTTAAACGTAATATTTAAATTAGTAAGAAAGTTACTGCTGCGTTCTTTTCCATCTGCTATATTGCATAAGCACCGCTTGGATCTTTTTAGGAAACTAGCCGTCGCTCGTAACTATTACTCTCATAACTATTGAGTCCGTAAGTCTACAAAATATAGCAAAATAAATCCATCTGTAAATATCCAAGATAAACGTGTTCAAAAATCCCTTCAGCTTCAATGTGCAAGGTGTTCCTGTTCATTTCCCAAAACTTTAAGATTTTTTTCCTTACTAAAAAACAATACTTTTTACCAAAGAATATGTGGTTCAAAAGTGCATACTTTCCAATATATTATCAATCTTAATATAATGAGTTCATAAATTATCACCCTTGTAAAATCTCTTTAACATTAATTCAATAGACGCGTGTCACTGAAGCCATACAATAAACAACAAAAACATTTTAAACGTTGAGGAACGTTGCATAATGTACAAAGCAAAACGTTGCGAACTGTACCTGTAAAAAAGAGATACAAAATGCCACGTTGTCATACTTCGCATTAAAGGTGTTTTACATAAGATGTTTTGAATTATTTTGTATGAAAAATAAAAAGAAAAAAAATAGAAAAATTATTCACATGTTATTTGATTCTATTACATGGTCCCATTAATACTTTAGAGTTATGGGAAATCAACAGGAACACCTTGTATATTTACAGCGTCATCAATTTTGATTTACCCAATTATCCTGCACTTCTTTATCATTTTACTACCTCCTTCATAAAGCCTACAGGCAAGTACGATGGCTTCAAGACTTTTTATTGAATAGATAGAGTCTATGATGGGAATACCCCGAAAACCCTTTCAATTTATAGACCTTTTCAATTTAGTTTCGGCCTATTTTTACGAGGATCCTGCAACGCCTTGTCTAGCAGAAACTTCTCTAAGCAATAATATCTCTAAGATTTTATCTTTCTAAAGCGGTTTCGATGTTGATCGGTGTAATGTTAGTTAATCAATACTTTTTAATATTTTCATACTACATCTGTATAAATAAAATTGTAGTGTCTGATAGTGATATAGAAACAATAATATTTTCTTCTCGCACTTATAGTTATTTGCACAATACTAATACTACAAAATTTCTGTCTGTCTTTTTGTTTCTTCGAGCGAATCTTTGAAACAGCCGTCGAAAATCGTGGTTTACGCTCGAAAAAATTCGCCTTAACTAAAGAGCACCCACCACAAATGAAATAACCAAACATTTTTTATTAAATACTAAATGCACTCGTACATATCTATAAAGAAAATTGAACTGTCTGTCAATATAATTTATGACGCTTGATGTAGACGCGCGTGTTGAAATATATAAATAACTTTGAAATATTGTGAGAGTACACTATGCTAGGGTTACGTTTTTTCAGTACCTCGACCTGGACTCATTCATAAAACAGGTTAAAAAAAGTTATTAGTTGTGAAAAATTAAAAAAAAAATTGTAAAAGGGGTTTTCAATGTAATAATATAAGGAAACGGAAAATATTTTTAATTTTATCACAATTCCATACCATACCAACCAACAACTTGACCATAGAATTTGCTTTTGACAAAAAATCAAACGAAAAATAATTGAAACAAGAAGCGTTGCTGACTCCGAATTTCCCTTCGAGCTTTGACGGTTTAAATATTAGAAAAGTAATATAATTCTTATTATATTCCAAATCGTTCTATCCTAATTCTCTTAGAAATACAACACAAAAAGGACAAAATATATATATTAAAAGTATAGTTAACGAAGCGTCTGTAACATACAGAAAGATAAAAGTGTGGCAAAGAATTGCGGTCGAGGGAAAGGAATTGTTTTTCTGCTTCTAGGCTACTCATTTCTTATTTTATATAGCCTGTCGGCGTGCCCTCCGAATATATACAACGAGTGTTGCTATAGGTTATTTATTTTTGTAATATATTTTTCTGTTTTTAACGGGCTTTTGCAGCCTTTCACGTAGAACATATTATTATCTGTTTGGTTTGAGGTGTGACTTCTATTGCCAGATAAAAAGAGGTAGGTTAGTTTTTTTAAATATAACAATAATCACGGCGTAAGTGTATAAAAAAAATTGATAAGTTTTTGTCGAAGTTTTCATGCATTTTTTTATTTGATGAAATAAATACAGTAGCTTATTGCGAATAGGCTAGCAGTATAATAATTAAATTTGGGAGAGGCCTATGTCCAGCAGTGGACGTCTACTGGCTATTGATGATGCAAATATTTAAAATTAAAAATACGTTGAATTTCTTGATAATAGAACTCATAATAACATAGTTATATTTATTTCACTAAAAATTCAAGTTATCTATTTGGTGCCGTACATGGCTTTGCTACTTTGATATCCCAAATTTTTCATATGGCAACATATTATGGAGATAAAATTGCCATAGCATTCAAACAATTGAATAGTTTAAAACGCATTATACGCTCACAAACTTTCAGATTCATAATATTAGTTAAGAAAATATATCTCAAGTAAACTTGAATGAGCTTTTTAATGAAGACTACACAGCGAAATAAGACGATGTCTAGATCCGAGTCATTGTAACTAGGACAACCGAGCTTAATTGTTCATCAAGCTTTACTGTACAGGGTGACTGGTGACAAATTTCAGATACTGAAGGAGAGCACTCTTAACTCGATTCTGATCATAATCATGTAATAAAACTAGGTATTTAATTTTTCACCAGAAATCCCTATGAAATAATTAAGCCTTATTACACCTTAATAATTAATTAAGAAATAAAAAAGAAGTCTGGAAAAATTTCATTAGTCAACCTTGCTGTCATTCTAAATCTCCAAAACGGGAGATTAGCCTCGTGGTAATTACTTACAAGAAATTGTATTTTTCGTTGTTGAATTTGACAGTAATTCAGTTATTCTAGGTTAGTAAATATCGTCTGGTTCATCTTATATGGTTCCAGTCTCTTGAGCTGACAAGCTAAATGTTAGTCAAAAATGCAGCGCATATTTTTGCTCCAAAAACCACTTATTCAATGAATGAATATTGACAAAGAGAGACAGGCGTGAGGTAATGTATGTATGTATGAATATTGATAAGATAATATACACGTAATAAAACACAATGGTGAACTAAAGTATCAAATCAGCCAAAAGAGACTGACGGACAAGAACTTCCTTTAAGGATTCCAAAGTTAAATTGCCCTCATCCAACGCCTACTAGTGATATTGGCTTGAATATTCAGTTTACCTTGTAGAAAATCTGCCCACGCTCCGTCTCCCAGCTCTTTATTATAGATACTATAATTGATTAGTGCGAAGCCAATTGCTACTTCGATTTTGCAACCAATTAAGCTATGTCAGTTACTTTGATTCGCTGACTCAGAGAAACTTGAAGCTATGATATCTTTTTGAGCCCACAACAACCATGATAAATTAAATACCTTTACCAAATTACTAAGGACAGTCTACGAGTTTGTTTTTTGAAAACTTCTTCAGATTTTCTTCAATTCACTATTTATATTGCACAGTTTCTTTAATTGATGATTCCCTCTTTACCTTGCTAAAAGTATGCCACGAAATATCACTGCAGGCCGCTTGATGAAGTGTTCCGTTATCTTTTCTATTGACTAAATCTGCGTTCAGATTAAAGTTAAGTAAGGTTTTAAATCTGAAGTCATTAGGTCGAGGAACAAACTGTAATATTAGTTTTTCTATGCCAACTAAGCATACATAAAGCGATGTGCTCATTGCACATTTTTACTCCAAGTCGGAAACAAAATATATTCAAGTTTACTTACTTGTTATAAAATTATAAGACAGCATGTTTAAAAATTTTAAAAGGCTGTGAAACGGCGACTAAAAATGTACATTTTTTTAAAATTTTCAATATCCAATCTTTTAATCTTAAAACTTAACTTTGTACTAAGTACATAGACTTATTTGAATGCTAAAATCTTTTTATTATACTGATAATATCCTGAAATTCAGATCTCAAGAGAGAAAACGAATCTTTTTTCTATTACCTGGCTTTATGAGCTTTTTAAAAATGCATTTCTGCAGAACTTTCATTCGCTGCATCTAATTAATTAACTAGAAGAACGAATCAGTCGGTACATTGTTTGGTGTTTTAATTGGACGGTTTCTGCTCTTCAATAATTCAGGGGTCAGTTTGAAAACTTACGTTTTTCAATTGTCTGCATGTTCATTATAACTATTTGAACATAAAATTTGTCCATCGGTGAATAAACGTGAAGAGACGAATAATCCAAATGATCCTCGCTTGGTAGTAGACGATTATATTTTATGTAAAACCTATCTCCAAATACCCCGGCTCCCGTGGTAATTTTTCTTTTATTTTTCTTCATGACTTCACGCCTATATCCCTTATGGGATAGGCAGAACACCAGAGTTTAAGTGACCATCTAACGTCACATTTGTCTTTGGTGGTTTTATAATGATTGATAGAGGCTATTGCAGTGACATGGGGTCAGCTTATCGCCCACAAAAAAAAGCCAATAATACCTCTTTTTTTTTTAAATATTGTAAGGATAGGACGTTTGTCTTCCATGCCACCTGATGGAAAGTGCGCATGAAGACTATGGTGTTACACGTCCACGAGAAACCTATTCACTCGACACTTAAAAGTTCCAGGACTGTAGTGGTCAGGAAAAACAGACGCAGGCAGATTGTTCCACACCTTGGCAATCCGTACCAAAAAGGAACTATCAAAGCGTTTTGTTCGACTTCTTGGTAAATCCACTATATAGGGATGGAAGTTCTGTCTGCGTCTGGTAGTCCGGTGGTAAAAAGGGGTGGGTTCAATTTGGTCAAAAAGAGCACTCGCACACTCACCAAAATGTAGCCGATAAAATACTGTCAAACAAGCAACCTTACGACGATGCTCCAGCGTCTGCAACTTTTTATTTGTAAGATTGTTGTTATTTATACGTTTACGAGCTCTTCGGTCAACAGAGTCTAGCTCTTCGAGCTGGTATTTGGCAGAACCATCCCAAAGGTGACTACAGTACTCCATGCACGACCTCACTTGGGCTGTGTATCAGTTGAGCAGCCGTTCAGGGCTGAAGTACCGCCGGACCTTCGAGATGATACCCAATTTTTTGGAAGCCGTTTTTGCCATAGACTCAATTTGTTGACCGAAGTTTAATTTGGACGTTATAGTGACGCCCAAAAGCCCTAGTTGGTCGGTGATGGGAACAGATACATTCTGGAAAGTGGGCGTAAAAGTAAAGGTGCTCTTTTTTGCGGAGAATAGACACGCTTGTGTTTTGGAGGCGTTGAATTTGACCAGGTTAGATTCGCCCCAATCGGACAAATTCCGCAAGGTTGAATCAACGCGCTCAATCATAGTCTCTCTCAGAACATGGATTTCATGGGCGCTCGTTCGCGCATTGGATATATATCTCTCAACAACAGTGCTGTCATCAGCATATCCAATAATGCCTGGTGTTAGGAGGTCATTAATGTGCAGCAAGAATAAAGTTGCAGAGAGAACAGATCCCTGAGGTACCCTGGCATTAATTGCCATTAGGTCAGAGGAGTAGCCGTCTAAGACTACTCGAATCGACCGTTCCCTCAGAAAATCAGATATCCAGTCGCAGAGCCCAGTCGGTATGCCATATGCTGGAAGCTTGCTTAAGAGACCATCGTGCACGACCCTGTCAAAGGCCTTGGAGATGTCTAAGGATACAGCTATTGCTTCATCATGACCCTCCAAGGCCTCACTCCATAAGTGTGTGGCATACACGGGAATATCGCCGGTCGAGCGTCCACTGCGGAAACTATATTGGTTATCGCTTAGGAGCTCGTTGGTCTCAAGGTATGCCAGGAGTCGATTGTTCAATACACGTTCCATGATTTTGCAAAGTATGGAAGTGATTGAAATAGGTCGATAGACCTCTGTCCCTTGACTGACTTTTACAGTGCACCCGGTAAGAAAAGCAGCTGGTACATTCTATGGTTTTATTTATTTATTTATTAACGTAATTTACACCTAATTCTAAAAATGTTTGTATATTCCAGTTCCTTTCCGACCTTAACGTGACATGACTTACTTACCATCACATGTGATCATTGCAAGCTTAGACACTGAAATTAGTTCTGAAATAGATACCAGTTTGTTCTGAAATAGGTACCACTTGTTTTCCAAGCTTCAATCCTTCTTTCTCATCGCCTTTTACCATCAGGTTGCAAGTTTAGACAATAATAAAAACCTTCTAGTTTTACTTTGTCCACGGCACAAGGTTTGTGGTTACAGTGTCAGTGTGTTATTCGTGTCGTAGAAATTTATTCATGTATTGCTAACTTTTGACCGCAAGTTGAATAATCCGGCTATGAGATGTTATCAGGAAAAGTTAAGCTTTTCTAAACGTTTCTAGTATACATGTAACTTGTATCCAAGTTACAGCTTAACCGTATGCTAAATTATTAAAATATTCAAATGTTTAACAGAGAAACTTCTATATTTTTTATGAAACGACTAATTCTATTGTAACATTTATGGGTAGAAAATGTAGAGTCCAATAGGCTAGAAATCAATTGCCCAGAAAATACTTATTGAATAATGAGTTTAAATATTTAATGTACCTTTAAGGCTCAGACCAATGATGGCGGTATAGAAAGCTTTTCCAGAGGGTAGTTTATTTAAGAAGATTGAATATTTAAATATGTCAGTAAAATAACTTAGAGAAATAACCAACTTTGTTTAGATAGGGAATTAGGTTAATAAAAAGTCAAAAAGGTTAAATTCCAATCTTTTTTTTAATGAATTAGGATGCTTAGGTCCATTAGCTTGGTTTTTGTTCCCCATAATGTCATTAAAGCGTATTTAAACGTTATAATCTGTATAATCTTTTAGGATATTTTCTATATTAGAGGTATATTTTATACAGGCCTGGTGTACAATAAAAAGTTTACTGCTGACCTTTTAATCATTGTTTTATCTAGTATACAATTATTAAAAGGTCAGCAGTAAAAATTAATTATAGTAGACATTCAAATTATAGTGAAAATATAATAAAAAAAAATAATAAAATAAAAATCCCCAGACAATCACACCAACTACATGGCCCCAAAGTAAGCATAGCTTGTGTTATGGGATACCATGTAGCGAACTAGGGGGGAACCTAGAATATAAATACATAAATAGATAAACACCCAGACACGGAACATTTTCCTTGTTCCGTGCGGGGATCGAACCCGCAACCACTGGCGTCTGAGGCAGATAGGTTTACCCCAACGCCAAAGTGGTCGTCAAAAAGAATAATATATAAAATATCTATACATATAATAAAATGGCAGGAAAGTCAAAACTGTACATTGAATATTTTTTTAAAAGAATACTTGGGGTATGATCTACAATCGAAACAGAAACAAAAAATATAGTTTGTGGAATTTTTGTCTGTTTGTCTGTTTGTCTTTCCGGGATAAACTCAAAAAGTACTGCATGGATTTACTTCAAATTTGGCATGAAGATAGTAAAGAAGTCGGGTCAACATATAGGCTACATATTATCACGCTAGCAGTGTTATAATCGTAGGTGCGTTTGGTGCTGCATAGCGTTCACGCAGACGACGTCGCGGGCAGCAGCTAGTTATTAATAAAATAAAATATAAATATAAAATATTACTAATAAATAATAAAAATAAGTCCGTTAGTTTTCCACCAAAACCTTTAATTACTCAAAGTCTGGTTTAAAACCTGTTTCCATACTTAACTCGTCGTAATACGGGATAACTAATGAAATGTGAAACTCGATTATGCACTTTATTGACATTAATGATTCATGTATAAATTAATCATCACTATTTGAACACTGACACGGAATCTAAAAATAAAACACCTTTTGACAAGTGCCTTTTACCTTTAACAAGATTAATTAAATACGTAATACCGTTAAAAAGGAAATACTTTATGGAAAAAACGATTTTTGCGAAGCAGCCTTCAGAAGAACGGAAGGGGGGAGCGTTCTGTAAAGGCACAGTGGCACTTAATTAATTTTCTTTGAGGTTAACATAAAAATAGCGGACTCGTGAAAATGAAGGTAGAATAGAAAATGAAGAGTAAATTTTGGGCATAATTTGAAAGGATATGCTTGTTATAATAATTTATTGATGGATGAATCTGTAATATTTTAAGTAGGTAAAAAGAAAAGTCAGTTGAACTAATATTGATTTACGTAAGCTTTTGTTTTATAGCCGCCAGCGATTATATTTAGAAATTTCAATTTTAGGAATTTAGAAATGGCTTTCGTTTACGGAATATTTTTATAATAGACTAAGAATTTAACTGCTTGGTTAGTTTCGAATGTGGTAAAAAGTGAAAATGTGAGTCTATTTTAACATAATTGAACATAGTTTTCACGTGCTAAAAAAATTACTACATACCTACCGATTTTTCTGTACACAACCTTATGAAACGTACATTTACTTTTGCTGCTGTGTTTGTAAAGGCGGTCTTGAACTTGACAGATATTACGTGACAATAAGGTCGAAGTCACTCTAATTTTAATCAGAAGAGAATTGGCTTTTATCAAAGCATACCCAAAATTTCAAGTAATTTTTTTATAGTTTTTTTAACACTTTCATCCCGATGGGGTTTATTTAGTTGACCCTCAGGGCGATGTACTATTTAACCAACTGAAGTGTGAAGTGATTTTATGTAAGTATATGTTATTTATATGTGTGTGCCTATATCTTTAGCACACTATTCAGCTTGAATTTGATGAAGTTTGATCTGAGATGCAATTTATATCGTCTTAAGGCTGCAAACTGGACGGCAGCGACAGCGAGAGCGACAGCGGCGCGGGCAGCGATTACCGCGACACGATAGAATGTATTGAGTTTGTATGAAACCGCGACAAATCGCTCTCACGCCCGCTGGCGTCGAGAACGGCCCAGATTCCCCGCGTCGCTGCCCGCGCCGCTGCCGCTCTCGCTAATGGTGGGCGTGATATCCTCATAATATTATAAACTTGAGATTTTGAGTCGGGTTGATGGATGTTCCTTATTCTTGTATGCTGAAACTTTAGTAGAAAAATAATTACACTCTAGTCAAGTACATAAGGATAACTGTATGCTTTATCTTTCACGAGATCGGCATTGTCTCAGGCCATACCGCAAGGTAAAGCTTGTCAATCTAAATTGAACAGATGCTTGTTTCTTTAAATAAATGAAGGTTTAATACAGAATACATTGCATTTAATTTCATTTTATATTTCAATTCGACGTTTCGCGAGAGAGGTCACGAGTCTGTCCGGAAGAAATCGCTTGCTGGCTATAAGACCGCCAACTGTGAAATATAATTTAAGCATGTAATTTTTCTACTTTTTTTCAATGAAGTGTAAAAAAAAAAAAATTAGATATAACTTTGCCGTTTAAGGTCAAATTTCAGACTCAGAAAATGCAAAACCTACAATAAAATACAAGTTACTTTTAAATACGTATTCCTACGATATATGGATATAGGCTGGTAAAGTTTAAACATAATATTGCCAGGAACATGCGACAAAATGTTTGCAGGTCCATTAAATGTTGCTTAACTCAATGAGCTTAAATAATAATAGTAACCGCCAAGTTTCTTTCTAGAGCAAACAAAAGAGCATGTTAGTTCTCAGAAGGATATCAATTTATCAAATGCTGTTCGTGCTTGAGTAAACTTTTATCCGTATAATACAATGTCTGAATCTTTGTAGTTGGTTGTAAGGGGAAAGGAAATTAAACTGTTTTTCTTTTGTATATTCAATCGATGGAATATAGAAATATGACGAGTTATAATTTTTTGAAATCGAGCAGTTTATTATAATATTATTTACTGTTTTTTCGGTAAAACCACTTAGAATAAAACTACTTTTTTAACTGGATTAACCGCGTATAATTTATATTTTACATTTTAACTCGACGTTTCGGTGTCTTTGCAGACCCCGTGGTCACGAGCGAAGACATCGCATCGTCGAGTTAAAATGTAAAATGTAAATTATACGCGATTAATCCGGTTAAAAAGTAGTTTTATTTAAATTATGAATCGTGAAAACTTAAGACAAAACCAATTTGGTGTAAATTTTATATACAGGGGGGATGTCTATGAAGATGTGCAAGAACACACCATTGACAATTAAAGAGCTTGGTGTTTATCTTATTAATATTATAAATGGGAAAGTTTGAATGGATGTATGGATGTTTGTTCCTCAATCACAGCAGAACGGATCAACAGATTTGAATTGAATTTGGTGAAAGTTGAGCGGCTAAAACCGCGCAAAACAGCTAATTAAAGTAAAATATAAATCGTTCTATGAAGTTTTTACTGTTGTTTGAAAGATGATTTAATATCGTTATTATAAAGAACAACAAAGGTATGTACAATGATTAATAAAAAAAATGGAATACTGATTTAGGACCATATTCTAGTATTCCATAGTGACTTTATCTTAATGGCGCGGTGGCACAGACACGCCAATCCATCATAATCATCACAACTCCGTGTAATGAGCCCAATGTAGGGCTATGAGTCTCTCCTCTGGGTGACGAGGAGGTTTAGGCCGTAATCCACAGAGCTGGCCAAGTGCTGGTTAGTGGATGTCAGAATTTTCAGGGAGCCGAAATGGCTTCAGACAAACCCCGACGACTACTGTATACAAGTATATAGAACCCGGGACCGACTGCTTAAGGATTTTACAACTGGTTTATTTGGCCTAGTAAAAACTATCGATCAACGATCGGTCGTTCGATTGGTGTGATAAGACTCTAACGTGCCCTCCGAACCACGGAAGTCGTCATGAGAAATAAATGATCGTCGGTCACCCATCCTAATACTGGCCATACCGAGTGAGCTTAGTGCGGCCGTTGCGGGAATGCATTCCTGACAGCTCCTTATGTCCACTGAATAAAGTTTATTTCCGATTCGAAGGGGAAAAAAAAGCTATGATTTTGACAGCTGTCAGGAACGCAAACTCCAACCGGTCGCACTATAACCTGCGATATCGTTTGATATGCACATTAACCACGGCGCCACAACGACGTCAACATCATCAATCGGAAACACCCACATTTGGACAAAGGGCTCCCCAAGGACCTCAATATCAGTCAGTCCAAAGCTGCCTACATCCAATGTTTATCTGACCTACTTATTAATAGCACTAAATTTATATTCCGTATTAAACCACTTACCAACAAGATATAATCTCTGAATTTGTTCTGGATTTGTAGCTATTGTTCTTTTTTGCTTCTCATTTGTTTGACGAAAATAAATAGCCTCCAAACAAAAACCCTGTTCTTTGTTCATTTATTCCTTTTACTGTTTGCTTTGGTAAAAAAGGAATTTAAAATTATCTGTGGATTTTGTGATTCTTAAAAAGTTGAAGGAAAAACAAAATTTACGTTCGATCAGGGTAGTCTTAGTATCATCGCAGGTTTATATTTTATGTTTCTTACACTCACACAACATTATCCTGCTCATATTAAGTTCCCTAATGAACTTGTGTTTACTTGGATACTAGAAAACTGATATACATTTTTAATCTAATATATAAAATTCTCGTGTTCGTTGCCATACTCCTCCGAAACGGCTTGACCGATTTTGATGAAATTTTTTGTGCTTATCCGGTATCTATGAGACTCGGCCAACATCAATTTTTTTTTATTTTTTTTATTTATATGGCAAAACAACGTTTGCCGCGTCAGCTAGTAGGATATAAAAATATACCCTATAAACTTTAATGAACATATAAACATCCATGACTTGACGACTAATATCTGTGTTCATCACACAAATATCCGCCGCCGCCGGAATTCGAACCCAGGACCTCTGGGATAAAAGGCAATGTATGCTTCCACTACACCACCCGGTCATCTGGTAAGGTTATGTTTAACTTGCGATGTAAAGCACACATTCGGCATAATTTAATCTGACACGTGTCGTACTTTCTTTTTGTCAGACAGACAGAACGTCTTGGTGACTTTGTTTAATGTGAAGTGATGCTCAATTATTTTCATATGAATGGGCATTGTTCATATTTTTTTATTTATTTCATACGAAAAACCGTTTCGAGGAAAAAGGTTTCTGATTAATTTAGTCGATTTAAAATATTTAAAAATATTGGGGTTTAAGAGATTTTTAACAAAATAAATTTGACCTTTATTTAACCTCGATGACGTCATCAAAGGCACCAAATCGATCAAGTGTTATGCCTTTAAAAAAAATCAAACTAAACTCTATAGCTCTATGGTGGTTGTTTTGTTTTGTTTATATTTTAACGTAACCTCAACGTAACAAACTCAGCTTCTATATTTTTCCCTGCGATTGATCTAAGTTTAATTAACAATTAAAATTTTAAGAATAATTAATTTAATTATTTTAATTATAGATTATTTATACAAACTACAAAGAAAAGAAACAGAGGAAATAAAGACGGTTAAGATTTGATTTGAATCAATGTTTTTTTTTTTTTTTTTTTTTCCGCCACAGAAAATTTTTGGGCACCCCCTAAAACAAGCTTAAACCAGTAAAGCAAGCTTTAGCGGGAGGAGGATGAATCCTATTACGGACGAATGGGCATTCTATAAGCTGTTAACCCCAGTGGCTAACGGCAAATAGAATGCCCAGACAGTGTGGAGACTCACTCAGTGAAGCCGAGCATACCCACTAAACATCCCCCTTTACGACCTACCTTAATCCAGGTTCTTGATCATTTATCGGAGCGACAGCCAATTGGAGAGAGAGGCTGCGCAGTGAGCGGCATCCAGACGGCTGCCACCAAAAGGAACTGAAAGTGAGAAAAATAAAGCTAAGATTAGCAGAAATGACAAAGCTGAAACTAAGATATTATCTAGAGTGATCAGACTCACTCTGAGATAGGAATGCTGGAAAGAAGGACTACGTTTAGAAACGTTGAGCTTGCTGGAGTTTCCTGATAAGGGGAGCGAACTTGGTTAGGACCGGAAGAGCACCGTTGAAACCCTCTGGGCTGGCGTCGAGAGCGGCGCCGAAAGCCAGGATCTCGTCGATGGGAGCGAGCTGGATCCAGAACGCCATGCGGTCTTGAGGACCATTTGCATTCTGGCACTGGGAAGCCGATTTGGCGGCCGGTTGCGATTGAGTCGCGACCCGGCTGCGCTGACCTGGAACGATAGAAGTAAAGGCCTTAGGGGCCTTTGAACTGACTGGAGGGGCGTCCGAGCTAGGCTGCGGTCGCTCTCTCCAGTTCTCGATGGGCTTCACGGTAGCCCTGGCAGCACGCGGTGCCTTGGGGCAGCCGCGAAAGTTTGCTGTGTGGCCTGACTGGCCGCACAAGACGCAGGACGGAGCGGTGGGCGATTCGGGAGTGCGAGAGCACTCCTTAGTCCCATGCGGTTCTAGGCACTTGACGCACCTAGGGGAAGCATGACAATGTGCCGCCGCATGACCATACAATTGGCAGCGGTGGCACTGACCTGGAAAACCACGCTTGTGTGGTACCTCGACGCGGATGTTGGAGAGACCGCACACGGTGAGCTTGCCTCTGAAAATGGACTGCCCTTGCTGGCTCCTCGCTAGGATTACTAGCGCTAGTGGGAACTGCTTGCCTCGGCGGCTGTGCATTTTGTGCACAGATTCGACGGGGAAGTCTTGAGAAGACAAGTCCTCTTGGATTTGCTCGTTCGAGAGCTCGAACGGCACGTTCCTGAGGACGGCACGAATCTTACGCTCCTCAGGGAGGGCGTAAGTGTGGTACTCGAGCTTTTGATCAGCAAGAAGCCGAGTGAGATTCCTGAAATCGGGAATGGAATTGACAACGACCTTAATAGAGTCACCCACGTTGGATGCCTTACTATACTGGATCTTGGGATTGTGTCTACCGCAGAGAGCAGAGACCTCGGTCCAGCGGCTCTTGTCCCGTAGAAAGACGGGGGGCGGAGACTTGACTTTCGGCGGAGCCGAATCTGATTGCGACGCAGGCTGTGACGCCGGGATCGCTGAAACAAAAGGCGCAGGAGCAGACGCCGGTGCGACATTTTGCGGAGCAGGAACAGCGGCCGGAACAGCTGAAACGGATGGAGATAAAGTCGAAGAAGCATCTTGCTTCTTCTTCTTAGACTTGGACTTTTTGCGAACCTCGGTAAACGGGGCAGGAGATTCTGGAACTAAGGGAGCGGAGTCGGAATCACTACCCGGAGGGGTAGTTTTCCGTTTGCATGCGGAGGAGTCTACCAACATACTACCGGCTTGCTCAGAAGGGTCTGGCGACGCCGGAGAGTCAGTGGGGAAGCTCGGAGGAATCGGAGCTGAAGCTTGGCGGGCGTGAAGGGCCTGAAGGGCCAGAAGGATCGAACTAAGATTTTTTTCCACCTGACTCAGTTGACATGAAAAACGGGCTTCCTGCTCTTGGAACAGGGACAAAATCTTGGGGTCAATGGAAGAATCCATCGAGCACAAGTGACAGGACTGTGCTGAAAGAAAGAATTAGACGAATCCTAAGTGCCGGTAAACGGCTGCTAAACTGCGCTGAAAAAGAGAACGACCTAGTACGGACCTATTGCCGGTGAACGGCGGACGATCAGGCTTAGTTGTCACGGTTACGTATCCACCTGACCAGCGATGCTTCGGCCGGCAGCAGTCGGGTCCGCCCTGAAAAGGGCAGATGAATTAGCCCCGACACCACACAGCCTCCACAAGAGAAAACTTTCCGAAAGAGCTTAACTTGGCACCTGACCCGCACGAGTGCGGGGGAGGGAACAAGGGCAGCGCAATACGAACACTCGGGAGCGGCCGCAGACACGACCGTTCGGGAGCGAACGCAAACGGGAAGTGTTGAATCAATGTTCGAAATGTTGGTTTGTTGTCTGTTGACAATCCATTGGGGTGACAGTGACATAGCATGACTTTAGCACACAGACACAGCTAATGTTTTTTTTTACTGACTGACACATGTTTATAAAGTTAATGCCACTGATGACGTCATCACGTACTAATTTCATAAAATCAATATAAATTAAACGACACAGTTAAAAATAAAACTATTCAAATTGTTCTCTCAAAATAGGCTAAAGATTAATATAACATAATAAAAATAATAGGTTAAAAAAAGTGAACAATGCCCATTGAAGGTTACCAAGGCACAAAGGCTTAGAATATAGTCTAGTGCTTCTGAACAAACGGGCATAACGAGGAAAAGAGTAATGTTCACGGGCCATACAGTCTCTGACCTGTCAAACTACTTTTTGACAGGTATGTGAATGTATTAAGATGATATTACCATTGAAATGCTGCCTTTTTATATCTAAACTATTGGTGCAGACTTCATTTAATTTCTTAGAAACAATATCGGGATTTTCATTTGAAGTGGTGATACTAGTAGTCTATTGAGTAACTTGAGAGGGTAAAATTATAAAATCCTTGCTGCGGTTTCTAATATAAGTAAATGATTTGTAATTAACCGAACATGAGCTGTTATTTGCACTATATGTTGTTTTAATACATTTCATGAGTTGTCAAAAATCTGACAGGTCAGCTGTGAACATTACTCTTTGGTTGAAATATAAGGTCATCAATGTAAATATTCTCCGTTTACATGCATACTTTTTGAAAATTTCAATTGTTTCAAAAAAGTACTTAATCGATTTTAATAAAATTTATATGAACCTCTGAAGTATCTCTAAGTATTTGGCATTCGGTCAAAAATAGCAATTAACAGCAAATCAAAGCAATTTCCTCTGCATTTGACTTATTGAAATAGGACCATAACGAAAATCGATACGTTTGAAAATTCTCGGTAATAAAAGCACCGCTTTGTATACCGGAAATTAAAATCAAACCCTTGACCGTGAACATCCGGTTTTATGGAATTGTTCTTGCTATTTAATAATAATATTTTAGGACTTTAACGTTTTTAATAAAAGATTGTGTAGCGATCGACTTTGGACGTGACGTCTATTTAAATTGAATTCATAATTTAGAACGCTTTTACAGCATTTTAAAATGTTGGCACATTTAATTTAAAGCTAAATACACATACATACATAACTTCACGCCTGTATCGAGTATGGGGTAGGCAGAACACCAGAGGCTATAAAACCATCTGATGACAGGTTTGACAAAATTGGAGTTACTTAAGTTGTCGCCGACAAAATCGCCAATAAAACCTCTATCCCTTAACAGACTTTTATAGTATGCCGAGCAGAGAAGCGGCTACATTCTACATTCTATGTAGAATCCGGGTACATTCTATGTTTTTACGACCACTTTGGTGATGGGGTAACACTGTCTGCCTCAGACGCCAGTTGTCGCGCGTTCGATTCTCGCAAGGATTAAGAAAATAAAAATGTTCCGGGTCTGGGCATTTATCTATATAGGTATGTATTTATATTCTTGGTTCCCCCCTAGTTCGCTACATGGTATCCCATATCACAAGCTCTGCTTAGTTTGGGGCCATGTAGTTGGTGTCATTTAGTGTCATATTATTCCCGTATTTAAAGCAGGAAGCATGACTGACCCCAGTAACTTTAGACCGATCTCTATATTACCAACACTCAGTAAAATTTTTGAAAAACTTATTTTGAACCAACTAGTGGTCTATTCTATAGCAATAATATTATGAATCCGAATCAATTTGGTTTCACACGGGGTCGCTCAACAACTGATGCCGGTGTTGAGCTTATCAAACATATATTTGATGCCTGGGAGGAGTCACATGATGCCTTTGGTGTCTTCTGTGATCTGTCCAAAGCTTTTGACTGTGTTCACTACGATACACTCCTCATGAAGCTTCACCACTATGGAATCAATGATAGGGCACTTGATTTTATGAAATCCTATCTATGCAATAGAATGCAAAGAGTTGATATTAATGGAAAGAGATCATCGGGATCAGCAGTACATATGGGAGTGCCCCAGGGATCGATTCTTGGGCCTTTCTTATTCTTAGTTTATATAAATGATTTGCCGTTTGTGGTAAAAGACAAGTGTGAGGTCATATTGTTTGCTGATGATACCTCTTTTCTTTTTAAAGTGAGTAGGCAATTGAAGCATTGCTTTGAAGTAAACAATTGTATTGAAATTGTGGAAAATTGGTTTTCAGCCAATAACCTGCTCTTCAATGAAAATAAAACTAAATTTTTAAAATTCTCATTGCCTAATGTCCGGCATGTAAATACTAATTTAATTGTAAAAGGACAAGAATTGAGCCCTGTAAATTCAGCAATGTTCCTTGGCATAACCCTAGACGCTCAACTACAGTGGGGACCACACATAGAAAGGTTGGCGAAGAGACTTAGTTCTGCAGCATATGCCGTCAAAAAGATGCGAAATATTTCTAATGAAGCTACTGCGCGATTGGTTTATTTTGGTTATTTTCATAGCTTAATGACATAAGGCATTCTCCTGTGGGGAAATGCCGCCGATATTAAAACTATCTTTGTGCTGCAGAAACGGGCTATTCGCGCAATCTACAAACTTAATTCCAGAGCGACGCTTAGAAATAAGTTTAAGGAAATAAATATTCTTACGTTTGCGTCACAATATATCTTTGAAAATCTGATGTTTGTAAAAAAGAACTTAAACATGTTCCGTAGAAAATGTGACTTACATAATGTTAATACTAGAAATAAGTATAAGCTAGCCGGCTATGATAGTAGACTTCATAAAGTCACTAAATCATTTATGGGTCAATGCATACGTTTTTATAATAAGGTTCCCACAAATATTCAAGACTTACCACTTGATAAATTTAAAGTAACTATTAAACAAAAATTGTGTAGTAAAGGCTTTTATACAATATCTGAATATATGGACGATAAAAGTCCTTGGTTGTAATTGTTTTTCTAAAGTGCTCAATCTCCAACTCCACCTTCAACTCCATCTCCATCTCCAACTCCATCTCCAACTCCATCTCCAAAACCATCTCCAACTCCATCTCCAACTCCATCTCCTTCTTATCTAACGCCATCTACATCTCCTTCTTGTCCATACAACAGCAAGAACGTCATGCTCCCTCAGGCGGCATGGCTAGCGGTAGCGTCGGGTGTCGGGTCACCCTCTTCCCTAAAATATGGTTGAGGAGGGTGATGGCTGGTGCTTGCGTTATACTCGTGAACGGGTGCTGCTAGCGGTGCCAGGTCGTTTTGCTGATGACTTTATGACTTCTTTTGAACTTGACTCTGACTTCCCCATTTCCGTGTCCACGTCCTGTCTATGTCCACGACTATCCTCATCTCCATCCATATTATCTGTTTTCTCTCTCACCTCTATCGCTACGTCTATCTCTGCTTCTATCTTTGCCTCTATATCTATGTCTACGTTTCTCTCTAGTACTTGATTGCCTATTGTATAAAAATAATAAGTAGTAGACTCCAGAAGATCAACTCGTTCATGGGTCAATGTGTACGCTTCATTTTATAATAAAATCCTAAAATATTTAAGATTAACCTATTAACCCTTCGATAGATTTAAGGTTAAGTGTTATGTGAAAAGTTTTACTTCAAGATATCCGGATGCAAGAAGTTGGGATTCCCTGGCTGTAAATTGTTACTATGTATTATTTTTCTCTTATTTTTAAAAGATGATTGCTGTTGAGTTTCTTGCCACTTCTTCTCAACAGATCGACTTTCCGAAGTGGTGGTAGATTCAGTTCAATTTGTAAATTGTTTGACTTATTTCCAATGTATTTAAATACTTACGAAATAAAGAATATTTGATTTGATTTGATTTGATTGTCTGGGGATTTTATTTATTATTCATTTTCTCTTGCTTCCAGACAAGCAAGGAAGATATTCGGAAATCAAGTTAGCTTGAAGGTATAACTTCCCAATGCAAACCCAGCTATAACAAGTCTATTAATTCGACGATAACTTTGGCGATGGGGTAAACCTGTCTACCTCAGACGCCAGTGGTTGCGGGTTCGATTCCCGCATGGAACAAGAAAGAAAAGAAAAATGTTCATTCTAGGTTCCCCCCTAGTTCGCTACATGTTATCCCATAACACAAGCTATGCTTACTTTGGGGCCATGTAGTTGGTGTGATTGTCTGGGGATTTTATTAGTATTTTTTATTATTATCACAAAACATTTTTAAGAGCAATGCATCCATTCTCCAGCTGTGGACGTCTACTGGCTGTTGTTGATGATGAATTGCACGCTGGGCGGACGCTTTTAGTCTGTACGGGACCTAATACTAATTCATATGCTAGCTATGAGACATAACTTTGATAACTACAAGGTGTCTCAAAAGAAAGTTCACATTCGTTTTGGTTATTGCGTGTACGCAATTGTTTCGAGGGGTGCGGGGGTGTGTCAATCGGTAGCTTGGCTCTTGGGAATTTTGTTGCTATGGAGCGTTTCTCGGGAGCAGATTGTGCGTTGTGCGTAGGTGAGTTTTATAAAAACGGTAATTCGGCTACTGTAGTAAACAAAACAAATGTAAAGTTTCTTTTGACACACCTTGTATTACAAATGAAGCACGTTGATTATGGTTCAGCTAGCACTTTTTAACCGGATTTTATTGAGTTTGTTTTGGAGCACATCATCGTCAACACCCTGTATGCTATAATATTTGGCGGTAAACTAGGTAGCTTTTTTAAATTATAGCTTTTTATTTTTTTTTAGCTTATAGGGATAAGACGTTTGTCTTCCATGCCACCTGATGGAAAGTACGCATGTAGATAAAATAAATAATAATAATAAAAATCCCCAGACAATCACACCAACTACATGGCCCCAAAGTAAGCAGAGCTTGTGTTATGGGATACCATGTAGCGAACTAGGGGGGAACCTAGAATATAAATACATAAATAGATAAACACCCAGACACGGAACATGTTTTTTTTTGTTCCGTGCGGGAATCGAACCCGCAACAACTAGCGTCTGAGGCAGATAGGTTTACCCCATCGCCAAAGTGGTCGTCATTCTTATGAATGCCATTTCGGCTCCCTGAAAATTGTGACATCCATCACCCAGCACTGAGCCAGATTATAGTGGTAAACGGCCATCCAAGAGAAACCTATTCACTCGACACTTAAAATTACCAGGACTGTAGTGGTCAGGAAAAACAGACGCAGGCAGGTCGTTACACACCTTGGCAATCCATATCAAAAAAGAACTATCGAAGCGTTTTGTTAAATTTTTTGATCAAACGTGTATAAGTAATGTATATTTGACGTCTTATTGAAGTAATCGTGGCATCGTGGTTACTGTATGTATCACTTAAGGTTAAGCAACTATCGGTGCGGTACTCGGTAATTGGATGGGCGACGCCGCGCCGACTGTTCATTTCTCACCACGATTTCCGTGCTTCAGAAGGCACGTTGTCGGTCCCGGGTGCTGTATTCTTATATACAGTAGTCGTTAGGGTTTGTCAGAAGCCATTTCGGCTCCCTGAAAATTGTGACATCCATCACCCAGCACTGAGCCAGCTTAGTAGATTATGGGCCTGGTAGATATGGATTATGGTAGTATAGAGGCCTATACGTCCTCGTCACCCAGAAGACTCAGGCCCTGCAGTGGGCTCATTACAAAGAGTTGTGATGATGCATGTATTTTTGAGTCCAATTCAAAATTGAATGGTAGGTACTTACTTAATTTAAATAAGAATCTAACGAGATCGGGACTATGACAAAATGTTAATTTAACATCGTTGAATTATCCACTTTGGTATTCTTCCAATCTAATAGAAACATGAACCTTAATTATGCTTATTTATTTTATCGCATGAATATTTATTTGTCGGAAAACAAACAAAACGAAAAGAAGCGTTACTTATAAAACACGATAGAATTAATCCCTGGAAAGTTACTTAGTACCGAGACTGTGGGCTTGGGTATAACCCTGGCTTAGTCACAACAAAATCTTTATTCGCGAGTCCGTTCCGTCAGTTACAATGCCAAATCAATTAATACCGAGCTACTATCGACCGTCAGTTCGAGATACGTCAGCGCACCTAGCCGTCCCAACCGTATCTGTGTCACTTGCCATCATCCTACTTCAAGATATAACCTATGGCGCTGCAATTGAATGTCAGTCATTCATTGCATTTAGCGCCCTCTTTAACAGTCCTACCAACATACTTCCGTTACCATGAAGTCATACTAACATCTTAATATCGCCAACTTATCGTTAGCTCTGACATATTTATTGCAAATTCGCTAACTACGCAATTGTTTATAAAAATATGACAGGTTTATCATATAATTAATGGGACCTATTTGTTTCCAAAAAGGTGTTTTGGGTATATGAATATTGTATCCTTTCCATACACAGGATTAATGTATAAAAGGTGTTAAAATGTTGTTGCGGAAGAAATAATTTATATGACATCACGTCTCCTGAATTAATCCGGGATTATCAACCTAATCGTAAAGTAAACAAGGTGCTTTTGCCGTTAAAAAAATACTTAAATATTATTTCTGTTTTCTTTACACGGCAGTTTTTTTTGTGACTGTGTCAACACTAAAGCTATTTGTCTTACATCATTTAAAATTTGTGATAGTACTTTAAGATCTGAATTATTTATATCGTTTTTAATAACTAAACAGCAAGCTTTCCCATTTCTTGAAGTCACAGAGTTTTACATAACACCTGAAAGAAAAATTTATTCGCTTTCAAAGATAAGGTACTTAAAATTAAACACTATAAGTAGTGGGATAAAGTAAAACTTTCTAAAACATCGTTTCTATGCCAATCTAACATTTCTCTTCAATATACCGTTTCTTTACACTGTTCTTTTATTTCACTTAGTAAATAACAGTCTCTAAAGCTGGCTAGTATATTTAAATCACCCAGTATGGTACGAGTAAACAGTCTATTGAATATATAAAAAAAAAACCTAAAAGCTTCCATTATAAAAAGTCCATTAAGTTTAAAATTTCAACCCAGAAATATAATCCTATATTATGAATAAATTAAAAAATAGAAAAGTCAGCACTGCAGTAAATGAATACTGATGCTTTCAATTAAAAATAAAAATTGACGCTTTAACATAGTTACCTCATATATCCCTTTTTGTATAAAAAAACCTCACGTCGTCGACTGAATGGGGCAATGCTTAAAATATTTTGTTCCCGAATTTAGGTCACTGGATTTTTACCACTCGACGTACGGCGAGTATAATGCGAGTGTTATTTATACGCACATATTTTTTACTCTGAATGGCGATATTTTCTAGTAAATATAATGGAAAAATTTCGACAGCGTAATGTTCAGGGTCTGAGAGCGACACGAGAGCTCTTGAATTCAATATTTTATATTTTTTATGGTAAGTATTTTTTTCTTGATAAACTGGAATTGGGTATCTATAGATACTTTTTATTCCTCATATATTCTTCAAAACAGAAACACTTACTACGCCTAAGTAATTTATAATGTATTGTAATATTATGTTATAATGTCTATTTATGTCTAGGTAATTTAGTAAGTACTTTTGTTAAAATATTTTTATAGTTAAATAGTTATTTAATAAAGTAAATAAAAACTCTTAGACAATCACAACAACTGCATGGCCCCAAACTACTAAGCGAACGAGGGGAAACTAAAATATTTACCTATATATATATAGAAAAAGCTGAAATACTTTTTATATCAATATTAAATGACTGATCATTGTTATATTTGATACTCAATCCTTCTTGTTGAATTCTGCGGTATATGATTTGGCGTAAATGAAAAAAACATCCTTTTATAGTCACGGATTCAAAATGTTGCCTCAAGCTTAAACGGGTCGCTTTTTCAAAATCCATTATTACAAATGATGGATTTAAACTTATATTATTTTCAGAACAATAGTCAATGATCAATCCAAACATTACGTCGTAGGAAGCTTTATCTTTATGAGTACATAAAACAAATAATAGTGGAAATGTTTTATTACTGTTAAGCACAGGGCCGTGGATAGTGTACAGCTGCTGGAACACGGCAGGTACGATCTTAAATGTTCCGTCCATGACCCAATACAAAGCTTCTGCAAGAAAGGTCATTAACTTCTTCGTACTTAATAAAATCACCCTTTTGTCAGATCCGAAAATTTTGTCTTTAATAACAAAATTATTTCCGCCCTCCAACATAGTGGCATCTTCTTGAATATTAAAATCAAATGTAGTAGGTTCGTATTTCGTGTTAAATAACTTCTTTTTCTCTCGATTAACAATTTGTCTTATTGCATCTTTCGAGGGTAAATTACTCGCAATATCCATTGAAGTAGATGCAATGTGTTCCTGGACGATTTGACAAGTTTTGGCCATACGCTGGTGTTTCGTGTTCGATTTTAATTCACTAATATTATTGGCAACGCTTGCTCTGATTGGGTTTGGTTCGTGATTATGTTCACCACTGCTTGATAACACGGATAATGATTCTCCTTCCGTTAACGTTATCAATCGAGCACGGCATTTATACATACTATTATTGAGTGCTTCACAATACCAATACACTTTATTACTGCACTGTCTATTTTTCATGTAGGCAAAACCATTTCGCTGCACTTTAAGTCCTCCTTTTTGCGTTTTAAATAAATGGAGATTATCTTCTGACATAATTACTAGGCAACCAATAACAATTAATGTTACTCGCACACTGCACTACAGACTCACTGGACGCAAGCATACATGTACTCCACATTTACTGACTCGTAATATAATATAAAACTACCCTCCGAACGATAAAAATATCCGCTTCGACACCGTAGTTGGCCGTCGAAGCGCCTCCTACTAATATATAAGCTAATCATTAATTTGTAAGTTTATAATAATAATACAAAGAAAGGTTAAATTTACTTTAAATACATGTAAATTAGATTTTAGAGTATATATGCATATTGATGATTATTTCTTCTGACTATTATAATTTTTGATTTTATATATTTTGAACTTATACATTGTAAACTTATAGATTTTAAACTTATGCATTATGATATTTATATATAACGTAAGTTATGCATATTGATGATTATTTCTTCTGACTATTATATTTTTTTATTTTATATATTTTGAACTTACACATTGTAAACTTATAGATTTTAAACTTATGCATTATGATACGTACCCAATAAAACAGCTAGAGAGTAAAACTATCTGCTTATAATAAACAGAACAGCATTGAATACCTTCTTCAAACTCAAAAGCCTTTAAGAAAAACACCAAAAGAATCGAACGTTCTTTAAACACTAAGCAACTTTAAATGCATAGAACCGCAAAATGACCCAATAAAGCCTTGCCAAAGGCAATCAACAAAGACCTCGCAATCGACTTGTTCCGAAAGAAATTTACTTTTTGCTTTCACAAAAGAAAAAAAAAGCCCACACAAACAGTTGGGTGAAGTCAAAAACAACCAAATTGCTTTGAGCCCAATGGAAATTACTTCAGGAAGTTTTTCCTTGAGCTTCTGTGCAAGACAAACCTATCATAACAATAAAATGAAACCAAGCTGTGTACGGTTTATTGAAAAACTTCTAAATTATAGAGAGTTTTTAAGGACCACCTGCAGAATTTAAACCAGAAATTAGCTTCAAATAGATTTAAAAATTATGAAGGACGTTTAATAAATAAATCTAAAGATTACAGTAACTGCGTGCGGATTTTCGCGTATAATTTTTATACAGTGATAAAATCATGGAAAACATAGCTCATCTTTTGTAGCAGGACTTTCAAAGGCAACCTTTACTTTTATTTTTTGTCTGTTTGATCTCAATCTCACTAATAAGTGACGAAGGTTTCGAAGAAACTGGCTTTTCATAAAAAAGGGGTATTCTGAAAATGGAAAGGCATTCAAAATCATAAAAAACGAATGACAATGCTTGAAGAAATATATCTTTGGCAAATTACTCAAACAAAAAAAAAACATATCGAGAAAATCAAACATCATTTTTATATACTTATTTTATTCCATTAAAGGTACTCTTTAAAAAAAAAAAACTATTTCTGCAAGCTTCTTATACCTTTTAGCTAGATATATTTTATTAAATAAAAAACAGTCTGGAACAATTGTCTCGTAAAATAAGCAGCATTATTTTAAAGGTTATCCAAAGAAAAGGCAAGGGATGAAAATAGAAATAAAAATATAAAACATGATGTGAGTGGGAGCAGTCAATATCTCAAAACGTTTATTTGTTACGGGGTCATAGTTTTAGGCTGGGTTCTAGACTCATACGGTTTAACTGTAATGTATTATTTTAATACAAATTAATTTAAAACGAAATTATCAAACACTTACATAATTGTTTTATTTTATTCATTTTTTCAGTTAAAAAAAAAACAAATGACTTATCCTATACTTCATAAGAAAGCATCATAATAATAATGAAAAAAAAATGGAACATAATAACTAAAATAATAAGTATTATTATTTAATTATAAATTAAAGCTAAAAGCTATGTGCAATAGCGTGTCGACTTTCAAAAAAATATGTATATTACAACTGCATCCTAACAACGTCATCAAAACATCTAATGATCACTAGTTTTTAAGTGCGTGAGAATATCTGAATAAAAAGTATCCTACATATGTGTTACTCCGGACTGAGAATAAACTATGTCTTTGCCAAATTTTACGCCTACAATTGGAGAAAGACCTTTCCCAGGGCTCGATATTCTCGCATTTATAGTATAATTTCTTAATAGATTTAAAAACAGTTCACTGTTTATTCTATGTTGGCACGAAATTGTAGTCGTTTCGGCGGCAAAAGAATTCCGGTCGAAATTTTTCCTGGCCGTTTTGAATCTCGGTTTCGAAGATAAATTCGAAAAGTTTTTCCTCGACTTGGAATTTCGTTGTCATTCAAATTCTGGGCAGATTTACAGCTTAAGCTGTTTCCTAGATTCAGATTTTTTCTGAGAAATAATGTAAATACTGTAACTTGATAAATATGCTAGCAAATATGGTAAGTATTTAAGATGATTCTTTTGTTGAAGCCGGTTTTATTTTTAATCAAAGATGTGAGCCTGAGCTTCATGTGAAACTCATCCCTATTCTTCGTTTTTGCAGTGCGTATCATAACAAGTGCGTATAACACTAACTATGTTTATGATATATATAGCAAACACTGTTTAACGATGGTCAGTTTAAAAGGTTTTACAATTATAGGTGATTGAAACGTGTATTTACGAAAAAATAAATAGCAAAATAATTATCTTCTCTTTGCATGTCAAGTCCAAATTCAAAATAGAGTATGGCAAAGTTTTGATGTTCATGTTTAGAACTATATTTTTAGAAACATCGTCATTCATAAGTCACAAAATGTACATACGTTCAAAGAAGTATTTTTTATTGGCAATTCACATAGTTAAAATTATAAATAGTAACAACTCTAATGTCAGACAGTGTGACCTTATTAAGAAGAATTTCAGATTGCTTAGGCGCTTAGATGGAATTTCGATAAGATATTGAGTTATTATTTACTTTGGCTCTCTTTTCCCCTTGACCCATTTTTTGAATTTATTTTCAAGAGTTTTTCTAAGATCTATTTGGGCTTAGCCAGAAATATTTTTATCAATAAGCTATTTTTACGGCGAAGCAAAAAGTAGGGTTATGATTTTCACCAGTATGTATGTTTGTATGTGGGTATGGATGTCCATCTGTTCTCTCATAAGTTCTAAAGTAACTATCATAATTGGACAAATTGTTGTCGTTAAAAGCGTCTTGATTGTCCGTTGGTTATAGGCTACATGACGTCACGTTAAATTGATTACAGCGCCCTCTAGGAGATTTAAAGTAAAGAAAAAATACTTGACGAATTCGTGTGAGGTATCAAATGAAAGGGTTAGCAAAGTTCAAATGTGTAAACACTTTAACTCCAAAATTAATAAAATAATTAAAAAAGTTTAAAAACTAAGACTAGTTTTATGTCACCTATTGTAGCAAAACAGCTCATTACAATAATATAAAAAAATCAAAGTGGCATACGATCACGGCTGTCTTTTCAACATATTGCTATCAGAATGGGGTATTAAAAACATAAATATTCCAGTGGAGACTATATTTTTTCTATCGTTCTTTTTAGAGCGTGTTTTAAGCGAATTTTAAGCTTTGTTATTATTTGACCTTTGGAATTCAAACAAAATACTTACTTCAATTATTTCAAATGTAAGATAAATTTGTTATCTGATGACATTAACCAGCCTAACAGAAAGTTATGCTTAATTTTTAACGGCCTCTGAGTTTTGTTGAAAATCCCGCGAAATTACCTACATAGATAACTTGAACTAGCCTTTACCTCATATGTTCATAAGTTATGCGATTGTAAGGTTGCAAGAACTTGTGATTAATATGCATGGACTATGAAATTAAGTTTCCGTTATTTATAATATCAATGAAAATTCGTTTTGAACCAGTTCATGGTATCTATCATTTACCATAAACTCGACGTTTGGTTGCCTTTTCATAGGTTATGGTCACATGTGTAATATAACAAAATTCTTTTTCCAATAGCTAATTTAACAAGTATAAAATTAAACTTAAAATATTTTGAAATTATTTGTACTTACCATTCCTAATTACGTTCCCAAAAAGAAAAATGAAACTCATTTTATTACACAAAATTTAGAAAACAACCGACTGTGAAAGTCAGATTTAGGGTCGAAACACATAAAATACAAAATAAAATTTGGCTCAGACGATTCGGGCGTGACATTCACGAAACGACAATTTTATTTGAGAAAAAAAGTTAATCCAAAGATTTTGGCGATTAAGTTCACGGTGTCTCGCTTCTCGGAGTCCCGAATGTCCCGATTGACGAATGGGGACGGCCGGGAGTTTTATGTGCAACAAATTCGTAATTTTCTTATGTTGCTGATTTTTAGCAGAATTTTTCTTTTTTAATATAGTATACAGGATTATAGCGTATTTGACTTAAATATGCGTTTTAATTTGATGTTTTGGCGTCTTTTCAGATAATTTGGTTTTGAATTATTATAAACGTAAATAACTTACGTTAAAAATATGTATGGAAAAACAAAACTCAAAAATTAAGTAATTAATTTACAATTTCATTAGTTACTTAAATATAATCTCTAATCTCACTAATCGAATCTGTGTGGTTCTTAAATAGTAGGTTATTTAAATGTGTCCTTTTCGTAAAAGTAACTGCAAAGTTAAAAAAAGTACTGTCGGTTTATTGATTTAAAAGAAATCCTTGGTGAAAATAAAAAAAAAAACACCCCAGACAATCACTCCAACTGCATGACCCTAAAGTAAGCATAGCTTGTGTTATGGGATACCCTGTAGCGAACTGGGGAGGAACCTAGAATATAAATACATTAATAGACCCACACACGGAACTTTTTTTTTTATTGTTCCGTGCGGGAATTGAACCCGCAATCACAGGCGACTGAGGAAGACAGGTTTACCCCATCGCTAAAGTGGTGCGGACTAGTTTTTGATATAAAATTACTAGATTTAGCTATCTAGTACTTTTACATGACCGCATAATAACAAAGTCGGCTCTGAAATGAATAACAATTTTTACTTTGCATCGCATTCACAAACAACATCGATTTTATGAAGCGGAAGAAATGATTATACGTATGTTTACGTCTTCATCAATTTGTGCTCGCGGCACTTACGTTGAACTTCAAACTTTTTACTGTGGTTATTATTAGCAGTTCAGGATTTTGTTTCGTTGTCATTATTTCTCCTTAAAAATGTATGAATACAACATATGTTTTCCAAGTTACCTAGTCGATTTATGATAGTCATTGGATAAAGGTGTCGTAAAGGGAAACTAGTTCATGTGACTCTCATTTAGTGGTTGAATATCTTCAGGTTTCCACTGGCTAGAAAACACCCTTCAAAAAACATGCCGCCAAATGTTACCACTCTAAAGATGTTTCTAGAAAAGCCGGTTCCTCCCTAAACCTGTATCCTATAAGTCTTCATCATCTTCACGTTTCATAAGTGAGATGAAACTCAAACGTGGGATGAATGGGATGAATTAAACCTGATTCTAATAATAATAATAGACGCCTTGAAAGGCTGGAATTCGGCGGTGGTTCGCTTCCCGCAAGCATCCAAAGAGGTGTATTGCGTATTGCGTGATACTGTATTGCTGTATTGCTTGATACTGCCCAAATCATTCGCCGGTTTCATTATAATGCTGGACTGGGAGCAAAAGAAAAACATAGAATGTGCCAGCTGGCATACTGGCATTTCCTCAGGCATACTGAAAAAGTCAGGGACGGAGGTTTTTATTGACGTTTTTGTGGGCGATAGGCTGACCCCCTGTCACTGAAGGTCTCTTTCCATTATTACAATACCTCCAAATTTATTAAATGTGACATCAAATGGTTTATAGCTTGTGGTGTTCTGCCTACCCCATAACGGATACAAGCGTGACGATGTGTATGTATGATTCTAACACTAAAGATAATCTTAAAACTAAAAACTCTATAATCTTATAACATTGCAATTTTTCTAGTGCCCACTCGAATTCCGAACAAAGTTTGAGTTACAACAAATTCATGTAGTAAGTTAAAGAAACGTAGAAAATAAGGGTACATTTTGTGAACAAAAATAGTCCGTACTTCAAGCAAAGTGGCCTTGCCTCGTTACAAGGAAATAAACAGAGAATACTGAGTCGACAAGACTATGAATAAAAATAGAAAAGACGTTCACATAATTTATTCGAATAATAACAACCTTTAAAATATGTAAGCCTAGTCTGTTAGGGCATGTTAAGAAAGATACATATGCAAACCAATGATTATAAATATATATTTCGGTTGTAAGTCTATGTAACATTTATATCTAACTATACAGGGTCCGCATATCAATTTTATTTGATAGCAGATTAGGTATGATGAGTGGGTCTGAATTTCGAAAAAAAAAGTTTTTTTTTTCAATATTTTTCATCAATTAAAACTTCCAAATTGCTCCTGATAGTAAAATTTAAGATTAATCGAGATTTTATAACTATATACAATTAGATGGGCACGTTTTTATTACTTGTTACACGTTACATTTTGATCACTTAGAAGAATTTTGAAACTTTAATTTATAAAAATATTAAAAAAAAATATTTTATTTTACGTAATTATGACCCACTCATCAGTCTTAATCTGCTATTAAAATATTATTGACTATTATATGGCAACCCTACATATGCTTTTTATAATTTTTTCTCCAACTTCTTGTCTAAAAATTGCTGTAGTAAATTGCTTATTAGTGATAAGACCACCATTTATATACTACATGTGTGATCTAAGTATCAGAAATGTAGGTATGCATTTATGGAAGAAAAGTATGTAAGCTATTTTTCCAACAATTCGTTTGAATATTGTGTATTTTTTTAAACAGAATATTTAAAAATAATCAATAATATTGGTATAGATTCGAATAAAATATTTCATGTTAATGTATTCGTTTTTTGAAATGTTTACATTCGTTGTATACATTGAAACACTGGGCACAAATTGAATTACCTGTCTTCAATGTTTACATTTCACTCCGGGCTCTTGTTTGTTTTTCTTATACACTTTCTCTTGGAATATAGAGTTTGGTTTATTTAACGAATCATTTAGAAAGCAAAGATTACTCGGAGAATCAATATTTGTTCTAATCTTTATTTTATTCGGGGATGAAAAAGTCAGTGATTCAATTAGAACTGTACAAATAATGTTAAGCTGGCAACTGATCGGAGAACTTGGTTATGCTATGTATTCTACGGAATCAAAAATATAATAAAAATGGTTTTTAAATTTGAAGGAATGAATATTAGACCACGTTTAGACGCCGAGCGTGCGCCCCAGAGCACGCTACGCGCGTCATTACTTGCTTTGCTATTGATCTGTTAAATACATTCATACATACATCACTTCACGCCTGAATGGGGTAGGCAGAACACCAAAGTTTACAAGACCATCGGATGTCACGTTTGACTTTGGAGGTAATATAATGATGGGTATAGACTATTACAGTGACAGGGGGTCAGCCTATCGCCCACAAAATGATCTGTTAAATACTCGACAAAATATTAAACCTGTTAGACGCATGAGAAGTGCGTGGCGTGCCCAGGGCGGGCGCGTGTGGTGAAACGGGATCTAAAAGGTGCTGAAACTTTGGTTTTAATCTTTACTTAACCCATTTATGACCTCAATATTATAAAACATTGCGTGTGCATATCTCTAACAGAGCGGTTATAATTGGTGATAGACTTTACATGAATTGTGGTAGCTAGCCGGACCCTGAAGAGATCCCACCACTAAGCGATAGTCGCTCAAATTAGTCACTTTCTACGACTTACTTACCGAGTGGTGGTGCTTGCTTAAAACTCATTTAAATCTTAATACATAAAACTGTTCCGTTTCTGACTGAGTGACTGACATGATCACTGGGCGTAGAGAGCTGAAATTTGGAACACATATTCATTAGGAAGCGCAGAGGAGCGCCGAGGAAGGAATTCCTGAAATTCCTACGGGAACGGGCATTATTGGACTTTTTAGTTTGTATGAAAAATCTTATTCCCTGAGTGCATGGATATGAAACTTTTTTCAATGGGTGTCTGGTTGTATAATGGAAGGAATTTCCAAAATTCCAACGGGAACGGGAACTATTGGACTACTTTTTAGTTTGTATGAAAAATCTCATTCCTTGAGTGCACGGATATGATACTTGACATAAAGGTTCAATGAGTGACTGGTTGAGTTAAACACAAACAATGTTTATGCGCGTACGAAGACGCGGGCAAAAGCTAGTTTAATTTATTTATGCTGAGAGGTTACAATTTGTGAGTCCATTGTAGAGAGTCGTAAAATAGCATAGATTTGCACCCTTTCCTAGTTGCACCTTATTTCTTTTTAGAATTTTATTTAAATTTTATGCCAAATATTATGCAATGTATAAAAAGAAACTTCTTCAAAAGCCACAGTGGGCTTGATTATTGGTTTACCATAAATAAAATGTAGCATCCTCAAAACATATCTTAAAGACCTCTGAGTACTAAAGCCTCGTAATGGGTTATATTTTCTTAATATTTTATTCAGATAAAGTCAAAGTTTCGTGTTACCCAGACCAAGACCCAGCTTCCATGAATACTTTGATTTAATCAAGATCACCCTCTTCAAAGTCTAGCTTCCTCGCAACGATGTCTTTAAAGTCTTACAGCATCTTCCATTTAAGTTAAGTTAAGCATTGGCTTAAGTTAAATTTATTACAAGTGGACAAATTAATCTTAAGAGCCCATACTACTCCAGCTAGAATCTGAATTTCGCTCCCACCTCACCGCCCGGCCGTGAAGCACCCCACAACGCGCGTCGGAGCTATCTTACTCACTCGCGTTTTGTTTTCTCCAGCTCTGCCTTTTCCGTATCTTATTTCTTTCATTTCCCATTTTGAAATAAAACAAACCACAAATTTATTTATGGAAAACACGATATTTACGTGATGTTGTAGCGGCGGCGGCAAGCGTGAAAGCGACACAGGTTCCTCGTACGAATGCCGGAGCGCAACTGAATCCTTGAGCGGGCGCAGGTCACCCGTCGTGCCAAACACATTATTTTAGATTTAAGATTTATAATAAAAGAAAATAATAAAATTATTTTAAAATCAGATCACATAGTACACGTATTGTCATACCTTGAAACTAAATACCAAGTTACATTAGTGTAGGTTAAGTACTAATTAAGTAATAAGGTTTCTTTGTTAATTTTAGAGGTAAGTTTGTGATTTTTTTCTACCGAGATTTTTTTCATTAATCGTGTTTTCAAAACATATGATTCTTAGTTCATACTCTTAACTTTGCTATATGTTTTTTCTAAAATTATTAGTTCAGTACTCTGATAGATATTTGAGATCAAAATTTGGATTCGGAGCGTGTTTGAGGTAGTGTAGGCCCTTAAGACAAATGGATACTTGAAGATTTTAAATCAGATCAAATGCATGGTACAAAAAGTTGCAAAACATGCAACATCAGTTACAACATAATAAAGTTATTAAAAGAGGAATAATTATAAAATATAGGTACATGAAGCATTAGCAGCACTTTAATAGTCGTAGCATCTTTTGTACAGTCGAAATTTTCTTATACCATGCGACAGTTAATTAAAGTTAATTCAAAATATATATTTAGCAATGTTTGTCTTATATATTCTTTATTATTTAAATACTTATTTCCTGTATTTTCATCCAGCTCAATTATTGATTTTCTGATTAAAGTTTTGAATCAAGCATAGAATTCAATTAACACCAATCAAGTCATTGAAAATATCGAGCACTCACTCACTTGAGAGACACTTAAATCAATCTCAATAACAGTAATAATACTCATCAACGATGAATTCCCCAAAAATACTTCACTTTGGAATTTCAGGGCATTTGTAAAAGCGATGATCTCCTGAAATGCGAATCGAAACAGATTCAACAAAGACGCAGCTTAAGAATAAGACACTTTAGAAACGTAAATAAATTAAAACGTAAGTACGTACAGTCAGGATAAAAAATTTACCACAAATCTTACTTCTTACTTACATTATAAATGTGAAAGTTTGTATGGATGGATGTATGTTCCTCAACTATTGCAAAACGACTCTACGGATGTGGATTACATTTTGCTTAATGATAGCAAACAGTCTGGAATAGCATATAGGCTACTTTTTATCCCGATATTTCCGCGGGAGTCGGAATTGCGCGGGTAAAACCGCGCGACACCGCTAGTATATTATATTTGTAGCAAAAGTTTCTGAACTATTGTCTTGAAAAACTCAAAAAAGGCTTAAAAATAGTCCGAAAATACTTTCTTTTTTCATTTAACTAAATCAATGTAAACATTAAATGGATAATAAATATCAGGTTCTAATAGTTTTAAAAACAACATTGAACGAGGGTTTAATTTTAGAACCTGTGTGTTATATCGCGAGTCTCATTATTCAACCAGATAGAGGTTTATTCGTGTCTATAACAATAAAGATAAAAAAGACTGATCAAAATACTTTAAAGTATGATTATATTTTGTTACAATGTAGGTATGAATTTTTAAACGGCTAAAAGTAGAGTTTAGTGTTTACTTTATAGTTAAGTAGTTTATTTTTGAGTTTAATTAATTGAATTATACGAGTAGGTACTTGAGTATAATACAAAGCTACTCGAAATTATTAGCTAAATAAAAAGCTAGCTGTTAATTTATAGATGACTTTAAGAAAAACCTATTTATACAGGGTCACTGGTAACAAATTTAAGATATTGATGAAGAACACTCTGTGGGTACTCGATTTTGATCACAATTATGTAATAAAAGAAGGTATTTTTTTTCAAACGAATTCCCTTTAAATAAATAAAGAGACATTACTACACTTTTCCCGACGTTTTGCCTCAGTCAAAACGTACACAGTAGTGTTCCCGCCACACGTACACCCTCACCCGCTAAGTATCTATTGTTTTGTGCTTATGTAACCATACGATGCGTAATTGCGTAATGAATTCTTTAACTTTTGGTTAAGTTTTCTCAGTAAATAATTGATTTTAATTTTATTTTTTCTCTTCATGTATGATCTCAAACTATCACGTCTTCGAATTTCTAAAGAGACCCACCAGTCACCTTATATAATTTACTAGGGTATTTGTATTGAAGGTAATTTAATGCAGTGCACAGTTAAATTATTTATTTAAAGATATGATATAAAAATATCCTTTATATCCTTTTCAAACAGCATATAATTTTCTCTGACTGTATCACTCAAAGGATCTACCGCATTAACATGGAATACCGCGTATTTTCGGTAAATTGCTATTTCCTTATAATTTCAGGAACCACGGAAATAACACTTGCAACGTGCTTGTATTTTATCACTGAGATAAATTGTATTACGTTAAATACATTTATATTTAACAGTTTTGTTGAGGGTGAATACAAGTTCAGTTCAGCATGTTCATAGCTTATATTATAAAAATGGTCAGGGACAGTAGTGTAAAAAATAATATAACATTAATGCATTTTTATAAGTTTTGAAACAGGTCACTGACTATGAAATTACTCACTATGAACGACTAACTATGAATGAAAGTATTTCAAATAAATTTGAAGTGAAATTTAAACATAAAGATATAAAAATATAATATAGCAATTGCGAATAAAATTTAATAATATTTAAACTTATTTAAGAATCTGCTTATTTTCCTCGTAGTTATGGCGATTGGCACTATTGGGGAAATCGTCGATTCATACCATCAGGGGTTCATAAATCAATGGTATGAATAGCACTTTTGAATGGGTCGTTTCATACCATGGTCATACAACTCTGCCATCCGAAGTCCTGCAATGTTTGATTACGCCGCCGCCGCGCCGTTTATTTTGAGTTTGTGAACTAAATAGTATGGGCTGCGCTTTTGAGTAAGATGAACATGGGAATTGCGGGGCCAGGTATGCTTGCAGGAAATAAAATGAATTTTAAATTTAAATTCCATTTGTACAATAAATACGTGCATCAGACGTTAGTGGTTGCAGGTTCGATTCCCGCACGGAATAAGAAAAAAAATGTTCCGGGTCTGGGCGTTTATCTATTTATATTTGTATTTTATATTCTAGTTTCCCCCCTAGATCACTACATGGTATCTTATAACACAAGCTTTGCTTACTTTGGGGCCATGGTGTGATTGTCTGGGGATTTTATTAAAAAATAAATAAAAATCTTCCCTGATTTCGGAAATCATGAGCCCATTAAATTGACTTTTATATTGTTAAGATAAACATTTAAAAATAGCCTCCATTGAAAGTACTGTTTATAAATGGCATCATCGACATTTAATACGCCTTTTAGTGAAGTAATTCGATTGAGTTCGAGATAAAACGATGCAACATATCGTTTTATTTGGAACTCAATTTCGTATTTTATATGCTGATATAATTGTGAGGATTTTAATATAAGTATTTGTAAATAGTTTACTTCATAACTGCAGAAATTAATTGTCTATAAACTCTTTATTCAACAGTAAGTTAATTTTCTCATTTAACATTTTCTCGGTGTTTTATTTTCTTGTATATTGAAAAATAAATAAAAGAGCTTGCCTTTTAGCCTATTATAAACACAGGGCCTGAATAAGCATTGCAAGACAATTTATTCAAGAGACCGCTTCTTGGTTGTAGGTATCAAGTGTAGTTTGCAAGTATATTTTTGTATGTATTCTAGTTTTAGGTTTAAATCTATGGACCCTTTGTTTTGTATTTACCATCTTTATAAACTCGGTGTTGCCTGAAAATAAATGATTATTATTATTATTTAGGGTTCGTCTGTAATTTGAAGTCTACCACCAAACGTGATGTGTACCAGTAATGTTTTATGCAGCGCCTTTTTCTGCCTAAACCCGTGTACAGTAATCTTTGATCTTACCATCACTTTACATAAAATGAGATTCATGTTGGTTACAACAGCAAAGAAATATCACAGGCGATAAACAAAAATTGAAAATCGTGGTACAAATCCCGTAAATTCATAAATACAGTGAGAATAACCGTGAAAGGTCAAACGTTGCAAAAATATTTTAACCCATCAGTAGCTACGTCCGTATCTCCTACAAACTCGCATGCGATAGAACGGTACATTAGGCTTGTTCTAGATGTGACTTACTATGGAATCTCCCCGTCAGACTGTGGGCTGAAAATCGGCTTTCATAGACTTAGGGATTTAAATTCTCAAGTTTTCGATTTTTTGCTGGATATCACTTTTATAACATGTATGATGCCCGACTCATATTAGCACAAAAACAAGAGAATTATAATTATTTCACAAAAAAAATCCACGAAGTTGTGAAAAGTTTCATTATTTTGTAAATGGCACGGAAAACCGTAGTTTCTTTACAGCGGTTTATAAAACTATTTTTGTATGATTTTTACCATACGCCGCATGTTGGTTATCGATGCTGATTTTTGCAAATCAAAATATATTTTTATATTTATATTTTAAACAAAGTAGAGGTCATAAGTTTACAAATAAATACAATTCATAATTATTAAAAAACATATATCAAAATCTTTCTAAGGTTATTCTAAAATAACCGTTTTACTTTTATGACTTTTATCAACCTTATATGAAATAGGTTTTTTTAAGACTTCTAATGAGTCTGAAAAGAAGTGATTAAGTCAGTATAGTGATTTACTCTTCTAATCAATAAAACTTCGTTTCATTATTTGCAATACTGCATAACATTATCTTTTATACCCTGAATAAATGCTTTAGTAATTACAGAGATGTAGTCTTCTAAACAGCAAAGCTTGGTTTGATTATTGCGCAACAAACATTTCTATGGACAACAACGAACGATATGTTATTGACAATGAAGCTAATTTGCTGATAAGTTTTATCTGTGAGTTCTAAGAAATATTTTTGATAAGTTGCTCTAAGAAAAGTTTTCGATTTGCTGTACTTTTATTTCTATGAAATGTTTTTGACTTTAATAAACTTTCATTAGGACCATTTTGAAAACACTATTTCAGGTACGTAACTAATTATCTACGTTGTGCAATGATTAATAATTGTATTTATATATTTATAACTCCTTTTTTGATTAAATTATAAATCTAAATTTATATAAATAATATTTATTAATTTATAATAAATATCTAATTTTCTTCTTGTTTTGCATATTTTTTACCATTATAGTTCAATTGACACTATCGTTTCAAAAAAAAACCTCTACGTCGATTAGCGTCCCCTCTTAGGATGCTGCGGTTTTCCATGCTGTTTAAGAGATAATGTAACTTTTCATACTAGCTTCATTCAATTTTTGAAAATTATAATTTTTATGCCAAATCGGGCATCATTTTTGCGTGTAACATAATGTAATAAAAGCGATATGTAGCAAAAAACCTATCGCTTGAAAATTCAAATTCCTAAGTCTATGAAAGCCGATTTTCAGCCCACAGGCCGCACGGAACACATTCCCCAGTGATAAGAGCGTGCCGCGGAACGATGCTGTAAATTTATTGAGCATGAATTTAATACTAAACGTGTGTTGGAAAACTGTACCTTCACGAATGAATGAGATAAAGCTGTGTGTATAGGCTTTGGGGATGCTGGGAATGCAATCTCGTTTTTTTTTAAATAAAAACAATGGATGTAGCGATACGTTTGTTTTTCATAACAAAAATAGTATTTGTTCCTGAACCTTTAGATTCTTTTTTATAGAAATATTTGTTTTAAATATGTGTTGTCAATTGAATGTAAAGTTCTTGTAACATTTATAAATAAACAAGTTATCCTTTGCGGCTGCATTTGCGTAAATCCTGGGCATGTAAATTGAAAACTAGTAACTTCCACACACCCATCCTCGCAAAATTTCCAATTTATAATATGTATTTTTTTTTATTAAAGACTATGCCTAACTAGGTGAAGATGAGGTCTAATATGAAAGTACAAAGAATTGGCTCTTCATAAAATATTGCCGACTCATAACTATTAGGTATGTTTTATGCAGGTTTATCAAACACTGCATGACCACTTTGGCCAAGGGGTAAACCCGTCTGCCTCAGACGCCAGTGGTTCCGGGTTCGATTCCCGCACGAAACAAGAAAAAAAAATGTTCCGTGTCTGGGTGTTTATCTATTTATGTATTTATATTCTAGGTTCCCCCTAGTTCGATACATGGTGTGATTGTCTGGGGATTTAATTTAATTTATTAATTTAATTTATTTATTTATTCAGCAATTTATGTACACAAAAGTTTAGATACAATAAAGAAACACATTGATAAAAAAAATAAGTCCAAAGGTACAGCTTATCTCTAATGAAATACCTTACAGCAGACCCAAGACTGGAGAGTTTGTTTAAGTAAGATGCAATAATATTGTGTACTAATTGATAATATCGTATAAACTATTTAATTTAATTAATTTAACTTTAAGTCCTTCATAGTTTTACAGGAATAAGTGATTTACGTCTGCGTAAGCCAAGGAAAAAACAAAATCTCTTTTACGCACTTCAAAAAATTCGATTCTCCTTTGGTTTTTTTATTCTAAATTAGATAAATTTATATTCTTCGCGACGAAGAGAGACTTTCTGAGGACATATCCAAACTCGCTTTAATTATTAAACAGCTTTCAAAGTCTCCTTTAGAATAACCAATTGGCTTTATAGCTTTAAGGTAGACTCGATGGGGAACGCACAGAAATATTGAATTCAACGCGAGGATTTCCTTATTGATCTGAGTTATTTATTCACAGACACAATTATGGTTTTAGATTGAGCATTAATATTGAAGAGGTGTTTCCTTTAAGACGGCTTTCTTTTGTTTCAATAAAAAGTTAATGAGAAAGTAATGTTTGCTAGCGAAGGCTTCTCTTTTGGTTATGTTTAAGGAGAAAATAATTATGACCTTAGGAATGATAAATCTTTTCAACATTTAGGCAAATAATCCAGCCCAAAAGTATATCAAGGAACTTGTGTTATTACTATTGAAAATGTATAAATAAACTTGAGACATATACTCGTAAATATTGAATGTGTTAGAAGTAAACATCCACTTTAATAAAAATATATTGTATACTACAAATTTCAACGACTCTTAGTGTACGCTGCTTTAAAAGCTCTTTTGTAAATGCAATCCTAGAACGTAACATAGCTTAAATGGAACCTAGTGCATACGAGATAATCAGAGCACAATCCAAGTATAGGTATATAGTCATGATGCGAAAAATTTACGATTATATCCAATATGTAAAGTAACAAACATTAATATCGTCTTGAGTTTTCATGATTAGTTATATTTATTAAAAATACAAAGTTATTGTTATTCTATACTATGATTTTATGACGTTTATATACATTTATTGACAGACACAACACATGATAAAAACATAAAAAAATATTCAAACATAAAAAGAAAGAAAAGAAACCATAGAATACAATAAACAGAATCACATCACAAGTTGACAATTTCACAAAGTAAAAATAAATCAGATTTACCGGAAATTTTAATTATTGCAAGTGTTGAGCCAGCCAAAAGGCTACGACTCATCATATGTTACGACTTACGTCGCCGTAGGCACAAAACAGATATATATAATGTATAGTAGTAAACAAAGATGCACAGCTTCAATTTGGGTTGTCGTGACGTCAAAGCCTCTAGTTCAAGCTATTCCGCACTAGAGGCACTGGCGTCAGTTCGTCGCTGACTTCTGTGAAAAAAATTAAATCCTCCATTGATTCTTGATGTAAAATTAAGTTTTCTATACTTTCATAAAGGAATTACATTGACAATCCAAATAAAATTAACTAACCACGAAGATAATTTCGTTCATAATTATTTTTTAGAAATTGTTTGTTTTCCAATTATATTTATGTTTATATTTATATATTATATTTAATTATAATTATATTTATATTTATGTCCAAAATTCCAGATTGTTATTTGTTGCCTAGGTGATTTTTATGCCGCGAAAAAATGTAACGCTATTCAGCGTCAAGTAGAAATACTTTTATTTCGCGGCTTTTTTCTGACAGATTTGGAACGTATGAAATTTCGTTAAAAAACTAGCGCCACCAACTAAAGTATAGCTGAACTTTTTTGATAATCATTTGAATATTGTAACCTTATGTTTCAACCGGTTTTCACTACTCGCTACTAGGTGACTAATGCCATCGCCTGTTTGGCTATGATTGTCCATAACCCACCGCTTACCCCTCCCGCACCCCGCCCGTAGGCTTCACTTGAGTCCCTAGAGAAAACTAGATAGGGCAGCTCCTCTATATATTTCCTCCTCGGTCGTAACGATGTTTTTCTGTCGTCGCCTCAGGATATACGTCCATTTTATATATAATATGAGTATTTAATAAGCTTTATAAACAAACAGCAAGTAATTAATAAATACATAAAATAAAGAATATTACATAAATAAGAATTAAAAGTGTACATAAGATTATTACAGTTGACTTTTGTATTTTTTCATGTTCTGCACAAACGGTCAAAGTTCAAACAAAGTGAAATTAAGTCTTTTAATCTAATTTTAGATATCCAGTTCAAATTGAAAACATTTCTTATCTTTTTATTCTAAAAATACAATAATAGTTATTTCAGTGTAAAGAATCAATTCAAAGCACAGTTTCCAAACATAATATTACGATTCTGCAAAATTAAATTTGGCATCTGTCTTTGAACGTTTTTATTAAACTGCTACGGAAATATTTTCCACAAAAGGTAGCGAAGAAATTATAACAATTTTGTCGCGGGAACGGGAAATTGTTGATCCAATAAAATTTGATCATAACCTTAATAACCAGCGTTAAATTCTGTTTTATTTATGAAAATTTCCAGATTTGCTTTTAGTAGAAACCTGAGTTAGAATTGGATATACATAAATATGAAAGTTAAATTTCCAAATCCATATTAAAATAAATCACGTATGTTAAAAGCACATTATGTTTTTTTATAATGCAGGGATACGACGTTTGTCTACCATGACACCTAATGATAAGTGAATATGAAGACTAAGGTGGTACACTCGATGCTTAAAAGTACCAGGACTTATACTGGTCAGGGAAAATAGACGCAGGCAGTTCATTGCAAACCTTGGTGAGCCGTATCAAAAGGGAACTGTCAAAAAAATGTAGTGTATGTTTAAACGGTATCGAGGTGTATACAATACAATTCTTCTAGGTTAGAATTAACTTCTGCGTGTACAGTGATCATCGTGGTTAAGTATAATATTTTGAAAGCGTTATGATTTTATAGGATTGGCGGTTGATAGTTGTTAATTGACTTCAGGAGTTAAAATACTAAAAATCGTTTTGAAGTAGGTAGCTGGCAGGGTAGGAATTAAATTTTAAACAAACGATAGACGCGTTTTGAGAATAAGAAACATTTTTGATTAATATACTGGCGTGGATGGATACAGACGTAAATTATGATCGAAATGGATTAGCAGCACTCAAGCGGTCTAGTTGCGATCACATATATAGAGGAAAAAGATACACCGTAGATTCCCGTAATTTCGCCTGCACTACCTATCTTCGCCTGATTTCAAACAAGTCCAAATATCCATAGTATTAAAAGGAAAGAGTGCAAGAAAAACTTCTAAATTAGAAGTATTTTTAATATATGGCAATCTTCTGCAGCTAAATTGTGGCTAACTTCACTCTATTGGTGATCAGTGCGTTTTTTCAACAGAAAACGGGAGACGTTTTTTTTTGTCAGTGTCGGAACTTCGATTTTTGGCTGTGTTACGGAACAGGTAATGCTAAACTTTTAATTTAATTACAACCTATAACTAACACTATTTCGTATGACACTATTGCTTTTTGTCTAAATTGCGTTTAAAAGACATAATTGATAAAAATGTTGTAGAGGTGATGCCGACAGCCATCTTGTTGCAAAACTTCGCCTACCCCTAGGGTTGTCAATTTTGTTGTAATTTTAACCGACTTAGAAAAGGAGGTTATTATTAGATACGACCCGTGTGTTTGTTCTGTTGGAGATGCAAAATACTATGTTGTTCTATCAAGTGTCAAGTTTTATCAAAATCGGTTAAGTAGTTTCAAGTATATCTTGATATCACTAATCTCTCTCTATTTCTTTTATATCTGGTATTGCGCGTAACAAAAGTATTATGCAGTTTTTTTTTAAATATTGTTCTTTTTTGTAAGTTGGTTAACATATTTTCTATGAACGAAGCTTTGACAAGCAATCCTATTGTTGTAGGACTCATACACTTATCTTATAATGGCGGGAACACAAGAACCAAAGAAACGCAAAAAACGGTCGTATTGTACACATTCCGAAGATATCATAAATATAGCTTTAGAAGCCATGAGAAAGAAGACAGTGTCCTCATATGAAGCTGAAAAAATTTTTGGGATCCCTCGACGAACATTATTGGACAAATTGCACAATAAACATCCTAAAAGACCTGGATGTCCAACAAGGTTAACCCATGAGGAGGAAGCTGACATGATTAAAGTATTGATTGCAGCCGCTGACTACGGCAGTCCTTTGACTCTTTTGGATCTGCGAATTATTATACATAGGTAGGTATATCTAGATTCTGTTGAAATAATAAATTAGAAAAAATAGCCATTGATTTTAGTGATAGTTGATTAAGAGTGATAATTTTATCTTTCAGATACTTGGACGCCAATGGGAAACTAGCTATCTTTAATAATAAATTACCTGGCAAAAAATGGGCATACGGGTTTTTAAAAAGAAATAAATCTAAATTATCACACAGAGTAGTTCAAAACATAAAAAGGAGCCGTGCAGAGAAAACGCCTCATGAAATGAATGAATATTTTAGAAATCTGAAGGTCTCACTAGAAGGTGTCCCTAGTGAAAACATTTTGAATTACGACGAGACAAACCTCGCAGATAATCCCGGAACACAAAAATGTTTGTTCAGAAGGGGCGTCAAATATCCCGAAAGAGTTGTGAATTTTACAAAGGGAGCTATCTCTATAATGTTTGCTATAACTGCAGGAGGAGAATGTCTCCCTCCTTATGTCGTATACAAAGCGGAGCATTTATATACACAATGGACACTTAATGGACCGAAGGGATCTAGATACAATCGTTCAAAATCGGGTTGGTTTGATAGTCTTATTTTCGAAGATTGGTTCGAAAGTATTATTCTACCATGGGCTCAAACCAAATCTGGCTCCAAAATTTTAATTGGAGACAACTTAGCGTCCCACATAAATCATAAAATTGTGAAACTTTGTGAGAAAAATGATATACGGTTCGTATTTTTACCTCCAAATTCATCACATTTAACACAACCGTTAGACGTATGCTATTTCGGGCCAATGAAAAAACTGTGGAGAGAAATTCTATTAAATTACAAGATTAAAAACCCAAGAGAGGCTACAATTAACAAGGGACATTTTCCAGATTTACTTAAAAAATTGTCAGAGAAACTTAAAGAAAAAACACATAATATAATCAGTGCATTCAAAAGCACTGGCATTGCACCATTTAACCCCAATAAAGTAATATGTAAACTGCCCGATTTTAATCAACCGACAATTACATATACAGTCGACAATGCACTTTTAGATTTCCTGAAGCAGACTCGTAGTGTAGATCCTAATAAAAAAATTCGGAATAAAAAATTAAATGTCTTACCCGGCAAATCTGTCTCTGCAGATGACTTCACGACATCCCAACCTTTAAAAAATATAAGAAAAAAGAACAAGAGAGAAAAGGATTCTACAATTCAACAGGTTTATTCTACCTCGCCACTGATGTCGTCACTAATGGTGAAAACTCCTGATAGTCTCTGTACATTATGTACCACAGTTCTGAACGCTCATTTGATTCGATCAGTGCAGAATGCTGATGCAACCTCGTCGCAAAATTCAAATGTTCATGGTTTTGGTAGAATTTTGAAGAATGATGAAACAAACATGTCATTCATTAGTGAAATACCAGAATGCCTACAAACTACCAAACCAAAAGTTATAATTACCTCTGATGTTATTATTCACGCTGCATCGTCACAAACCATCAAGCAAGAAAACACCAAGCTTAAAAAGAAAGATAAACGGATCTCGAAGTCAGCCTTAAACATGAAACTAGTCGCGAAAAAAGACAGAAAAGAAACCGCTAAAGCAAAAAAACGTACAAAAAGTAGAAAGAACAGATATAACAGTGAATCAAGCGTATCGTCTATCAACTCTAAGATTGAAATTTGCATGGACGATTCAGAGTATGAAACCATGGAGGATTATATGACAGCATACCTACGAGAAGAACAAGAAAATATAGAACCAACAGTACCAATTGGATTTTCAGACATTGAATATTTCACAGAGGACAGTGATAAATTAACAACAGATTCCTGGATTTTGGCGAGATTTGCTACCAAGAAGAGCTTGAAGCATTTCGTGGGAAAAGTGATATCAATTAAAGATAATATTCCTGAGGTCAAATTTGTGAGGAAAGTAAAAGAATCGAAATCTAATAAAGGCTCAGTGTTCACTTACCCAACAGTTGATGATATTTACACTATGAAACATATAGACGATGTTATTATGATATTGCCTGAGCCAAACATTTCCCGACGGGGACAAATTATGTTTAATGTTGATTTCAGTACTTTCAACGTACAATAATCAAATAATTTAAGGTATAAAAACTACCTACCTACCTAATTGAGTCTGATTTAATTGTTTAAAATACATAAGTCATTGATAAAAGCGAATTTACTATTGTTACTCATTTATAATTATATAGCTTAGTATTTATGTTTTGATAAATATGTACCTACCTTTAATTTTAAGGTACCTACTTTTCAATGATTACCAAAAAAGTGATCTCTGACCTAATTAAGTGTGATTTAATTATCTACATTTCTAAGAGAAGTTGATTTAGATTGTAAGTCAAACATTTTTGCTAAATTTTATTGTTTGTTAAAATTATTATCTATCTTCCTGTTTGTTTATCTAGAAGCAAGTGGTTTTAATCATCTGAGAAAAATGGGGATTTACGTTATTTTAAGACAAGTTTTTATGTTTTGATAAATATTTACCTTCCTATAATATTAAGTTACTGTTCAATGATTACCAAAAAATTGATCTCTGACCTAATTAAGTCTGATTTAATTATCTACATTTTTTATTTGAAATAGTGATTTATGCTATTCCAATTCCAAGACTACAAGTCGTGTTTTGTGTTAAGGTTTTATTTTTTTATATCTGAATACTTTCAGATACCTAATGATAACAAAAAATAATTCTATTTAATTGAGTTGTGATTTTATGTCTAAAAGAAAAGTAAAGTCATAGTGGTGTCGATTTGAACGTGTCGTGTGTTATCTTATTACAATCAATAAAAAAATGAAAATTAATTAATTTTTTTTTATTTCGCAGTAAAGTAAGGTAAAGTGATTTTTGTGGCAGCCCTGACAAGATTTAGCAAATGTATGGAAACAACGTCAGACAGTTCCCTATCTTCGCCTACCACCGATTTTTTAAAAAAAATGGAACTTTACGTCAATAGTCTTATAGTACATATTTAACTGGCATATTTTATATTCTTATGACCCTACGTCTCTCCAAAAATGTTTATAAATGGCGCTACAGCATAGCTAGGCAAAGTTAGGAAACAATGCCCATACTTCGCCTACCACCTTTGTGGTCATTTTTTAACCATTTAAGCGATTAAATTTGAAGTTTTTATTGCCGTTAATGATAGCCACTGCTAAGTGCTTTGTTTTTTTGTTGTTATCTTTTCAAAACATTCATCAATTTTCGAGATTTTTTTCAAAATGTGTCAAAATCCAGGCGAAGTTACGGGAATCTACGGCACTGAAAAGGCGCTATTAACAGATTAAAAATGTACAAATAGTTATCACTTGAAATAATCTCCTCCAATTAATCTTCAAACAAACGCTTTAAAATTGCATTAAAATAGCGTTTTACATTTCCTCATTTTATCTATATCAATTATCCATAATACAAGTTTTTACAGAAACTATTAAGGCTATGTAACTTGATGTTTGAATATTTACTTTCAATAAAATTTTCCATTTTTAGTACACTACAATAATCCGTAAAATCTTAGAAGCAATAAATTCAAAGCAAAATGGAAGCATTTCACCACAGGACTTAGTCTCGATAGATTTATTCCCAGCTCTGACGTATGCCGCACAATGCAGGGCTTGTAAGCCTACTACTCTATAGGGATTTGTTTGGTACGGAACTATGTGAGGCGTTTGATAGCTTGCAAGTTTTGGGAAATGAGCGGTTTTAGATGCTTCGGGAAGCGTTAATGAGATTTTTTCGTAATGAGATTAAGATGATTATTTGAAAAGCTTATGCTTTTCATTTATTAAGTACATTTTAGTATGTCTCTTTTTGTTGGGCAAAAGTAATGCTTTTTTCGGTTTTAAAATGGTTTTGATCCATCGATGATAGGTAATTTTTTCTACTTATCTATAACTTCCCGTGATTCACCTTTTAAAATCTTAACTTTCAAAAAAATGGCTATAAAAGAAATTTGAATCCCGGTTTGTATAAACACAAATATAAGCCGTTAAAGCATAGATGTATGTTCATGGAAGTTTATTTCTAATATTCATATATTATTCAATTCAATTCAATTCAATTCAATTCAATAGTTTATTGCATTCCACAATGGTAAATTTGATCTAATTATTATAATTTAGTAGTACATACATTATGGACCCTGTTGGGCATAGCAAATTGAAAGAGGAGAGAGGAGGACATTCTATTTCGTTTTTAAAGTTCAAGCTATTTTGTGTATTGAGTTATTTTGTTTTGTCTTCTAAATATTCATGTATTGTATAGTAACTTTTATTTATAAGCACTTTTTTTAATTCTCGAACAAATTGCATGTCACTTGTTGAGTTTTTGATCGAATCAGGGAGTTTATTATATATTTTGATTGACATTACGTATGGGCTAAACATGTATGATTATATATTTCTTAATTTTATTTACCCATTATCTAGTATTATCTGTAAGACAAGGTCATGTTCATGCGAGAAATAGATTTATTATTTATTAATAGAGATGACACGTTCCGAGGGTATTTATTACGAGTCAGTTACATCCGTAATAAGTATGTTCTCTAGTGCTACATAGTATTTGACAACATCCATGGACACATATTTGTAGATAATTTTATTTATAATGCTTCTATGCTGGACTAGGAGCGAAAGAAAAAGTAAAATGTACCAGCTGCTTCTCTTCCCGGACATACTGTAAAAGTCAGTTAAGGGACAGAGGTTTTAGTGGCGTTTTTGTGGGCGATAGGCTTACCCCCTGTCACTGCAATAGTGTCTATCTATCATTATAATACCTCTAAAGTCAAACGTGACATCAGATGTCTTATAACCTCTGGTGTCCTGCCTACCTCGTTAGGGAAACAGGCGTGAAGTTAGGTATGTATTTATTTATAAACTAGCTTTATCCCGCAACTTCGTATGCGCTTAGCTACCCTTCTCGTGGAAATTTCAGAAACTATACAACCAGACACCCACTAAAAGAAACTTTATACCAAGTATCACACCCATGCACTCAAGGAATAAGTTTTTTTCATACAAATTAAAAATCATATATTTCCCGTGCCCGTGGGAAATTTGGGATTTTTTTTCGTAGCACAACCAGTCACTCTTTGAAGAACCTTTATGCCAAGTATCACATCCGTACACTCAAGGAATAAGATTTTTCATACAAACTAAAAAGTTCAACCCCTTCCCGTGGAAATTTCGGGAATTCCTTCCATAATACAAACAGACACTTATTGAGGAGCCTTTATGTCAAGTATCACATCCGTGCACTCAAGGAATGGGATTTTTTCATACAAACTAATACATCATATATTTCCTGTTCCCGTGGGAATTTCGGGAATTCCTTTCATAACACAACCAGACACACATTTAGAAACCTTTACACCAAGTTTCACATCGGTGCACTCAAGGAATAAGATTTTTCATACAAACTAAAAAGTCCTATATTTCCCGTTCCCGTGGGAATTTCGGGAATTCCTTCCTTAGTGCACCCCTACATCCTGTAAAAAATCTATGTTCCAAATTTCAGCTCTCTACGCCCAGTAGTTACGGCTGTACGTTGTCTGTCAGTCACTCAGTCACTCAGTCACTCAGTCACTCAGTACCTCAGTCACTCAGTCAGTAACGGAACAGTTTTATATATATTGATTTGACTCTTTTAGACAGTAATCTAAATGATATAAATATTGATTAAATATTATTGTTGAAGTGAACCGTATTAATAATGCATTTCTAGAATTTTAATAACAGTATTGAAAAATGTATAATATATATTTATTATATTATTATAAACTTTACGAAAGAACAGTACTACAAATTTTTCACACTATATTATCGTTAAACGACGTAATTATCAATTTATCTACAGTAGTGTTCTCTCAATAGTGATTTGTCGGAAGTTGGTATGTCAAATTATCGTAGGATCACCGGTGAAGGGTAAACAGCCTCAGAGCGGCGTTGACTGTAGTGTCACTCGGAGGTTTCCGATCTTGATTTCCGTTGAGGTTTTCTACGTAGGGTTGTCTTTCTAGTACAATGTTAGTTGATGGTGTTTAAAGCAAGGACTGTATACCGGTATGAATTTCTGTACATTTTTTTCTGTGTGACGTCATACCGTTAAATTAGGTGTATTTAAAAATAACAGTACAGGAATTCATACTTAAATAATTCTTGTACCTTTTTTATTATTGTAGCATAACTGATTTTTTTTTCAGTTAACTGAAATTTTCCGGTATTAATATTGATATTAAAATTTTATTTTTAAATAACTAGAATGTTTAGTTGAAGCCTATGAAGCGTAGGTACATATGCTGACCTATACATTACGGTACAGAAGTTAAATAAGTTAAAATATTTCTGTACTTAAAACATCTACAGAAATTAATCCGGTATACATTATTTGGGTACTGATATAATTAATTTAGATTTTAATAACTTGTACAGTTATTGTGTTTGATGAAGCAGTACACTAATAAGGGTACTGAAATTTTCTAGTACTATTTAAAAATTTTAAACCGATATGCAGTCCCTGGTTAAAGTTTACTTAATATTATAGTAGGTATAGATAGTTACTTACATAGTAAAAGACAATTTGAAGCTGAAAAAAGCTAGGGTGTCGATAGACGCCGTGTTGACCGTCGATCGACGTCGATGATCGACAGGATTAGTGCGGTAACACCCTTATTGTTGATGATTCGTCATATTAAATCTACCCATATGTTACAAATATTAAGTGAATTTAAAATTGTTCAAGTAGCGACAGGAAACTTTTATATTTTTTGTAAAGTATAAAAGAGCTAATTAAAAGTATAAGAAAGAAAGCTTACAAAAACTTTTTTACGGTATCAACCTCGTAGCTCACAATCCCATGAGTATTTCTTGATAAAATAGATTATGCTACAGCAGCACTGCATAGCTAAATACGGAAGCTATAAGATAGTATTGTAACGACGAAATAATTTTTGGAATTTGGTTTCGTTTCTGCATTTATTAATTACAAATGTATTTATTTATTTTTATTTATTTACACTTCAGTATACAGTACAGATAGTAAATGAGAAGAAAAAACAGTGTGTTGTGTAAGTACTACTAGGCGGTCTTATCGCTGACGAGCGATTTCTTACAGACAACCATGTATGTATCTAACAAAAAATTTAATCTTCTTTTAATATTTGTGTATTAATCATTTGAATTGACACCTACAATGTAGGTTTAAATGAAGCTGAAATAATCTGTACTTAAAAAGAACTCACAAAGAAACTGTGGTGTATAGTCACAGATGTAAACTTATTTAGAAAAAGTTTATTTTCCAAGTTGGCGTTATTGGAACTTGAACTAGAGCCAATATGAAAATTCGAATAACACGTTAAAGAAGCCTTATTAATGATTAAACGACTACATAACTCTCTAATCATAGTAAAATTAACCAAAATCAGTATTTATTTGAACCAAACACAAAGGCTTACCTAATAGAATTTGGGTCAGTCCTTATATGGGGGATTTCTTCCGATAGATTTGCTTCTTACGCCTCAATCGGCAATAAAATTATTGTTTGGAACTATTACATGAGAAGGAAGATATTACCTTCAATTTGGGAAAATTGACAGGCAGCTTGTCTGAAGTAATCCATGGTTGTTAAATAAGATGAGATTCATAAGTAGTGGAGGAAGATTATTACGTAAGTTCCGAGAATTGTATGTCTTATTTTGTATTAAAGCTATATGTATTAGGCAACATAATTAATTTGATAATACTACTCGAATTACTGAATGCTTTTATTGGATTGATTTTTGTTTATTTTATTTATTATTATTTATTACTAGCCCTGGGTGTCCCAAAATTGTAAAGAACTTATGAAAATTAAATCAGTTGGTATTTATATTTTTATAATAACCTACTAAAGTTAGTTACTCAGGGTGACTGGTGGGTCACTTTTGAAATACAAGGATGTGATAGTTTGAAATCATACATGTAGAGAAAATATAAAATAAAAAAATCATATAAATTATTTACTGAGTAAACTTAACCGAAAGTTAAAGAATTGATTACGCAACGCATGGTTACGCTAGCGTTGGCTTGGCAGCGATCCGCGTGCTAGTTCACGTGCCGCGATCGAGTCAGTTGTATGTATGTAAAGTAAATAGTAACATCGTAGTATTTATTTATAGGGAATTCGAGTGAAAAATTAAGTACCTGTCTTCTTTTATTATTCGAATTCAAATATTCTTTATTTCGTAAGTTTGAAATAAATCAAACAATTTAGAAATTGAACTGAATCTACCACCTCTTCGGAAAGTCGAACTGTTGAGAAGAAGTGGCAAGCAACTCAACAGCAATCATCTTTTAAAAATAAGAAAAAAAAATACACAATAACAATTTTCAGCCAGGGAATCCCATCTTCTTGCATCCGGATATCTTATAGTAAACCTTTTCACATCACACTTATCCTTAAATCTATCGAAGGGTTAATCTTAAATATTTTGGAATTTTATTATAAAAACGTACACATTGACCCATAATTATTCAGAATCGAGTACAAAATGTTCTCCTTCAGTATCTAAAATTTGTGACCAGTCACCCTGTATAAGCTTCAAGTAAGCTAACTTACTTATTATATTTTAATTTTATGAGACAAAACTTTGAATTTCCTTAAGTGATATTGTATAAAATAAAACATAAAAAGGTTTTATATTTATAACATGTTCGATTTAAATTTGGTAGCTCAAATGTTCAGTGGTATGAGTTAAACACATGTCACGTGGATAACACAAAACCGATCATTACATTTCCGCTCCGTGAATAAATAAAATGATATATCAATGATAAATAAATACATCGAGATGAAACTGTTGACGTAAACGTTGAGGTAAACGAAAGTTTATTGATTTCGATATTTAAAAACTTAACAAGAACACAGATATGAAAAGTGACAAATTAGAAATACTTATATCTTGTCTTATGTTTATAAAATAAAATAGTTATTAAATCAAGAAAATTTTGAAAGGTGGGCCGACGACCAGTCAAAGTCACCGTGAACGCTCAATGCGGGCAGCGTGTATCCTGGCTGATAGATAATGAGTTCATAAATTATCACCCTTGTAAAAACTCTATAACATTCATTCACTGTCACTGAAGCCATACAATAAACAACATAAACATTTAAAACGTTGAGGAACGTTGCATACAATGTACCTACAACGCAAAACTTTGCAAGCTGTACCTTTGCATAGCGATAAAAAGGGATAGAAAATGCCACGTTGTCATACTTAGCATAAAGGTGTTTTACATAAGATGTTTTGACTTAATTGAATTATTTTGTATGAAAATTAAAAACCAAAAAAAATAGTATATACGACGTTTTTCAACACACTTGTGAGTAAAAGACAGACATACGTGGTCATAAAATAACAAACACACTTGATAACAAAGCTGTGAATTGTGATTGAAAAATGGCGCCGAACTTCGCGCATGCGCGTAGGTTTTTTTTTCCGCCAAATGTGTCTATGGCTGTATAGCATATACAGCCTATTTTACATGAAAATATTTAATTTGGAGTGGTAAATCCAAATATTTTAATATTTTGTAACAAATTATTGTAAATTGTGAATAATTTGTTTGATATACAATTTTGTTTAACTAATATAAGGCGTAAACATTTAAAAATGTATGTGGATTTGAAGTGGTATAAAACCTCTTTGTTGTTTCTGAAAAAAAATAATGTATAACCCGGATCAATAAAATATGCTCTGTTTACTCGCATTTAATTTGCACAAAGGTACAATTCAACTTTGTAGGATTCATTATATTATGCACTAGGGTATAAAATATTATGCACGCGTGACTTATAGCCCAGTTTATAATTCTAAATTCAATAGAATAACGCTCACTTTACGAGCAAGTGTGTTGAAAAAATATTTACATGTTATTTGATTCTATTACATGGTCCCATTAATACCCTAGAGTTATAGCAAATCAAAAGGAACACCTTGTATAATCGACAGTTCAGTGCCTTTACTTTCATCGCAGCTTACAAACATTTTTTCCCTTACGTAATAAATAGCAGAAATTTACAAAAATGGTACGGTAGATAAGAAATAGAAATATTGAATCGAAATCTCTAAAAGATATATTAACGTAGTACGTGATATCGTATAAAGACAAATGTTTTTTACGTGGCACAAGTGGGTGAAGCGAATAGGGTCCCAGTATTGATACAGATATTACACCGTCATCTGTATCACTACTTCCAATAACTTTGCAAAGAACTGTAAATACATGTAAGTATTTGATGTTCTGCTAAAATAAAGTATCATATGATCTAAACAAATATTCGTTGTTATAGGACATTGGGCAGACATATATTGATATTTGGTTATTAATAATTTAGTAGATTTCTTTCACATTAATCCAATAAAAAAAAATTATAAGTATCTTGTAATAATAGGTAATAATAATAATAATATTGCCACCAAAACAAGTAAGTTAAAAAGCAGGAAAATTAAAAAATATAACACAAATTTGTACAATTTGGGTGGCCTTATCACTTCAAGCGATTTCTACCAGGCAACCCGAAGGTGAAAACTTGAATTCTTTTTTTAATGTATATTTGATAGTGAGCAATATCTGTTTATATCACAAACATTTCAATGATCGAACCCGTATCTTTTATACAGGGTGTGACTGGTGGGTCACTTTCGAAATTGCAGGACGTGATAGTTTGAGATCATACATGAAAAGAAAAAATATAATAGAAGTAAATAATAATTATTTAGTGAGGAAACTTAACCGAAAGTTAAAGAATTGATTAAGCAACGCATTGTTACACTAGCGTTGGCAGCCCGTGGTTGTAGCCCGGTTTTTTCCTGATCCGCGTCTTCTAACAACACTACCAGTGTCCTGGTAGCGAGCCCAAATATTTCGGATAGCTCACCGTGATACACCTAGACGTAGAGCTACTGGTCGCTGAGATTCTCCCTCTTGCAGCACTACTAGTGCTCTAGAAGCTGTTTCTATGCTCATATGGTGCCAAATACGTGGCATTGTAATGAGTTATAATGATAAAACTCAAAAAAGTTGTGAAACAAATTGAGAAACGTTCGTAACTATTAAATAAGAACAACACAAGTAAATAAGAAATTGTGCATAGGGTAATTTTAGCTTGATTTGTTTATGTCTTTCCACTTGAGGGGTAAAGATTAAAAACGTTGTTTAGAATAGGTAATGTTAAGAATACACAAACATATCAATTTAATGCAAAGATACTTAAACTAGCTTAAAATTAAGTTTTAAGTGTCATACAACTGTTTTTTGTGAAAAAACGAGGTGACCCCTATTTTGTTTTGAGTAGTATATAAATCAATTTAAAAAAAAAAATTAATTGGTCAATTGTAAACAGATTCTACACTAAAACTCAAGCTACTGTCAGCACGTTTCGTGTTAATGATGAACGCTGCGTTTATAGATTGAAAAACAGACGCCGGCGATGAATGATAACTTTGTAACTGTCAAAATGACATTTACAAAGGGTTCTGTCACAAGGAGTCTGTACAGATACCGAAATATCAAGTTCAAATGAAAAATACGCGATAAATCCCGTTAAAATAAGGCTTTTACTCTTTTCTTATTGTCAATTCGTTATTAACATATTCCAATTATCTAAAGCAAGATACAACTTAACGCGGCGTATAACTAAACCAAGTAGTAACTTACTAATGCAAATGCATAATTGGGAGAGAAGCCAGACCCCGCCATATTCGCAGCCAAAGCCGAAAGTTGTCTAAAATTAGCTGCGTTATAGCTGCAGTAAACACGCTATGCAAAATAAACTTTGGATTATGTATAGACTTTGCATGATATTGCTTTTAAATTCGATTGTTTAGTTAGGATGAAATTCAGTTGTACTTTTGGTAATTGAGTTGTATTTTTTGCATAGCTACGAAATTGTTCAAGCCATATGCCAAGTTCGGAATAGAATAGCCCTACAGCTCCTGGATAAGCGTGTCAATAAAGTCGTCTAATGGTCTAACTGGAGAGCGAACACACTTCATATAAATCTGCCGCCAAATGTAACCACGAGTTATATGTTGAATGCTTTAAATAAAACTACTTTTTAACCGGATTAATCGCGTATAATAGAAATAGTTTCCATCAACAGAGAAGATGGTTGGAAACTATCACCAGCATGGGACCCTATTCTCAAAGATATTAAATCAAACATCCAACAAACAGCACGACCTGAAACTCAAGACACTGTCAGCTCATTTTGTGTTAACCCTGAACGCTACGCTCGAAGACTGAGAAATAGATGGAGATGATGTATAGCTTTTTCCACTATCAATCTGACGCCTGACACCTCAATCGCTCGTGACCACGGGGTCTGCAAAGACACCGAAACGTCTGTAAAATATAAATTATACGCGATGAATCCGGTTAAAAAGTAGTTTTATTTAAATTATGAATCGTGAAAACTTAAGTCAATATTATTTTGAATGCTGTTTAAAAAACGAAGAAGAAAACATTTTTTTGTTAAATAACATTAATTTAAAAGAACACTTAGCAAAAGTCTCCAGGCGAGTATGGCGTTACAAGTCAGCAGATTGGGATGGAATGCGACATTTCTTCGCATCTTATCCATGGCGGCAAACTTGTTTTACATCAACCGATCCATCGTGCTGCGCTGATGCTGTCTCAAGTGTGATAGTTCAAGCAATGGAGTACTACATTCCCCACGCTGACCTATCCCTTGAAACCAAAGCTTGCCCATGGTTTAATAGTGCTTGCCTTACCGCTGAAAAGCGAAAGCGGGAAGCATACAAAGCCTGGGCAAATGCTCGCAGAAGCAAAGCTCTGGATTCGCATGAACTTAAGAAAAGATACAATGCTGCCGCCAAGTCCTGCAAAAAGGTGATCAAAAGAGCTCGTTTTGCCCACATAGGCCGTATCGGAGACAGAATAGCAGCATACCCTTCGGGAAGCAAAGCTTTCTGGTCCCTTGCCAAGTCGGTCGAAACGAACTTTTGTCGCCCGTCGCTGCCTCCACTGAGGAAACCCGATGGATCTCTGGCCCACACTGCTAAGGAGAAAGCAGATTTATTTGCTAGTATCTTCGCGGAAAATTCTCGTCTAGATTGCCAAGGAAAAATCCCACCTCAATTACCTCAGTTCGGACCTACAATGGGTACCGTTCACATTCGCCAAAAGGAGGTTCTTAAATGCTTGCTGCACCTAGACGAGAACAAAGCTAGTGGTCCAGACGGTATTCCTGCAGTGGTCCTAAAACGCTGCGCAGCTGAGTTGTCTCCCGTTTTGACGCGCCTCTATCGACTTTCATTGGAATCGGGCAAGGTCCCCAGGTCCTGGAAGCTTGCTAACGTACAGCCAATACCGAAGAAGGGAAGCCGTGCCGATCCTGTCAACTATCGACCAATTTCAATCACCTCCATACTTTGCAAAGTCATGGAACGTGTATTGAATAATTGACTCCTGGCATACCTCGAGACCAACGAGCTCCTAAGCGATAGCCAATATGGTTTCCGCAACGGACGCTCGACCGGCGATCTTCTCTTGTATGCCACTCACTTATGGAGTGAGGCCTTGGAGGGTTATGGTGAAGCAATAGCTGTATCCTTAGATATCTCCAAGGCCTTTGACAGGGTCTGGCACGATGGTCTCTTAAGCAAGCTTCCAGCATATGGCATACCAACCGGGCTCTGCGACTGGATATCTGATTTTCTGAGGGAACGGTCGATTCGAGTAGTCTTAGACGGCTACTCCTCTGACCTAATGGCAATTAATGCCGGGGTACCTCAGGGATCTGTTCTCTCTGCAACTTTATTCTTGCTGCACATTAATGACCTCCTAACACCAGGCATTATTGGATATGCTGATGACAGCACTGTTGTTGAGAGATATATATCCAATGCGCGAACGAGCGCCCATGAAATCCAGGTTTTGAGAGAATCTATGATTGAGCGCGTTGATTCGTCTTTGCGGAATGTGTCCGATTGGGGCGAATCTAACCTGGTCAAATTCAACGCGTCCAAAACTCAGGCGTGTCTATTCTCCGCAAAAAAGAGCACCTTCACATTTACGCCCACTTTCCAAAATGTATCTGTCCCCATCACTGACCATCTAGGGCTTTTAGGCGTAACTGTAACATCCGGTTTAAACTTCGGTCAACAAATTGAGTCTATGGCAAAAACGGCTTCCAAAAAATTGGGTATCATCTCGAAGGTCCGGCGGTACTTCAGCTCTGCACGGCTGCTCAACTTATACACAGCCCAAGTGAGGTCGTGCATGGAGTACTGTAGTCACCTTTGGGATGGTTCTGCGAAATACCAGCTCGAAGCGCTAGACTCCGTTGACCGAAGAGCCCGTACATTAATTAACGACGTCGACCTTACAACCAAAAAACTGCAGACCTTAGAGCATCGTCGTAAGGTTGCGTGTTTAACCGTGTACTACAGGATACATTTTGGTGAGTGCGCCAGTGCTCTGTTTGAACAAATTGAACCCTCACCCTTTTACCATCGGACTACTAGACGCAGACAGAACTTCCATCCGTATGTGGTAGATATTCCGAAAAGTCGAACTAAGCGCTTTGACAGTTCCTTTTTGATACGGGTCGCCAAGGTTTGGAATGAACTGCCTGCGTCTATTTTCCCTGACCAGTATAGTCCTAGTACTTTTAAGCGTCGAGTGAATAGGTTTCTCGTGGATGGACGTGTAACAGCTTAGTCTTCATGTGCACTTAACATCAGGTGGCATGGAAGACAAAGGTCCCATCCATAATTCATTAAAAAAAAAAAAAAAGCAAATTAACAAAATTTCAAGAACTCAAAAACAATCATAATTGTTTTGAAAATACTGTGAATTATTAAAATTAAATTCTTATTTACAAGCGAAGTTCTGAAACTTCTTTTTGAATTCGCCCTGAATTCACTCCATATCGAATATTAATTAAACCAAACCAAATTCACACAAACGTTTCTAAATACGCCATACGCATTCCAATTCTATCCAACCCAGTCCCAATTAGCAATAAATACATCTTACAAAGCAAACTGTACCTTCCAGTACATAAAACTCGATTACACTTTGAACAGGAACTAAAATGGAAGCATAGTGGCAATTTGTAGAGCAAACATTTTAACACGGAATACAATATCTAGCAGACGTTTCTGAATCAATACGAAGTGCTACGAGTGAATTTATAAGTACATCAATTATAGATCTCACTTCCATTTTCTATATGTGTTCTGTGAGGTAACATTTGAGTTATAGAGGGAATCTCTCGCGTTTGATATGTGGTCTACTGATTCTTAGAATATATGATTCAAGGCAGGTTTTTAAACCATGCTGGACTGGGAGCGAAAGAAAAACATAGAATGTGCCAGCTGCTTCTCTTCCCGGGCAAACTTTAAAAGCCAGTTAAGGGACCGAGGATTTATTGGCGATTTTGCGGGCGACAGGCTGACCCCCTGTCACTGCTATAGTCTCTCTCCATCGTAAGAATACCTTCAAATTTGTCAAACGTGACATCAGATGGTTTTTATAGCCTCAGGACATATTCAGTATGCCCTTACAGCTCTTTCCTTCGTACATTAATATTATAAAGGTGCCAAAGAAAATTCTGGATTATGCAACAAATTTGAAGGTTCTAGAAATCGAGTCACGTTCGCAGCAAACCTTCAAATTGTGAAGTACTTCAGTACTTTATTGGTAGCTTTGTAATATTATAAGGGACTAGCTGTTACAGTTTTTAGCCCTTTATGGTTGTTCGAAGCTTTTAGAAATGAAAATGTTGGTCAAGTAATAAGTAAATAATATGTTTTTGAGTTTTTCAAGAAAGTAGCAGATGTATTTCAGAGCGTAGTTTAATTAAATATTACTTTATCAGGAATCTTTTATTAATTAGAAAATTATGTGTATACATGTATAGTTTAAATAATTAACGAATGCAGAGCATTTAAAAAACCGACTTCACGTCAAAACTTTGGCTGAGTTAGAATGTCATGAACGTAAACATTCTCCGAAATCATACATATTTTTTCAAAAATTTGAAATTTTCAACGTAATACTCAACCGATTTCGATGAAATTTATATGGGGCCAACTATAAAGTATTTCTATCATATAAATCAAGAATTTCTAAAATCGATTAATAATTGTCCGAAATATCGTGTAACAAAGACACAAAAAAAACATACAGACGAATTGAGAACCTCCTCCTTTTTTGAAAGTCGGTTGAAAATTAGCTACGCTACTTTAAATTCATATAGAAATATGAAAAATAAATAACACAAACTGAGAATGTGGAAATGGAAGTGCTATAATCGTCAATCAAGGATTTAAAAATAAATATCCTTAAGTTACAGACCAATCTGTCTACTTATTTCCAGCAACTCTCCCAGAATCATATACATATATGTAAATTATTAAAGTAATTAAATATAAAGAAAAGGCTACTTGTCAACCAATAATACAATACAGATATGCAGCTAACTGAATAAAACTTCGTTTGCCGCTTTTACTGACTTATTTGACAATTTTAATAATATTATGGTCCTCATTAAACTGCGCCAATATAAATTCTCATCTTTTTAGTCTCTCCGTGCTTGGTGACACAGCACGGGGTTGCCAAATTTGTGATGGAATTCACTTTATTTAATTAAATCTTATTTGCAAATCTAAAGGTTGACATCAATGTTAAGTTATGAAGATGATCATTTGTATGAGCATATGTTAACGTTCGATATTTCTAAATTGACTTCAGGAAAATATAATTATGTAGAAGCAAAAAAATTGTCCAAAAATTGTAAAATCAGCAGTCAATAATTATTAACTTTCAGTTGTTTCATATAAAACACCCTTTTGAAAATGGAATAATCCAAATTTTTAACACGAAACAAAATACCCCATGTCCGTTAATTACAAAAAAAAACATTTCTTCAATAAAAGACTGACAAAAAACAGACTCTCGGCAGAAAATCAAAGTTAAGGCTAACATTTCAGCCTGAACCTTTTATATTTCTGAAATTTAATAATAAACTTTTCCTATAATAAAACTTCAGAGGTACACCCGTATTTCCCCTTTGAAGCATTTTCATCGTTTCCTCTTCTCGAGTGAAATCGTAAACTGGGAGAAAATGTGTGTAACTTTTTTGGGATCAGACTTTTTGGAAACGAATACTAAAAACCCTTTTCCATGAACAGTTCGTCGTTTCTATTTACTTTGAAATCGATGGTTTTTCCTATATATAAATCAAGAAATTGGCTTTTCGTCTGCACCTGATTATGCAGATGAAAAGCCGATTTTTTTCCTTAAGTTTTATAAATCAGCCTAAAGGACGCAAAAGTTATGTGGCCGATATATTAGATTATGTTATGTACACTATACAGAAACTAGGGTACTTGTATCTTAATTTATACTTAGCTTGCCGGGCTGAGACTTGAACCAAGGAAAACCCTTTACCAACGCTGGCGAACACTTGAATGAGGAACGGATTCTGGTTTAACTCAGTTTACTTAGCTCAGCATCAAAATAGGCAAATTAAATTACTCAGACCTTTGTACCCACGGCAACTGTTAATTTCATTTACTGGATTTAAGACTAATATAAGTAAAGCTACCCAAAAATCTGTCCAGGAACTTCTGAGAGCCGCTACCTAGACTTGTACAGCAAGATACGTCAAAAAATGATTCAACTAGTAAGTGAGTTTAATGCTTTGATTTCAATTCAGATGAAGGTATTTAGTGCTGAGTTGTTTAAATCTATGTATACTTTAAACTTGCCAAACTAGCAAATTCTACAATTTTGAAAGTGGGTTAAATTTTCTGTTTAAAGTTTCTTATAATAAAAATGATGCTCCCATCTATTCACTACTTACGCAAAAAAACTGCGGCAAACTAGTATAATATACAATGGTCACTGGCGTAAATACTTATAAGTAGTAACTAAGTATTAACCGATCAAGAACTTGTAGCGAAATGTACAATCTTGCATAGATTGTGGATTCCGAGATCGCTTGTACGGAGTGTGATGATCAACAAAAGCATAGGGAAGTAGCCATTGCTACGAAAATGCCCGCATTTAGGTGCTGTATTAACAGTGCAGATTGGTCTAATTGTGGTCTGAGGAGCCTAATTCAGTATAAATGACGAAAACATAAATATTTCTGACATTTATACAACATTATCTAGGCCAAATTAAGTTTCTTAAAGCACTTGATTTATGGATTCTAGATCGGATAAAAAACTAAAGAAATAAAGGGCAATTTTTAGTCAACAGCCTACATATTTATTTTAGTATCGCCCAGTAGAACGAAATAAAGATATGGATTCACAAACTTTCTTTAAATATTCGCTACCCAGCTACTACGACGTGGTATTTCATTGATAATACTAAGACGTAGTATTAAAAGATGTTTTGTAGTAGCACGTAGTAGTCATTATTCTTAATGGTATTTATTCTAATTTAGAGTGACCATGATTTGCATAATATTTTAGCGAATTTATTAATATCCTTGTAAAAAAATACGTACCTTTCTTTTCAAAAATCGTTCTTATATATTATACTTATTGTATAATGGTTATACTTATTGTAGCATGGTTGTCTGGTAGAAATCGCTCCTCAGCGATAAGACCGCCAAGTTTTTATTTTTAGTGTAAGTGTTCTTTTTTCTTTTACTTTACCTGTAAAAACTGAAGTGTAAATAAATAAATAAATATAATAAAAAATTGGCCAGAGACTAAAAAATTGCCTTATAAATACATATTTTAGAACATATACATTTTTTATTACAAAAAAAACCTAAATAAACATATAAACTCCTTGACTTGACGGTTAATACCTGTGTTTGTCACTCAAATATCCACCGCCACCAGGATTTGAACCCCTGCTATCACTACACCAGCCGGTCGTCATCATCTTTATATTGTGTGTATAAAGCTTTGTTCAAGACACAGTGACTGTTATTTAATTGTTCTGTAAAACTGAATATTGTTTCATAACCACACAAGCAACGACGCTTTTCTCCTACAACTTGCCTGTCGCACTAAATGTATTACTGAATGGAAATCTTGCCTTGTGATCTATTTACTCCTGAGTGATATACATTTTTATTTAAATGCTTCAGGTTTTTTGAAAATAATAACATAATGGCAACATTATCTTGTAAACTACATACATATATATATATATATATATAAATATAATAGTAGACTCCAGAAGATCAACTCGTTCATGGGTCAATGTGTACGCTTCATTTTATAATAAAATCCTAAAATATTTAAGATTAACCCTTTGTTAGATTTATGGATAAGTGTTGATGTGAAAAGTGATATCCGGATACAAGAAGATGATTTCTCTTATTTTTAAAAGATGATTGCTGTTGAGTTTCTTGCCACTTCTTCTCAACAGATCGACTTTCCGAAGTGGTGGTAGATTCAGTTCAATTTGTAAATTATTTGACTTATTTCAAATGTATTTAAATACTTACGAAATAAAGAATTTTTGAGTTTGAGTTTGAGTTTAACTTCACGCCTGCTTCCCTTATAGGGTAAGCAGAACACCAGAGATTATATAACTATCTGATGTCACGTTTGACTTTGGAGGCATTACAACGATCGAGAGACTATTGAAGTGACAGGGTATCAGCCTATAGCCCACAAAAAACCTCCAAAAAAACCTCTGTCCTTGAACTGATTGTCACAGTATGCCTGGGAAGAGAAGCAGCTGGCACGTCCGGCATACTAATTTATGTTATTTTTATTTTCCATTTTTTATTTTTAATATTTACCGTTGCAAGATGACCCAATCGAAATCTGTTTAACATCATAAGACTTTAAAATAAACACATCACATTCTTCACGGTTATCATAACAAACTTATTAGCAACTAGCTATTGCGTGCGGTTTTACCCGCGCAATTTCGATTCCCGCGGGATTTTCGGGATAAAAAGTAGCCTATACGGATTCGGAAGAAACCCTCTAAGTAATGGTAAAAGAAATTTTGAAATCGGTCCAGTAGTTTTTGAGCCTATTCAATACAAACATACAAAAATACAAAGGTTTCCTCTTTATTATATTAGTATAGATAAAAAGTATAAAACATTCAGTACTTTTCGCAATGTCAGTTATTGACACATATTTTCATAAACGTTATTAAGGGCTGGCTTAAAAATAACTCATTCTGTTCGGATCCCGTTAATCTAAATGAACAAAAGCTAGCAGGAACATGAAATCGATACTATCGGGCGAGGCTTACCTTGTCAATACAGATTTGTCCGGCCGCCGAAAATTTTAAACTCCCCTCTACTTCAGTTCAATAACAAAAAAAAAAAGTAAATAAAAATAGATACCGTTCTATAGGCACACATTTTAGGATTTACGATGAAAGTCTTTATATGCCAGCTCATACTAAGCCTCGTTCAGTTAGGATAGAGTTTAAATTTATCTGTTAGATGTTTTACTTCCTTTATCAAAGAAAGTAATTCTGTAGCAGACAACTTTGAGTACAACATTATTTTGTAATTTTTTTTCAACAAAAAATTTATGTTGGACAAAATCAAAGGGTATTCATGATATATTAACAACCCTAGACTGAACTTGAAAACGTTATTCAAATATGTTGATGAAAAAGTGTTAAATGAATTCAATGCCTTTTTGTTTCACTGTTATAAAATATTTATCATTTTAATCACTTTGTCAAAATGTTAAACATGGAGCTATTTTATTTTATAGGTATATTTTAGATAGGTATCTGGTAAATATTGAAGATATTTTAAGATTTTGACGATATCTTTATTATATATCGGTATTCACTGTTTCATTGTTGCAGATCGGAATTGCTCTATTGCATACGAATCTATTAAAAAATAAAAGAACTTTATTGCCTCTTTGATTTCAATGAATCAATTTGAGACATGGAAATAGAGACCTTCTGCATTAGCAGTACCTATCTATTTTTATACAAAACAATGCTATTCCTACTAAATCGTTGTTATACTTTTCCTACAAATAACCTCATACAAATCTTACCAACCATCACAACAGATTTAGGTCAAAAGCAAGTTGACTGACTTACGCAATATAAAAAAATAATGTTGTAACTTCCTATAATACAAAAAATAAATGAAATATAACATAACATCTTTTAATTTTTAACCGTTTCTTTCATTTCAGGTAAGAACGGGAATTTAAATAAACTACTTAAAAGGTTTGAATCACGTAAAGAGGTTATTGTTTATGTTCAAATAGAGGCTGTACTCTTCTGAAAACTTTGCCGGAACACATCACTTAGGAAGCGATGATTTACAGGGTGACTGCTGACAAATTTTAGATACTGAAGGAGAGCACTCTGTACACGATTCTTATCATAATTCTATATTAAAACTAGGTACTTCATTTTTCACTAGAATTCCCTATAAATAAATACTACTATGTTACTATTTACATACAACTGAGTCGATCGCGGCACATGACCTGGTACGCGGATCGCTGACAACGCTAGCGTAACCATGCCTTTAACTTTCGGTTAAGTTTACTCAGTGAATAATTAATATTTATTTTTTATTATATTTTATCTCTTCATGTCTGATCTCAAACTATCACGTCCTTGAATTTCAAAAGTGACCCACCAGTCACCCTGTATATTTAGCGACTGACTTTATGAAGGGTGATTGCTGGTGGAAAAGGGAATGCAGTTGTCACTCGGATTAGTCGCCGTTGACGATAGGCTTATCCAGGGGCAATAAGGCTATTCTAAGCTTACCCCACATGACAGGAAAACCAAACTTTATTTCTAAAAATCAACTGCATTGTAAAGATTTTTCCAAAGTTATTGTTTTGATGGCAGAATTTGAGGAAGACTAAGTCACCAGGCGTGGATGTGGTCCAGTCATCAAAAAATTTAAATTCGGCTTGATTTTGTGTTGCTCAGGTTAAAAATACTTAAATAAATGAAAAAATATGTTAAATAGATGCCAAAACTTTAAAATATTATTAAACATTGCAATGCTTCACTTTAACTGAGATTCACAATTTCTGTAAAGAAATTGGTCTTGGGTGGTCTTAGCTGCAAAGCTATACCATTAGTTGGAGCTACGTCAGCAAATAACGTAAAAACAAAAATGTGTTAAGTAATTTCGAGGCGTACCGCCAGGTCCCGGGATAGCACTCGTCCGGCAAACCTTATATTTAAAATTGGTCCAAAAACTTTAAAATATTATTAAAAATAATTTTAACGCTCAATAATCTGCATCTACATTATTATCGACACAGAAGCAAAACAAACCTGCAATACTACCAGGCATATTTTTTTATCCCCAAATTTGAAAACGCAGCTCAGAGATATAGCTTCATATACATGCCTCTCAGGCTTTTCATTTTACCCTGCATATAGAATATAGAAAGCCGACCCCACGGATACAAAGTAGTCCCCGGGGATAAATGGATTGGTGCTTTGCGATCGACCCTATACGCCGCAGTACCCAATAATAATACGATACTGAGTTTAAGATTTCCAGTTTACTCTTAATTGTAGGTATCTTCCATGCTGGACTGGGAGCGAAAGAAAAACGTAGAATGTGCCAGCTACTTCTCTTCCCGGGCATACTGTAAAAGTCAGTTAAGGTTTTAAAGGCGTTTTTGTGGCCGATAGGCTGACCCCCTGTCACTACAATAGTCTCCTTATAATTCCTCCAAATTTGTCAAATGTGACATCAGATGGTCTTGTACCCTCTGGTGTTCTGCCTACCCCATAAGGGATACAGGCGTGACGTTATGTATGTAGGTATATAAAAGTGACAAGTGAGTTTATGTATCAAAGTTATTTGAACCATTTGATTCGATAAAATACGTTTATAATTAGTTTTTTTCGTGATTTGTTTGTTACATTGTACGGTTGACTACAAAAGTGGAGTCATAGTTGTACATTGCAGCAAGGGTTATAATTTCCTGCACGATCATTGACTGAGTCACACATTAATTTAACTAATTTAAGATGTCTGTCAGTTTAATGAGCACCTTATCACAGCGTTTAAAATTCTGATCGGTAAATCACTATGTTATAGCGACCTCTATTACCTCTTTCGAACTTAGCGAACTTAAACCAGGCCTGGCTCACTCCGCGCGGTACAACCGTTATTTACCTACAGCGAAGCGCACCGCCGGCGCATTTCGAATGGGTCGTGTGTCACGCAGGGACCGGAAAACCCCTTTATTTGATTAAGCCTATTGATAAGGTAACCCTATCAAAATCTTACCATATGGAAGTGTAACCCTATTGATATGGTAAGCCTATCGACGTGGTAACACTTTGAATAAAGTTAACTACTTTCGGATGCGCTTACCCTGTGATAGGGTTGCCTATTTCTATCTCTTTTCCGCGCATGCTGTTGAATTCGGAAGTATAATTCGAAGTGCGAGATTGAATAGATGGTGATATTTTTGATAATTTGATATTCTTAGAGATTAATTTGCCTGCAGGTTTTAAAACCCTATTGAATCGGTAACCTTCAATAGGGTTTTCGATAGGCTCACTGCTTACATGAAGCTAACTCTATTGATATGGTAAGCCTTAAATTAGGGTAAGTCTTCGATACGGTTACCAAATTGATAGGGTTTTTTAAAACAAGTCTATGAAAAACCCAATCAAAAACCTCTTTAAAGGTAAGCGGTTCCGGTCCCTGGTGTCACGCGCGCGCCCGTCGGGACGTTGTAGGTACCTACCTACCTAGCACTCACAGTAATTCTATGATCGAGGTCGCAAATAGTATTTAAAAATTGATATAAAAAGAAACAACTATTCAATTAGATTATGTTTAGATTTGATTATGTTCAATTTAGCAAACAAATCATAGGAAGTATTACTAATTATTCGTCGTAACTTTTTTTCATTTTGTACTTTAGGTAAGTTGAAACAATATTTTTTACAAAGGTAGAATAACAGTAATACCTACATCGGTAGATACTTAATTACAAATAAGGAGATTAATTATTCTTCACTAGGCAGCAACCCTAACAGCGTAAGAAAAGATAAGAGGCATGCGATAGAAAGAGACAAAACTTCTAGGTATATAAATTTGCAGGTACGTAATGCTGTGCGAGCTGAATTCCACCGTATCGCGTCGTAGCAAGACTCGAATTTATTTAGATCTTCTTGCGGAGTAATTCTTCTGTACCAACTATTACTTATTCTGTGCTTAAACTATGCCTCCTTTTTTGTCTTCGACTATATATTTAAAGGCGAAGGTTCCGTTCTGTTTCGGACACCGTACAACGTAAGATAATTAATGTTTTTCATTTAAATGCACATTTACATCAAGAATAGATTTTTTTAGTCATTCACTTGTCGTGATTTAATAGTAAAAAAGTTTTTCTATCTACAGTAGATATTTATTTATAGATGCTCTATTCTAATCTTAGAAGTAAGTATATAAAAGTTGGGATATTAAATTTAAAAAAAAATGTTAATCCTATCTGGTAGTCCCTGAGAGAATTGCCTTCAAATAATCAAACAAAACAGGTCTTCAGCTTCATTTTACATTACATAAATAAAAAAAAACTTGTAGCTAAAATCGACATAAGCAATAAAGACATAAGAAAGTACAGAAAATCAATTAAAAACTATCAAAACAAAAGAACAACCAAAACATTGTATAGTGTAACAATTAAGAATCGCAAACATTTGAAAATAAAACACCATCGCACACGACAAATTAATAAAAAAAACACCGAAAAACCTTTCGTTAAATTCGGTACAGAATTGCCTTCAAAAATAAAACAAAAAATGTCTTCAGCTTCATTTTACATTACATAAATAAAAAAAAAAACTTGTAGCTAAAATCGACATAAGCAATAAAGACATAAGAAAGTACAGAAAATCAATTAAAAACTATCAAAACAAAAGAACAACCAAAACATTGGATAGTGTAACAATTAAGAACCACAAACATTTGAAAACAAAACACCATCGCACACGACAAATTAATAAAAAAAACACCGAAAAACCTTTCGTTAAATTCGGCACAGAACGCAATCAACGTCACAGGTGTCCCGGTTGGTCCCAATGCATACATATTTATCACTTGTCCCGTCCATACAAGTATATTATAAGTGGGAAGAACGCACATGAACTGAATATGTAAACATACTCGTAGGTTTTGACCGAATGTTGAAAGGAAAAGTTTCATGAGGGTTAACGTTAACAGAAGTTTGAGGGTTACATTTTAATAAGCATAATGATTGTAAATGGAACACGGTTTTGAATAACTCACGTTTCAGCTGAACAGAGTAAGGCTTTGATTTTGTTAAGAAATAGTCGCGTTTGCTATTAATTATAATCTTATCTGATTTTAATGACGCAGGTGACAAAATTAGAGCTCGTAAGCTCAAAAAAACTTTCAGATTTATATATATATATATATATATATATATTCTTTATTGCACTTTAAAAAAAACAAAACGTGAATAGTTTTGTTTTTTTTCAAAGGTGAACTTATCTCTAAAAGAGATCTCTTCCAGCCAACCCATGACTGTGTGATATTTTGTGAGAAGTAGGGAAGCAGGTGCATGGATAAAACATAGTAAAAATATGTATATATACATATATAACCAATATAATTAAATAGATATTTATAATTAATAAAAATACAAATACCTATGCAAAAATATACAATACATACTTTATGAAAATATAACTTACATATTATAAATAATATACAATAAATAAATATATACATATACATGCGATGTACGCAAGTGTTGAGTGGTGATAAAAACAATTAAGTATGTTTGTGAGAGAAGGTGTGCTTTTAATTTTCTTTTGAAAGTTGATATCGATGGACTATCTCTTATAGTTTTTGGCAGCTTTTTCCACAAAGCAGTTGCACGAACCGTAAACGATTTATGTTTGAAGATGGTGTTGCTATGCGTATCCGCATAGCAACACTAATGTCTTAATATGACATGACTTTCTCGGTTGCGTGGAGGGTGGTAATGCTTGGAAAAGCAAGTTTTTAAATAAAAACTTGCCCTTTTCAAGTTATAAGTTACAGCAAATAACTAGGAAAAGGACTGTTAGACCTTATAAATTCCTAATAGACGAACAAAAAGCTTTTATTGTTCCTTTTCGGTTCGGGTCACCAAACCGAGGAATGCCTGAGTCTGTTCTGGCCTAATAGTCCTGGGTTTTTCAAATGGCGTATGACTTGGTGCCTAGGTCTATTATTACATTACACAAGTTCTTGGTAGACGTGGAAGATAGGCGTCTCATTTCTTTTTATACGCATACTTACTGTCCGTTAGTTGAGACTATTCTTTTTCACGAAATCGAACCTCAACCGTAGTTAAGTCACTGTGAGAAATAGCCAAAATAAGTTAATAAACAACATCAATATAAAAGACCGTACAAAAATATACATACCTGAAAATAAAAAAAAATAGCTATTGGTCGGAATTTGTGCTACAAATATCAACAAATTCTGATTCATCTGGACGTAGAATTTTCAACATCGATATCTCAAAACTACCATAGCAAAACTAGTCCCTCATTAAAATATATGTTGTATGGTATATATATTCTTATATAAACATGTTCAATTGAAATATAATTTTGGCCAGATAAATCAGTCAAAGAATGGATTTTGGAAAAATACCCATAAACTATGCATGCAAAAAGAAACAATGAAGTAAATCCAGTTTCTGCTAAGTTATTTCGTACCGGATTCAGCAAATTTAGCATTACTCAAACAGTTAATCAACGCCAAAAGTACGTAAGGTGTACAATCAGCAATTTCGAACGGGCATCTGGCCAATACGTATGACAGCTCGGGAAATTGGACTGCGATTCTGCTGACGCTACCCCATTTTGTCGACCAAAGTCCTTGCGTGGTTGTTAAGTACGAAATGGTAACATTTGGACTGAATTAGCTTTCGGATTTGAGCTTTCAAAGGAGTGTAATAAGGTTTTAAATCGACCTTTTAGCAGGAACTTACTTCAACTTCAGGTGCAACTTAAGTATGAGCCAGATTTCTTTTCGGTGTCAAGATATTTTATTATACTAAAGTGTTGGATAAAATATGAAAGTTGTTCGTCGAATTAAATTATGAATTGGACACAAATTTTTATTCTCAGTTCTAAAGAAGTACATTTGTAATATCTGTCCGAGGTTTCATTAAAAATGCATATTTTTGTTACTCCAGAAGTTTGCTAATCTAATTTGGGTATACATAAAATAAAATAATTCAAGTTTATGTTAACTTAGTTATTGTGTGAATTTGGGTAGTTCAACGATTTATCGAAAAGATTTGGATTCCCATTACGCCATCAAGAACCCGCATCGTCCCAGTTTTAACTTTGTAAGTTATGGTTTAAGTTCTTATTTTGAACGTTAAGTTACAGTCTTTTTAGCTCGAGCTCGATTCTTTTAATTCAAAAATCCGTGTTTTCACAATCTCTTTGTTAATTATACAATATTTTTAGACAAAAATTCTGCATTTTCCCAGATAAAACGGAGAGTAAATTCAGTTTTTATAAGTAGGAATTCACTCAAAGTATTTTTAACAAAGCAAAAATCTCTTCGTTTCGGTCTCAGCAAACGAAATACCTAATTAAAAGTCCCAAGCTCAAGTAAACCTATTAAGATAAGTATTCTAAAAATAATCTTTGTCGAGATATTGTTGTATTAAACAGAGCTTCTGTAGGGCTGTGGAAAGTTCTGGACGATTAAACTTGGAACTTTTCGCGAGTTCTTGAAAACTTTTGGTAGTAATGTCGTGAAGGTGAGGTGTAGGGATGTGAGGGAACAAGTACGAGCTCTTACAAACAATGACTGGAGATAACAGAATGAGATGAATGTAGATTCTTTGAAAGGATACATTTTAGGTGACCCTTTATCGGTGCTTAGCAAAGTTAGTTTGCTTGTTTGCGGGTACTTTAACCAATTCCTAGTAATGTCTTGTCACGTTATTAAGTGCCTACAAGAGGCGACACTAAATATTGATGTAATTTTTATGAACGATAGTAAAATAAAAAAAATCTTTGCTCTCGAGCATGTTGGTAACCAGTTATCATTTACCGGTTACGTTATTTTCATGATGCAATTTTAATTAAAATGCCATTATTGATATATTAAAAGCTTCACTTTGCATTTTATAATGCTTAAATATAATTGTAAAGATATAAGAGAAATATAATTATAAGTATAAGAGAAAGATCTAAAGATTTTAATTATAATTATAAGTAAAATCCCCAGACAATCAAACCAACTACATGGCCCCAAAGTAAGCATAGCTGGTGTTATGGAATACCATGTATCGAACTAGGGGGAACCTAGAATATAAATACATAAATAGATAAACACCCAGACACGGATCATTTCTTTTCTTGTTCCGTGCGGGAATCGAACTCGCAACCACTGCCGTCTGAGGTTTATCCCATCGCCAAAGTGGTCGTCCAAATAGAATCCCAATTGATCCTGGCTGAGACTCGAACCCCTCCCGCATTCCGCGCGGACACTCTTCCTATTGAGCTACCGGGGACCGGGTATTTTTTATTTTATGCCTAACTACCTTCCTACCACATCAAAAGCTGTTTTACTCTGTTACGTTTCACGCTTACCAAAAATTTTGAAGGTCAATTCGTTAAATATACTTCCTACAATTATTACAATTTACAAAAAAATTACAATTACTTTGATTGATATATAAAAAATATTATAAAGCTAATATTAAGTTAATTTTATACTAGTAGGCTTCTTTATCTTTAAACCAAGTTATAAGTAATAAAAAAAAATACTCCGGCATGTTTGCTGTTTGTTAGTATTGTATATTTTTACCGAGATAATACTGTCTAAACAAATCTAAGATAGATTTTAAGATAGTAATAAGACATTCCTATAAATTTTGTAAAAACTTATGAATAAATAAATAAATAAATTACCAAATCCAGTCTACTAAAAGATAAAGTCTTCCAGAGCAGAGTCTCATAAAGCTTGAGTTTCCAATGGCCAGATAATAGTTATGTGATGAATAACGTTTTTTTTATTCCTTACGGATTAAGGTTGATTTTTGATTTTCTGTTATTGTATGACATAATAAAATGAAACTTTAAATTGTCACGTGTCTTCGAACTCATCTTCTCTTACCATCAGGTGAGTGAGATTGATTTTAAACGCGGGCTTAGTCTACAGGGTGACTGGAGATAAATTTTAGATGCTGAAGGAGAGCACTCAGTACTCGATTCTGATCATAATTATGTAATAAAAGTAGGTACTTTATTTGTCACTAGAATTCCCTATAAATAAATACTACTATGTTATGTCACTTTACATACAACTGAGTCGATCGCGGCACGTGACCTAGCACGCGGATCGCTGCCAACGCTAGCGTAACCATGCGTTGCGTAATCAATTCTTTAACTTTCGGTTAAGTTTACTCAGTACATAATTAATATTTATTTTTTATTATATTTTTTCCCTTCATGCATGATCTACAACTATCTCGTCCTTGAATTTCAAAAGTGACCCACCAGTCGCCCTGTGTAATAAAAAGAAAGATAACTTTTATCTGATGATTGAAAAATCAGACCTTTATCCGCTAAAACCTTTGCATTATTCCACAATCTTAGCCCCTTCTTAGATCCAGCCTGCAGCTATTGGCAGCATCACGCATCAAAGCGGCATCCTTGATGAATAGCTTTTCACGATAAACAGTGCTGATAGACAACCTGTAAAGGACAGGCATGTTTCAAGAAAATTTTGCATATATTTTGAGTAAATTATACGTAAAGAACCCAGTATATTATTATAAGTTGAAAATTGAGATAGAAATTTGTCTTAACTCGCAAGAAGAAGGTAAAACTTTACAAATTATTAAAAAAAATTATAAGGTCCAATTCACTATAATATTATCAGCAAATCCAAGTTGGTGTGATTTGTATCATTTAAGATTGTTTCCAGCGTCAAGTTGAGAGTTTTAATGGTAATTAGGAAATTTTTTTCGCTCAGTTTTTGTACTGAAACCTGCAATCAAAAAGATATGATTGATTTACATACATAACGTCACGCCTGTATCCCTTATGGAGTAGGTAGAACACCAGAGGTTACAAGACCGTCTGATGTCACGTTTGATAAATTTGGAGGTATTATAAAGATGGAGAGAGACTATTTTAGTGACAGGGGGTCAGCCTATCGCCCACAAAAACGCCTTTAAAACCTCTGTCCCTTAACTGACTTTTACAGTATGCCCGAGAAGAGAAGCAGCTGGCACATTCTATGTTTTTCTTTCACTCCCAGTCCAGATGATTGATTTATTGTGCCAAAAAAAGATTTTAATTCTTTTTTGGCACCATTAAACTTTTAGCAAATGCAGTGTATTTTATAACATTTATACATAAAAAAGCATATACATTAGCAATATGTAGATTATGTCGTATGCCAACAACATTATAATTTCGACCTTTGCTAAAGGTGTGATCATGGTGTGATCCATGATTTGCTTTCTACATTTACAAGACCACATGGTAAAATAAAAGTAGATTTTAATTGAATTTTTCGCGTTTAATTTTGTTTTAAATGTTTACTCAATGATCGTAGCTGTGTGTAACTTTATAAAATCGTGATTTGCAATTCATTTATATTATTTCAGAAATATTTTTTTGGTATAATATTGAAACAGCCTCTCAGGAAATCAATTTTCTGATTCCAGGAAAAAGTTCGTCATTTAGAAAGAATCTTTAGGAGATTACTACTCGAATAAAAATTATCCTGATAGTAACCGTATATTAATATTTGTATCTTATAAGCAAAATACTGTTTCAGTTACAAAAAATAATCATAATTCTGAAAACTAATGACAATGGCTTGGGGCCAACCCATGCGATTTTTTAAAGACCGCACTCGCGACAAGCATTGGCCCTTCTACATAGATTTTTGCAGAAATATGTGTGAGTTGCTACCATATAATTTAAATAGGTATAACCCCAACTTTTCTTAGTTTGAGTTCAATAACAAGTAGTTCAAGTTTGGAAATAAGAAATGTTTTATTCAATTTGACTTATTAATTATAGCACGGCCTTTTATTTCCCTCCGTTTTATCTGCTTTCGAGGAAATTGTCCTCTGCACCTCTAACAGCGCGCTTATTATTAATTCTTAAATTTAAGACTGCTCGCCACCTATTAAGAAGTTGTATGAGTACAGCCAACATCTGTTTTAAATCTCAATATCTGTTCTTTATACTAAAGCAGTTAATTTTTACATACACGTTAAAATATAGTTGACAATCAAATCATACCTTTAGAAGGGGCGTGTATCTAACTCGCAATATTCATGAGGGGCGACCCTAGCTATCAATTCAGTAATTATCATTTCTCTACAGAATGCTGCAGGATTTCCTTCCCAGCTTCCTGTGTACACTGATTAATAATACTAAGATGTCGCACATTTAACAGTTACTGTGGTAATATTGTAAATATTCGTAATTAAAATGAAAACTGGAAAGCTGAAAATTAATGAAATTTAGGTCTTTAAGTACTGAATGAGCGTTATTTTAATATGTTCTCCAAATATTTGTTATTTGGTAGCAAGCATAAGCTGTTTTTGCCTGGGGAACAACTTAACCTATACTCTGAATTGCTTAGTAGAAATCTATTATTTTTACAAGTTTTGTCTGATTGATACTTTTGTATTTCGTCACGGTCTTAAAAAGATTAAATAAAACTTTTATTATTTTTTTCAATTTATGTGTTTATTTATTATTTTACCTTCTCGTCACACAAAGGGCCCTATAAATATCTCATTTGAAATATAGAAATGATGATGTATAAATAGGTTTATTAATCCATCAAACTCCCGAATGAGTTATAAATATCTAAATATATCTAAAATAATATCTAAAAATAAAGAAACATTTGCCTCGTGGATAGGACCCACGCAACGCTTTACTAGGAATTTCATCCATTTTTTTCTATTCATACTCGTACATTGTGTATGTAATGTGGGCAGCGTGGTGCGGAGTAATGTAGAAAATCTTGGATAGGCCATCTCTATCTCATCAGATAAGAAGCATGCTAATAAACTGAACCGAGGGTGTCAATTGGTCAGGTCAGGTTAGAAACGATTTTTTTATGTGCCATGGATTAGAATTTTTGCTAGTTTTCAGTATTTATGCTGTGCCCATAGTTAGTTATTTGTGATTTTTTGTCATTACTGATTTTATTAAAATTTGTTAGTGGTATTATAGACAATAAAATGATATGTGCGTAAACTTTCATGCTGGACTGGGAGCGAAAGAAAAACATAGAATGTGCCAGCTGCTTCTCTTCCCGGGCATACTGTAAAAGTCAGTTAAGGGACAGAGGTTTTAAAGGCGTTTTTGTGGACGATAGGCTGACCCCCTGTCACTACAATAGTCTCTCTCCATCTTTATAATACCTCCAAATTTGTCAAACGTGACATCAGATGGTCTTGTAACCTCTGGTGTTCTGCCTACCCCATAAGGGATACAGGCGTGACGTTATGTATGTATGTATGTATGTGCGTATATTTCCAAGAATTATAGATATACCGATATTGCTTCGCGTAGGTAATAGA